>JAQFVV010006232.1:7560194-8760194 GCA_028023455.1 Epiperipatus broadwayi
AGGAAGAATCAAAAACTGCCACATTGATTTTAATGAAATTGACTTGCAATTAATTCTGTCAAAATACGGGAAAATAACAAACTTTAAATATCTGCTTGATAAAAATGCAGTTATCCCAGTATTTTTAAATATTGCGACGTTTAGCATAACATTAAACAAGAATGTTACACCTAGTGATATACCAACTGTACATGAAACAGACATCTCACCAGTAATCGTCACTTTCAGAGGTTTACCACCCCAGTGCTTTCATTGCAAACAACGATCGCATTTAATACAAGACTGCCCTACCAAAGTATGTCAAAAATGCGGATTAAAACACTCGAGAACACATCGTTGCTGGAGCCAATTAAATACAACAAAATATAACGAAAATATCAACATCAAAATAACACCAACTTTAAGTCAAACAGGAGATAATGATAATACCCAAACGGAGTTACCACAAACCCGGGATTCATCAACCTTGATTATCTCTGACAAACAATCAATACCAATACACCTGGATGTACCAATAATTAGTAACTCAGAACTTGATGATGAGAATATTAGCTCATCCTCATCAAGTGAGCTTGAAGATATTTTCACGGAAGATTCCATTCCGTTTCAATTAGTAACAAAAAATAAAAAAATTGCAAAAAGAAAAAAGGGAATTGATGTAACTGAATTGATTCAAGATAATAATAATCAATCTACCACTATAAAATGTAAATCACCAGTGAATCATGCTCCAACAAAGCAATCCATTCCGTTTAAAAAGAAAATAAAATCTAATAACTCTGACCTCCAAATAACAGGAACTCCAACGGACACACACTCGGATAGACAATTGCGTTCAGTTGCTTCCACTTCAACACCACAACAGCAGGTATATTTAGCTGGTGTTGATATCCACAGAAGAACACATAAGAAAATAAAAGTTAATACTGAACACACATCAGATAATCCTAATGCAAATTATCCTGGACACATTAAACCAAACAAAACTTAGTGATATATCATGAATGAAGAACTATATCCAACCGTTTTTATTTTATTTTTATTTTATCCAATTTGTGTTAAATACTCTGTTGTAATGATTTTTTTGTTAATTTTTATGTTTGGTAGGGGTTCATTGCTGATTACACTTACCCAGCTAAAATACATATATCACATTAATAATATTATACACACACTACATGACAAACAACCACACATAATTACATCTTATACCCGTAAACTAAATAAACATAAACTTTATAATAAACAAACACATATATCTATAAATTATAAACTCACTAATACATTTTTCCTTTTATTATTAAACATGCTATATCTATTCTCATTATATACTATACAAAATTATTACCTTCCTTTAACATCCTATCCCACTGTTACATTGGATAGACTGTTCCAGTCTTCATATGACTATACTTACTCCATAAAATCTTACTTTCCACTACCAAGATCATTAACAACTACAAACATTATGCATATACAACAAATTACCATAATCATTGTACAATCTAGAATTACTCATGCTAGTATCAATTACTGAAGTTAATGTCAGAGGGATAAACTCACCCCATAGAATGTTTGCCATTACCAGCTGGATTCGGCAATTCACACCACATATTCTTTTTTTTACAGAAACCAAATGCTCAGTAAGTTCTCCTTTTAAACCTGAGCAGCATCTTGCCAAGTTTGGATATACCCGATTTTCCACATCAAACTATTCAGCTGCAGGGATAGGAGTACCCATCAATAGGAATTCTCCATTCCAATCTTTCAACATCTTATATATTGATCAACACATGATTATCATCACTCTTCATAATGCAGCATGCACAATAAATATTATAGCATTATACTTATATAATCAACCAATACTCATACACCAGCTTATTAACATAATTAATTTAACACTAGCAACAAATCCACACCCCATAATTCTCTTGGGTGACTTTAATATGTCATACCAAGACTTTACGATGAAATATCTTCATAAAATTAACAAAAGGCTAATGAGCTCAGAAGGTTTCTTTTCATCAAATACAATATCATTTTTCACTAAAAATCATTCATCACTAATAGATCTACTCTTTTACTCTCCTGAATTGCACTTTATAATTACACCCTCCCTAAACCCAGTAGCTTTTTCTGACCATCATGCCCTTAATGTCGTATTAAATTTAGATATGCAGATACACTCAACACTTTTACTGAACAATACCACCCGTTTATTATTAAAAACAAATGCTCCTGAAGCCATAATATCTAATGCATACATTTATTTTAAAAAAATTGACATACTTTCACTCCAACCAACAGAAGCTTGGTTTTCCTTCATTAATATTTTAGCTTCTAACATCAAACATTATACTGCAAGAAATCCTTCTTCTACTGCACTTAGCAAAAAATTAGATATACTGCATATGAAGCTAAAAAGCACACCTACCAGCTCAAATTCAGTTAATACCATAATGTTACTAAAGCAAGAGTTCAAACAGACACAACTTACACTAGCTAATTATCTTTCTATTAAAAAAGCCAAAATTTTTTTAAAAAACACCCATGACTGGTCAAGGGCATATATCAAATGGGCATTAGGCTATAACTCTAATATAACCACACCCTCATCCATATTAATAAATGATAAAATGATTACCGGAATAAATATGCTTCCACCAATTAAACAATATTTTAAAACTAAATTTCAAAAGCTACCTATGCCAATTCTCGCTCCACTTTATTTTGGTATGTCACAAACTATCCTTAATATATCTAAAGAAGACATTACAAATAAATTAAAAACTATTCCAAACAACTCGCATCCAGGAACACATGCCATTCCGAAATTTTTGCTTGAACACCTTAGCCACTTTACTATTCCCATAATTTACAATATGCTACATTACTTGTCAAATCAAATTCATAGTATAGAACTACTCTATCCTGTCTCACTAGTGCCCTTTCTAAAAAAAACCTTTACTACCCTCCCCTCTCAATAATCTTAGACCTATATCTATGTCCCCACTAATCATTAAAATAATAGAATCCATTATTAAAGATAAAATCCAGCCTCTTATATTACCTACTCTATCTAAATTTCAGTTTGCCAAAAAAGGCTCATCCATCCCCGAGGCTCATGTCTTATTTAGGGCACTAACTGATGACATTCGCCACCATAGAAAAGCTGCACCTATTGCAGTACAATTAGATATTGAAGCTGCCTTTGATTCTGTGCCTATTGAAAAACTCTTAGAAGTGCTTGGTAGTCATGGAATCCCGATTCCAATTATGTATATTTTAGCTAATCTCTTTATAAATAGAAACATACACATCACCTTAAATGGAAAAATGTCATCAGAATTCACTCCACATAATTCAATTCCCCAAGGTTCACCCCTTAGTGCCCTCCTCTTCATCACCTACATTAATCCCCTCTTACTTCAAATTGAAACTGAACTACCGGGAATACAAACAATTTTTTTAAACCGTACAATTAATCATATTTCATTCATGGATGACATAACTGTTTTTCTTCCCTCACAGAAATTGTTACCAAAACTACATAACATATTAAAAAAATACACAAAAGATTATACTCTAAAATTCAATCCCGAAAAAATGGCCACATGGTCCATACTTACTGGCACTCCAATTAAAACAAAAGTTGAAACCCGACCTCATAACTTTCTGGGAATACCCTTCCATCAATCAGTAAATATAATGAGAATAAATATACAAAATCAATTAATCATTTCTATACAAAAAATTATTAATTCTCTAACTAAAGCTTATCTTTCAATACACAGCAAGATATCTCTAATTAACATGCTAATCTATCCAAAAATTAATTTCTATTCACCCACCATTAAATTCACAACCTCATTCATTAAGAAAATCAATTCTCTATGTACTAAATTGATCTGGAACCAGAAGACAATTTCTATTAGCATTAATAAACTCCAAAAGCATTCAAAATTTAATGGCTTATCTTTGCATTCAATAAATACCTTTTATTATCAAAAATCCTATAATACACTATTTAAAATCTGCACTAACTTTCAGAATTTTCAGGTTTTCATTCCAATATCTCCTACTGACACACCTCCACCTATTAACAATAAGTTCATTAATAACCTAATTCAACACATATGTCAATACAAATTACCAGATAATATGTTTACAGCAAAAATAAAGTACTGGGATGCATATCAAAACATGACTAACCTAGATCTGCTTCAAACACCAGATAGTACACTTAAACTAACAAACAAATCTTTAATACAAAAATTTAAATTTTGGTATTTAGAACCTAAATACTTAGACTTCCTCATCAAAATTAACATGGATGCATTGCCAACAAGTGAATTTCTTTTCAATAAGAGGAAATATACTAACATTCAACCTATCTGTCCCTTATGTGGTAGGGAGGATGAAACAATGCAACATTTTTTATATCACTGCAATGCCTTACATATATATAGACAACTGATATCCACACTCATTTATAATTCTAAACCAATATGTGACATCTTAATAGAAAATATTCAAAAAGGAATATTTCCCAATATAAGGCTGTCCATCTTTATCATTTTTACTCTCTGGTTCTTAAGATGTCACTTTGTTTTTAATCCAACATCACGAAAATATAAATCTCTTTTTGAAAATAAAATCCTAAAAATTAAAATGAGAGATCATTCTTTGGCCCCGGCGGATATAGTCAATGCCACCTGGAGCCTCATAAAATTATCTCCACAATCATAACTCTTAAACAAAATCAGCAATGGACTAAAAAAACTTACAACCATCAATGAATAGCTTACTCATTAATTTACATGCCCCAATTTTATTTTCTTCTCTTTATGATTCATGTAATATTTGTTTACTATTTTTATATATATATATATAAAATTATTATGTAAAATTTTTTTTAACATGTAATCAGAATATAGAAATTATGTAACATTTTTAATTTGTAATAACAATATAGACATAATAATAAAAAACTTTTTAAAACTAGTAGTAGTAGTAGTAGTAGTAGTAGTAGTAGTAGTAGTAGTAGTAGTAGTAGTAGTAGTAGTAGTAGTAGTAGTAGTAGTAGTAGTAGTAGTAGTAGTAGTAGTAGTAGTAGTAGTAGTAGTAGTAGTCATCTTGGCTCTTGACAGAGAAAGTTGACTCATTTCAGCTCCTGCTTTAGACTTAAGTTTTATTGGTTTTTGATTGAATTTGATAGTGAAAAGTGTACCAAAAGAAAAAGGAAATTTTCCACTTAAAGGTAAGCTCTATTTCGAGCAAAATTGTTGTTAATATAAAGAATATTGGATTTAAAATGTCTAATATTTCTGATTCTAATTCTAATTTAAAAATTGCTAATAACAGCTTAGATAAAAATAATTCTTATCAAGATCTAGAAAAAGTCAAAGTTAACAATAGTTCTTTTTCAAAAGTAAAAACTGGATCCAATATGGCTGAAGCCTTATCTGATTTATCTAAAACAAGAAATAAGTTTAAAAATACCAATTTGCCTGAGGCATTTGATTCTATTGAATTAAATAAGAATATTAAACAAACTTATGCTAGTATTTTAAAGCAAAAATCTGAACAAGATAACAATGTAATTACAGAAGAAAATTTAACAGAAATTTTTAATTTTGACAATGAACTACAAATGGAACAAGAAAATACAAATTTATTATCAACTAGTAATACAGATTATGTCTATGCATGTGAAAAATTTATACAAACAATTCCTTTAACAGTTCTTAAATCATTTCAAAAATTTAAAAGTATTAAAACCTCTACAATAGCTATAACAGATACTAATTCTTCAGTCATGAATTTTCCTACTGATGAATTTTATTCTTATCTATCAGAAAAAAAACTTTGGTCAATGATATACAAAGTGCTAGATCATCCTAATAGCAGATATAAAACAATAGAATATCATAATGTGGCTCAGAAACAAATATTTGAAAAACATATTCACTTTCTTAATGGAAAATTTATTTGTTACATAGACATTGATAGACCTACAAATTTGAATGGACAAATTAAGAACTGTCATGTAGACTTTAAAGCTGATGATCTACAAGATTTACTAAAAAATGTTGGAACTGTGGGCAACTTTAAATATGTATGGGAAAAAAGAGCCATACAGCCAGTTCTAACCAATACTGCTCATTTCACTATGTCATTGAAGAAAAATATGCAACCAACAGATATACCAACATTACACGCAACAGATTCTTCATCTTTAATAGTTACTTTCAGAGGCATTTCACCTCAGTGTTTTTTATTGTAAAGCCAGAGATCATCTTGTCAAAGAATGCCCTAACCGTTTTTGTAAAAAAAGTGGTTTAAAAAAAACAAAAACGCATCAGTGCAGTAGAGATCCAATAGCTAATAATGAAATCAGACTCATGCAAAGTAACCCTGAAAAAACAAAAGTAGATGAACCTATTCCCAATATGCAAAGTAACCCTGAAAAAACAAAAGTTGATGAACCTATTCTCAATAATGAAGACAACAACACAAATATCCAAAATCTCATCCTTGATGAACTTATTCCCAATAATGAAGACAACAATG
This sequence comes from Epiperipatus broadwayi, assembly GCA_028023455.1. Taxonomy (NCBI): domain Eukaryota; kingdom Metazoa; phylum Onychophora; class Udeonychophora; order Euonychophora; family Peripatidae; genus Epiperipatus; species Epiperipatus broadwayi. The sequence goes on from JAQFVV010006232.1 coordinate 7,566,771, forward strand.
CAGATATGTAAAATCTCAGCCTTGATGAATTTATTTCCAATAATGAAGACAACAACACAAATAAGCAAAATCTCAGCTTTGATGATCCTAGTCAAAATAGCTCCATGAATACTATACCAAATAAATTTTATACCTCACAGGAGGAAACAGAAACAGAGTACATGAGTGATACTTTACCTTTTCCTTGCTCTGATAAAGAGTTCCAATTAATTAAAGTGAAGACTAAGAAACGAATGCACAAGAGGAAAAAATCCGCATTGCATCAAGAGCCTATACAAACTAATGAACCTGACAAACATAGTGAAAGAAAATCAAAGAAAAATGATACAAAGTCAACCACACCAGTATTAAAAAAACAAAACTCACAAATAAAACAGGTGAAATAGATTATCCAGTTAATGAATCAACACTTCATTGGACCAGACAAAAACAAAGTACAAATCAATTGACACAGGAGCAGCTTCTTCTGATGGCAGGAGTGGATGTACACAGATCTACTAAATCTAAGGATAGCATAACAAATACCAAGTCTCAAAATACAGAGACAGACTTTGAAGCATCATTAAAAATAGACTATCAAGATGAGTTGCATAAATAACACTAATAGACTTTCAAACCAGGACAATTTTTTGGATTTAACCCCAAATGTGAAAATAATTGTCATGTTTATGAACAAAAATATGCACAACAAACTCAATAGATCTTCACTTGCAAGGGAAAGTTCATTGTTTTCACAGTGGTGTATTATTATAATTTTTCTTTTCTATATAACACATTCCTATTACACTTTTACTAATATTAGTTGTCCCATTCATTATATAATAAACTATAAAATATTCTCCCACCATTTTATATAATTGATAATATGGGTCTTTCTATTACAGCAGTCAATGTAAGGGGTATTAACTCTACCCAGCGAATATTTGCAATTAGCAATTGGATAAGGCAATTCTCACCCCATATCCTTTTATTTACAGAGACAAAATGCTCAGCACATTCTACATTTAATCCTGAACTCTACCTTAGTAAATTTGGATACAGTAAATTTTCAACATCTGATATTGTTGCTGCTGGGGTAGGGATTCTCATCCATCATCGTTCTCCTTTTCAAACCTTTAAGATTTTATACTTAGATCAGCATGAGCATAATTATTCTATATCATTCTTCTTTTACAGTAAATTTAATAACATTCTATTTATATAATCAGCCAGTGTTAATTCACCAATTAATAAATAAAATAAATTTAATATTAGCTACAAATTCTTACCCAACTATAATCATGGGTGATTTTAACATGTCTTATAAGAATTTTACATTAAAATACCTTCATTTGATTAATAAAAATCTCATGAGTGCTGAAGGTCTTTTTCCAACTAACTCCATTTCATTCTATACTAAAAAACACTCCTCTCTAATAGACCTTGTATTCTATTCACCAGATCTACATTTCATAATAAATCCCTCTCTATGTCCTGTAACTTTCTCTGATCATTTAGCACTTAATGTGGAACTCACAATACACATGCAACATCAACCAATTCTTCCTCTAAATAAAACTACTCATCTTCTATTAAAATCCGCTGAACCTGAAGCAGTTCTCTCTGAGATTTATATTTACTTTAAGAAGGTAGACATACTATCTTTAAACCCAGTAGAGGCCTGGCTATCATTTATTAACATAATCTCTTCAACTATTCGACATTATACCTCCAAAAATAGTTCTCCCACTAATCTTGTTAATAAATTAGATACAATACACTTAAAACTAAAAAATACTTCATGTGACCCTTCTTCAGTTAAATCAATAATGTTTTTAAAACAAGAATACAAGCAAACCCAACTGATACTGGCTAATTATCTCTCTACAAAAAAAGCAAAATTTTTTCTAGCTAATCCCCATAACTGGTCTAAAGGATATATTCGGTGGGCCTTAGGTTATACTCCCAAAAAATTAACTCCTTCATCTATTATTTTTGATTCAAACAATGATTGCTGGGGAAGACATGACTCCGCAAATATATAATCACTTTAAAGCTAGACTCCAAAAATTTCCTTTTCCAAAATTCTCTTCATTTCACTTTGGTTCTACCACAGAAGAACATAACATTATAAAGTATGAAATTGCTCTCGAGTTGAACGCTATTCCAAACAATACACACCCAGGTACACATGCAATTCCAAAATTTTTATTATCACATCTTAGCCACTTTACTATCCCAATAGTACACAATATGATAAATTATCTATCAAAACAAATACATAACATTGACCAACTTTATCCAGTATCACTGGTCCCTTTTCTAAAAAAAAATACACTTCCTTCTCCTCTAGATAATCTATGCCCTATTTCAATGTCTCCTCTGATCACCAAACTAATACAGTCTTTTTTAAAAGACAAAATTCAACCCCTAATACTTCCTGGGTTGTCTAAGTTTCAGTTTGCTAGAAAAGGATGTTCTACTTCTGAAGCACTTATGTTATGTAAAATATTAATAGAGGATGTAAGACAAGCTAGAAAATCAGCACCTACTGCAATTCAATTAGACATACAGGCTGCATTCAATTCAGTGCATGTGGACAAGCTACTACAGGTGCTTAGTCAACATAAAATTCCAATACCTATAATGTATGTTCTAGCAAACCTGCTCATCAATAGAAAAATACACATTACTCTTAATGGCAAAATGTCCCCTGACTTCACTCCACATAACTCAATACTACAAGGCTCTCCCCTTAGTTCACTGTTTTTTATCACATATATTAACCCCCTCCTACTAAAAATAGAATCTAAATTGCCAGGAATATATGTACCCCTCATAAACCAATCCATCAATCATATTTCATACATGGATGATATAGTCATTTTTTTGCCATCCAAAAAACATTTGCCTTTAATGTATACCATTTTAGAAAATTACTCTGCAGCTTATAGTTTAAAATTTAACAAAGAGAAAACATCTATTTGGAGTATACTTTCTGGTAATCAAATTCATTCAGTTTGCAGTTCCCCTCCCCACAAATTTCTTGGTCTCCCAATTCATCTGTCTATGAATGCAATGAGAAAAATAATACAAGAACAATTAATATCTGCAATTGAAAAGGTGACAACCTCACTTTCAAAAGCATATCTTTCATTGCATAGTAAAATATCATTCATTAACATATTAATTTTCCCAAAAATAAATTACTATGCACCTATCATTAAATTTACAAACTCATTTAAAAAAAAAATTAACTCTTTTTGCACCAAACTCATATGGAATAATAAGGCAGTGGTAATAAGCATCAAAAGTCTGCAAAAACATTCAAGACTAAATGGCCTGTCATTACACTGCATTTCAACATTCTATTACCAAAAAACTCATAATGCATTAATGAAACTTTATATGACATATGAAAATTTCCAAGTGTTTCTTCCAATATCACCTACAGACACTCCACCTCCTATTAAAAATAAATTCATTAACAATCTAATAAAAACAATATTCAAACAAAGTACCTTCTACAAACCTTTTCTCAACTAAAATTAAGTATTGGGAAGCACATTACGTAACAACTAATTCCGATCCCTTTGAAATTCCCATTAGCTTAATTAATATCACAAATAAATCTATAATCCAAAAATTTAAATTCTGGTACTTGGAGCCTAAGTACTTAGATTTTCTAATAAAAATCAACCTTAGAGCTTTACCTACCAATGCTTTTCTGGCTGGAAGATGGAGATCTCCAAACATAGATGCCATTTGTCAACTATGTAATAAAGAAGAAGAAACAACGGAACATTTTATTTCTCAGTGTACTTCTCTCAAAACATATCGAGAACTAATTGCTGATATAACCCATAATCCAAAATGCTCATTGACAGTATTGATAGAAAATATTCAAAGAGGGTTGTTTCCAACAATAAGACTAACAATCTTTATACTATATACACTCTGGTTTATGAGATGCCACTTTATATTCAATCCCACATCTCGTAAACTTAAGTCACTTTTTCTCAATAAGTTAGCAAAAATTAAAACAAAAGATCAGGCACTAGCTCCAACTGATATAGTATCAGCCACTTGGGAGTTTGATCAAATTACCAACACCACTGTGAAATATGAATCGCATATTTGCTGTATGTAAGTGAGTTTTGTTGTCATATATGTATTTAATATTGTTACTGTTATTGATTAATTTTTTCCCTCAGTTTTTCAACATTATTAATGTAAAAATATTTCATGTATTCATAATAATAATTTTGTTAATAATTTTCAATTCTAAATTGTAGATCAGCTCTTGTAACATGTTTTAAAATTGTATTTTCATACATGTACTTATGATATCAAATAAAGTACTTTAAAACTACTACTACTACTACTACTACTACTACTACTACTACTACTACTACTACTACTACTACTAATACTAGCAGTAGCAGTAGTAGTAGTAGGAGTAGTAGTAGGAGTAGTAATAATAATAATAATAATAATTCAATTCATTTATTTACCGTACAAAACTACAGCATAAAGCCAATTACAGTATTGCACCATAACAAATATATAAATACATAAATGAGTTTAAATGACAAATTATTAATATAATTATGTGCCATATTTCAATAAAAGATAATTAACACATTTAAAAATCTAAAGTAAAATTAAATATCAGCATATAAACAATTATTATTAAGACATTAATAGTAACAAATAAATAAAAGGCATAAAAATATAAAGCATATAACAAAATAAAAAAAAAAACCAATTTAACATATATACATAAACAAAATCAAGTTAAACCAATCAAATCTGATATTTAAATTTAATAACATTACAAAATTGATTATAATCTAAATTGAAGTAATTAATATTACTACAAATCTGATTATATAAAGATGGTAGCCTAAACAAAGGAGAAAATCTAAGAACATTGGAATGACAAGTTTTAATGTAACAAACAGAAGCAGACCGAGTATCATGCACATGAGATCTAATTATAACAGTAGAAATTGTATTAGATAAAAGAACTATTTTATTAACAAGTTTATAAAGATATTTATTAATATCTCTATATTGTCTTCTGGAAGAAAGATGAACAACAGTTTTATTTCCCAAAGAAACATATTTAGAAAACTTATACACTGATTGTAATAAATTACATCCCTGCTTAGAGCTAGGATTCCAAATGACTGAACAATATTCAATGATGGGAAGAACCAATGATAAAAATAATTTAAATTTTGTATCACCACTGAAATGATAACCAAACCATAGAATAGTACCTATAATTTTTAAAGCCTTACCAATAATAATTTCCAAATGAGGAAGAAAGGATCCATTACTAGAAAATATAACTCCCAAATCTTTTTGGGATTCAACAGAAATAATTTTGTGAGAATTAATAAAATAAGAAAAATGCAAAACTTCAGATTTTTTAGAATACGAGATTAAGGAACATTTACTGAAATTAACAGTCATATTATTTAGATCACACCAAGCACTAAAATTATAGATATCATTTTGAAGAAGAGTGCAATCAAACACAGATGCGATTCTTCTAAAGATTTTACAGTCATCTGCAGAGCACAAAAGATAAGAAGATTTTAAGCAATCCTTAAGGTCATTCATATAAATGTTAAAAAGCATAGGTGCTAAAATACTACCCTGAGGAACCCCCAAATTGCATTTAAAATTAGATGAAATAGTATTATTACATTTAATGTATGCAGTACGACCATGAAGAAAGGATTGAAACCAATAAACAAGCTTAGTAGAAAAACCCATTTGATATAATTTGCGAAGAAGAATACTGTAGTCTACTTTATCAAAAGCTCTTGATAAATCAAAATAAACAACATACAGTCTCTGCTGGTCTTCAATTGCATGAGCTATATGATCATAAATTGTTAACAAATTAGTTTCTACAGATCTATTAGGTATAAAACCATGCTGTGAAAAAAAAAAGAGTTTACTAACATCTAAAATAATTTTATTATAAACACACCTTTCAAAAATTCTAGCAATAGTATGTAAAACAGAAATAGGTCTATAGTTATTAATACAATCACGTGATCCATTCTTAAAAATTGGGACCATTTTGGCACACTTAAGCACATTAGGAAAAACACAAGAGTTCAGTGATAAATTAAAAATAAATGCAAGAGGTACTGCAATAAATTCAGCTAGCCCTTTGTAAATAAATGAAGGAATATTATCATTTCCCAAACTAGAATGAATTTTAAGTCGCTTAATAGCCATAACAACATCATCCTTAGAAATATGGTCAATCATACAATGAACAGTGGAAGAATTACAAAATAATGCAATATTTGAAGATATTGTATCATATGATGAATATACATCAGCAAAATGTTTTGAAAAGTCATTTGCACTTATAGTGAAACCATGAGTAGCTTGAACCCTTTTCTTACCCAAACCAGACTTATTAATGAAATCCCAAAATTCTTTAGGGTTAGAAGAAATATTAACCTCAATTTTTCTAATATAATTCTGCAAATCTTTTTTATAAACATGCTTCACCAATCTTCTGAAATTAACAAAATTATTATAAAAAAAAAATTCTGTGTTTTAAAATAAAGTCTATGATGATAAAACTTCCTTTTAATAATTTTAATAAGATCGCATGAAAACCAAGGAGGAAAACCCTTATAAAAAGGCCGTTTATTGGGAATATACAAATCAATAATACTATTAAGGATCTTTAAAAACCCATACAAGCAATGATTTACATCATTAAAAGAATACAAAAAATTCCAATTAACCTTTGAAAAGTTACTACAAAAATCAACATAATTACCCTTCCCATAATCCTTTCTTGAAATATTAAAAAAATTAATCTTTGAGTGACAAACATTAATATAAAACTCAAAAGGTGTATATGATGGGCATCAATAGGAAATTTAACAGAAACAACTTGAAAATTACTAACTATTGTTGAATTACATAAAATATAATCCAAAGTACGATGATAGGAATTAACAAATGGGTTATATTGCTTAAGTCCTAAAAATTTACAGACCTTTAACATTCTAGAAGCCTTAGAAGACAAAACAGAAAAGTGTGTAGCAATTCTACCCTGATATAAATCTGGAATATTTAAATCACCAGTAATAATAATATTATCATAGCCAATCAGAAAATCTTCAAGAGATGTCAAAAAATAATCAAACTCCAACAACCACAAAGTGGGTTTGAGGTAAACATTGCCTAAAATAAATTTAAAATTGTGATTTAAAGTAATTTCACACCATGTAGATTCACAAAAAGAAGAAGAAAAATAAAGTTGTTTATAAAAAACATCTTTATGAAGAGCAATCAGAGTACAACCACCTTGAGAAATGTTATCCATAGATCTGTCAGTTTGCAAAATACTGAATCGATCATCAAGAAAAGAACAACCAGGAAACTGTTGATTTAACCAAGTTTCTGTAAGTAAAATAAGATCAAAATGTTCTGTTTCAAAAAATTGTTTAATTTGAACATATTTAGTCCTCATACCTCTGACATTCATGTAAAAACAAGAAAGGCCTACCATGTTACCCACAAAGATAATGGAAACAACACAAAAAAAACAAAAAGCAAAAAAAAAAGAGATAAAGAAAAAAATAAAAATTAAATAGATAGTAAAACAAAATAAATTCTCTTAAAACCTTAAAGAACTGGCCTGAGATCCATAAAAAAAAAGAAATAGAAGCACCGCAAGGCCATAAATTAGGGGATATTATATCATTATGTTTATGTGCAGAAACAGAAATATAAAAACAAGAAGACTTACAATTATTCATATTAACTTTATGACAAACAATACTAGTTTGTAAATTATTTTCAAGAAATACTGTAATATCTTTTGAACTGAGATCTACTGGCATATTAGAAAGAAAATATCTATTATAAGTAATATTAGTATTAGAATAAACATTAGCAAAATTAGATTTAATAAATCCATCAGATATATTAATATTTTTAGTTCTTGAAAAGTCATTTTTACTAGAAGATAAAGAGGAGTATCCAGAATGATTTAACCGATAGTTGCTATTTGAATGAAAGTCAAGTGAATGTGATCTATAAGCTGGAATGAATTTGGGAACATTATCTGGATAATTAAGAATGTTATGTCTAACAGACTTAGAATAACATTAGCAAAATTAGATTTATTAAATCCATCAGAAATATTAATTTTTTTAGTTCTTAAAAAGTAATTTTTACTAGAAGATAAAGAGGAGTATCCAGAATGATTTATCTGAAAAGTTACTATTTGAATGAAAGTTAAGTGAATGTGATCTATAAGCTGGAATAAATTTGGGAACAGTATCGGAATAATTAAGAATTTTATGACTAATAGACTTTAGAGAAGATAAATTAATAGGAATACCTCCATTATATCTTTTGTCCATAAAAGAAGCACTCAGTAAATTATGAGCTGGAATGACTTTAGGAACTGCAGCCGGATAATTTAGTATTTTAGATTTCACAGACTTTAAAAAAGATAAAGTAACAGGAAAACCTCCGTTATCTCTTTTCCCCATAAAAAAAAAAAAATGTGATTTAAATTTACCATGAGAAAAAAACCAGAATCAGAAAAGCAATCATTAATGGAATTTACCTCAAGCCAGGATGAGTTATAAAAACATCTACTTTTAAATTTGAAATGAGGCAAATTCCTAAATACATTATTATTATTATTATTATTATTATTATTATTATTATTATTATTATTATTATTATTATTATTATTATTATTATAATAATAATAATAATAATAATAATAATAATAATAATAATAATAATAATAATAATAATAATAATAATAATAATAATAATAATAATAATAATAATAATAATTAATTTCATCACTAACTAAATTAACTTCAGGAACACAATCATCTAATTTGATAATTTCACCAAGATCTTCAGGGCAATAGGCTGAAGATGAACATACAATGCTACCATCTTCAATAGCAGAAGAATGATCCCTAGTAATGGAAGAACTAAAAATTTGATCAGGATATTCGCATTGAGTGCCAATATCATTAGCATTAACATTTTTACCAAGATCTTCAAGGCGATTGGATGAAGATGAACATACAATGTTACCACCTTCAATAGCAGAGCAATAATCTCCAGGAATAGAACTAAAAATTTGATCAGAATATTCAGAAGATGACAAAATGCCTTGAGTGCCAATATCATTAGTATTAACATTTTTACCAAGATCTTCAAGGCAATTGGATGAAGATGAACATACAAAGTTACCACCTTCAATAGCAGAGGAATAATCTCCAGGAATAGAACTAAAAATTTGATCAGAATATTCAGAAGATGATACCATGCATTGAGTATCAATACCATTAGTATTAATAGGTTTATCTTTGATCACTGAAGAATTCTTACAATGATGAGACATTTCAATTATTAAATTATATATAAAAGAAATAGGAAGAGATAAAATCATTTCAAAAGAAAAATTGCTAGCATCATGAATAACACTGTCAATTAAACTATCTATATTCTCCAAATTATTAGCAGAGTCAAATTCATTAAATGCAAGGTTTCCAATATTATTTCCAATCTTAGGAAATAAGTCAATATTATTAGTGGATAAATCTATATCAACATCTACATTAGAAAGATAGTCTATGGATGAAACAGCTTTATTATTGTCAAACTCATTTATAGCTAACTTACCAACACTATTATTTCCAATCTTGGTAAATAAGTCAATATTATTAGGGGATAAATCAGCCTCAACATTAGAAAGATCATCTAAGAATAAAACAGTTTTATATTCATCACATTCATTTACAGGAGAGTTTCCAACATTATTATTTCCATTATTGATTTTATTTTTGTCAAATTCATTTACAGTAGAGTTTGCAACATAATTATTCCCATTATTAAAAGATAAGTCAACATCTACCTTAGAAAGATACTGTAAGGACAAAAAATCTTTATTTTTATCAAATTCATTTACAATAAAATTTCTAACACAATTATCTCCATCAATTTTACTATCCATATAATTAGTTGACCTAACTATCTCAAACTCATCATCTAAAACAGGATTATCCGCAATATTATCTGCCAAAAATACCTTAGACATACATTTATAGAAGCCAGAACCAATCGTATGAAAAATATCAGCATCAACTTTACTTAATCTAAGACAAGAGGTATGAAACTTCCCCTGACATTGACCATAACAATTGAGACAGTTAATAGGATCCAATATAACAATAGAATAGACTTTACAAACAGATGAAACTGAGCTAGAATCAGATATTATATCAGTATCAGATAAAACAGAAAGAGATGCATTCATCATAGAAATTTGGGAGACATAAGAATTCAAAATAACAGAAGCCTTCTTATAATAAGAGCTACAGTATTCACATAAAAATTCAGAGATATTATTAATAGAATCAATGGAAGTATCTTTATTAAATAAATTATAACATACTATATGGTATCTAAGGCCACAAAAATCCAAGCATTTTAAAAATTTTTGTCTACCAAAAATATCAGACAAACACAAACCACAAAGAAATTTAAAAGGTGCCATCTAAAATAAAACTAACAAACCAAAAAAAAAATTAGATACAGGATAATAAATAAATCTCTTCTAAGTACGCAATTAAATCCCTACAACTAAAAATTATAAAGTAAATAAATACATTATAGTAAAATAATTTAAGTATAAAACAAACAATAACAATATCTGTTACTTAACAAAAAAAATTAACCAAATTGGAAAAAAAACAAAACATATTCAATGGTACTATATATATCAATCAATAGTAGTCTGTCCAATAGACAGGTCCAGAGAGTATTCACTAAATCAGTTCATCCATTCTTCCATTTCATTCTCTTCCTTGCCCACTTCCTCAATTCCACATAACCCCTTCCATCTCGTATATCATCCAATAATGTCAATCTCTTCCGTCCTTTCTTTTTATTTCCACTCACCATTCCTTCCAAAACATCTTTCATTAAACTATAATCTTTTCTTAGTATATGTCCAATCCAGTTTCTCTTTCTCTCTTTGATACTTTCAATCAATCTTCTTTCCTCATTAACTCTTTTCAAAACTTCTTCATTTGTTATTTTATTCACCCAACTGATTTTTTCCATTTTTCTCCATGTCCACATCTCAAAAGCTTCCAGTCGTTTCTTAATTCTATTACTCAATGTCCATGTCTCACAACCATACATTAATACACTCCACATATAACATTTAATTAATCTTTTCCTTAATTCTCTTTCCATCGGTCCACAAAATAGCTTCTTTCTTTTTACAAATGTCACCTTTGCCAATGCTATTCTTCTTTTAACTTCATCTTCACTTCTTCCATCCTCACTCAACCAACAACCCAAATATCTAAATCCCTTCACCTGCTGCACCATGTCATGGATTCCAATTTGCAGTCTTTTTGCATCTCTCCCTATCCATAAACACTTAGTCTTTTCAATATTAATCTTCATTCCATATGCCATACATCCTTCTTCCAATTTATTCAACATATTCTGAAGATCCTTTTCTTCCTCAGCAATAAGAGCCATATCATCTGCAAATCTTATACACTTTATTACTCTCCCTCCAACATTTGCTCCTCCACAGTCCAAATAATTATTTAGCATATCTTCTAAATAAATATTAAACAAAACAGGTGACATACTACATCCTTGCCTAACTCCACTTTCTATATTCACTTCATCAGTCTCATTACATCCAAATCTAACTCTTATTCTTTGCCCATTATACACATTCCATATCAATCTTCTTTCTTTCCAGAATACTCCTTTATCTCTTTAGATAGACATCAGTTTATTCCAGCTTACTCTATCAAATGCCTTTTCTAAATCTACAAAACATATACCAATTCCTTTATCTCTTTCAATATATCTTTCTGCAATTGTCCTAACAATACCAATAGCATCTCTTGTGCTTTTCCCTTTCCGAAAACCAAACTGTTCTTCAGCAATATAATAGTCAACCTTCCCATAAATCCTCTGAGTTAAAATCCTCAATAACACCTTAGAAACATGAGACAATACATTTATTGTCCTATACTCTTCACATTTAACAGCCTTCTTCTTTTTAGCAATTGGAATCACTATAGTTCTTAAAAAATCTTCAGGCCAAACTCCACTATTATATATCAAATTGCAAAGTCCAACTATTTCCTTCATAGTAAATTCTCCCATTTCTCTCAAAAATTCTATAGGTACTCCATCAAATCCAATAGCCTTACCATTCTTCATTTGTGCGATTGCCTTTCTTACTTCATCTGGAAGTATGTTCATACCTCTATCATCCATTGCAACATCTTAATTTTTAAGTTCATAACTAATTAAATTATTTCCTCTACTAAACAGATACCGAATATATTCTTCCCATCTTTTTAATATATCATTACTATCGATTAACCTTCTTCCATTCTTATCTGCAATCTCACTTGCTACCCATGTCTTTTTCTCCCAAGAAATACTTTGTATTCTATCAAATGCTAGATCATATCTTTTCATCTGCTGAAACCTTTCTACCTCCTTACATTCTTGCTCCAACCACTTTTCTTTTGCTAAATCTGTTTCTCTTCTTAATTCATTATTAAATTTCCTATATTCCTTTTGCCCTTCCTCAGTATTTACATTCTTCCACCATCTCCGCACTTCCATTTTTTCCAACATACCTTCAGTTATCCAAGGTCTTTTAGCTTTTCTCGCATGAATAATACCTATTTCATTTTTTGCTATTTTCAAGAATCCCTCTTTAATTCTATTCCAACACTCATCAGAGCTGTTAATATAGTTCCCATCCTGAACAATTCTTTCAAATTCATTTTCACATATTAAACCAAATTTTCCTTTTTCCATTTGTCTCAATTTATCCAAGTCCCATCTTGTGTATCTTTTTCCTCTTTTAATTCTTTTTAAACTTAACTTTAATTTAGCCATCACCAAATTATGATCCGAATCTATATCAGCACCTGGCAAAGCATATGAACCCTTAACAGCATTCTTATATCTATTCTGAATCAGTAACTATATATATAAAAACCAATAATGTCCAAAATAAAATTATTAAAAATATCAAAATCACTATGTCTTAATTATTTATGAAATAACATTTTATATCAATTGAAAATAAATCAGACAGTCTTTCTCCAAAACAATATAATAAATAAAATTTGTTATTTCTATTAACAAAGAATCCCTTATAAATGTTTTGTCTTCCATAAACATTGCATAAAGTCAAAGGACAAGTAATAAAAAATGATGCCAAATCTTGTTATATATTATAAAAGTAAAGTAATATATATATATAAATAAAATATCCAATTGTATACAATATATCTATAATGCTCTTCATATCCATAAGAAAATTTACATATAAACTCACAAACAAGTTTAAAGAAAAGATAAATATCCTAAGATGAAGTAACTTGGAACACTCTAGATTGAATGAAGATAAGAAATCACTAAGTAATTAAAAGCAATAAGTTATCAATCTTATCCAAACTGAAGAAATTAATTACAACTAAAAAAAAATAAAATAAAATGTTAAATTAAAACTTTATAGTAGATTTTTGTATAAATCGATATAATAGTCAATAGATCCAAAAATAGAGTCTTATATGCTTTATTAATAAAATCCTCTAGGCTTATTAGTTTTTCATATGTCATGGCATCGGCCGGGACGCGAACCAACAACCGTCTGCAACCAACTACTTGCTTGCAAGGCGGCTGCGATAACATCTCGGCTAACAACGCTTGACTAGGCTTATTAGTTCCACCTGAAGATCACTCAAAAAACAAAACAAAAAAACAACCATTTATTTATAAAATCCCCAAGGCGTAAACAATCCATTCAAAAAAACCATTTAAAATATCCATTAAAAAAGCTACTTCAAGTAATTAATTTTGACGTCAAAGAATGTCAGCAGTTATCAAAAGATCAATTATATTAGAACAATAGAAAAACTGAATATCAATAAAAAAACATATTTTGATCCAATTTAATTTCACAAAAAATATGCACATATCAATCTTTGAATAGAGACTTATAAAACGTAAAAATCTTAAAAACATAGTCCCAAATTAAACGATGTCAGCCATAAGAATAATGTTGAGATAAGCCCTCTGTCTATATAATAACATAGAAAAAAACAGTATGATATCCAAAAAACGGATAAAAAAAATAACGAAAGGCTCTTTTAAAAAAAAAAAATTCCAATGGTTTTAAGAGAAAGAAAAAAACACATTCTACTTCTACAAGAGACAGAATAATAATAATAATAATTTAATTTAATAAACATGTAATCTCCTTGTGATAAAAAACCACGCATGGAGCTTAACAAAAGTACATGTGCAAATAAAATTAAAAAAACATTAATATATAATAAAATAATTAAATAGAAATAAAAAGTTTTTCATTATCATCAATTATAATCCAGTCCATGATAAATTTTCTCAAAGTTTTTCTTGATAGGTCATTAACATTAAATTCAATGTTCCTTATAAAAATATTGTGAAATCTTGGACCAAGATAACATTTCTGATATTGACAATGAGTTTTAAAGTATGCTGGTTCAAATAATAAATCAAAATCACTTGATCTAGTCACCATTATTGATGAAGAATTATTTTCATTCATTCCGTTGTATTTAATATAATAACACAAAATATTCACTAAAAATAATTGATGAATAGTTAAAACTCCAGCACACTTATATAATTCAAGTCTTGGCAAATCCAAAGGTTTAAACATAATAATAATAATAATAATAATAATAATAATAATAATAATAATAATAATAATAATTCAATTCATTTATTTAAGTGCTAAACAACAGCATAAAGCCAATTACAGTTTGCACATACAATAAAAGTGAAAATAAAACATGTAGCATAAAATGGAAATATAAATGTATACATAATAAAATAAAATTTAAAAGACAAAAATCAAACATAACATTTCAGTTTAATAAGATTACAAAATTTCTTATAATCAATGTCACACAGATTAAGGTTACTCCCAATCTGATTATATAAAGAGGGTAACCTAAATAAAGGAGAAAAATTAAGAATATTAGAACATGTTTGAATCTGATATACACAAGTAGACCTAGTATCATAACTCAAAGACCTAATTGAGATAGTTGAAACTATATCTGATAAAATAACTTGTATATTAATAATTTTATAAAAATATTTCAAATCCCTATGCTTTCGTCTTGAAAGATTAATCATTTTACCTTCCCAAAAACATATTTGAAAAACTTCTTTGAAATAGACTGCAACAAGTTACATCCTTGCAAAGAACTAGGGTTCCAAATTATTAAACCATATTCAATAATAGAAAGAACCAATGAAAAAAACAATTTCCGTTAAGTATCATTATTGAACTGATAACCATGTCTAAGAATGGCACCCATAACCTTAAAAGCCTTACCAACAATCATTTCAAGATGAGGAGTAAAAGATCCATTACAAGAAAACATAATTCCAAGATCTTTTTGGCATTTAACTGAAATAATTTTATGAGAATTGATATAATAACAAAATTGTAAAACTTCAGATTTTTTGGAATAAGAAACAAAGGAGCATTTATCAAAATTAACTGTCATATTATTTGACTCACACCAAGCACTAAAGTTATCAATATCCTTCTGAAGGAGAACACAATTGTTAACTGACATAATTCTTCTAAAAATCTTACAGTCATCAGCATAGCTTAACAGAAAAGAATATCTCAAGCAATCCTTAAGATCATTAATGTAAACATTAAACAGCATGGGTGCTAAAATACTACCCTGCAAAACACCTAAATTGCATTCAAATTTAAATGAAACTTTATTATTGAATTTAATATATGCTGTACGACTACACAGAAATGATTGAAACCAATATACAAGTTTATTAGAGAAACCTATTTTATGTAATTTATGAAGTAAGACACTGTGATCAACTTTATCAAAGGCTTTTGATAAATCAAAATAAATAACATCTAGTCTTTGATGATCTTCAATAGCATGAGCTATATGATCATAAATTGTCAGAAGATTACTATCAATTGATCTATTAGGAATAAAACCATGTTGAGAAGAAGAAATTATCTTACCCACATCTGAAATAATTTTATTATAAATACATCTCTCAAAAATTCGTGCAATGGTATGCAGAACAGAAATTGGTCTATAATTAGAAACACAATCTCGATCACCATTTTTGAAGATTGGAACCATTTTAGCACATTTCAAAACACTAGGAAAAGTACAAGAATTAAGAGACAGATTAAAAATAAAGGCAAGAGGTACTGCAATAAATTTGGCTAACCCCTTATAAATAAAAGAAGGAATATTATCATATCCTAAACTAGAGTGAGTCTTAAGCCTCCTAATAGCTACAATAACATCTTCCCTAGAGATATGATCAACTGTAGATTTAGCACTAGACAAATTGCCAGGAAATGTAATTTTAGAATCAATCCCATGTTGTGAAAAGTATAACTCTGCAAAATGTTTAGAAAATTCATCTGCATTTAATGCAGAACCATGAGTCATTTGAACCTTTTTCTTACCCAAGCCTGAATTATTAACAAAATTCCAGAATTCTCTAGGATTAGAAGAAATATTAATTTCAATTTTTTTTATATACTCTTGTAAATCTCGTTTATAGATATATTTAGCCAATCTTCTAAAATTGATAAAGTTATTATAATAAATTATATTCCGTGTCTTAAAATAGAGTCTATGATGGTAAGATTTCCTTTTAATAATCTTAATCAGAGTATATGAAAACCAAGGAGGATAATCTTTGTTAAACGACAATTTATTAGAAATATATACATCAATAAAACCATTAAAAATTTTCAAAAAATAATCCAAGCAAGAATTCACATCATTAATTGAGTACATATTATTCCAATCAACTTCAGACACTTTTCTACAAAGATCAACATAAATACCCCTCCCATAATCCCTTTTCACAACATTAGAATGAGTAATTTTAGAATAACACATCTTAATATAAAATTCGATAGGTGGATGATGAACATCAATTGGAAAAGAAACAGAGACAAAGTGAAAATTACTAACTATTGGTACATTACAAAGAACACAATCTAAAGTACGCTGAAAATTATTAACAACAGGGTTATATTGTTGAAGCCCAAAAAATTTGCAAAATCTAAGCATTCTTAAAGCTTTCTGAGATAATAAAAAATAATGCGTAATAATCTTACCCTTAAATAAATCAGGCATATTCAAATCACCAACAATGATAATATTATTATATCTAATCAAAAAATCTTCAAGTGCTGTCAAGAAGTAAATCAAGCTCTAAAAGTGAGATATTAGGTTTAAAATAAATATTTCCCAATATACATTTAAAATTATGATCCATATAAACTTCACACCATGTAAATTCACATACAGAAAAAGTAAAACATAGATCCTTATATAAACATTTTTGTTGATGGCAATAAGAGTACCACCTCCTCTAGCTGCATATTCTAAAGATCTATCCATACGTAAAATAATATACCTATTATCAAAGAAAGAACAATCGGAAAATTGTTGATTTAACCAAGTTTCTGTAAAAAATATCAAATCAAAATGCTCTGTTTCAACGAATTGTTTAATTTCCACACATTTAGTTCTCATCCCTCTAACATTCATATAAAAACAAGAAAGCCATACCATATTAAATTAAAATAAATCAAAAAAATAAATAAATGAAATCAAGTAAAGAAAAATGTAAGTTAGTATAGTGAATAAAAAAATAAGAAATTAAAGAAAATAAGAAATCAAAGAAAATAAATAAATACCACTAAAGTTTTAAAGAATTAGCCAAAGTTCCATAAAAAAAATGAATAGAAGCACCACGAGGCCATAAATTGGAAGAGATTAAATCATTATGTTTATGAGCAGGAGCAGATATATAAAAGCAAGAAGACTTTGAGTTATACATAGTAATTTCATGACACATGATCCTAGTTCTTAAAAGTTTTTCAAGAAATAACTTAATATTATATGAATTAAGACTCACTGGCATATTAGAAACAAAATATCTATTACATTTTGTATTAATATTATTAATAATATTGTTATGAATTTTAGAAATACCAAACCCCCTTTCCACAGGTAGTCTACCTTTTTTACCAGAAGTTGAAAAAGAGCATCCCAAACCATTTCCCACATTAACCTCATTATCAATATAATTGTTATATTTAGAGAAATGGGAATAATTTGCTCTATGAGTAAAAAAACCTCTATCAGCATTTGCTAGACAATTTTTTCTTCTGAAATTTGATTTATAAAAGTCACCATAAAAATTACTACTATACTTTTTTGGAACAGAATGTGAATATCCATCCTTCAGTAGCAGTAGCAGTAGTAGTAGTAGTAGTAGTAGTAGTAGTAGTAGTAGTAGTAGTAGTAGTAGTAGTAGTAGTAGTAGTAGTAGTAGTAGTAGTAGTAGTAGTAATAATAATAATATATAACACACACAACAAAAACAACCTTTGCTTTGCACACTTGTGTTAATAATAAAGACTCACCAAACAGATAGTTTATCAGGAATAAAGAACCATCCTAGACCAACTTATATAGCAAATAATAATAATAATAATAATAATAATAATAATAATAATAAATAATCCCGCAGCAAATCTCTGCTGAGGTGAGAAGCAATCCTTAAGCTCTCCGATGTAAGTATTAAAATTTTTCTTTTGTTTCAACTTGTTATTCACAAAACAAACATAATAAAGGACAAATCGGATCATATAATAGATTAATAGAATATTTTTTAAAAAATATCAGTGTGTATTCATATTTTTTAAAAAAAAAACTGACTTGAGTCAGAATAATAAATCATGGCTACTGCCCAGTCAAGTGTGAGCGAGTTAAGCACAAATATGAAATTAACAACATCGTTAGTATTAACACCGCCTATTTGGTATGCAAAAATACTTAAAAGTAACAGCAATATTACAGCACCAACCCAAATACCACATTTCCGAAGAACAAAAAAAAATTATATAAAAAATCTTGATCTACACACTCAAGAAAAACATCAACCCCCAGCAGCAATATGGACAAAAGAAACGCTTGAAAATGTGATGAACCATTTCAACAATACGGTGCCTCATATGTTATTTGAAACATTTCACAGGTTTTTTTCACCAACATCGCTAGTACTTGCAGTAACCGAGAATCAATGCTCATTATATCATTTCCCAAAAGCTTTATTATATGAAGCAATTATGCAAAATGCATTATGGGAAACAATCTCTTGTATCGCAGACCATCCAAATTCAAGATATATAACTATTGATTTTTATACTCAGCAGCAAAAAAAATGCTTTCAATCCACTATTTTAGCACTTGATAATTACGCACTCGTAATTATAGATGAAAAGCAGAAAAATATTATTACTGGAGTGCTGAAAATACTTATCTTAAATACAACTTACAAGATTTTCAAAAAATGATAAATCCGTTTGGAAAAGTAATTGCCCTACAGCCAATATATTTAAAAGACACACCTATACCGATATGTAGTAATCATTTTGAATTCAAAATAAAACTCCTTAAAAATGTAGATGCTGCCACAATCCCAACACAGATTATAGATCAAGAAGCAACACTCTCTCTTCACATAAGAGGTTTAAAGCCACATTGTTTTGGCTGTGGACAGAGAGCCACCTAGCAACTCAGTGCGATAACAAAAAAGGCAATCACTGTGAACAAACCAAAATCCTCTCCCCCGAAACAACCCACTGATGATGAAAATAAAATTTCTAATAACACTACAACCATTGACAACCCAATAATAGAAACTGAAAAAAACCAGGTTCAAACACCCATAAACAAAAATGACAATGGAGCAGAATTGCCAATCCCAGACATCCAAGATTCAAACGAAAATAACTCTCAAGAAACCACAACACAAAATGCAGCAACTACATCACAGGATCAGCATCTCAATAAAACACAAGGTGTACCAAGTAAATCACTGTGAACAAACCAAAATCTTCTCCCCAGAACAACCCACTGATGATGAAAATAAAATTTCTAATAACACTACAACCATTGACAACCCAATAATAGAAACTGAAAAAAATCAGGTTCAAACACCCATAAACAAAAATGACAATGGAGCAGAATTGCCAATCCCAGACATCCAAGATTCAAACGAAAATAACTCTCAAGAAACCACAACACAAAATGCAGCAACTACATCACAGGATCAGCATCTCAATAAAACACAAGGTGTACCAAGTAAAAATCAACAAACAGAAAATAAACACACACAGCTATATAAAAAAATATAAATCTAGATAATATAAAGACACCAATAATAAAACAAACTACCTCCCTCTTCCACCCATTCAAAAGTATACACCAGAGGGAAAAAGAAAGCCAGGTAGACAACCTAAAAACCATGAATCCAAAAAGGCAAAAAAAACAGACCAAAAGCACAACTTATCAGACATATACTACCTAGAAAATGATGAAATAGAAATAGATTTAAGCCAACAACAAATGGACAACTGTTCAATTTCAACCCAAATTGACTGTATAGAGTCTGAACCAATATTAAATGAAAAGAAAACTGATAATAAACCATACAAAGTCTTAAATATGTATCAGCATCCATCTACTGCAATATAAACAAAAATTTAGAATTAAAAAATAAATAAAAATCAAAACCCTGTTATAAAATTATCCTGTAACATGAAGATAAAAATTGGATCTCTAAACATTAGAGGCTTAAATGCCATCAAAAAACTTTTTGAACTCAAAAATTGGTTACATACAACACAACCACACATAATGGGGCTTTTGGAAACAAAAATATACAGTGGCTCTCAAATTGATCCTGCAAAATATTTAGTCAGCCGAGGGTTTTGTGTCTGCTCAAGGCAATCATCATTACCATCAGGTGGCACAGGTATAATTATATCCCACAACTGCCCTTTTGATTCTTTTAAAATTATATATATTGATTCTAATCTTATCATAATAACACTCCATCATAAAAATATCACACTTAACCTAGTATTTGTCTAAATACCACTAGGCCCTGTCATCATCTCCAGAATAATAGCAACAATAAATTCAATGCTTACAGCAACACCAAATCCCATAATACTCCTGGGAGATTTCAACATGACCTACCAAACTTTTGTCATCAAATGGATCCATCAAATAACAATCCCACTTATGAGTGCTGAAGGTTTTCTCCCAACTCAATATCTTTTAATAACAATACATATAAGTGACTTATTGATTTGTGTTTCTACTCACCAATGTTACATCATTATTTTAATCTTGAACTCTGCCTATCTATAATCTCAGCTCATGCTGCCCAGTTCATCACCCTCGACCTAACAAAAATACAGAATACAACAATAGCCCTTCAAAAGACTATGTGAATACTTCTTCCAGCACAAACAACTGAATTCCTATATTCAGAAACATATATAATGCTCCAAAAACTTCAAAACATGTCACTTGATCCAGTAGAAAAGTATATAGCATTCACCAATATACTTTCTTTCAACATCAATCATATTACTTGCAATTCAACACTCCCCACCAGATTATTAGCTTTGGCAAATGAACTACATAAAAGAATAACCATTTCCAGACCAATATACAGATAATCAAATACAAATTAAAAAACTTACAGAAATGTACAACAATACATGCAACACACTAAAGCAATATGTAGCAATAAAAAAGAAAAATATATACCTTACACAACAACACACTTGGACCAGAGGATACATATGGTGGGCACTGGGATACCCATCCACAGTAAAAGTGCCTATGGCACTTGAAATAGATGGCTCTATAACAGCTGGACATAACATGATAAACCCAATATATCAACACTTTAAAAAAAAACTGCAAAAACAGAGAGGGTACAGATTTAGAGAATAGATAATAAATTTATATAAGAAGAGTATTAAATTATAAAGGTATTTTAAAAGAAATAATTAGATATAGGAAAGGAGGTAAATAATTATATTTGTAGATGATAATAATATTGTGGTTTTATTTGAATATTATATATATTTATGATGTATTAATATTTTATTTATTTGTGTTATTATTTTTGTTTTTTATTTTTATTATTATTATTTTTTTTTAAGGAAACTTGATAATGACTACAGAATGTAGTTGAAACGTACAGAAGAGAAATTAAAATATAGTTTGGAATAAAACAACTTTTAAAAAGAAAAAGGAGGAATGTTGATTTTATATATTTATTTATAATTTAACAAGAAAAAGAAGTGAAAAGTTGTGTATATAATTATACTTATTATTTAGTTAAAACAAACAGATGATTAGTTTTATATTTGAACTAAAAGGAATATTAGTGAAAATATTTCTAGGTATTTTCTGAAAAGTATGTGCAATTAAAAGATAGAAATGAGATTGGGATTGTGTGCATACAACTATATTTTATACAATTTCATTATCCATAAAACCATTCAAGAATTGTAATGCAGATATCTATATTGTTACAGCTATTATGATGACAGTAATAAACTCTTGAGAACAAAAGGCAACAAAAAGTAAATTTTATGAAATAATTGTACTTCACTGTAAATTTTGAGGTAAGAAAAATATAAATTTGTATGTATACCTAATCATCAATTCATTATTGTTTCTAGCATGCAATAAAATTTTACTTTATAATTTTAGAATATTTTTTTTTGCCAAACAAAATAAAAACCTAACATTCTTTGTTTGGATTAGATGTTTTAACAATATTGATCTTTGTTCTGGGTCACTGCAAATTCTAAAGAAGCCAAATATGAAGGGGTACTCAAAAATAAACAAAATTTTATAACAATTATTTATTTATTTTTTAAGTAACATAAATTTAATCACATTTAAATTACTATCCATGTGATGCAATACACTGATCTAAATATGTTTTCCACTTTTCAAAGTAGTCCAGAAACACTTGCAAAGTGATACCTTTAAAAATCTGTGGCATTTTATTTTACCAGTACTAAGTCCACAAAAAAAAAATTTCCATTTGAGAGATTAAAAAAATTTCATGAAACAAAATTGAGTAAATATGGCTGGTAGATAAACTGGGCTATGCCGAATTTAATTTAAAAGTGTTTCACACTCAAGGCTTTAATGGAATGACACTTTGTTGAGGTAAAGCTTGCACTCTTTAGGGTGCCACAAAATGAGACATTTATGTTTTACCACATCACATAAATGTATCAAAACTTGCAGATAAAATACCTGATCATTATGAACTAAATCTAATAAAAAAGTGCCACTTGTGAAAAACAAAAAAACAGCACTCTTTGATTTTTGGACTTTACTTGCGATGTTTTTTATGAACATGGTAAATTTAATATTTCAATTAAACCATTCATAAATTTGCATTTTTATGAGATTAGCTTGCTTGTAATTTGTTTCGAGTATTATAACTTTTTCTGTGCCCTTTTCTGTAAATGAAAACAGAATTTCACATTGTTTGAACTTTTCAGTCATTATAAAAATCAACAAATATACAAAACACATTTTACAAAAAAAAAGTGTTATGTGGTACCATGATCTCACATGACAATGTCATTTGGCAGATTGGTGCAAAGGGTTCCTGCAAGATGTGTGTAACAAAAGATCTGCACCCAGAGAATGGTTCCCTATTATTTTTGTGTCCCCCTTCATATCATATAACAGTTACAAACATTAATGATCATCAATAATTATTTCATTTGACAGTATTTATTGATAAAATAATTTATTAAACAAATAATCTAGTTTAACAACAACAACAGCAACAACAACAACTACAATAATAATAAGAATTGCCAATGAAACCAAGAGAAAGCCTGGTAACCCAAAGAAGATACCCTAAAAAATAAAAATACTGACATTGATTTCACAACACCAGGCCAGACTTCACAGATAATTGCCACACTACCATGGAAATTTCTAGTTCTTGTCTGTTACCAAGGCAACTCAACCACATATAGAACTAAACTTGGATTGCATCTGTAGATACAGTAGTCCGGACCATGTAAAATTTATGCAATCTTGTGTAAACCAATAAAACAACTTTTACATGTGTAAAAACACAACTACAGACTACCCATGTAACCACAGCAATCTAAGCTATGTAAAACCATTCTAACTAATCCATAGCATAAATAAACTTTTACATACATAAACCTACACCTATCGATTGCTGATGAAACCATGGCAATCCAAGCCAAGTAAAAACCCTTGTAATTAATCCACAGCATGGCATTTTTTTTGTAATTTCATGTAAATCAATAAATCAACTTTTATATATGTAAACCTATATCTATGGATTCCCCATGTAACCACAGCATTCCAAGTTATGTAAAACCATGTAACTAATTCACAGCATGTAAAAATTCCTGTAATCCTGTGTAAAACAATAAATACATTTTTATATATGTAAACCTACAACTACGGATTGCCCATGTAAACACAGCAATCCAAGCTATGTAAACTCTTGTAACCCTTTAAGACAAATAAAGCTTATCGTTGAAACATAATAATAATAATAATTATTATTATTATTCAATTTATTTACTGTACAAAACTACAGCATAATAATGAAATAGAATAATTGATCTTGCAAAAATATCTTTCAGATAAATATAGATGTCAACATCGAATAAAAATATTTTTTATTATTATTTACTTTCCCTAACAAAATGATAAAATTTACTTCTTTTTTTTTACCAATCAATACAGAAAAATAACAACTTTAAAACCATAAAAAAAAAAGCAATTGATATTTTTATTTGTATTGTAATAAAAGTAACTGATCAGAAAAAAAAAAAAAAAACAATCTCGAATTTATTTTTCACTAATCTTGACCCAGACGCCTCCTTAAAACCAAGCTTTTAAAAAATTGCTCCCAAGACAACAATATTGAATGAAGACCAAAAAAAGAACACACACGCTTATATATTACGTCTGTGTACAAATGCATATAGACATTTTGATTAAATTAGATTTAACATTCAATGGAAAATTGTGCTTATATTAAAACTATTCCCCATGCCTAATTCATTAATGTATATATGTGTGTAAGTGGATATATATAAATAATTAACCAGAAAGAAAATCTTAATAACTCTAAGATAAAATTTAAACAATTATAGAAGAGTAGTAATTAATTTATTGAGTGCACAGAGAACATATATAAACAGTTTAAACAGGCTTTAGCCTGTACTCAATGCACTTTAAAATTCGCAATAATCAAGCATATTTTGCCGATAGAGGGATCATAACTTCTTTATAATAGAAATGGTAAGTAAGGTGATGAAAAATAGTAATAAAAGTAGAAAGGATAGTGAAAGATGTGGATGGAGAATGAATGATAAGAATAAGTTGGAAGAGTATAAAATAAAAGTTGAAGAAACCATGGAAGAGTTAGTTGGGGATGAGTATAAGGATTGGTGAACTAGAAAAAGTGGCAAGTAGGGTTTTCGGTGAGAATACTGAGAAGAATAAAAGTAATAGGAAAGTGAGAATTAGTAAAAGTGTAAAAGAGAGAAAAAAAGCGTGCAGAGAATATACATGTGCTAGTAAGAACAAAGAAAGTGAAAAAGATGTTAATACTAAATGTGAAAAGTACTTAGAAAAAGTTGGCTAAAATAGATAATTATAGGGAGAGAATGAAATTGAATAGTAGACTGCTGGAAAATATGAATAAAAGTGAAAGAGATGGGAGTAAAAAATTTGGGAAGTACATTAAAACAAGAAATATAGGGGGAAAGAGAATTAGTTTTACTAAATGATGGAGGAATCCAGTGAAGTTCTAGAGAAGAATTGGAGATAGTCTTAAACAAGAATGTAATGGATATAGAAAAGATGTTAGATGTGAAGGATACAGGGATAGCAAACATGAGAACATATAATAATGGAAATATATGATTTACAGAAAATGAATTGAATGAGACAAGTAAACAATTGAAAGATGGAAAGGCAAGAGATTTGGATGGATGGGCAGCAGAGATGGTTATGAATTTAGGGCAGAAGGCAAAAATTAAAACTATTATCATGTTTTAATAAGTTGGCACAGAAGAGAGAATTTCCAGGTAGTTGGAGTAATACAAGAGTAAGGCTATTATTTAAAGGGAAAAGTAAAGATCATAGAAAGCTAAACAATTATAGACTGATATCGGTAATGTCAGTGCTATATAAAGTTTTCTCATAAATGGTGGCTGAAAGGGTTGCAAAATGGATGGAATAATATAGTGGGAGAAATGCAAGGAGGTTTTCAATCAGATAGGCATATAGGAGATAGTTTATTTGTAATTACACAACTTATGGATATAAGTAGGAATACTGGTAGACAGATATATATGGTTTTTATAAATATAGAGTAAATAGAAATAGGTTATGGATAAGTTTAGTAAACTTGGGATTGGATGGAGCTTTAGTGGATATTATTAAGAAATTAAATAAAAATAATTACTACACGTATCAATTAGGGAATACAGAATCAGTTACAGTTAAAAATGGGTGGGACTAAGGCAAGGATGTCCTCTGTCACCTATTTTGTTTTTGTTGTATTTGAGAGAGCAATAGAAAGACTAGAAAGAGGGATAGAGATACCATTAATAAGTGACAAGGGAGTATATACATTGTCGGTCTTTTATTTGCAGATGTTTTTTTTGTGTGCAGAAAGAAGGTAAGATATGGAAGTTATGCTGAGGGCATGCATGAAGGTGGGTAAAAAGATGGGAATTAAATTTAGTGAAGAAAAATCAGAAGTAATGATGATTAATATTGAAGAAAGAGAAGACAAAGAGTTTTTATTGGGGGATATAAGTGTGGTGAATAGATATAACTATTTGGGAATCATTTTAAATAATCAAAAAAATTGCTTGGATGAATGGAAAAAAAAATTGACAAATGAAGCAAAGAAAAGAAAGGGATTGATAAAGAAATTAACAGTTTTCTCCTATAATAAATATGATGTAGCTAGAATTGTATGGAAGGGAATGGCATTAGCAGGGTTAACATATGGTGATGATGCATTATGTGTAAGTAAAGGGGTATTAGATTACTTAAAAAAGTACAAAGAGAAGTAGGAAGACATGCATTAGATGCAGAAGTGTGGATGGCAAAGGAGGCAATTCAAGGAGAAATGGGACGGTCAAGTTTTTATATGAGAGATGCAAAAAGCAACATGAAAATGTTCGGTAGATTCCAGTTTATGGATAATAAAAGAATAGCGATAATAGTATTTAACTGGGTTATGAATAAATGGCAGGCAACAAGATGGATGCGAAAGGTAATACGTTATGCAGAAGATTTAGATAAAGAATTTATCTCAGTATATTTATACAAAAGGTGGGTGATTGTCTTAGGAGAACTGTTGAGTGTTTTAATGTTAAGGAATGGGATAGAAGAATAGATGCATTAATAAAGAATAGGGAGTTGGAGAACTAGTATGGAGAAAGAGTTTAAATATTTATAGAAGTAAACAGAATATTGGGTGCAAGTTAATTTATGATAATAGCAAGAAAAGTAGTTTACTGTTTAAGATTCGAATGGGATCTTTAGCAACAAGGGAATATATACATAAATGGAAAAATATGGGTGATTTAGTCTGCAAGCTGTGTAAGGAAGGTATAGAAAATATTAGGTATCTGTTAATTGAATGTAAATGCCTGAAAACAGAAAGGATACAAATAATAAAGTTGTGGCAGAATAAAATTATAAAGAAAGTGGCTTATTGGTTTTTATGCTGGGTTTGGGAAAAGATAAGGGGGCTTTAGATCTAAAGGCCATGGAGTTGACAAAAATTATGTTGTGTAAATGGGATGGAGCAGGATAGAAAGGAATATGGAAAAACTTGGGGTGTTGAATGGAAAGGGGTTCAAAGTGGCTAACAGATTTCTCTGGATATAGTTGCTGAGAGATTCCTGACTCCGTATAAGAAGAAATCACAGTGCATCATATCACATCACATTGCGCAATGAGTATAGACTAAAGCCTGTTTAAACTATTTAAACAATTATAATAAATTATTACTTAATGATATGTTTTCCTTCAATTCATTTATAGATGATCGTAAGTAATAAGTTGTTTATAAATTAACAATTATAATAAATTAGTTATCTTATTTATGATATGAATTATTAGTTAGTAAGTGAACTAAAACAGATTAGCATTTACTTTTGTATATTCGGTATATATATTGTCTATTAAAATAACAAATCAATATTTTCTTTGTGGTCAAAATGTGCAACATCTTAGCATCAAACGATAGTTAAAGCAAATAGAACATTTTATAACAAACCATGAAAATATATTAATTAATGTCTTAGTATTTGTTTTGTAAATAAAATTATTGTTTATTTATTAAAGTTGCTGGGTGGAGAAGATTGAAGACTATCCATTAAAGTTTGAAGATATGTTATCTTAATATAAGTTGAGCCCTGATTATATATGTGTGTGAGAGATCATGATTTGGACCACTGAAGTGAAGTGCTGGGTCAGCATGAAATATGTATATTGGAAATTATTTATCTTTTTCACATGCATGTGGTCATGTAACAACATCATCACCCATTATGGACCCTCTGTGGTATGAAGGTCTGTCCAAGTTACATCCATCTTTTCTAATCTTTTGTTTATCTTCTCCACATCAGTCCTGCACACTTTCTTATTTCATCCAGCCATCAAACATGTGGTCTCTTTCTGGGTCTTTTATAATCTCTTGAAATCCAGTTTAAGATTTTAATTGCCCATCTATTCTCATCTCTTCTAGCAATATGTCCAGCCCAATTCCATTTCAGTCTTTTCATTTTTTCAATGAGGTCAGTATCACCAATTTGTTCATATACCCATATATTGCATTTTCGATCTCTTTTTGTTACTTCCAACATGCATCTCTCCATACTTCTTTGAGTGGTCTCAAGTTTCTGTATTCCTCTTCTATTAAGTGTCCAAGTTTCAGATCCATAAGTAAGAACTGGTAAAACACATGTATTAAAAACCTTCCTTTTCAAACATGTAGGCATATTTCCTTTTAGTATCAAGTTATTTCTACCAAAATCATCCCAACCAAGTTTAATTCTATGATTAATTTCATCCATTATGTTTCCTTCTGTATTAATAATTTGACCAAGGTATTTGTAGCTGTTAACTTCTTCTAACTCATCATAATCAATCTTTATTTTCATATGTTGAGAACATCCATTAAACATTAATTTAGCCTTTTTAACATTTATCTTTAGTCCTACTTTCATCTGATAACTCCTGCAACATTTCCTGCAGCTCTGAAGCATTATTTGCAAAAACAACTATATCATTTGTGAAATCTAAATGACTTAAATAATCTTCATTTACTTTCATTTCTTTAGCTTCCCATTTTAATCCACAAAATACTTCTTGCAGCACTGCTGTAATAAGTTTTGGAGATATGAAGTCACCCTGTCTTACACCATGCTCAATGTTGACTTTCCTAGTATCATTATGTAATCTAATTGTTGCTGTTGCATTCTTATAAATGTTCTTTAAAATATGACAATATCCTGGATCTATATCTTGATGATCCAATGCTATAATCACTGAAGAAATGTTTATAGATCAAATGCCTTTTCATAATCTACAAATCCAAAACATAATGGCAACACATATTCATTTGTCCTTTCTATAACTTCTCTCAATACCTGAATATAATCTACTGTACTGAAACCACTTTTAAATCCAGCTTGTTCTTTTGGTTGGTAGAAATCCAATGTTTTCTGTAGATGAGTTATAATTACCTTGATAAAATTTTTGTATAAAACTGATAAAAGGCTGATAGGTCTGTAATTTCTAATATCTTCTTTATCACCTTTTTAAAATATTAATACTGCATTCTTCCAATCATCTGGTACATCTTTATCATTTAGACATTTGGTATACAACTTTGCTAAAAAAAATTCTATTTCTTCACCTGCTTTTTTTAATATATCAATTACAAATCCATCTTTACCTGGATCTTTCCTTTCTTCATAAATTTAATTGCATGTCTTACTTCTTCATTTAAAATTCTGGGCAATTCAGAAGATATAATAGATATAGGAGGTACTTGTTCTTTATTAGTATATAATTCCTGATAGAAGTCTTCTACCCATTTCATGATGTCATCTCTCTTTTTAATAATAATTTCATCTTTTTTCCTTATTGCAGATATAAATTTCCTACCAAAACCAAAATGTTGTTTTACACTCTTGAGACTTTTATTGTCGTCTACAGCTTTCCTTGCTAGTTCACAATTATACTTTCTTATATCATTTTCAATTCTTTTCCGCACCATTTTACAAAATTCGCGGTATTTGAATATCTTCATATTCCTTCTTTTCTTCATAAATTCTCTAGTCTCAGTAAAAATTTTATAGGTCATATGCTGCTTTTTTCTACCAGCTATCTTTGCTGCAGTTTTTAAAAGTGTATTAGTTATTTTCTTATTAATTTCATTCAAATCTGAATCATGTTCAAAATCTCCTAATACTTGAAACCAATTTGTAAGTTAAAATTTAAATTCATTACAATGTTTCTGAAGATTAGGAATATCAATTGTAAATATTGTTTTTCTTAATAATTTTTGACTCTCTAGTTTTACATTAACACTAATCGATGATCACTTCCTGTGTTAAATTTATTAAGAACATTACAATCTTGAAATATGTATTTTCTGTTAGTCAAAATATAATCCAATTCTGTTGTACCTTCATTTGGATGCTTCCATGTCTATTTTCTTTTAACAATTTTCTCAAAAAAAAAAAAAAAAAGAAGTCATAATATAAAATTTTCCTTTTTCTGCAAATTCCACAAGTTTATTTCCTTTATCATTTATATTACCATAACCAAAATTACCTAGAGCACTTTCATCTTTCATTTGTTTACCAATCCTAGCATTAAAGTCTCCCATAACAATTTTAAAATGTTGTTTATGTTGTTTACTCTGATCAAAAACCTTTTGTACATCCACATAAAAATCTTCTACTTCATCACTATGAGAACTTGCTGGAGCATAAACCTGAATTATCTGCATTTGGTATCTGGTATTACGTTGTATAACTAATCTTGGCATTCTGTTCGATACACCATCAATCTCAACAATGTTCTTTCACTTTTTATTTGTAATGATTCCTACTCCACTTATATTTCCAATATTTGTGCCTTTATAGTAGAGTACATGCCCACTTTTTAAATCAATTGTTTCTTCACCTTTTCTTCTAACTTCACAAAATCCAATAATGACCCATTGAATATAAAACAGTTCTTCTAATTCTTGCAATCTTCCTTCACTTGAAATACCTAAATAAAAAGTCATCATCAAATGTCAGCCTGGGACCACAATCAGGGGATTCTTAGCATTCTCCACCTTTGGCCACTAACCACTGCCTTGGTTGGTGACCTTAGTCTTCTGGGAATAAGGGCCATGATTTATTTTTGTCTGTCATGATTTTATATATCTATTGGGAAAATATTTATCATTTACACATACATTCATTCTCCCTTATCAGGCAACTGGAAAGAAAGACCATGGTGTTTCTTGATCTTAAACTCAGAGGTAAAAAGCCAATAAACTCACCACAGTGGCTAATGTGTGTTGGTGAGCAGCCCATCCATGATGAATAAGCACATAGTAATAACAGCTACAACAACAAGAACATATGGAATGGACATTAGGCATTTGCCCTGCTTGGTTCCTTTAAGGCCTCCAAGAGGAATCAAAGGGTCTCCTTTCAGTTAATAGCAAACTCCTTTCTGCATGTGTATTGGTTATATAATATGGTGTGGATAGCTGAAGGAAGCTTAAAAATCTGTGTTCAAATCCCTCTAAATAACATCTAAAAGTTCAATATATACATTATACTTGTATTCAAATATTACATATTCAGTCTGAATTCTGCCCATCCCCTCATCTGTATATGTAAGTGGACATAATAATGTCCTATATATGAAGGGTCAGAGTGGCATGAAATCAACATGACTATAACAACAATATTGGCATTAAAAAGGACTTTGAACATTGCTTCATTAGATTTTCAATAATATGGATGACTGAAGATTTGGAGGGTGTAAAAAACTGAAGTTTGCTCATTAAAGTTTGAAAATTTCATATCATAATATAAACTGATATATATAAAGCTTGATATCTGTATTTCCAAAAATTATATGTAATATTCAAATTGATGTATATTAAATACAGTAATATTCATATAATTTAACTTATTCTATTAGAAGTACTTTCAACTATATTCCTTTTAGTCTTTGTCAACTATAAAACGATATAACATTAATAATCAAAATGAGACATCATTTTATAACCCCCATAATTCCATTCCGTTCTCCCACAATTCTGTTATTAATATTTGATGATTGACAATTCATTAGTATTTGATGATTTCTTCAAATTAATATAGCTTCTTTTATTTTATGTTTATTGTGGCAACTTTTAATTTGTGTAATTTTTTATGTTTTTATATTCAAATTTTAAACCCGTATTTGCAAGTTTTATTAGATCAAGTATAACAGATGATCATTTTTTACACCTACTAAAATAAACCTTCACCATCAGTTATATTTGATCATAATAAAACTTTCACACAACTCTCAACTCTCCATGCTATCTCGTATTGCTGACCCACCTGATCACACACATGTTGATAAGATGAATAATCACCAATACACGTATTTCATGAACCAGCAATCATCAGTTGGTCCAGATTACTATTTCCACACATATATACAATCCATGCTCAGCTTTATATTATGATAGCCAATCTTCATACTTTAATTGTCAGGCTTCAAACTATTCCAACTCACAACTCTTCAGTCTTCCATTTTATTGAAAATCTGATGATGAAACGTTCAAAGCCCATGTTAGTGCCAAGGTTGCCATCCTACCCATGTTGACATTAAGTCATTCTGGCCTCTATGCAAGGGATGGGCAGATCTTTGACGCACTATGTTTAAATATGTAAATTAATACACTATACAGGCTTAAACCTGCATATAATGTATGAAGATTGGCTATCTTAATATAAAGCTGAGCACTGACTGTATATATGTGTGGAGATAGTAATCTGGACCAACTGATGATTGCTGGTTTAGCATGAAATACATATATTGGTGATTATTTATCTTTTCAACATGTGTGTGATCAGGTGGGTCAGCAATGAAATGGCATGGGTATTGAGGGGCGTGTGAAAGTCTGAGTTCGAATCCCTCATACATTACATATATATATATGCAGGTTTAAGTTTGTATTGAAACGGAAACCTCCAATCCCTTTCCGTTTCACCATCAACCTAATGACCTACTCGTCTGAACTAGTTTCGAACCTATATTAAATGTAAAAATGTTATATATAAGTCGAGTGGGAGAACTTTGCTATAATGGCCGCTTGAGTTGCATCATCCATTTACATACGAAACACGCTATAATTAGACAGGTTTGATAAAATTATAGCGGAGAAATGCTCATAATTTATTATAAAATGTTTTATTAATTTTTCAGTCAATTCTTAATTATATTCGCTATTATTTCGTATGTGGATGGATAATTTAAACCTTGGAATAATGGCAAAATGATTTGTATATATATTTAAGTTTAAATAAAGAAGATATAATGTAAAACATTTTCTTTAAAACATATTTAACGGTTTTCTGATTTAATGTTTTACATATATAATTGAAACTAAAGTATTTTCTTTAAATTTGCTTTTTTTTTTTATTATAAACAAATAATATTGTAAAAACAAATATGTTAAAAGTTATTTATTTCGGTAAAATAAAAATCATCTGTTTGTAATTAAAAATGAGAATTTTGTGTAAACAAGATATCAATTAGTGACTGCACCCGGGTAAAAAGTAAAATCTAGTTTACTGATTGATTTTTGTTTGCAACAAAAAACTTTATCATTAAATCAGAATACCGTTCCTTCTGCTAGGCTTTAACATTCTTTAACACCTAAAAAGGAATTTAATTAATGAAACTGAATCAAATTATATAATTTATATATTTTAATAATTTTAAGTAATTAAATGTAACACCTCGGAGACGCTATCTGTTGTAGAAATTGGATTATATTATTTTGTTTAATTAAAAGTCAATTGGTCCCGAGGCTAATGAAATTCCAAAAAGATGTTAAAGTTTAGTCGAAATGTATAAATAGGGTTTATTTTAAGCGGAAAGATATACTCCATCTTGCTGTTGAAGAGCTGTTAATATCACAAGTTATAAATTGTTTAATTTTACGATGTCCGGCTAAAGTCAGGCACAATTTTGCTGCCATTCCCGTGATGGAACGCCGAGTTCAATCCATCAAATGCCGAAGCAACAACCAACAAGCTTACACCAAATGAAAGATGCCATATGCCGCTAAAAGGGACTTGCTTTCGTTCCAACACCATTTTAAATCGTCTCGCAACTGAACAAGAACATGCCATAGGCCGCCAAAGAACTCATCTTTGTTCCAGCTCGAATCTATCCAGTCCAGCTATAGAACTGTTATAATATTATTTAAAATAGCAGAGCTCTGTGAATTTCAAAAACAATCATGATTTCTTCAAAAACAGGTTAGCTAACCATATTATTGAAACTTCTTTCTAAATTGTTTTTCAAATAATCTTTAAATTCTATAATATAAAATACTTTTGTAAATTTCTGTGTTAATTAATGTTTTGCTATATAATTTAATCACTGCAGTTATATTTTGCTTTTCTTTTGCTTATTTTTAATTATTATTAGTTGTGCCTATGTTTCGAAACAGCGTGCATTTAATTATAGAATATGTTTTTAAACATATAAATTTAACATCTTCGTACTATTATTTATATAGTGTCATTTCGTGTGCTGTTTCGAAACCCAAATTCATATTTTGTCATTTAGTAAATTAATTAATATAAATATAAAATGTGGCTTTTCAACCTTTAATTATTATATTACTAAAGATTAAACTAACCTGGAGTGCAATTATAAGTATATTTTTTTTAGTAAAGTATTCGTAAGTTCCTTATTAAATATACTTTTCCTCCTTTTTAAAAGTTTAGTAGTTATAGATAACTAAAGAGATTGAACGGGATAAAGTAAAGTTTGTATATATTCCCGTCAGTAGCATATACATATTTCTCATGCTACAGAAGAGTTGGCTCTTTTGATCAAGCTGATAAACTTGTGTTCATTTAATATGTGATATTTCATTTATAATATCCTTCGGCTTGGCGGATGTGAAACTTATTAATATTTTTCTCGTTGTGCTATTTTATATATAAGATGGAGCCACGGCATTGCCAGCACATCTTCTCTTATAGGGTAGTGCAGTAGCGAAGTCTGAGCTATGGGCCAGATTAGCACGTAAGTCCCCTGCTTCTTATGAACCAAATAAAGGTTCCCTTTTGCAGCATGACGACCGGTTATTGGGTAAACCGTTGTTTGTCACAAAAACCCTAAAACTATTCTTCCATCCACAGAGCCACTTTATTATATTTTACTTGTGCCTCGCGTATTAGTAAAATCGTTATAGCCAACTCTTTCCTCCCTAATATGCAGTCTTCGGCATTGATCCGAAGCAATCTTGAAAACCTGTTCGATCTAAAGCTATCTGGGATGCTTTATAAGCCCATAGTTGATATATAAAATTATTATAGTCAGATGTATTATTAAGTTTCACTCCAGACTTGGTTAGATTTCATGTACAATAGCCACACGAACTGATGATGAAAGGGCATAACTGGTAAAAATTAATGTAGTGATTAGTTATATAGTAGGGTATTTGTTTCCATTAAATAATATTGGAGCAATTAAATAATAGCCAACGTATCAATTATTGTTTAAATGGCCTAGAGTAATGTTATTTTATAAATAAAATGCCTGCGTGCATTTGCCAACAACAATTGTCAATAAATATATTTTAATTCATCATATATCAATTTCTGTCTCATTATTAAATCAATCCAATTCACTAATTTCCCATAGCTATTTCATTAGTAAAACCCCTATTAACTAATTATATTAGATTTTATCTTTGGAATGTCTTTAGTGTTTAAGTTGTTTATATAGATGTTTAAGTCCATGAGTCTTTTGTTTCTCCGATTTGCTAGTGGGCCAGATTAAGAATTAATTCTCATGTGCCATTATTGTTATGTTGTCCATTAGGTGTTTGATCTGGGGCTTGGAGAGTGGGTTCGAATCCAGGCTGGTCCCTGACCAAAATCTCGGGCTCGACTGGGTTTGAAGTACATTTTGTGAGTTCCAGCTTGTGTTAGATGGATAAGCATATTTTGACCGGCACATAAGGTTTTTTTTCTGCGTTTGGCGCCCAACGTGGGGCCTGTAACTCATTTCCACCCCTGGAGAGATTATGGAGTATATATATAATTCTTTTGGTCAAAATTAATGATTTTGAGTCAAATTTTTTTTGAATAATGTATATGTGTAAGATTTTTTTCTGCGTTTGGACGACCAAGTGAGGCTTCGATGTAAACACCTACATACCTTGAGTTATGGACTTTTGTGTATATAGCAAAAAAAATTATTAAATTTATTTTGTGTCTTTCCTGTTCACTAGTGACTGGTGCCTGAGGATGATTGATCAAGTTATAAATCATCCTCATATAAATTTGTCATTAGGGAGCAGAGAAAAGAAATTTATATTAAAAGAAAAGGGGGGACTCGTTGCTTTATCAAAGTATTTTTATGAATTGGAGTGGTTTAAAATGAGTAAGAAATATATGTATAAAAGTAACGTCAAATTAACCAAAAGTTAAAAGGTTTGAAATTGGTGCAGATGGGTAAACGAAATTAGGTCATAAGCATGAACCATTTAAGTATATATATAATAATAAAATAAAAAAACAGCTGGAAGAAGAGATCGGGGTGAGTTGAGTTTTTATTGAGTCATTTTTAATATTAAAATATGTGTTATACTTTAGATATATAGACGAAAAAAAAAAGGATTTTTTTTAAAAATTTTCATATACGTTAATAAAGCTAAAAAAAAAAAAAAAAGAAAAGAAGAGATTTTTTTTTTTTAAATAAAAAGTTTCACATGTTTTATAAAATAAAAAGTAGGGAGACGAAAATTTTTTTTTTAAAATTCATTATAAGTTGGACAGGCATCGAGATGAAGGAGTAAGCTTATAGATATATTAGTGAGTTAGGCATAGAGTTGGGATGAAAGTGAACGAGTCGTTCTTGAAGGGGGAGAGCAGCAAACAGCTGTATTAAAAGTATAAAAGTTTTAATAATCAAATATTTATTAGGTACAAAATAATACAAATTTTGAAAGGATTGTACAAGATAACAAAAACTGTAGCTATGCCAGAGAATTTAGTTACAAAAATATCGGAACAGACACCGATGGAGATTAAGCAGGAAGGCTGGGATTTGAATTGGTTGCTGAGACAACTTAGACAGGATGGCAAGGAAAGGGATCAGAAAATGGAGGAATGGAATAAAAAATTGGATCAGAAAATGGAAGAAAGGAATGAAAGATACAGACAGAAAATGGAGGAAAGGGATCAAAAATTTGAGCAAAGATTTGAGGCCCTAATCAAAGAAATTAAGATATCACTCAGCGGCCAGCATAAATATAAAGTTACGAGAGAATTCAAGAAAACATTACAGACAAGTCAAGTGGAAAATAATCAAGATAGGGTTATAATTAAAGAAGTTAAGACCTTAGTAGAGAAGGTAGAATGTCAAGAAAAGAATGTGATAGACGAGGTTTATGAAGTTGGTATAGAATTAGGCAGCAAATTCCAAGAGTGTGAAGAAGCCCAAAGAGAGATCAGAGGAAATATATGAAATAAAAGAAAACCTGCTACAAAGAAGTCAAATAGCCAACAAAGAAGAAAACATTATCACAGCATTTATTCCAGAATCGAGAGATGTAGCAGAAATGAAAGAGGAGAAAGGGAAAGTAAGGAAAGCAACTTTGCTAGTGATTACCAAGATAAAAGACTTAATAGACATGAGATAGTGCACGTTATTGGCCAGACTGAAGATGATACTGAAAATAATTTTACAGAGGGGGAAGCCAAAGTCGATCAGGAAAGTATCAAAATCAAAGGAAACGATTTTTTAAGCGAGCATAAGTGCCAGCTTAATTATGAAAATAGCACGTTGTCCCAGCATGAAGAACAAGTTGGGTTGGAAAAGGATGAATCCCAAGAGACGCAAAATCAAAGCAAGGAATGTGAAAAAGCACTTACTAGAGAAAGTACCACTAAAAATGAAAATAATGTAAAATGTACACAAGCAATAATGAACGTGAGTAATATTAAGAATATAAAGCATCTAGACACCCCATGCCAAGAAACTCCTATAGAAAATACTAGTAAGTTATCTGTAGCAGAACAGAAGCCCATGTTTGAAGAAAAGGATTTCGAGCTGCATGAGATACGAAGTTTGACAATGCACCCTAAGCGATCTCCTGTGAGGTTGAAAGACAAAAATGAAAGCTATGAATGGATAACCGATGATGATGAAGACGGTTGGACATCTGATGAAGATGATCTATTGGGATGTTGTTTCAACCCCGGCATGGAGTTACTCCTTAAACAACCCCCAAATCCTATTTAAATTGTTAGTTATTTTTGTGAGTGATTTGATCACTCTACATATATTATATACTCTATATTTGATTTATATACCTTATATATATATATTATACACTTTATATTTATTTACATACCCTTTATATTGTTATTATACACATTACATTTTATCTATATACATTTTATCTATTATATACTTTATATTTTATCCATATATTATCTATATACCCTTTTATATATTTATTACATGCATTATATTTTATATATATATAAAACATATCCATTATGTTGACAAAGAGGTATACTCGTTTGGGTATATATCTGTTTAAGTTTAAAATATTAACTAATAACCGATGATTTCATTGTGTGTGTTGATAATTGTTAGAAGCACTAAATGTATTATATAGTGTAATCTAGTATGATGTATTATCATAAGTTTAGCGTAGGATTAGGCCAGTAGTTATAGTATGAAGAAAGCCATTAATTTTGACCAAAAGAATTATATATATACTCCATAATCTCTTCAGGGGTGGAAATGAGTTACAAGCCCCACGATTTGGGCGTCAAAACACGGAAAAAAAAATACTATGTAACAGTCAAGTTTGTACATTCGCGTAAAGTAATTCAGAATCCAAGCAAAAGAGACCGAAGCTGACCAGACTAGGACCGTGACATCCCGAGTCCGACCACACTTCAATTCGTAAGCCCGGGTTTTTTTTCACCGGGTTTGGATGCCCAAATGGTGGGGCTTGTAACTCATTTCCACTCCTGAAGAGATTATGGAGTATATATATATAATTCTTTTGGTCAAAATTAATGATTTTGAGTCAATTTTTTTTAAAATAATGTATATATGTAAGATTTTTTTTTCACTAGGTTTGGACACCCATCGTATGGCTATTCGATATTCCCACACCCTGAAATACCCTGTAGAGCATTTAATATGTACATATAATGTTTTTTTTGCCTTCTATTTTAAATAATAATGAATAATATATATGTAAGATATTTTCCCCCCGGGTTTGTAAACTCAAAAATCATGGGGCATGTAACTTATTTCCACCCCTGAGGAGATTGAGTATAGAGATAAAATTCTTTTAAGATAAATGATTTTGAATTAATTTTTTGTTTGTTTTACAAAATAATGTATAGATTTTTTTTCCTGAGTTTGAACGTCAATTAATTCCATACTCTGAATAGATTATTATTTTATTATATAAAAATTATTTATATAGATGCATAGTAGAATTTTTAACGGGATTTATAATATATATTGTGTAAACTTTCTTGCTCACTGTGACTGGCGCCCGAGGATGATTTGAATAAATGTCAAATCGTTCTCACATAAATTTTGTCATCAGGAGTAAAAAGAGAAAAGGGGGGAGTCTATTATTTGTTTTATGTTTTATGAATTGGATTGAATGAGAAAGAGAAGGAAATAAATGTAAAATCAAATCAAATCTTAAAGGTTCGAAACTAGCACAGACGTGTAAATTAAATTATAACCATGAACCGTGGAAAATTTAAAAAAAGAAAAACAGCTGCAAGAGGCCAAGGGTGAGTTGCATTTTATAATTTTTGTTGTTATATATATATTAAATTTATTTCACTGTTAGTTAAATGTTGGGTGGGCATCAAGTGAGGATATAGCGAGAAGTTAGGTGTATTAATAGAGTTAGGCATAGGTGTTGAGATGAGTAGGAGACAGATAGTTTTCTTTGTGGAGTGCACCAATTAGCCGAGTTAGTAAAGCAAACAAAAACCAAGAAACTTTAGCAAAAACAAATTGAGCCATTAAAAAGAGAAAAAAAATTTTGTTAGTATATTTAAAATGGATAGTAGTACGGAAGAAAGGAAAGTAGTGAGCGAAGGAGAAGAAGGGAAAACAGCAAAAGAAGGGGGTATTATATTAAGACCGATAGAAGAAATTAAGAAAGAATGCTGGAATATAAACTTAATGATGGAGTCACTATTAAAGCAAATTAGACAGGATGCGGAAGAGAGAGATTATAGAAATAATTTAAAAATGGAACAACGTTTTGAAGCTTTGGGCAGGCGATGTGAGGAAGGAACAGCACAGATTAGAAAAGACTTAGAAGAAAAACTGTGTAAAATCCTGCAGGGATGCCAGCTAAAAAGTGAGAAGATTCCAGTAAAACTCGCAGAGAAGATAGAAAAAGCACAGGACAAAAATGGCAAGGAAATGCAGAATACTATAGATGATGAGATAGAAGAGTTAGTGTCAGATCAGGGAGAAGAAGTGAAGTCTGATAGCACAATGCTAAAAGAAGAAAAGTTTAAAATTGATATAATAGTAAAAGAAGAGCTAAAACCAGTGGAAAAGGAAGAGTTTAAGAAAACTGAGCTGGACGAAATGAGCAAACCAGAGATTAATGAAGGGGATGATGAAAGTTGCCATTTCCTTTTGAAGAAGACCGAATTGGAAACATGGGATAGCAAGGACACGGTGGAGAATATAGTAGAGACTGAGAATAAAGAATCCAAATGTGTGGATATTGAGGCGATAGTAGAAGATAGAAAGCGGGAGCTCCAGCAGGACAAAACAGAGTTGGATAGAGAGCTTTGGGAAATAGGTGGACTGTATGGGAAGTACGAATCGAAGATTACCATAAAGAACAAGAAGAAAAGGAAGAGAAAAAATCCATACACAAGTAGGAAGAAATCAAGGCTGGGATGGACAGAGAGAAGGCAGGAGACAGCCGCAGACGTTCGCCAGAAGAACAGAGGGAGAGAGAAAGAACGGGTTCAAATCCTACTATTCGGAAATAACAGATCTGGAAAACACCCACACAGTGGAAGTGAGTTTCCACACAGTCTAGAAATGCATCCGGCATGACCGCCTGTGAGATGGGAAGATGAGAATAAGGGATATGAATGGACATCAGATGAAGAGGATGACATTATATTCGGGTGATGTTTTAAGTTATATAAAGAGGAGTTACTTAATGTACCACCAGATCCTATTTAGATAAAAATATGTATATATTTGTTACGATCTACCTTTCCTTATCATTATATAGTTTATAAATTATTAGTATTATATATATATAAAAAACAACTAACATCCCCATTGCATATTAATTAACGTATATCCAGTAGGATATAAAAGTTTGTTTAATGTAAATATTTGACAATATTCTTAGTCATATTTTTTTTTTGTAATAATTGATTGTCTAATACGTATAAAGTTCCTCGGTATAGAATGAAGCAGGCAATTGGGTTTATATATTTTTCATCTCTATGTGGTAGCTTAATTGATTTAATATTACTAGTAAAAAAAAAAAAAAAAACCTTATCAAATTATTTAATAGCCAACTGTAAGTAAATTCCTTTTTTTTTTTTGTTATTTTTTTTGTCCCAAGTATTCGGATATGAAACAATAACTTTCCAAGCCCCTATCGTTTCACCATCAAACCTAATGACACTCTCATCTGTGCTAAGTTCGAACCTATTTAAATGTTAATAAATTTAAAATTAGTTCATGTCTGTCTAAACAGCATTATATATTTACATGCGAACCAATGCTATAATTAGATAAAATTAGTAAAATTATAGTGTACTAAAGTTATTTAATATTTCTAAAAATGGTTATTATATTATTTAAGAGTAAATTATTAATTTTGTTGTTTAATATTGTAATTTCATATGTGGATATATAATCTGTGCTATATAGAAGAGAGACATGATTTAAAATATGTAAAAGCCAGTATCTAAAAATAATATTAAATGTCTTTAAAAATTGTTAAAAGATTTCTTGTTTTAAATATGTTTCAGGGAAAAGTTTCTCGAAAATATATTTAAAAGCTATATCAAAATGTTTGTAAATTATTTTAATAAATATGTTAAAAATGTTTTCGTTTTAAAAAAATGTTAAAAAGTTGTTTTTAAATAGAGTTTCTATTATATGTAAGATTAAAAATAAAAGCTGGTCAAGTAATTAAGAGATTTTTGATTGTAAACAAGTGTCATTAACGACCACACCTGGAATTCGTAAAAAGTAAAACTAGTTCAAAATTTACTAATTAAAATCTCCTTAGATAAGAGTAAGTTATTTTAAAATCTAAATTGGACAATTGTTTGCAACGAAAAATCTTAATTATAATAGCTTATGGAATGTTTCTAACATAAGTAACCTAAGATTTTAAAAATCTGGATTGTAAAATTGCAAAATATTTAATTAAATTCCTGAGTTTCGTGAGTCTTGAGGCGATAGATTCCGATAAGGAAAAGAGATAAATACTCTGTATTTTTAACTAGAAAGCCATATTGTTAGAGAAAGAGAGCCATATTGTTAGAGATAGACAGCCATATTGTTAGTGAGAATTGCAGCCAGTCTTCACAATTGTTAATGTTTAATATGTCCGGCTAAAAGCAGGCATCTTGTTGCTGTTACTCCGCGGGAGAACGGGGTTTCTCTCGTCGAAATGCCTAAACCACCATCATGCCGATAGAAGAGACGAGCCTAACATAATGGGAAAGATGATGCTGCCCAGTCAAACTAAACCAAACCTACAGCCAAGAACTTGCAGATAAATCATACCGGTACCGTTTTATTTTTCAAACCGCAGAGCTCTGTGTAATTCTAAATGTAATAATATCTATCTAAGTTAGCTAACTTTCTTTTTAAAATAATGATAAAGCTAAATGTAATCAAAACTTAAAATCCATTTAATATTTTAAATACGTCAATTACTATCAAAATTTAATATGTTAAAGTTTAAATAATCTGACTTATTTATATTTTACTTTCATTTAAAGTACATTATAAGCGTCTAATGTAAAGTTATATCACTGCAGTTGTGTCTATATTTCTTTGCTTATTTTATTTTAAATGCTTATTATATTTCATATGCCAATATTTCGAAACAGTGAGCATCTAATTTCACGTATATTTTAAGAAAATATTATTTGAAAATCTTCGTGTAATTTATTTATAGCATCAACTTTCTGCGCTGTTTCGAAATCCTATTTTTTTATTATTTAAATGATTTAATATGCGAAATGTGGCTCTTTTGATCAACCAGTTAAAAACTTAACCTTATAGTTTTATTTAGAATTAAATTTAGCCTTGATCATATTTATAAGTATATTTGACATTTAAATTCTTAAGTCCATAGAAATATACTTTCCCTCCTTAAATATTTATTATCTATAAGTAACTTAATAGATCGAACATGTCAAAGTACAGATATAGTAATATCCCCTTTTGTAGCATAGACGTTTATTACCAGGCGACACAAGAGTTGGTCCCAATTTGATAAAGC
This sequence comes from Epiperipatus broadwayi, assembly GCA_028023455.1. NCBI lineage: Eukaryota > Metazoa > Onychophora > Udeonychophora > Euonychophora > Peripatidae > Epiperipatus > Epiperipatus broadwayi. The sequence goes on from JAQFVV010006232.1 coordinate 7,610,649, forward strand.
TAATATGCTATTAACTCATATTTCATAGTATGAAATATACTATTCTTTGCTTGGCGGATGTGATATTTTATAAAAATATTCTCGTTTTGCTGCTATACGTAATATATGCATCTTAAGATGGAGCCACGGCATTGCCAGCACATCTTCTCTTATAGGGTAGAGCAGTAGCGAAGCCTGAGCCAAGGCCAGGTTAGCACGTAAGTCCCCCACCATTCCTGAACACAATGTTCCTTTTCACGCAGCATTGCGATCGGTTACAGGGTACCGGCGTTTGTCGCAAGAACCCTGAAGTTATTTCATCCATCCGCAGAGCGACTTTTCCTATTATTGTTTACCTGTGCCATAGTGCATTGGTAAAATCTTATGCAGCCAACTCTCCCACCTTAACCTAATGCTTTCAGCATTCTGAAATTTTCTCTCGAAAGCCATGTTCGATCGATCATTACTTGAGCTGGTTTATGCGCTCGTTATTAAATTATAGTGTATATTTTAGTAAATGAATTCATGATCAAAGTTTAATATAATTATTTATATACCAGCCACAAATGTAATAGGATTTGGCTTATTGAGATTTATAGACATAACGTAGTGATTAATTATGTATCAATTGTAAACAATTCATAAGATGGGCATATGTTAAACACCTCTATGAAATTTAATGATTACTTATGTAAAGTGATTTTGAATTGTATATACAAAGAGAATGTGTTCTCTTATCCACCCAATGTTTGTACATTCGACGCTGAAATGTGTAAAACTTATCAATTTCATGCCAATTGTAAATAAATATATAATTAATTTAATGTATTTCGTTCTCTGTTTCGTTATTGATCTAATTCAATCCAATTCTAATTACTATTTATAGCCTATATATGTGAAAACTATGCATTAAGTTAAATTAAATTTAGTGATATTTTAGTCAATTAAGAACCTTTCTTTTATTCATCAGAGTCTTATTGCTTCTCCGTGACCTATGTCGGCCGTGTGGAAAGAGGTATACTACGTGTAATTTCAAGGTGGTCATTCGTAGGGTCTTGAGTCTTGGAATCCTGGCTTACGAGTTGAAGTGCGGTCGGACTCGGGATGTTACAGTCCTAGTCTGGTCAGCTTCGGTCTCTTTTGCTTGGATTCTGAATTCTGTTACGCGAATGTACAAACTTCTCTTTTTATATACAATTCAAAATCACTTTACATAAGTAATCATTAAATTTCATAGAGGGGTTTAACATATGCCCATCTTATGAATTGTTTACAATTGATACATAATTAATCACTACGTTATATCTATAAATCTCGATAAGCCAAATCCTATTACATTTGTGGCTGGTATATAAATAATTATATTAAACTTTGATCATGAATTCATTTACTAAAATATACAATATAATTTAATAACGAGCGCATAAACCAGCTCAAGTAATGATCGATCGAACATGGCTTTCGAGAGAAAATTTTCAGAATGCTGAAAGCGGTATGTTAAGGTGGGAGAGTTGGCTGAAATAAGATTTTACCAATGCGCTATGGCACAGGTAAACAATAATAGGAAAAGTCGCTCTGCGGATGGATGAAATAACTTCAGGGTTCTTGCGACAAATGCCGGTACCCTGTAATCGATCGCAATGCTGCGTGAAAAGGAACATTTGTGTTCAGAAATGGCGGGGGACTTACGTGCTAACCTGGCCTTGGCTCAGGCTTCGCTACTGCTCTACCTTATAAAAGAAGATGTGCTGGCAACGCCGTGGCTCCATCTTAAGATACGTATATTACGTATAGCAGCAAAACGAAAATATTTTTATAAAATAAGATCACATCCGCCAAGCAAAGAATGGTATATTTCATACTATGAAATACGAGTTAATAGCATATTAGCTCTATCAAATTGGGACCAACTCTTGCGTAGCCTGGTAATAAATGTCTATGCTACTAACAGGGGATATTACTACATCTGTACTTTGACATGTTCGATCTATTAAGTTACTTATAGATAATAAATATTTAAGGAGGGAAAGTATATTTCTATGGACTTAAGAATTTAAATGTCAAATATACTTATAAATATGATCAAGGCTAAATTTAATTCTAAATAAAACTATAAGGTTAAGTTTTTAACTGGTTGATCAAAAAAGCCACATTTCGCATATTAAATCATTTAAATAATAAAAAAAAATAGGATTTCGAAACAGCGCAGAAAGTTGATGCTATAAATAAATTACACGAAGATTTTCAAATAATATCTTCTTAAAATATACATGAAATTAAGTGCTCACTGTTTCGAAATATTGGCATATGAAATATAATAAGCATTTAAAATAAAATAAGCAAAGAAATATAGACACAACCGCAGTGATATAACTTTAAACTAAATAATTTACTTTGAAGTGAATGGAAAATATAAATAAGTCAGATTATTTAAACATTAACACATTAAACTTTGATAGTAATTGACGTATTTAAAATATTAAATGGATTTTAAGTTTTGATTACATTTAGCTTTATCATTATTTTAAAAAGAAAGTTAGCTAACTTAGATAGATATTATTACATTTAGAATTACACAGAATTACACAGAGCTCTGCGGTTTGAAAAATAAAACGGTACCGGTATGATTTATCTGCAAGTTCTTGGCTGTTGGTTTGGTTTAGTTTGACTGGGCGGCATCATCTTTCCCATTATGTTAGGCTCGTCTCTTCTATCGGCATGATGGTGATTTAGGCATTTCGACGAGAGAAACCCCGTTCTCCCGCGGAGTAACAGCAACAAGATGCCCGCTTTTAGCCGGACATGTTAAACATTAACAATTGTGAAGACTGGCTGCAATTCTCACTAACAATATGGCTGTCTTTCTCTAACAATATGGCTGTCTATCCTTGTTAAAAATACAGAGTATTTATATGTTTTCCTTATCGGAATCTCCTGCCTCAAGACTCACTAAACTCAGGAATTTAATTAAATATTTTTCAATTTATAATCCAGATCTTAGATAACTTATGTTAGAAACATTCCATAAGCTATTATTATAATTAAGATTTTTCGTTGCAAACAATTGTCCAATTTAGATTTTAAAATAACTTAAATCTTATTTAAGGAGATTTTAATTAGTAAATTTTGAACTAGTTTTACTTTTTACGAATTCCAGGTGTGGTCGTTAATGACACTTGTTTACAATCAAAAATCTTTTAATTACTTGACCAGCTTTTATTTTTAATCTTACATATAATAGAAACTCTTTCTATTTAAAAACAACTTTTTAACATTTTTTTAAAATGAAAACATTTTTAAACATATTTATTAAAATAATTTACAAACATTTTGATATAGCTTTTAAATATATTTTCGAGAAACTTTTCCCTGAAATATATTTAAAACAAGAAATCCTTTAACAATTTTTAAACATATTCAATATTATTTTTAGATAATGGCTTTTATATATTTTAAATCATGTCTTTCTTCTATATAGCACAGATTATATATCCACATACGAAATTACAATATTAAACAACAAAATTAATAATTTACTCTTAACTTAAATAATATAATAAACATTTTTAGAAATATTAAATAACTTTAGTACGCTATAATTTTACTAATCCTATCTAATTATAGCGTTGGTTCGCACGTAAATATATAATACTGTTTATCCAGACATGAACGAATTTTATATTTATTAACATTTAAATAGGTTCGAACTTAGCACAGATGAGAGTGTCATTAGGTTTGATGGTGAAACGATAGGGGCTTGGAAAGTTATCGTTTCAGTATAGTGTATTAATTTACATAATAAAACTTGTAAATATGGGTTTAAATTTGATTATAAAAATATAAAAGTTATACAAATTGAATGCTGCCACAATAAACGAAAAATATAAGATTATACTGATTTCAAGAAATCATCAAATGTTAATGAATTATCAATCATCAAATATTAAAAGTAACAAAATTGTGGGAGAAATGAACAGAATTATGGGAGTTATAAAATGATGTCTCGTTTTGATTATTCAACATTAAATTGTCATATAGTTGACCAAGAATAAAAGGAATATAGGCGAAAGTACTTCTAATAGAATAAGTTAAGTTATATGAATATTACTGTATTTAATATATATATCAATTTGAATATCATATATATATATATATATGGGAGATGATGATCTGGACCAATTGATGAGTGCTGGTTTAGCATAAAATATTTATATTGGAGATCATTTATCATTTTCACATGTATGTGGTCATGTAAATAGGTTATATAAGATGGAATGTATAGCTGAAGGAAACTTAAAAGTCTGTGTTAGAATCCCTTCTAATTACATCTAAATTTTCAGTATATACATTATACTTGTAGTCAAATATTAAACTTGAGTTAACAGTCTTATTTGATTTGATAGATATATGATATAGTCATAACAATAATAAACATTTAAAATTTAATTAAAAAAATAATATAGATTTTATTACTCCATTAAAATTCAGTAATTATCAAAGGTGAACCTAATATTTTCATTGACATCAATTGGTACTATCCAAATATAAAAGCTAGTCGATAAATTATTGATACAAACTTTTATATATAATCATCAAGTTTAAATAATTTTATTCATGCTTCCACACTATTATAAATTTTAGTTATACAATAACAAAAGGATTATTTCGTGAATTAATCCCGATATAAACTATTAATTTTAAAATGCATTATTTTTATTTTGTCTATTACACAACTTTGGTACACAGTCGGGTTGATATTGGTTTAATAAATAAATATTATCAATAAATTTTATCTTCATAGATTTTATCCTATTTTATTAGTAGAGCTTAAATAAAATTATTGCTTATTTGGCTTGCTCAATTTGTGAGACACTATTAATTTTAATTGGCCAATTTATATCGTTTCAGACTTGGTGTATCCAAAAGATATAAATGGGCCAGTTAAAATTAATAGTGCCACATAAGTCCTCTTACAGATGCCCTGAGTCTTTTGGGCACACCAAATCTGTAGTGATATAAATGGGCCAATTAAAATTAATAGAACCACACAAATTGAGCAAGACAAATCTCTAAATAAATTTAAGCAATAATACTATTTAAGTTCTACTAATAAAATAAGTTAAAATCTATGAAGATAAAATTTATTGATAACATTTATTTATTAAACCAATATCAATCTGACTGGATTCCAAAATTGTAATAGACAAAATAAAAACAATGCATTTTAAAATTTATAACAGTTGCTGCCGTTCTGAAGTCATTCTCATATGTGGCTGGCAATATTCTTTATATATATATTTTCTCATTATTGTTAGAAAAATCATATTCCTTGCTATTTCAATTAATAATTATTTTGAATAATCAATAAAAATTGCTAAGGTACATGAAATTATCTGTTGAAACATAAGTATATTAAAGTTTATTAGTAAAACAGATTTTTTGATTAATTATATTTTATGATAAGAAATAATTCAAATTCTGGTAACAAGTTTTACATGTTTGTAAGTATGTGTTAATTAAATTAACTCAGCATACTTTTAACTAAACAGCTAAAGATGTTATGAGAGTTGAGATTAAAGTTTATAAATCATAAGCTCAATGTAAATGATTAATTTACAACGACCACTCATCATTTACATTAACAATACATTTTAGCTCAATATAAAAATGTCACATGGCTTAAATTAATTGCAAATGTTTTTAAATACACTTTATTATAGACTACTGTAATTAGTATTATTCAAAAATCTTTCATAAAATAGTTTTAAAAGTATTTAATATCAAAATGCTCATTGGAATCTCTGGATTTAAAGAGACATTGAGATAAAAGTTTGGCAGTTCCTGCTATAAATCATGAAGATAATATATATGTATATGCAAACACATATTAACTTAAAACTTTTTTTTTTAATTATAAATCTTAGTGCTAGTTATATCAGCTACTGTGTCTACAATTTTGTCAAGTGTTGAATCTAGATTATAAATAATTCTTTCAAATGGTATATGGGAAAGTGTTATAGAAAAATTGAAGCCTTTCTCTAATATTGAAAGCTCATCTCCAGAGAGGATTATTAAAAGTGTAGTTATCAAAAATTTTATTTCTAATAACACTTGTAAATTTTTCTTTTGTTGCACAAAATTAAAATTACATCACACTAAAAAAAACATTTTGTTGACAATAGATAATCGTAAAACTAATACTAGTTTATCAATTGTATCAAATTATTATCAAGTTTCTTTAATAAAAAAAAATAACACAATAATTCTATTTATATTCTGGAGGGGTCCTGTTTATTTTGCCATCTCCATGCAAAAATTAATTTTACAAGATGGTCTAGTGTTATGGTTTTCCCATAATAAGAGAAAATCCAATAAACAAAGTAATTTAATCTTTTTAATCCTTGTATTTCAAATATTCTAAGCTGTTTAAACATATTCTCCCTGTAGAAATTGGTAAGTTAAAATTAAAGTTCTAATAGATAACTCCATGAATAAATTTAAAAATACATTTTACATCTGTTACCATTAAAAAAAATCTTTGATAAAACAAATCAGAAAAAAATCATTCCATTTCTACATAAGCACATTTTTGCCACAATTAATTTAAACTGTCATTTGTTATAAATATATTATAACTAACTATAATGTAAATAGATAATTTATATTGACAGAGCAATCAAAATATTAAATATTTATAAATGGTTTCAATAGTGATCAGATTAGATAAGATGGTATTTAAGCTGTGAATAGCATATGAGGCAAGATTTATTGCTGAAGTATGAATACTATTGAAAATAAAAGATGACTTTATATTTAATTTAGATAAAGTTATCTAATTTGTGATAATTTACATCAGTTTAGCCATCAAAGTGGTAAGGTATCTGCAGTTAGTTATTAAAAAAGTTTGAGCATTAAAATATACAGTAGCTGTCCTGATATAAGATCTATGTAACTATACAAGTAATTTGGCTTATATTCAAAACATTTGAATTTTTTAGTATTATCTTAATAGTAAAAAAACAAAAAGCAAAAAGTGGCTACTAGTTGAGATGTACATTATATCCAGAAAATACAGTTACAGTATATATAAGCATTTTACTTACAAAAGATATTAGAGATTAGTCTGGGAAAATGGATAGTTGTAGCACTGAATGTGGGCATACAAGAAGTGAAGGAAAATGAAGTCAACTGCTTTAAATAACAAAACTGTTTGAAATTCACCACTATTCTTTGAGGGAATGAAGATTAAAAAATCCATATTAGTACTTTGATATTTAACAGCTGCTGAAATTAAGCATAATAACAATTCATTTGGAAAAATAAATATCAAATTTTCTACTTATATTTTGAAATATAGTATTGTCTTATGTAAGAAAAAAAATATTTATATCCATAACACACTCTTTAATTGAAATAGATGATCAATTAATATGAAAATTAAAAAAAAAAACGGAAGTAGGCAATTTGGACATTAGACAGTTACTTTCAAAGAATAACATTAAATATTCTACAAATGTATTTGAAATAAAATACATTTATAATTCAACTGTTATTTTAACGTTAATTCATATCAATGTGAAATTGGTTTAACAATTTCCACTTGTAAATGCTTAAGTAATATTAACTTCCTTTATATTCTAACTCTTTTACATCCGAATATCACTGTTTTGAGAATGGACGCTTCCAAATTTTATATAGCATTTTTTCTATCTAAACAAAGAGTTTGTGATAGTCAATATAGGTGTGGTGCAAAATATCTTATAACAGCTATCTATTTAACAACCAGAAAATGAAACTAACTTCCGCCCCCCCCCCCCCACAACACACCAGCACAAATATAGTAAATTTTTCATTCATGTATAGAAAAAAAAAATTGTTTTATTTTTTCACACAAAATTACTAACCTATATTTTTTTTAAATTACAAATTGATTAAAATTAAATGAATGGAATCTTTTATAAAAGACATAATGGTAAGCAAATGATTTTTTAGTAAAAGATTTAAAAACTGCATGTATAGACAGCAGAAAATATCAACATTAAGAGTAATCTTAATTATTATAAAATGTAATAAAAGTATTTTTTTAAAAATTAAAAATTTTCATATATTTTTATATTTTCATGTAATTTGATTGTTGCATCTCTATTTACTAAATTGGTTGTCACATATACTTTTCATTAACTCAAAATAACAAAACACCAGAATAAATTAATTAAAAAAAAATAACAAAAAATACTAGAAAAGAATTTAAAAATATAAATTAAACACAAATTTATATTAATGAATGGAAGAATTACAAAAAATAGAAAATAACACTGTCCTATCATTACACAAAAAGTTGTATTTTTATTTATTTTTTAATAAACATTTTATATGCATTGTTTGTGATTTCTTTATTTACATACTAGCCTGATTTGGTCTATGAATGTACTCAAAATTTGTCAACCAGTTCTTTAAAAAAAAAATTTGCCTTATCCAGTTTTACAAAAAAATTACTGACTTCTCTAGATGATGTTTCCAATAAACAGTTATAAGAAGTCTCTGTTCATCATAAATTATTGAACAAAGAATCACACAATCATAAGTAACTTATGTGTCATTCATTCATTACATCTACATTAAACATATTTTAACAAAATCATATTGCAAAAACATTTTCTTTTATCATGTCTGAATTGAACATGATTTTGCAAAATCATTTCAAAATAATTGCAAAACAATGTGATAAAAAGTCTCACTCCTTCAAAAATTTAAGTGACATAGGTTACAAAAAACTCACAAAACAATATTTTTCACAATATTAACTTAAAAGAAACATCCTTATTTACAGTTTAAATCCAACTTAGAAGTTAGCAAAAATAAATAAACTTAAAAATATGCTATTATTTGTAGATCCAATACCTATTAAGATTTTTGAAAAAAAAAAGTCTACTAATGCAATGATTATATTCACAATTATACAAATTCAAGTACAATACAAATAAAAATATATCAAATTTATTAAGCGCAAGCAAATAATATTATAATAATGTGAAAGGCTTAAACCTTCAAAACCTGCGCCTTAAACATGCTAACATACAGCCAATCAGATATAATAATAACTGTACGTGGACCTCTTAATTCTGAAAAAAAGTCAGAACTATCAAAAAAAGATGGGACCCACCTTCTTCTATGCCTCAATTTATATATAAATAAGCCAGACTCAAGCATTTCGAACTACGAGTGTGAAACTTAAAATACTTTCACATTTAATTCACTAAATATTATATATAAATAAACAACATGAAATCTTTCGATTTACTACGCAGCAATTTTTAAATCTAATGAAATGATAGTAACAAATGGAAATATATCAAATTTATTAAGCACAAGCAAATAATATTATAATAATGTGAAAGGCTTAAACCTTCAAAACCAGTGCCTTAAACATGCTAACATACAGCCAATCAGAGGTAATAATAACTGCACTTAAACCTTCAAAACCTGCATCTTAAACATGCTAACGTACAGCCAATCAGATATAATAATAACTGATTGGCTGTACATTAGCATGTTTAAGGCGCAGGTTTTGAAGGTTTAAGCCTTTCACATTATTAAAATAAAAATATAATAAAAGTTTATCTAATAACATATATTTATGATTTCTGAAATGGAGGCAAGGACTACATTCCAAAATAATTTGAAATGATCTTATAATTTAAATGTATTTAAAATAACTCAAAATTTTCTATACATATTTTAATTTTTAAATACGAAAGATCTGAAAAATATTGCCAATAAGTCTTCATTGTATTTATTTGGAAATTAATTTTAAAAAAGTTATTATTTTATTTTAAAAAAATCACTTCATATTTGTAAAGATAAAATTGCTAACAGTAAAATTATGGAATGGGGTGCTTCTTTTTTCATATCTTTATTTTTTAATGTATGTATTGAGATAGATAATTGTGTATCTTAGTTTATAATGCAAATTTAAAAATAAAAATAATTGACTATTGTAAATTAAAGTTAATGCTTCATAAATTTCATTTATATTTTTCTATCAAATTTAGGTTTGTATTATGGCACATTTAAATTTTAAATTTAGTTTTAAAAAGATAAAAAAAAAAACAATTTATTTTACCTAAATAAATTTGTTTTAAAAAATTGTTATAAAAACAAATTTTATTGAACAAAAGATTGGTAAAGTAGTTTATCTCATTATGAAAACTGATAACATTTATTAGGCTTTGTTCCATGTTTTGACAATATTTTAAAGGTCAATTAAACATATTTTTAGGGAATACAATAGGTAGTGTTATGTTTAGACATGATGTTTACTTATCTGAAGAATTTTGTAAACACAGATGATTAAGATAATTACTGGCTTCCTTAATTAAAAAAATGTTTTGCAAAGTTGGTACCCTATATAAAATTATACTCAAAAAATAACTACCTTTGGGTCTTTTGAACGTTCCTCTGTGCTTATCATTTACCAGCAGTTAAACTAATAAACATGTGTGGTTAGAAGCCATTAAAGAAGTTTACTCCAGCATAAAGTGCAAAACTGTTATGATGTCAAACCTACTTGCTGAATTAAATCCTATAATGTGTCAAATATCTTCTTATATATAAAACTGCAGCTAAAACAGATAAAAATTTCAATAGTGAAAGTTTATACCAATTCTATATTAAAATGAAAATTCTGATTATAAGATTTGAAAACAATGGAAAGATTTTAGTACTAAGCCACCAATTACCTCTTTTTGAAAACATATATACATAAATATTCTACATTATAGAGAAACAATCTCCTCTCAGTCATATCTTTACCAAATTTAAAATTTTAGATATCACAAACCAGTATATAGGACAAATTATAATTTTATGGGATATTGAGTATCGATTTTATTTATCTTTAATGTTAACTTTTAATGGTATGCTTTGAATATTTCTTTTATTATTTTAATGGTGCAGAAGTTATTAAAAATTTTCCATTATCTTTGATAAAGTTATTTTAAAACGTAGTTTGGGGATATTTAATTGAAAGACATTAGGTAGAGATTATTAAGCTAAATTTTCTAGCATCTACTGATTATTAGGGCTTACATTAGATGTGACTATTGTGTGAAAAAATGTTTATTTATTGATCAGATTGTTTTTTCTTCACATTTTAAAACATTAATTTATAAGTCTCAAATATGACTAATTCACAGATCATATTTTAATAATTTAACATTTATTACTGAAAATGTCACCAATCATATTGTACCGGTCGAAAAACATATATCAATACAACAAGAACCGGAATACAGGTAAAGTACCTCAAATCTGACCATGTATAAGATATATGTCAGGTACATCATGGATTCTGCCCTATTTACCTATATCCCCAGGTCAAAGATCTAATCAATAACCTTTCTTGATGATAACACCGAATTCCTTTACTTTCACCATGCCGGGAGCAGAGCTTTCAACCATGAGATTCATTTTTAATTATATTTTAATGAGAACTTGGGTGATTGATTTATATATATACTCAAAATCAAAGATTATTTAAAATAAAAGTAAATGAAAGGATTCGAAAAGCACTGGAAGTTTTGTTTTAGTTATATATATATATTTTAAACTCATTAATTATTTTAAATTTACATTTAACTCAAGCTCTTAAAAAACATTCTTTACATTAATTTTATAATTAACATAGAACTTTATCTTAAACCGCGTCCTGCATAAACAGATTCATATTAGTGGTTAACATTTCATTTATTTAGTTTGCGCAATTTTTATTTTGTTTACATTTATTTCGAAAAAACAATAATAAAGATTTTAGAGGTAAATGACCACGGATTCTAAATTCCCCGTTCACATTTAGTACAAGATAATAAATACATCAACGTGCCTAAGTATTTGACCAACTGATCGTACTTAAAGAATACATTTTATTTCTTATTTCAAAAAAAGATTTAAAAAACATTTTACATTAAAACAGATATAACTGAAACACAGGCTTGTTATATACTTGTGGCTATATATATGTAATATAGGGTTTATGAGCACAGACTTTCACACCTCCCACCTCTCTCCACTCTATCTAATAACACTGATACACCTAAACACATATATGCTAAAAAGATAAATAATCACCAATATACGTATTTCATGCTAAACCAGCAATCATCAGTTGGTCCAGACTATCATCTTTACACACATATATAGTATAAGTGCTCAGATATGTATTAAGATAGACTATCCTCATAGTTTAATGGACAGGCTTCAATCCACTCCACACTCCAACTCTTCAACCGTATGTCCTGTACATGTGGGGTTCAGATTGACCTTAGGTCAACATGGGTGTGACAATAAACTCGGCCTCAGGGTGGCTTTTGAGCATTCCATCATCAGGTTTTCAATTGGATGGACAGTTGAAGAGTTGGAGTGTGGAGTGGATTGAAGCCTGTCCATTAAACTATGAGGATAGTCTATCTTAATATATATCTGAGCACTTATACTATATATGTGTGTAAAGATGATAGTCTGGACCAACTGATGATTGCTGTTTAGCATGAAATACGTATATTGGTGATTATTTATCTTTTCAGCATATATGTGTTTAGGTGTATCAGTGTTATTAGATAGAGTGGAGAGAGGTGGGAGGTGTGAAAGTCTGTGCTCATATACCCTATATTATATATATATAGCCACAGGTATATAACAAGCCTGTGTTTCATTTATTACATTATAGAGATGTCTGCCCATCCTTGCATATGTATTAAATGGATTATGTCCTGTACATGTGGGGTTCAGATTGACCTTAGGTCAACATAGGTGTGACAATAATCTCGGCCTCAGGGTGGCCTTTGAGCATTCCATCATCAGATTTTCAATTGGATGGACGGTTGAAGAGTTGGAGTGTGAAGTGGATTGAAGCCTGTCCATTAAACTATGAGGATAGTCTATCTTAATATATATCCGAGCACTTATACTATATATGTGTGTAAAGATGATAGTCTGGACCAACTGATGATTGCTGGTTTAGCATGAAATATGTATATTGGTGATTATTTATCTTTTCAGCATATACGTGTTTAGGTGTATCAGTGTTATTAGATAGAGTGGAGACACAGGTGGTAGGTGTGAAAGTCTGTGCTCATATACCCTATATTACATATATATAGCCACAGGTATATAACAAGCCTGTGTTTCAGTTATTACATTATAGAGATGTCTGCCCATCCTTGCATATGTATTAAATGGATTATGTCCTGTACATGTGGGGTTCAGATTGACCTTAGGTCAACATGGGTGTGACAATAATCTCGGCCTCAGGGTGGCCTTTGAGCATTCCATCATCAGATTTTCAATTGGATGGACGGTTGAAGAGTTGGAGTGTGGAGTGGATTGAAGCCTGTCCATTAAACTATGAGGATAGTCTATCTTAATATATATCTGAGCACTTATACTATATATGTGTGTAAAGATGATAGTCTGGACCAACTGATGATTGCTGGTTTAGCATGAAATATGTATATTGGTGATTATTTATCTTTTCAGCATATATGTGTTTAGGTGTATCAGTGTTATTAGATAGAGTGGAGAGAGGTGGGAGGTGTGAAAGTCTGTGCTCATATACCCTATATTATTAAAACAGATATTAAAAAAACAATTATAATAAAAAATTGCTTCGTCATCTTACTCCAATAACGCAAGAAAAGAAAATGATTTATTTTACTTTTCTTTATAAATAATAAGTTAGATCTCAAATAAAATAATATTTTATGACATAAGTGGACCTTGCTAGAATAGCATTAAACTACACAGTGATTAAAAACTGTAAGCTGTCATATAAAAAAAAATAGATCAGTTAATTATCAAGCAAAAAGTCATTTTAGTTTGACTTTCAACTAAAATCATTCCTTATAAAAACAATAACGTGAATTAGCAAAATTAAAAGATTTTAATTAATCATGAATAAAGCAAAAGAATTGATTACTCAGGTCGAAGATCCTTGAGTAGAATCATTTCCCTATGGCTAACGTACTAGATAGGCAAAAGAAAAGCAAAACAATGTCAGGTTAATGAACATATGAATGCAAAATGAAAGAAAACAAAGCACATGTAAGATCATATGAGCCAGTTCAGACACTCGCATGCCCATTCCAACGAAGAAAAGGAATTTGGTATATCCACTATGTTGCGAACAAATACCGAAAGAAGATAAGAATTATGGAGAGCCTTCATGTCCGCCTATACGGATATCATGCTGACTAACAAACTCTACCTCAACCACCATCTCCGGCCCACAGATGTATGCATAACTGGGAGCCAACTCCGAACACCAAATGAATGACCATTTTAGGTCTGTCCACACTACTCCGAGCATTCTTTATTAACCAGAGATATTATAATCATCAACCAGAGATATTATAATCATCAAATATGAACTAATTATAGTTAAATAGCCTTAAATGATCTAATACTGCATAGAACTTAACCTGCATAACCAATTACTTTATGTAAATATTTAACCAACAAAAACCAAACATAAAGAATAAGGAAAATTACTTCTTGAATAAATTCCCCCTTCCCACTTTCCTAACTTTTTAAAAAAAAGGCATGATAATTAACTGATGCTATTTAAAGAAATCTAAAATTATAGAATCTCACCCTGGGAAATCTATAACCAAACTATTTAAAAGATTACGGTAGGTTTATTTTAATATACGTATATTCGACATAACTTCACTTGCGAAAATAAAAATAGATCAACTTATTTTTATTTTAAAATTAATTCATTCTTTGCTAAAACTCCCCCCCTGTGGACATAATTTGCTCTCTTAGCAAATTACTCTCTTTGAACCCCCGTGAGTGAAGTTTGTCAAAAAAAAAAAAATCAAAGCATGAAATCTCATACTAAGATTAATATAAAAACAAATAAATCTTTTCATATTCAATAATCAAAAATATTAAAATTGTTGTGAGCTTGAGTTATAAAAAAAACATTATAAATAATTTTTTAAAAAAAGGGGTTAAAAAGTCAGTTCAAAATATTTCCAATAAATTTAATTACATGCTTTTAAACTTAAAGAAGTTACAATACTAGTGGTAATGAATTTAGATTCTAAGATCTGGGTGACAGGATTCGAAATTTTTGGCATTTTACCTGGAGTTCCCCGGAATGAGTGTGTGGGTGAACATTGATGGCGGTGGCATTTGAAGGCAGGTTCTGGCAGCAGCATAATAGGAGATTTCAGATCTCAGAAAGAGACGGGCGGTGATTTTCCCTTAACTAATCACTCAACATTTCAACTGGCATGGAGACCTTCTGAAACTCTCTCTTTTGTTTTGTTTTTTCTTTTTTTTTTTAAAAAAAAAAAGACCACTATTTATACCTTAGCATTGGTATTTGAATTATCTGCTGCCTGAGATGATTTGTCTTTAGATCTTCTATAAAACAAAAGGAAATCATACTTTTGTTCTAATTTTAGAAAGTTTATACCTCGATAAGGATCGATACAGATTTTAGTATAATTTTTATCTAACAATGCAGAATCTCTATTAATTAAGTAATAAAAATTCCAAAGTAATGGATTTTAGTAATTTCTAAGTGTTTTAATTTAACATTTATTTTAAACTTCTTATCGAGGTACAAATCTTTAAAAAAAAAAGGCCATCTTGGATTCTTAAAGAAACAATAAGACATTTTAAATATATACATAAAAAACCATATCACAAAAAATTCAAAACTTATATTTGAACCTTTATTCTTTTCCATAAATGAAATAATTTAGTGTGTTAGTATAATTAAACATGATTAGTACTATCCAAAATAAATTTTCGTAATTTATTCAGGATAGTTGTGTTAAAAAAAATGTTTTAAGAATAATAAAAAAACAAACATTGAAAAAAATACATTTCTCTACATAGGTGGGCTTCAATTAAACCCTCTTAATAAGTGATTAGGGGGTGTAACGATATATAAATATGTCGTTACATGTATTTAAAATAAAAACTTAAAAGTTCGCAAATAAAAGGAAAAAACTAAACGCTAAAATTAAAATGTTTATTAAACATATATATATTCGCACGGATGCTAAACTTTAAAAATATTTTTTTCATAAACAAGAAAAAAAAGAATTTGAACATATTTTTTTTAAATAAAAAAATACAAGATTGAAATATAAAAATATTTTAATAAAAAAATAACATAAGTTAAAATAAAAACAGGTATTAATTAATTCCTGTAATCTGTAAATGGAAATGATTGTTTATTAATTATCTAGTCAGATGAAAAGTTAGATAAGAAAAGAAAGAGATTTTAGCTTGACCAATGGAAGCAAATAAAGGCCCGGACCATAACGAAAAAACAGAACAGTGATGTTTTTGTTCATGGAATCCATAGGAGGACTATAAAAAGAAAAAATATTGAGTTCCAGTCAGTTTTTCCAACTTGATTTGATGACAACGGTAAGACGCACTTGCCGTTCTCTCTCATTTTTTTTGTTTGTTTAAAAAAAAAAAAAATGAAAAGACTGTGATACCAGAATGGAACCAGCTAATGCTACCTCCAGAACATTTTCTTCCAATGGAGACGCCGTGGGAATTACCAACAGGAACCTGGACTCTTATACTGTAAGCTATATTGACATGAACTCTAAATTTAAAAAAAATAACTAAGAACTTTCGTTCAAGCTTATGAACTTCTATCTGACTTTTAAGTTTTTTAAATCAAATTAATAATGTTTAATTTTATATGTTTCCCGATTGATAAACATCATTTCCATTTTTTTTCTTACTTATTGTAAAGATTATTTAAATGTATGAAATTTAAGTTGTTTATAGACGCTTGCATGGATTCGTTTGCGGTTAATTATATTTTGGTTTTCATATTTGATCAAAATATATAGACATTCGATAAATAATGATACCTTATGGTGAGTATCTAAAATGTATTTATTCGGATGTCTTTTAAGTTATTGGTGACAACGCAAGTATCTTATGGTGAATACTATTGGGTTACTTATAAGTTTCCCTCTGCGATTGTCGGTATCAATAATTTTGTATTTTGATCGTTTATGTTTATTTTGAAATGTTTTTGACCGTGGAATCTATGTAATCGATCTATACCCAACATTTTTAAACAAATCTGTGCGAACGTATTTAAATGTTAAAATTAAGTCGGGCATGAATGGCTATATAGTTTTGTAAAGTTGTATTAAGAAAGGTAATCTTAGGTTATTCATTTCGTAGTTGAATTGGTTCAATGGATTGGATATATTTGTGTAATTAGTAGATGTAGTATGAGGTCCGCTACGGGCAGGATTATAGATATACGCCACACACCCTCTGTTTGCCTATGAATGGGTTTGTAAGTCGGCAGAAGACCGCAGTCCATTCCTATGGAGTTTTTTGTTTATTGATCTACTTGCCAACAGATGTCACATTCCTGTGGTGGAGAGTCAATGTCTTCTCTATTTCTACTTATTGTTCAGATGTACATTCCTGACAATATAGTATTTTGTGTTGTCGTATCATGCTACATTGAATACATGAATGTATCAGATGGATTGGCGCCAGTTGATTGCGAAATTTGTTGCCTAAGGTTAAATCAGGGAAGAATATTTTCCTTTCAAATGCAGACCTATGTAGTCCATTCATACTCGACCCTCTAAATAAATAGTAAACTCATTATTTGCAATCTACTTAAATTTAGAATTAAAGATCAATATAAAATTATAAACGTTAAATTTATTCCTCAAAATTTAAATATTATTTTATATGTGCGTAAATAAATATTTTTAT
Source organism: Epiperipatus broadwayi (assembly GCA_028023455.1). Taxonomy (NCBI): domain Eukaryota; kingdom Metazoa; phylum Onychophora; class Udeonychophora; order Euonychophora; family Peripatidae; genus Epiperipatus; species Epiperipatus broadwayi. Next base: position 7,628,409 of record JAQFVV010006232.1, read on the forward strand.
GTGTTAATTTCTGGCAGTGGCTTTTATTCTTTTATATTTAAGATATAAAATGTATAGATTTTTATCTCTGCATCTCCGCTGAGCTAGTGACTTGGGCTAACGGTCGGAATATTTAAAGAAAGTGGAATCTTAACAGCGCGTATCTGTCGACTTTATAAATTTTCTAGGTTCAAAGTAGCCTAGTGGCGCTCTGTCGGCAGATGCGGTAAGACTGGAAACGTCATCATCATTTCGATCGTTATAGGGGGGTTAGATGGTGAAATGGCAAATCTGAATCAGATTTACTATTTCAATATATATGTATAATTCCATATGTTTTTCACTTTTATGTCCAGAATTGAACTTTCATCCTATTCAATAATGGACTATATGTATTATAATAATTAAACCCTTAAGATTCAGTTTATTTTATAATATCAAGCAAAAAAAAAAAAGCAATAAAAGAAATTTAACATTTTGACTATCTCACTATTTGGGCTAAAAATAAAAGTATTTAATAAGCATTTATGATCAACAATAATATCATGATATTCCATATGCTTACTCATGTGATTTCAAGAGTGATTAATTTCACCCTATTCTAGTTGCATTTATTGTATACTTGAGTAATCAATGAAAACCATCATCACACCAGCTAGTTAGTGACATTAGTCTTTGTCAGTAAAGATTAAAAATTCAAAACTGTAACCAATGCACTTATGCATCTAGCAGCTACCTTATATTCCCCAACTAGGCTGTCACTTGCATAGCTATATTGATTAGATGCCAAGTCAGTTTCCACATATTTTGGTGATATCAATTTTATAACAACTTATTATTGATATTAACATTCATAGTCAAAGGACAAAAGAGGCTTACAATTGTTATTGAACTAAGGTATCACAAATATATTGAAACTAACTGACATCAGATCTATTCAGCTATGCAAATGAGTTAGCTTGGGTTGAAATTTAAAGTTTTATTTTAATTTCAAATTATTAGTTTGAATAATATAAAGGAGTAAAAGATGGCTTCTATAGATATACAAGGGCCTTAGTTCCTGCTTAGTTTGCAGAATTCAAGCTTACAGGACATGGCTCTAGAATAGAATGAAGTTATTGCTCTTCTAAATAATCTGACTTCCTTTATGACACTGAATAAATAGATCTCATCATACAGTACATTTGAAACATAATAATATCTCATCTTATCAGTCAAGCAAATCAACTATGTAAACTTAAAATCTTATTTCTCTTATGGACTCTAGACAGTATAAAATGAATATAGTAACATTCATGTTGACAATCAAGTTGTCAATAAATTTTGGAACTATTTTAAAAAACACCTTTCACTGGCACAAACAATACTTCCCACAAATGATTTAATAACTCTTCATATTCTGTATTTAATTTAACAGAGAGAGTGATGTGCCTAACTAACAAAAACAATAATTACATAAACTTTTTTGAATTTGAAATATTGTAACAGTTTTGATGAGTTAATCTGTCTTAAATTAATAAAAAGGACATATTCAATATTAATAAAAATAATTATGAAACATATCCTGACATTTGCAGTCTTTATCAAATATACATTGAGATTAATATGACAAGATATTTGCAAAAAAAAAACTACTAAGTCAGTTTTATTCTCATTTTAAACCCAAATTCATACCTATGTCATGCATGTTTGTGAGGAAAGCATATACACTATAATATTGTTATTCCAAGTAATAGCTGTTTATATTAAACAGTTATAATTTAAATGATGTCACAACAATACAAATGGATTTTAAAGGAGATTTTGGTTATAAAATCATCAAATCACTACAAACAATATATTTGAAAATCCCAGAAACCATAATCAACTATTTTTAAGACCAATTGATGTACTGTTACATTTTATCAATTTTAACAGTATCGTGATTGTTCCTCATAAATTTGTATTCCTCTTAAATTTTCGATTAGGGTGGAATAGGGTAAAAATTTAAAAATCACGCTTTGAGTCACATTTTAGCGAGAAATTTTCCGAGACAAACCGTATGGCTAATTCCCACAACAGACAACTTGAAAAGATGGAAATTGCCAGACAACGGAAGCTGGTGCTGGAATATTTCTACAGCAGAAAAAAGAAAAAAAAAATCCTGCTGCTGAAAGAAAAGATTGGATTGTGTGGCAAATATATGCAGATTTGAGGTCCAAAAACACCTGCCAACGGAAATGTTCACTTCGTAAAGGCAAGCTTGTTTGAGGAATCTAAATGGCCTGCGTCAAATGTCAAAAATAAAAGAAGTAACTTCAATTTTTATTTAAATGTACATCCCTTCTTCTCCCGATAATTGTTGTTGTCGGCAATCAAATGTAAAATAAAAGAAGTAACTAAAATTTTTATTTAAACATAGCCCCCAAAACCCCTCTTCTCCCAATAATTGTTGTCGTCGGAATCAAATGGTCAAATAAAAGGAACGTCAATTATTCTTTAATCATATAGAAAAAAACAAACAACCCTCCCACTAATTCTCGTCGGCAATCAAATGTAAAACAATCAAAGTAAGACAGTAAATTATTAGTTAAACATAACCCAAATTACTATTTGAACGTACACCGAAAAAGACCCGCTCTTGTCAATTAAAATTAAAGAAACCTAAACTATTATTGTCCCATTGTCAAATCGAATATTATTTGGGAAAACCCAAATAATTTATAAACGAAAAAAAAAAAAAAGAAAGTCAAATCGGTTTTCAATCAAATGGTAACCGATAAAAGTAACTTAAATTTTGAATTAAACATATACACAAATAAAAAACAAAACAAAATGCAAAACCCTTTCTCCCAATAATTGTTGTCAGCAATCAAATGTAAAAAATAAAAGGAACATACAATTATTCTTTAATCGTAAACAAAAACACCCCTCCCACTAATTGTCGTCGGCAATCAAATGTAAAGCACTAAAAATAAGGTAAACCGATTATTTTTTAAACGTAACCCAAATTACTATTTGAACATACACCGAAAAAAGACCCGCTAATAAAAATGAAAGAAAATCACAACAACTATTATTATCCCTTGTCAAAAATATTAGGTTTTGGGCAAACCAAAACCATAATTTATAAACGAAAAAAAAAAAAGAAATATAACCAATAAAAGTAACTTCAATTATGATTTAAACATACACAAAAAAACAACCTCTTTACCTCCCAATAATTGTTGTCGGCAATCAAATGTAAAATAAAAGAAAGTTAATTAGTATTTAATCATCACCCAAAAACACCCACCCCTCTCACTAATTATTGTCAGCAATCAAATGTACACCACTACTAAAAGTAACGTAAACTACTATTCTTTAAGTGGTTAACCCACCCTTCTCCCAATAATTGTTGTCTACAATCGTACACACAAAAAAACCCTCCCAATAATTAGTGTCGGCAATCAAATGTAAACCAATGAAAGTAAGACCGCAACTTATTATTTAAACGTAACCCAAATTACACCCGCTCTTATCAATAAAAATTAAACAAACAACAACTATTATTGTCCCATTGTCAAAAATATTTATTTGTAGAACCAAAACCATAATTTATAAACTAAAGGAAGTCCAATCGGTCATCAATCAAATGTAAACCGATAAAAGTAAAGGTTTTAATTTTTATTTAAACATACACACACATGCGGAAAAAAAACACTTCTCCCAATAATTGTTGTTGGCAATCAAATGTAAATCTATCAAAGTAACGTAAATTATTATTTAAAGATCCATCAAAAAAACCCGTTCTCTCTTGAATTTTGTCAATCCAATTTTACAAAAACAGTAATATTATTTAAAAAAAAAACACAAATTACTATTTGAACACACACCAAAAAAGACTCTTTGGTAAAAAAAAAAAATTAAAAAAAAAACAAGTATTATTATCCCATCATCAAAAATATTATTTGGGAAAAATAATTGAGAAACGAAAGAAAGTAAACTTTGTAAACAACCCCCCCCCCCAAAAAAGTCAATATTAATAGAGAATCGCTAGCCCGGGAACGGTATATTAATGTGTTTTTAGTTAGAAATAGCGCCTCTAGCGGCTGACACGAAGGATCAGATGACAACCAAAAATTCATATATCTTTCAATTTTCCCAATTATTAAGACTATAACTTAGGTCTCTCTTCTTTCTGCTAGTTTACTTAATACATTAAATCTGAGGCCAATAGATGTCTAATATCAAGTGTAATGTATTTACAACCTCATTGACATAATGATATCTCAATGGTTTATGCTGACAATGTGCTATTAATTGAAAAAGGATTATTCTTTAGAATGACTAGATCATCCATTTTCTTAAAAAAATTCCAGACTGGCAGCTTTTAACAAATAAATCTCTTATTTTTTGTCCAATAGTTTCTTCCAAGTTCTTGATGTATACACTATGACAAAAATGATTAAAATTTTATACAAAAAAAAAAGGAGGAAAGGATAAATTCTACAACATTAAATTTTAATCTTTGCCAGTGCAATTTAAGAACAAAAAACATAATAAGTTCAACTTGTATAGAATTAATGTGCTTTTAATTATAGCTGAATAAATATATTTAGTTTAGCTTTAGCGGTCTACATAGTTGATATGTAAAACATTAAATACTTGCAAAAGCTAATGGATTTATTTTGGACCTAAATCATAGCTAATAATTCATCAATACAACCTTTTTGTTAACAATATGTCAGGGTCCCATCGTAACTTTGATATTCAAATTATCGAGGATTTATACCTGTTAAAAAAGTCATGATATAATATATGAATATAAAATTTATAATATGACAAGTTTATGATGCTTTGATATTTGATATACTATTTTAATTTATTGAAAAATATTGTTTAAAAATGGATTGATTGCTATGGCAATAATTTATTTATGGAATATTTCACCATATTCTTTGATAACAAATGATTATATAATGCTACAATAATACTCATCGAAAATATATTTGGTATAATGATTATTGTTAAAATTTTATATTTAAGCTCTGTATGAGACAGACAAAAAAATTCCACCTATACCTAGCTTAGTGTCAGATTTGTATGCAAGGATTTATAGTGATCATCAATTTGTATCCCTATTTTGATTTACAACCAATTAGTTGGTTTAATGATCTTAAAATTTTTTCTTAAAAATTTTTGGCAGCCATTTTGAAAATGTTGGCAATCTTGTAAGATAGATGACATTATAAGATGATGACTTTATATCATCTGAAAGAAAAATGGTGACATTCATGCTAAAATTGTACAATACACAGTTTATTGATTATTTATAATATAATATGCACAATTACAGTATACAATATTTTGATTATAATTAAAATACGGTAATGTACAGTACCTTATTTAATTTTCATCCAGTGTCCTTGCAAGACAATCAATGCATTCATTAATGACATATCCAAAGTAAAGTTTAATGACTACAAAAGTAAAAAAAGCACTTCATTCAATACAATAAGTAATTAAAAACCTACTTTGATAACATAGAACAACTAAAAGTATTAATATTATATTTTAAAATGTGTACATTAGCTTAAAACTGTACATTCACTCACTTTTATAGATTAAAATTGTTATTAATGGTATTTTGCTTACAGCAAAAATTATGATCAACGTACAGTAATTTTATTACCGTAATTGCAATTTACTTTGAAAAACAAAAATGATTTGGGTATTACGCAATCAAAATCACTAAATGCAAGTATAAAAGATCATTTGCTGTACAGTATTTGCTTAATTTTAGATCATAATATTATAATTTGTTTCAGAGATATCCAAGCCAAAAGAAAGCATTATCGCAAATGTTTTTAGATACGATGCCGAAAAAAATAAAAATTTCATTCAACGTAAAACTAAAAATAAATTTTGTTCATATATTATACAATTAATAATTAATTCCAAATTGCATATCATATTAGCTAAAATATTACTTTTCAGTAAAAATAAACTGGTACTATCATTCATCTAAAGTATTTTAAATGAAAAAGAAATGGGGGGAGGGGATGATTTTATGAATTATATAATAATTAACCTATATGTTGAAAAATTATTAAATCTAAGTTAAAAAACAACATTTACTTGCTATATTTTAAATCATAATCTTATAATTTGTTTTAAACATATGCAAGACAATGGCAATGTTATAATAAACTTAAACAATTATAATAGCAAAAAAAAATTTCAATTTCATCAAGCATAAAATTAAAAATAAATTTTGAATAATTAATTGTAAATTGTTATATATTAGCTAAAATATTAATTCAAGCAATTTTAAATGAAAATCTTCATTACCGCTAATTCCAGTCAAATCAAGACAGTTTATTATCATAAACGTATTTTCTATTTTAAAAAAAAGAAAGCAGGGTGGTGATATTTTCTATTTTAAAAAAAGGAAGCAGGTAGATGATATTATGCATTTAATAATATATTCTATATGATGAAATGCTTTTAATTTTTATTTAAAGAGCCCATATTTCTGCCACTATAATGTACTATATTATATAAAAAAAAGTGAAGTCATTTCATGAAAATGGCTACTGCATAATAAGATGTGACATTTCATGCTATAAAAAAACCCCCATAGGTAATGTATTTGTATTGTAAAAAAAATCTTAAATATGTATTACAATATGCAAACACAGAATGGATTAGATACACTTTTTTGTTTTTTTTAATATGTCAGAATTTGTATTTTTTTCTAAGTTAACTGTGCAATTAGTTTGTAATAATGAGCAGTTCTATAAATTGGTTATATAGTATACTATTAATAAATTATAATTTCTTATGGTCACAAATACAGTTAATGAGATATTATTAATCACAGCTTTTTAAATTTTAAACAGACTCACATAAATAATATAAAAGTATGAATTTAAAAAAAATGAAACTTCAATATGAGTTTTTTTGTCAGCACAATGATTAACAATTTTCAGAAGAATATAAAAAATTGTCAATTGCAAGCTTACTCACACTTTGTTGGTCCATTTTTCTGTACATTTGCAAAGTGAAACCAAACATTTTTTTTCTAGCATAATCAATTTTTTTTTAATGTTTAGAGCCACACATATTTTCAACTCGAATCATAACAGCAACTAATACCACAAAACATCACAGCACTTCTTTAACCCATGAATCAAAGAATCATTACAACCTTCACAATGTACTAATATCAACAATTAATGCAACATTTGATGCCAAAAAGAAATTAACAATGATAACAAGAGCATTTGTAATTACACATGAAAGAATTAACTAATGAGAAATTAATGTAAATGGATGGAAAAAAAAAATCAACAAGCCGATAGAGAATAACCTGGACATGAAAAAACTTAAGAAATTGTTTTTATATCATAAGTCTTAATCAGTATTTTTGAAAAATATGACTCTGCAATATTACATCAAATCTAAAAATGCATTAAGTTAACAAATGAGACCTTATATGTTGTATGAAAAGAAATCAAAGAAGGAAGTCAACCTTTCACTTTAACCTTTTTCTCTAAAGATCCTCAGCCATCAAACCAATATCATCAAAAGCAATAATAGATCCTTAGAATGAGCAACTAATGAATCAGAAAAGTGAATGGTAATGAGTATTGAAAGGATTGATTATAAGAAAGAAGAATTCTAAGTTATTTATTTTCTTTTACATAGAATTAAGTTATATTACACACATTGATATTTTAAGTTCATACCTGCTATACTTATCACACAGTTACACAAACATACATATGTATATATATTAGATATTAGAGTATGTTTTAAAACTTAATATATATACTAGGTTAAGTTGTTTGCTAATATATTTACAGTATTTTTTTATCTGTAGGAATGGGCTAAATTTTTCTTCCCTTTATAATCTCTTGCTTTTACTTGATGATGAGTTTTGGGTAACCAATTGTCTTCACAAAGTGAGGTAAAGATGTATTTCAAATATTTAACTTTTTTGAATTTAAATATAATTTTAAATTTAAAAAATGTGTGTTAATAAATATAATTGAAAAAAAAAAAAAAACTATTACATGAATAAAGTTATATGTTTAAATATTTCATGGATCTATATATTTAAATTTACAATAAATATTTGAACCTATTCAGAGTTGAGAATTTTATTTTATCTAAAATAAAATTTAGTACATTTATTTTTCACCCAAACTTGTAATAAAAGTTGATTTTGATTTTTAAAAAATGTCCCAAGTCATTTTCTAGGTGTATAGAATACAATATTTTTTTTAGCTAGCCTAATAGGAATTAATTCAATAAATTTTATAAATTATTAGTGTTTTCCTGAATATTTGTGATAATGATGTTTTAGTTGTATTTATTGTTTGGCCTATTTCCACCATCTAATATTAGTACTGAATGTCTTTAGAAAATTTAACTTTATTTAAATATTCCAAATACATTCAACTGTTAGTAATAGCACACCAAACAGGTTAGTATATGCACAATGTTTCAAGAGGTATTATCCTCTCTTCTTCAGATGTTGCTGGCTTGAACAGTGACAATAGTAGCATGGAAATCAAATCTTGAATATTGAATTTTAAGGTAATGGTCTAACCAATTCAGCCATCCTGACAAAGGCAACAGTCAGTAGAAATATTTCATATATTTATCTATGAGATTCCTCCTGATTTCTCCCTTTTTTCTTTTTAAGAGCAAATTTGATTAATGGTTTTCATATAATATGTATAGTCACACTAGGTTGACTTATGGGATTGTTTGCCATTGTCATGTGAGCAGCTTTTTAAAATTTTCTTCTGTCTATATTTTCTTCTCTAATCAATATTTTTGTGTTTTCGAATTGAACATATGTTCATCAATACATACATGGTCTGCGACCTTAGACACATCTGTTTTCTCTCTTCTAATCATCAGTTTGTGTTCTTGTAAGTGCTTTTCAATGGGACCACTAATATATTTTCTTCCACATTCACATGATATTCAATAGATGCAATTTTTTCTTTTCAGCATTTCAATTTTAGGCTTTGTTAGATGTTAGAATTCCTCATAGTGTGGGATGGCTCTGGAAGGCTATTCTGATGTTATACTGATTGCAGATTTTCCTTGATTTGTCTTCTATTTTTGGTATGTATGAGTACACTAAAATACCAATAATTGTTTTCTTTTTTGATGGCTTTTTGTTGTCTATTTAAGATTTTTTTTAAAACGGTTGATGGATAACAATTTTTCATAAGAGTTTGTTCTATATAGATCTTTTCCTTTTCCAAATTGCTGGTTTCTGAACAAACTTCTTTTGCCCTGTTACATAGTAATAGTATAACTGCAATATTTTGTGTTTCTGCTGTGATTGGATATATAGGCTAAGTATTTGTCTGTATGTGTACATTTACAGTAAACTTTTCATTTTGCCATGAGAAAGTTTGGTCACAAGAACATCTAAGAATGCCAATTTTTGTTCTTGTTCTGATTCTATTGTGAATTTAATCAAAGGGGATATATTGATATGTTTCCAGAAAGTTTGTAATAATGCTTAACCATGTGACCATACAACAAATGTACCATCCACCTAGCAAAAACAAACTTTAGATGGATATGGAATAGTATTTATGGCTGTGGTTTCAAGTTCTGTCTTCTACAGCCACAAAAACTACTCTATATACACCTAAAGTTTGGCTTCACTATGTGAATGATATATTTGTTGTATGGCCACATGGTGAAGCACTATTAAAACTTTCTGGAAACACATTAACAGCATATTCCCTTCGATTAAATTCACAATAGAATCAGAACAGGAACAAAAATTGGCATTCTTAGATGTTCTTGTCACAAGACTGTATCATGGCAAAATCAAAACTACTGTTTACTGTAAACCTACTTATACAGGAAAATACTTAGCCTATACATCCAATCATGCCAGAAACACAAAACATGGAGTTATACTATTACTATGTAACAGGGTAAAAGAAATTTGTTCAGAAACCAGCGATTTGGAAAAGATCTATATAAAACAAACTCTTAAGAAAAATGATTATCCATCAGATGTTATTAAGAAAACCTTAAATAGACAACAAAAAGAACAATCAAAAGATAGAATAATTATTAGTACTGTAGTGTACCCATGCATACCCAAAAATAGGAGAAAAATTTAAGAAAAATCTGCAATCAGAATAACATCAAAACAGCCTTCCAGAGCCATACCATACTATGAGAAATTCTAACATCTACAAAGCCTAAACTTGAAATGCTGAAAAAAACCCACATCTATGAAATATCAGGTGTGTGTAAGATAGCAGACCATGTATGTACCGATGAACATGTTCTATTGGTAAACACAAACTGGATGGAGAAGAACAGATACAAAAAAGAAAAATTTAAAGCTGCTCACATGACGATGGCAAAAAATCCCATAAGTCAACCTAGTATGACTATACATAATATATGAAAATCTTTAATCAAATTTGCTCATAAAAAGAAAAAGTGGAGAAATCATGAGGAACCTCTATAAGTATATGAAATACTGACTGTTACCTTTGGCAGGATGGCTCAGATGGTTAGAGCATTACCTTAAAATTCAATATTTCAAGAATGTAATGATCCAGGTTTGATTCCCATGCTAATCAGACCAGCAACATCTGAAGAACAGAGGAGAATACCTCTTGAAACATTGTGCATATACTAAACTGTTTGATGTGCTATTACTAGCAGTTGAATGTATTTGAAATATTTAAATAAAATTAAATTTTTCTAAAGACATACAATACCCATATTAGATGATGAAAATAGTCCACATAATAAATATAATTGAATTATTAATATGATCTTATCACCCTTTTATATTTTATCTTAATATATATATATATATATATATTTTCTAAAATACATTGAAAATTGATTAAGTCAAAATGTTATACTAATAAGAGCAATTTATAACAATAAAATAACCTGATATATTGATGATTATATATAAAGGTCTACTGCAGTCTGAAAATAATCTGCATCTAAGCAGACAAATACCCTAAGATAGTATAATATTTTATTCATATCATTTATTCTTAAGGCTTTATGCAAATATTGAAATCCTGAGAAGTAGCGATCATTATATATTATACACTATACACATCTACATATCCAGTATAGACTTTTTAAACATGTATAAAAATATTTATGTTACCATTTAATTTAAAAATTAAATTTATCTACAAAAGTAACTAACAAAAACATAGAATAAATGTAATTATGACAAAGACAATACGGAATTAAATTTAACTCAAGTCTATGTGATTAAGTATTTTTGTGATGAAAAATGACATGGTTAAAATGAAGAAAATATGTATAATGTTTGCTTGATGAGATAAAATGAAATAATATAAAATGCTGTGAAATAACATTAGGCCATTAATCTTTTAACAAGATGTGTCAAAAGGATCACCTTTAAAGTGATGTTGGGCAATACATATTTCAGGGTTGTTTCTGGAGAATATGGGCTAATGTTTGAAGTAGGCAAGTAAAGAGATTTTTTTTCTTGTGCTGACACATTTAAAAAAAATATTGTGATAAGAAATTGTTTTCTATTTTTATTAAAATATTATTTTAAGTGTCACGATACTTTGATGTTGGGGATTATTATGTGACTATACTGTTGCATTCCTTCCAACTATATTTTTATCATTTACATTATATGTGTTCTGAAATGTTTAGCTAAATTTTTAGAATATCCATATTCATAACTCTTCTTTCTCTTCTTCAGCGGATAATTAATAAAGTCTTCTAACTCTTTATTCAATATGTCTTTAATTTCATCATAAACCATATTAATAAATTCACTGCCTGAATTTTCATGTGATCTGAATATTTTTTAATCTTCTCTATAATTCTTTGCAAAATGTTTTAATTCATCCATTGCAGCTTTTAAAAATGTTATTTCATCTACAATCATGAATGATTATTTTGCTAATTTCACATCAAAGATGGCAATAAGTATTAAAGTTTGATCAAAAAATAGACAAATATATATGCCCATAACATATCAGATATAACATTGATCAAAATATTGTCACAATAAAGAAGGATTTGAAGAAAAAATATAACTATCACATTTTCATCTTCACAGTAAACAGATTAAAGATGAACAAGGTGCATTATTTATTATCAGTAGGATTTTGAATTCCAACTATTTCTAATTCAGTTATTTGTTTTATAGTTTTGGAAAAGAACAATTATGGAATCACTCCATGACATTTTTATTATGTTGCCACAATACAGGTAGATAAATTTTATTATTGTTTTTGAAAGCATATGGATTCATAAATCAATAAACATGTGAGGGCACAATCACATAAAGTACTGTAATAATACATAGCATCAAGGCTAATCTGCTTTCCAAGATTTTAAAGACTTTTGCATGTTTACTATTTTGTAAATTTATGATTGGTTTGACAGCATCCTCTCATACAGTTTGGTGATTAAAAATCCATACCATTAATTGCATTTGAGCATCTATTTCTTACTTGCAGTAAAAGCTTTGGTGTTCTTTTTTTTCAGTGGAACTTTTGCTAAAATTGTCAATAAATTCAATTGATTCTCATACAAAACATTCATTACCCTCCTTGGTTGGCTTCACAAACATACATAACATGGAGTTTAAATTTATTACATTATTGTGTATCAAAATATTACTTTTTTCACATTATCCAATCACAATTCTAAAGCGTTTTTAGATTTCACTAAATATTCATTTCTGTGACTGTAATTTTAACAATCTCAGAAGCACAAGCAATCTTAGTATAAATGTCAAGCATTTTCATTTTTTACTATTTCATAAATTAACGATTAACTCTTATTGAATATTCAGCCACTTTCAACAAACAACTTTTTTCTCAACAAAACTAAATTAATTATTTTAATTTTTATAATATAAAAAATCAGTTCATAGCTTTTTTTAGATTTGGCAATATAATTACCATCAGTATCAGGACACTTTAAGTGAACATAATTTTTTTAATCCAAGCAGAAAAAATAACATTGAAATGATTCCATTGACATCTCAAAAACATGATTGAATAAATAAGAAACCTAAATGAGCCCATAAAACAAAGTAAGCCCACGAGATAAAAATAGCTGCTTCTACATAGGCAATATAAAGTAACAAACTCAATTTTATACTTCAGTTTTGCTATGTATAAATTTGATCAAATATCAAAATTTTAATTCTAAAAATCTTTATGTAAGTAATTAATATCATCATCATCATCATTGCCAACCATTATCAATACACTGCAAGATGAAAGTCTCTCCAAGTTTAATCTACCTTCTCCAATCACTAGCCTCTCATCTTCATATCGCTTCCACACACTTCCGTATTTCATGCATCCATTTCACATGTGGCCTCTTTCTGGATCTTTTAAAATCTCTTAGAATCCAGTTTAAGATTTTAGCTGTCCATCTACTATCACTTCATCTAAAAATATGTCCAGCTGAACTCCACGTTAGCCCCTTAATTTTTTCAACAATAATAGTAACATCTGCTTTAATTCTTATCCATGTTTTGCATTTTAAATATTGTCTTGTTACTCCTAATGTGCATCTTCCATACTTTTTTGAATGTTCTGAAGTTTATGGATTGCTCTTCTGCTAAATGTACAAGTTTCAGATCCAAAAATAAGAATTGGTAAAACATATTTATTAAAAACCTTCCTTTTCAAACTCATGGACATATTTCCTTTTAATATTATTTATAACAAAAGCAGTCAAAGCAAATTTAATTCTATGATTAATTTCATCCATTATGTTTCCATCTGTAGTAAGGTGAGCAAGGTATTTATAGTTATTAACTTCTTCTAACTCATCATTATCAATCTTTATTTTCATCTATTGAATAAATCAATTGACTATTACTTTAGACTTTCTAATACTTACCTTTAATCCTATTTTCTTACTATCATCTGATAACTCTTGAAACATTTCTTAAAGCTCTGAAGCATTATTTGCAAAAACAACTACATCATTAGCAAAATCTAAATGACATAAATAATCTCCATTTACTTTTATTACTTTAGCTTCCGATTTTAATCCACAAAATACTTCTTGCAGAACTGCTGTAAATAGTTTTGGAGATATGGATTCACCCTATTTTACATTCAATGTTAACCTTCATAGTGCCATTATGTAATCTAATTGTTGCTATTGCATTTTTATAAATATTCTTCAGAATATGACAATATCCTGGGTATATACCTTGATAATCCAATGCTTTAATCATTGAAGAAATGCTTATAGAATCAAATGCCTTTTCATAATCTACAAATCTAAAGTATAATGACAATTCATATTTACTGGTCCTTTTCATAATCTCTCTCAATACTTGATATGATCCACTATATTAAAATCACTTTTAAATACAGCTTGTTCTTTTGGTTGGTTGAAATCCAAAGATCTCTATAGAAAATTTGTATTTATATTGGTAAAAAAATTGTATAAAACTGATAAGACTTATAGGTATGTAATTTTTAATATCTTATTTATAACCTTTTTAAAATATTAATACTGCATTCTTCCAATCAACTGGTACATCTTTATCATTTAGATATTTGTTATATAACTTTGCTAAAAAAAATTCTATTTCTTCACCTGCTTCTTTTAAGATATTGATTATAATTCCACCATTACCCAGAGATTTTCACTTTTTCATAAATTTAATTGCATGTTCTTCATTTAAAATCCTGGGCAATTAAGAAGATATAATAGTGTAGAAGGTACTTATTCTTTATTACTAGATAATTCTTGATAGAACTCTTCTACACATTTCATGATTTCATCACTCTTTTTAGTAATAGTTCCATTTGTTTTCTTATTACAGATATAAGATTTTTACCAATACCAAAATATTGTCTTACACTATTGAGACTTTTATTCTATTTTATAGGACTTCCTTGCTAGTTCACAATTATATTTTCTTATATTATTATCAATTCTTTTTTGCACCATTTTACAAAATTCAAGATATTCAATCCTTCTTAATGCATCATTTATATATATATGAAAAACAAAAAAACATAAGTTAAAAAACTTGCTAACGCTTGTATTTATGATAACAGATGGCGTTCTACCAAAAACACTGTCAAGCGTAGTTTTCTGTTTACATAAACGTCAGAGCGAGCATTCACTATCTCTAACTTTAATTCCACTTTCAGATCATGATTTCAAGCTATTTGCTATTGTCAGTGAAAGACAGGAATAAGATCTTTTGGTGATTAAAAATGTAGAAACTAATTGTTTATTGTGCAGTCATTTAGTTAAAAGTAAAGAATTAAGATCTATATAATTAAACCCGATAGCTATCAGTCTGTATCTCATAAAGTAGCTGCTTTAAGGAATTATTGTCATAGGAATATTAAATTAAATAATTCTAGTGGGGTAGCTTTGTTTCAGAAATATCAATTTTATAAAGATTACTTAAGTGTTGGATACTTTGATAAATTTGTTAAAAGTATTTTATTTAATAGTAATATTTGTAAGGATGTAAAGGTTAAAGAAAAATATGATTTTATTTCTTTGCCATTTAAATTGTCTTCTTATAAAATTGTGTGTAGAAATAGTAAATTGTTTGGAAATAAGAAAATTGCTTGGAAAAGGGGTGTTACATTGAATAATTTATTAAATAATACAAAAGAAGTTTTTGATAGAAAGACTATTCCTGGTGTAGTATATTTTATTCCTTATTTATTTTGTAAGAAAGTTTACATAGGTCAGAGTAGTTTGAGTTTAAATGAAAAAATAAAGGTTCATAAAAGTAGAGTTAAAATAGATATCTTAGTTCTGCTTTGTATGTCCATGAAAAAGATACAGGTCACACTATTGATTTTGATGAAGCTAGGGTTAAAGAGTCTTTATTATTGAAAATTTATTATTCTGAAGCAATTAACTTATTTAAGAGTTCTTTTAATATTAAGGGTGGATGGTAAGTGAATGGATTTGTGGATAGTTTTTAATATTATATATATTGTGTAGTTTTTGGTAGTTCTTTACACTTGAAAAGTCTGCTTGTAGCAGTGAAACCTTAGGTTGTGTTTTAATATTATTTTTATGCTGGTCTGGTTTAATTTTGGATTTGGGGTAGTTTTGATTATATATATATATATCATTGTATTCCTTCTTTTCTTCATAAATTCTCTACTCTCAGTAGAAATTTTATTGGTCAATTGCTGCTTTTTTCTAACAGCAATCTTTGTTGCAGTTTTTAAAAGTGTACTAATTATTTTTTTATTAATTTTATTCAAATCTGAATCATGTTCAAAATCTACTAATACTTGAAACTGATTTGTAAGTTCTAATTTAAATTCATTAGAATGTTTCTGAAGATTAGTAATATCAACTGTAAATATTGTTTTTCTTAATAATTTTTGTCTCTCTAGTTTTACATTAATACATTTCTTACATCTTACTAATCGATGATTACTTCCTGAGTTAAATTTATTAAGAACATTACAATCTTGAAATATGTATTTTTTGTTAGTCAAAATATAATCCAATTCTGTTGTACCTTCATTTGGATGCTTCCATGTCTACTTCCTTTTAACAATTTTCTCAAAAAAATAATTCATAATATATTTCTTTTTCTGCAAATTATACAAGTCTATTTTCTCTATCATTTCTATTACCATAACCAAAATTACCTAGAGCACTTTTATCTTTCATTTGTTTACCAATTCTAGCATTAAAGTCTCCCACAACAATTTTAAAATAAGGTTTGGTCTGATCAAAAGTCTTTTGTATATTCATATAAAAATTCTCTACTACTTTATGACTATGAGAATTTGTCAGGGCATAAACCTAAATTATCTGCATTAGTATCTGCTATTAAGCTGAATAACTAATCTTGACACTCTGACAAATACACCATTAATCTCCACAATGTTCTTCCATTTTTTATTTATAATGAATCCTACTCCACTTGAAAGGAGTTTGCTGTTAACTAAAAGGAGACCCTTTGATTCCACTTGGAGGTTTTAAAGGAACCAAGCAGGGCAAATTCCTAATGTCCACTTCATATGTTCTTGTCATTGCAGCTGTTATTACTATGTGGTTTTTTCAAAAAATAAGTGAACATGAATGGGCTACTTGCCATCATGCATTAACCAGCACAGTGAGTTTATTGCTTTTTTAACTCTCAGTTTAAGATCAAGAGACATCAGTCTTTCTTCTCAGTTGTCTGATAGCTCTTAACTTAAATATCAGTTGAGTTTTCCTGAAGGCAGAAAGAATGCATGTGTGAATTGATACATTTTTTTTATTAAAAAAATTTTTTTAAGTCATGTCTTATAAAATCATAACTTTTGCAAAATTTGCATTTGAAAATAAAGCTGATTTAATTTATTAATGTATTCAATAATAGAGCATCACATAAAAAAATAAGAGAATTCAAAAAGTTTGATGATGGAAAAAAAGACAAAGATTCATGATAATTTCTGTTGTAGTATGTGAATGTAACAGTAAAAAATTCATGTTAATTATAACACTACTTTCAATAGTAGAAATATACAACAGAAATTACATATTCATTGATTTATTAAATAAATAAATAAATATTTTGTTTGTCTTAATATAAATATGTTTCAGAATAATCAAAGTGTAGAAGTGGCACAACATTGTAATAATCTATATTATAATTAAATATGAAAATTTGGTTGGTTATGACTTTATAAGTCAACAAATATTGACCCAATCTTGAATAATATTGCATTATTTTTTCTTTTTTTTTTGTATAGAGTTTTACTATCATAATAAGTTTTGCATTAATTGTTTTTTTAAAAAATTGTAATTTGCAACACAAATATACATAAAAATCTATATTGTAATTGTTTTTTTATGAGATCATAAAATGGCAGAATTGGAAAATTTTTAAAACAAAAGTAGGTATTGGTACAGTAAGATAAATAAATTTTAAATTAATTAAATTGTGGTTGTACAAATATTTAATTTTATAATGATAGTTTATATCAATTATAATAATGAATTCGATAAACTTTTAGAATTTAATTTTAAATATATATCTGACACATGTTAAAATAAAATTTAAAATGCCACAGATATAGCAAGAAAAATAATATTGAATTAGATAAACTTTTACCATTTCCCTTTAAGTATATTCTCATATGATAAAATAAAGTGTAAATTTATTTAAAATTTTAATACGTCAGGGATATTTGTCTAATTTTTAAAAAATAAAACTCCATTAATTAACTAAAATCCTAATATAGATATGATAATAAAAAAAATAGGTTAAATATAAAAAATAAATAACATAAGCACAAGAAATGGTGCATTATTTATCTTCTCAAAAATGTTCACTTATAATAAATAAAAAATAATTTTTCTATGGCATTGACAAATGTTTTTTCTCTATCTGTTATTTATTGTCTACCTATCCTTTATATATATTTGGCTATAAATTATTGCTTTACAGTACTAAGTTCATTTTAAGCAAAAAATCAATAAAAAATATATATGTGAGTGATAGCCTTACATTATTTTTGTTGGAAAATGTTGATTTACAATATTTTTTTTTAGAAAGGCTTTTCTACAATGTTTTATAAATTACTTGAAACAATATTAAAAATGATCAAATAGAATAAATTATTTCATTTTAAAAATAATGGCAGTAGGTAACAAAAATTAATATTTTATTAAATGCTTTGTAAATTATATATTTCAAATAATGTTAAAAATTATCCAAAACATTATTTTAAATAATATTAAAAATATTTTTATTATCATTTATATATACAATACATGTTAACATCTTGCAATTTTTATGGATTTTGACAAATTTCCCTTTAAATTTTAAATACAAGTATATTTTATATACCTGGGGTCTATGTGTAATATAGGGATTTGAACATAGATTTTCAAGCTCCCTTCAGCCATCCATTCTATCTCATACAATCAATACACATGACCAGTCACATGTGAAAAAAAAAAAGATCTCTATTATACATATTTCATGTGGAACCAATACTTGTCATTCTATCCAGATCATTATCTCCCACACTTACATATATAATCAGTGCTCAATTTATATTAAGATAGCATATCCTCACCCTTTAATGGACAGACATCAATCTACTCCACCCTCCAAATTTACAGCCACCCATATCATTGAAAATCTGTTGATGGGATGACCAAATCCCTTGTTAATACCTGTATTCTTCCATTCCTCTTCTGTGTATGTAAATAGACAAAATCCTATACATGAGGGTCAGAATGACTTGGGGTTAACATAGGCTACATTCATGGACATATTCACACCATCGCTACCTGCTTCGAGATTTCGAAGAAATGGGCTACATAACACATCATTAATTTAAATATTTTTGCATAAATTTTCTTACATGCATTTTATTACAGCTATGATTATGAGGCATGGATACTCAAAAATATTAAGCCTATATGTATTTACTAATTAAATTATATCTTCTCCATTAAACTTTATTTATAAGTCTGTGTTTGTTTACGTAATAACGGGAAGTAAAACTGCATTAATATTGGCATTAGCAAGGGATTTGGGTATTTATCATCAGATCTTCAATGGTATAGATGGCTGAAGAGTTAGAGAATAGAGTAAATTGAAATCTGCCATTTAACATGTGAAGATTTGCTATTTTAATATAAACTGAGCACTAATTATATATGTGTGTAGGAGATGATTATCTGGATCAATGGATGAGTGCTGGTTCAGCACAAAATATGTCTATTAGAGATCACATTTATCTTTTTCACATGTGTGTGGTCATGTTTATTGCTTATAAGAGATAGAGTGAATGGCTGAAAGGGGCTTGAATGCTGTGATCAGTTCCCTTATATTGCATTCCCTTTAAGTATGTTCTAATGTGATATAATAAGTTTTAAATATATTTAATTAACACGCAAGAAAATTTTTTTTAAATGGTGTAGATATTTTTCTGATTTTAAAGATATTATCAAACTTCATTAATTAATTAAAATAAAAATATAGATATGATAATAAAAAATAGACTAAATATAAGAAATAAAAAAATAAGCATGAGAAATAGGTTTTCATTATTATCTTCTAAAAAATGTTCATTTATAATAAATAAAAGAAAGTTAAGTTTTTTTATAGTTTTAAAAACATTATTTATTTTCTCTGTCCATAATTTATCTATTATTTGTCTAAGCAAAAGAGATAACTTAATTTAATCAAATTTATTTTAGAAAATTATTTTAATAGTCAGGCCAGATAGACCATGATTATACGTAAATCTGATGAACCATAACCATATTTTAAATTCAAATCCTCCATGAATAGATACATTCATATTAGACTTGAAAGTTGTAATCTAGGCATCATCCCAAAGAACAAAAATATTCACAAAATGAATGTGAACTTCCTTTATGATCAGTATTAATTCTGCATGTTCATGTTAGCATTGATGAACAAAAATCCATTTCAGTGACTATCATATTATGACCCTGTCAAAGTAAATATTATATACTCAATCTATTTAATGTAATGAGAAAAGTTCGCTTATTTATTTGAATGGTGAGAAATTAAAAAAAAAACAAAAACAGGCTAGTTTAACAAATAATGAAATTACATTTATTAATATAATAATAAAATTCCCTGACTAATTATAAAACCCCCTAAAGATATTTTGACTTAGAGCTTGATTCACTATTATCATTAATAAAATAAATAAATAAAATGCAGGCAAGTAATTAAACTTTCACAACAAGTTTTTTTATGATCCCATTTTTTAAAGACCTTTGTTGAGTTCAACCTTTTATTCTCTTTTTGTTTGTTTGAATTCATATTGTTAACTCATTTGTAGATTCGAGATTTCTTCTGAAATCTTTTTTATCTTGCTTTACACTCTCTATAAATAACTTCATGTCAGGATCCTTCAGATATATATCAAATAATTATAATAATGCTCAAGGCTAAATGCATTTATAAGTAACTACACCTGGGTCTCGTTTTATGCGGTAGATAGGTTCCACAGAACCCCCCCCCCCCGCATTAAAAAAAATCGCACAAAAATAGACTTAATTTACCTTGAAAAATGGGGGATAGGGGTCTGTAATTTTCAGAATTCGCATAAAAGCAAAGCAGCAAGAAAAAATTACTTTAAAATTCGCATTAAAAAAATTAATACAAGACAAACTTTTTTTACTTTTTTTATTACTACAATATTTAATTATATATTTTTCATACATATTTTAATTATTATCGCTAGCGTTCGTTTGTAAACTGGTAAGAAATCAGATTCGATGTGATGTATTTTGCCTTCTCCTTAAACGAAGTCAAGAATCTCTCAGCAATTATGCCCAGAGAAACCTGTTAGCCACTATTTTTATTCGTGATGTGGTGTACAACTAGCACCATTTTCAATCTTGTGCTGTGTTAATGGTTTAATGTTTCTATATTAAAAAAATGAAATCGTAATCAAAATAAAATATACATTATCATTAGAAAGATTATTTTCAGTTTATAAAATCTCCGTTTTTTATTTTAAAAATCTAAAAGATTATTTATTTCTGTTATACATATATAACAAAATATGTTTTAAAAGTTTAAAAATTTTGAATATATATAGCGATATTTTTATATGTAAGTACAAATCTATTATTATTATTTACTCATTAGTATAGAATTATATGGCTATAAATAGGTTATTTACATAGAAGCTAAGATAGCTTCAGGCTATATTCACGTTAGCTGCTAATATAACGTTATATTTTTGAAGAAAAAAAAATATTTCAAGTCAAAATAAGTTATTAATAATTATAATTTCTTGATATCTAATAAATATAGTGAAATATGAAAGGTATTAAGAAGAAACATGAATGCATAACTTCAAAATCGCATTAAAATAATCGGCATAAAACAAGACCCAGGGGTATTAAAATAAACAAGTCAATACTTACACAATCCCAATATAGATAACAATCAACAATCTCAAATTCTTGTCAAGGCAATCTCCTTTTAACAATAAAGGTGGAATCCCACCTTTATTTATGATCCAATATACTGTAACGTGCTAAACCTGCTAATGCTGGGGCAATGATTAATATAATCAGAATAAAATTAGCTCAATCGGGGTCACCATTTTGTAATGAACTATAGACAATAATATGGAACAATAATATAAAAAAAAATCTTACTATACCTAAGAATTGAAACGTCATCCATAACAATCTAGATTCAGCATAAATATGGAATGTCATTTTATAAAAGCCCTAAAGTTGATTTGGCATTTTGTAATAATTACCACTTGTGCACAATCATCATCGGCTAGCATGGGATAGCTACTTTGTCACAATAATAATGGATTTTCTATTTCACTACCTCTCTACATTTGATCAATCAACATTGGTCATAAAAATGCTCTCAAGATTTATATTCTTTATCACTAAGCAAAAACAAGCATTAATAAATAGTGACTCTGTAATAACTTGGGTACAATTATCTAACTCAGACATGGTCATATTAGGCGATAACAATATTTCCCACATATAATTATTTAAATTGTCCACTACATTTCTCTAAAATCCTATTAACAATCTATATTAAAATAATATTTAACATGAAATAAAACCCACTAGATCACTGCTCCAAACATAACAAATTTATCACACTTATAAAGTAAATTGTAATAAGAAGTAAAATCGTATATCATTGCTCTAAACAATGATGTGTGCTTGAGATATCTATATAATTGACAATTGAATAAAACTAAATTCGACATACTTTATTAATTTAATATTATTTCTAGTAATTCAAATTTATCTTAATAATTAATGAGATTCTATTTAAATCAACTAGTTTCTAAAATAATTATAATTACATTTTTGGAAAATGTTTTATACCTATACCCTATTTTAAATGTTAAACAAAACAAACCCTTATTCAATTTTATATCCTACAGTAGAGCGATAAGCAATTATTGCTACATTTATATTCTAAAATGAAATATTCCACCAAAATTTATTATCAATAATTCTATTACCTAATTTCACATTTTACAATACCCAATCACATTATATACAATATACCCTAAGTTTCCATTGGATGTTTACTGAATTACCATCACTTATATTATCCATTTAAATCTCTAGTCAATCGAATATAAGATGGACTCTGTAACAATTAAGCTATATATGATAATAATCGGCAGTTATCCAAGCCAAATATAATATTCGATTATGCTAGTTAATGAAATTTATGACCTCTACTTCAAAGAAATTTAAAAAGTAATTAAGATAAGTCATTCTGACAAATGACTGAACACAATCGATTAAGATTTTATAACCGAACAAAATAAGCACAGACCATCAACTCTAATCTAATAAAAATATTTTATTAATAATATTTATTTAAATAAATAATCGAATATTTGAACGTATTAATAAATATAGAATTTATATGGAATCGGATTAAAAAGAAAATGATATACGAAGTAGATCATTTATCTAATTCTGGTTCACTTACCAAAGTGGGTTTGAATTTTAGACCAAATGTAAAGTACCAAAATTATCTTGCGCATTCAAAAAAATAATACCGATTCGTTTGATTTAAAATCAACTTTAAATTTATGGGTTTATAAAAGACAAATGAATAACAGTAATAAAACAAAATGAAAGAGATCATCGATGATGTTTTGTAATTAACTAAAAACAAGAAAAATAATAAAATACGTATGGAATTCTAAAAATATGTTGCGTTGTAATAGCACTAGATGAAAACAGAAGGAGAGATTTTAAATATCATATACAATGATAAAAGAGAAATGTAATAAAAAAAATTGAACTCTATTTATTCATTAATGCAATAATAAACAAACATTAAATATATATATATCTGTTATAATTTAACCCTTTTCTACCCAATATTTTTAAGTTAAATTTTGAACATACAAAAAAAAATGAAATATTTGAAATCATCAGGTTGTATTAAATAAGAGCCTAAATGAGAACTAAATGAATCTTTGCGACCTTTTCATTGCATGAATTCTATCATATCCATATATATATTTAGATATTCTTGTCTAAAAAAATTATACATATATCTATGCATACCCCCCCCCAAAAAAAAAAACATACCATATATAAGTGAAAGTCTATCCATATTTACTCACTATTCACTGATCCATCGTAGCTTCCAATTCTTCATTTCAAATCCTAAAGTATAGAGATGAATTTTCTTTGAACAGAGAAGATAAGCATGGGTGGTAAGTCATTCGAATTTAATTCCCTTCACATTTAACTTTCGTTTTCTTTCATGTAGATAATTATCCAGCTTCCAAAACAAGAGATTCACTGGCTGCTTTAATTTTTCTTTTCACTAGCAACAATGTGCAAAAGAATTTCTGTAATGACACAATCCATTTTAAATTAAGTGAAGATTTAATACTAGCTTTTTCTTTTACCGCCCCCCCACTTATTCGTAGATTTTCTTGATTTGAAATACAATGTCCTGAAAACATAATGGGGTTTATATCCATCGCAAATAAATGAATGTAATCCTGGATTTTTAAACACAGAATATCTTTACATAGCTGATCTACAATACAAGGCATTTTTGATGAGATTTTCCTTCTTTCATATTTTTGTCGTTTCTCCTGGAATTTCATCAGCAAGCTGCCCATTGAATGGGCAGATAGTTAAAATTTTTATTCTTCCATATTTATGAATTAACTATTTAAATAATAAAATTTAATAAATTTTTGAAGATAGAGAAAAACAATGTTTTATGCAATGACAAAAATGATAAGAACTCAAATTGCAGTCTTCCATATTTATGAATTAACTATTTAAATAATAAAATTTAATAAATTTTTGAAGATAGAGAAAAACAATGTTTTATGCAATGACAAAATGATAAGAACTCAAATTGCAGTCTCTCCTTTCTATTTATAATATACACCTGGGTCTCGTTTTATGTAGATTATTTTAATGCGATTTTGAAGTTATGCGATTCATGTTTATTCTTAATATCTTTCATATTTCGCTATATGTATTAGATATCAAGAAATTTAAATTACTAATAATTTATTTTCACTTGAAATACTTTTTTTTCTTTTCAAAAATATAACGTTATATTGGCAGTTAACAGTTAACGTGAAAATGGCCAGAAGCTGTATTTAAGAATTTTATCTTCTATGTAAATAACCTATTTATACTAATGAGTAAATAATAATAATAGATTTATATTTACAATTTCTAATGATAATGTATATTTTTTTTGTTTTGATTACGATCTCATTTTTTTAATATAGAAACAGAAAACCATTAACACAGCACAAGACTGAAAATAGTGCTAGTTGTACATCATATCATGAATAGATATAAAGTCCATAGAGTTGACAAAGATTATGTTGTGGAAATGGGATGGGGCAGAATATGGAAAGACTTAGAGTGGGGAATGGAAAATAAAGTAGCTAACAGGTTTATCTAGGCATAATTGCTGAGATATTCTTGACTTCATTTAAGGAGAAGCCAAAATACATCACATCACATCAATAAAAATAGAGTGGTATTTCTCTGGGCATAATTGCTAAGAGATTCTTGACTTCATTTAAGGAGAAGCTACAATACATCATATCACATCGAATCTGATTTATTTCCAGTTTACAAACAAACGCTAGCAGTAATGATTAAAATATGTATGAAAAATGTAAAATTAAATAATGTAGTCAATAAAAAACGTAAAAAAGTTTGTCTTGTATTAATTTTTTTCAAATATTTGAAATTTTTTATTAGTCATACTTTATTTGCTTATTTTTTAATGCAAATTTTAAAGTAATTTTTCCTTGTTGCTTTGCTTTTATACCAATTCTGAAAATTACAGACCCTATCCCCCATTTTTCAAGGGAAGTTAAGTCTATTTTTGTGTGATTTTTTTAAATCCGGGTTTTCTGTGGAACCTATCTACCACATAAAACAAGACCCAGGTGTACTCTTAATGATGTTATTGCTGTCATAACAACTGTTGGAAATCACTCGAATTTAACTTGATTATGAACGATCTGTTCAAAAAAGTTTTGCCTCCCTTTTGTAAGTGAAATCAAGATTTTAAGAGAATTGGATACATTGAAAATGAAATCTAAGTTTGATAGGGTTTTTTTTTTCATTTTAAACCAAAATAACGAATTTATATTACAATTTTGATACATTCTATTCGATATATCTTTACAAATGTTTTTTTTTTAATAATAATAATTTTCCCCAAATTAATTTACAAACAAATATATGTGAAACATAAGAACATTTAATTTTGTAATAGTTGTTGCTATGGTGATTACAATAAACAGAGATTGAAATGTGTAATACTTAATAACAATGTTGATTTTAGTCAAGTAATCTTTCACGATACATTTAACTATTTCTAAAATTTCTTTCTTTATTTAACTGTTTATATTTCTTTCTGAGATTGATTACAACAGATTTAGGATTTTGAAGCTAAAATTAACAGTAAATATCATTTAAAACATTAGGTTGCCCTGGTTATCAAGTTAACTTTGTATTTCAAGATCTCCATTATCCATGGATCAAGTGAAAGGAAAACCAAACAAGATCAACAAACTTTTTTATTTTTTAATACTTTAACCTACAGTTAATCTGAATACTTACAATACTTATATAGACACTAAAGATTGCAACTTAACCAAAGAGATTGAAATTGTTGATACTAAGAAGTTTAAATAAACCTCCTTAAACAGATAATATAAACTTGTTTAGCCGTGAGCATTATTACACTTATTATTTAAATAATACTTTGGATGCAATGTGAAAATTATAATTGCAAATTCTAATGGTTATAATTGCCTATTTATTAGTCTGCATTCAAAATAGGTTATATTTACCTGTTTAAGGAATTTTATTTAAACTTCTTAATATCAACAATTTCAATCTCTGTGTTTAAATTGCAATCTATATAAGTATATTGAACCATAAATAAACATGGGATACCATCTTCATCGTTAAAAGGAAGTTGCTTTGACAACAGTTTGAGATTTGATTGTTTATCTATGTTGGGATTGTCTAAGTGTTGACTGTTTTCTAATGGTTACTTATAAACCCATTTAGCCTTGAACATTACTATACTTATTATTTAAATAATTCTTTGGGTGCAAATTGTAATTGTTATAATTGACTATTTATTAATTTATATTCATAACAGGTTATATTTATCTGTTTAAAGAAGTTTATTTAAACAACTTAGTATCAACAGTTTCAATCTCTGTGATTAAGGTGCAATTTTTAGTGTCTATATAATTTATATTGGACTATAAATGGTGGGATTTTACCTTTATTGTTAAACAGAAGTTGCCTTGACAACTGTTTGAGATTGTTGATTGTTATCTATACTGGAACTAAGTGTTGACTGTTTATACTAGGGGGAGCCTGGGACTCCAGTTTTCGCTGTTTCAGGCTCCCTGTTCTATTTACCAAAGTCATAGTCCTTTGTTGGATTCATAAACAAAAAGGCTACCAAAATGTAAGTGAATATCTGTTTTATTGTTTTTTCATCTTTAGAAGAAATTTTGAAACAGTTTTCATTCAATGATAATTGAAATTATCCATCGTTCCGTTTTATGCAAATGGATGCCATTAGAAAGAGACAAAAGCTAGCTTAAATAATTCTTGGAATCATTAAAATATTATAAACCTTTTAAAAATAATTTTAAATGAAACCAAATATTTCTAAAAAGAATAGACACTAGAAATCCTAATTTTATTAATAGAATAAACAGGAAATTCATTTGCACATCAAATCTCATAGAAAACATGGAATATAATATGTTAGCAATGATGGTTTTAAGAATTTTATCTTTGCTTCAGATTTTAGCAGTATTAAACAAGTTTCAATTATTAATTCGATCTCAATTTTGGAAGTGAACATTATAGAAAATAATAAGCTATCGCCCTGCACAAAAATCAGATTTCTCCAATGATCAGGACAGAAGTTATCACTCCCCTTTTGGTGGATTCCCCCCCCCCCTAAAAAAATCAATAAATAAAAATTTTTCAAATCAACACAGAACTACAATGAAGTGATTCCTGAGCTAAAAAATAATGATCTAAAGACAAAAATGAGTGCAAATAATTTTTTAGACCTAAACAGAAACTTTGAAGCTACAAATTAATCATACCTTTTAAGCAATTATTATTGAGAATTTTCCAAAGTTTAACAAACAAACTTTCAGATTATACTTGTATTATTTATTACTAACCAAAACCTAAAATTCAATCAAAAGAAGCAGAATCCAACTAGTATCAACAAAGAAAAATCATTGTGAACCCTGAAGGACATTGGTTGGTGGGTTTAGCAGCTGCTGTGAACATTTGCAGACACAGGAGTCTGATGATGATCAAGAGCAGATGTTCAGCTCCATTGACCTCAGTATGCAAGATGATATGGACAAATGATTTATTCCCATGGTATGCAAGTAAATCCGGCTTGATTTCGAGACAACATGAATTAAATGTAGTATTGGTGGATGTGAGTTTGCACTCCTTTTCCTCAAGTGTGGTGATAGTGGTCATAAGGGGCTTGGTTCATTTGGGGGGATGGTCGATGATCATTGTCTAGCCCGGGAATACCTGCCGAGAAGGTGAAAGTCACTACCTTCACATGGACTTCATCACAAAGGGCTACTGCACCCCTTGATGGATCATTTGATAGGTCAGTGTTGATTTGCACTCACTATCATTAGGTTTCATTTGTTAGCTTTAAATTTAGTGCATTTGTAAAGCAGTTGGTCTATTTTGAGCCACCACCATTTTTTTTTGTAACATGGATGGAGTTCTGTTTTGTGGGCATGAGTCTGCACTCCCCCCTTTTCTTCAGGGGTGGCTGGTTGTAGACATTAGGTATCTGGTTTATGGTGTGGGCTGTTAACTATTTTGCCACTGCCCAGAACACCTGCTGGGGGGCTACACAGTCAAAGTTGGTGCTATTCCTGCTCTGGTTGGCTGCTGGGTCCCTTATAGGCTGTTTTTGGGCAGTGTTGATCTGGTTCTTTACTTATTACTTCTTAATTTTTACCCAAGTTGGCTTTCCAATTTTTGGGCAGGTAGACAAACTGTGGTCCCTGCTCATTTGGACTGCTAATTGGGAGGCAGAGGTATTCAGAATTGTCTTGACATGGCTCAGCTGTGGTTCGAGAGTCTATTGCTTGGTGAACTTGGGCCTTGGACCTCGCTGCCTGTTGTTGTGGTTGGCACAATGATGGACTTCACCCATTCAGCTGAAGCATTTGAGTCTTCGCTTCGGTGCCCCAGGGGTGGACCATTGGGTGATGGTTAACTTCTCGATGGCCGGGCCATGTGGATCCACATACAGACACACATTAATCACATTACAGCAATTTTTATGGATGTAATTACTTTTGAACATATGTACATTTTACCTTGTTACATTGAATCACTGTGTAATCCTTATTACATTGAATCACTGTGTAATCCTCAATGGGTAAGTGTACCCAAAATTTTTGTAATCTTTTATTAATAAAGGTTACTTTGAGAAAAAAAAGTGTTGACTGTTTTCTTATGGTTATATATATATTTTAGTAAAAATTAGTCATATATCACATGACCTATATAGCTTGTATTACCAATATGTAATATATAAAGAGCCTGCTAATAGCTCTAAACAAGCTTATTTATTTTATTTTTTATGATAAATGCTACAAGAGAAAATACCTGAAGCCTTTATCTATGATGGTCCCCATCACCAGACCAGTTTTGAGCTATGGCTCTCATCAGTGAGGAGCTAGGACATTAGGTTCAAAATATTAACTCAAGCCAAGCATTTATCTTATTCTTTAATATTAAGAAAAAGATCAAAATCTTCAGACACCTACATATCTTCAAACTCAGTTCTTTAACCAAAGAAACTATATGAGCCTGAACTAAATTCAGTGATCCCATATATTAGTGGGCTTAACAATTTAATATAGCCAAAGCCCTAATAGAAAATTTATAATATTAGTAAAAATCAGTCATATATCACATGCCCTATATAGCTTGTATTACCAATATGTAATAAAGCCTGAATTTTCTGAAACTTAAGATCCATTAGCCAGCAGTCACAATAGATATATTTCACACAATCCATGTCTGAGATTTGATATCTTAATATAAACTGAGCACTGATTACATATGTGTGTGGAAGACAATGATCTGGACCGACTGATGACTGCTGGTTCAGCACAAAATATGTATATTGAAGATAATTTATCTTTTTCACATGAGTGGGGTCATGTGTATCAGTTGTATGAGATAGAGCAGATGCCTGATGGAAGCTTAAAAGTCTGGGTTCAAATCCCCTGCAATTAATTCAAATATGTAAACTACATAATACAATTAAGTTTCATATATATATAAAGTACGTGATCTCATTAAGTTTTTTTCAATAATATTTTTATACAAAATTTTGCTTAATATAAGATTATTTTAACCCAGAGAACATATAGGTAAACATTGCTTCAAATAATTGTACAATAATATTTAATAAAAACTAACAAAACAAATGTTAATTGAACTTGATTTTGTTATTAAAAATTGAATTCTTTTTTTAATATGGTTATTAAAACCCAGAGAAAATGTAAGTAAACATTTCTTCTATTATTTAAAAATTTATTTTGTCGTTTTTGAATTAATAGATAAAAATTCTTTTACTACAGTAATGAAAAGAATGGATCTTAATTGTTATCTTATTTAACACTTGGAAAATAAAAACAGTAGCTCCTAGTTAATTTGTATAAATTTTTTCCTTTATTTTAAAAAAAACTGTCACTCCTTAAAAAATTTAAAAAAAAAAAAACTTTTAGAATTTTAAACTAACTCTATTTAGCCTACCCTCTCTTTTACTTTATGTAGCTTGCACTTTTGCAAAGACAACATTTTTTATCCTATCAGGTTAGGAATAAAATGAATCAATTCATAAGTTTGACACTGATCGATTTTATTTTCATAGTAAACTTTATCATTAGTATTTCTTTGCACATAACTTTAGAAACTTGATTGGGATTCAACTAGTGGAAGTATCACCCACTGATGATGCCCAAGTAAATAAAGACTGCATGTTAACCACTTTAATTTCCCAGAAGGTGTTAGTCAGACAAATAATGCATACTATGATTGCTAACTAAGATCTCTAGATTTTGATAGCTTTTGAAAGATGGCAGAAAAATTACTGAATATCTGCTTTGTGATTGTTATTATTATTTTTTTATTTTCACAGGGAGCTTCTTGACACCAGCAACTTTGTAGTAAGCCCACAATAATTTTCAAATGGTGCTGCCCTACCAATTTATGAGATTTTATATTAACCCAAGCATACAGTTGAGCCTTTTCAAAAGAAAAGGCTTTAGTTATCCGGTTTTACAGTCAGTTCACACTCATACTGTAAACCCTGCATACTATATCTCCATTCTTTTAACCTTACACATCATGACTGGCTGTATGTATTTTTAAAAGTGCTTCCACTAATACTAAGTTATTGTAAATTATCTATAGATCTAACATACCAACTCACCTTAAATATTATTAGCACCACTTCCATTGCACTGAATGATTCTTCAGACTACCAGTAGATCTTTTCTTCGTTTTTCTAATCCATGCATTTTGTAACTTTTATATTCCAATGCAATTTTGTGTGACTTATGTTCTTATCTGTATAATTCTTTTGATTGGGGTTTAAACTCCTCTCTTGCATCACATGCAGCCCAACTACTATTGAATATGTTCAACAAGTGACCATCTGTTCAACAGTTTATCTTACTTTGCCATTAAGCATTTGTTTTATATGATTAGGAAAATGATTGGCTGCTAAAGCCCTTAGCTTCACCACCTATCCTTGGAAAAAAATGGTGTAATAAATTCTCCAGGCCCCTATTTTCCTTGAGATATCTAATGCTTAATAGTCTTCATTCCAATAACTCATCATCAATATCTACTTATATTTATTATCAAACAAGGAATCCCACCAGGCTTACTAGGCCCTTGTAAATTGGCTACCCAAGATTGCAATTTTAACTTCTTCACCTAAGTGATTTGGAATAAACTAGCTCAAGTTATTAAAATAATCTATTGGAGCTTTTCCTGCATGCGTTGAGAAAAATCTTATTGTTAGAAAATGATTAGCAAATGCAGATGGTAGAGAGTGTGTGTATTTCTGAATTAACACATTCTTGTTCGATATCATTTGGATCACTGTTGATCACCTTTTTATCAACATTTATTTTATTATTCTATTCTTTTATGATTAATTCTATCATATGTATTTGTGTTTCATATTTCCTATCACTTTTAATCTGTATTTTTTTCTAATTTATTGAATAATATTACTTGTTTCTCTAAGAACCTGCTCTAATGTTCTATTACTTTCTATTTTTATTCCATGACAATCATGCAAATATTCTATTTTCCTGTCTTGCTCTATATTATTTTGTTTCATCTCTTGGCATGTCTCCTCTACTCTATTTTCAATGTGTATAAATTCCTTCTATCAACTTTAAAATTTCTTCCTTCAATTGTTCATTAGTCTTTTTTAATTGGATTTTCCAGATTTTTGAGCATTTCATTTTGATTTTCAAATTTTATAGCCTTATTTTTATTTTGATTTTCACGTTTTTCTAACATTTCCCATTTTGATTTTCAAGATTTTCTACATCCTATTTTGATTTTCAATTTTTTCTAACATATTCATCATCATTGTCATAATATCATTGTTTCTTTTTCAATTTGTGACTTCTGTTTGTTCTTCCCCCTGTTTGTCCATCAGAACATTTTCTATTTCCTTTTTTGGGGCTGGCATTTTTGCTTTTACTCAGACAATCATATGACTATATATAATATTTACCTACAATATTTCCCTATTAATATTATATCTTTAATAACTATTTTCTATTTCATTTATTATTTATTTTAACTGGTTTGCTTGTCTGTCATTCCACTCTGTAGCTTTATATGTTAATAGTGTTTTTTAAAATCAGCCTAATTATTATTCTATCTATCATTGCTATTGTATATCTACCCTCATCTATACATATTTTTCACCAATTTACATACATTTTCACTTACTTATACATATATCTCATTGTTATCTTTATTCATTTTTATATTTTCTCTTAACACAATTTAAATATCAATTATTATTTTACCAAAAATAATATGTTATTTTAACTGATAGTCTCTTCACTGTTCTTGTATCTCTCACTAAATCAAAGATTATTATTTATATTCATTCTTTTTTTATTTTGCAAGTACTAGTGGTTATTATCATGCTCTACATACTGGAAAACAAATATAACAGTTCCATTATTCATGACAAGAGAGGAAAATTATTTTAATGGTCAGATCAAATCATGATTGTATATAAATCTCATAGACCACAGCCATATGTCAACACCATCACTGCCACACAGATTTAACTAACAGAGAAATTCACGATGACAGTACACAGGGTCAATCAGGTGGGGAGACAGAAGGCCTGGGTCTTGCAATATTAGTCTCAACTTAGCAACCCAATACATTAAACAAATATATAGGAGAAGACAAAGTGTTGTCACAGCTTATAGAATGGCCTTAATTTTACAGTTAAATTCCCCAAAAAAATATTTGAGAAAAACTTTTCCAAGCAGGCATATCATGAGTTGAAAATATAAGCCAGTTTAGGATGAGGTTCCAATTTAATGACACTGTGACAAAAGCAACTGCAGTGCTTGGCAACAGGTAGAACTAATAGTCTCAGCCCCCTGTCAGTCAGTTCTGTGCTAACAGTGTTTTTATGATATTAACAGTGCTAGAGTGAATCTACCCTATCCAAGTGCTATCTCAATCTGATCTCCTTTCTCATTTCTGTGACACATAACTAACTGCTCCCAGAGTCCTGTTGTCAGCTCTGTAAGTAAAAACTCTTGTTTCTTCTTGCCCTCTCCCCATGTTCTTATTTTAAATTTTGAAGGGCTTCTAGTTGCCCCAGGCTTCACATTTTCTCTGAAAAGCCCTGTACATATTTACATTAGATTTGATGCTTTAAATCTAAGTACTCTGCAAAAAGTGGAGATAAATTCCCTGTACCCAAGACTTTTGTTGTTGAGCAAGAATCCATCTCATTGATTATCATATTGTAATCTTGTCAAAATAAATATTATATATATAATCTATTTAACATAATAAGAGATGTTTACTTACTTATGTGAACAGTGAGAAATTAAGGGAAAAAGAACTGAAGCCAGTTTAACAAATAATAAAATTTGTTTAGTAATACGATAATAAATTTCCCTAACTAGTTATAAACTTCCAGACGAATATTTTGACCTGTAATTTGATTAACATATTTACTATTAATATTAATAATAAAAATAAACAATTATTTAAATTTTAATTGTATTGATGACATAAAATGCATTATTAGGTAAGTAATTAAAACTTCTTAAATTCTTTTGTGATTATGTTTTTCAAAATTGTTTGCTGAGCACAAACATTTTCTGCATTTCTTTTGTGATTATGTTTTTCAAAATGGTTTGCTGAGCACAAACATTTTCTGCATTTTGTCTCTTCCTTTGTTTACCTAAATTCATATTGTCTATTCAT
Source organism: Epiperipatus broadwayi (assembly GCA_028023455.1). Classification (NCBI taxonomy): domain Eukaryota; kingdom Metazoa; phylum Onychophora; class Udeonychophora; order Euonychophora; family Peripatidae; genus Epiperipatus; species Epiperipatus broadwayi. Next base: position 7,662,987 of record JAQFVV010006232.1, read on the forward strand.
TCACAGTATTGAGTATTTTTTGAGATCTTATTTAGCTTGCTTTACATACATCATATTAATGGCAGAAACAAAACTAACTCCAGGTTCCTCCTACAAAATTGATCATGCATTTTCCTCATTTAAATACATTGCAGCTACCTCTGCCGCTGGAGGTGTAGTGATCTTAATAAATAAAAAAACAGGCACCCTCTAGTTTTAGAATTCTATACTTGGACCAAAACTGCATCATCTCAGACGTCCACTATGGAAACTTCCATCTACATCTAGCCTTCCTCTATTTCAATAATAATATCAACGTTACCCACAATATAATTAACAACATCAACATTCTCACTGGCTCCTCTTCCATATTTCTGATTCTGCTTGGTGATTTCAACATGTCCTATGAAGCATTCAACAGGAAATTTATTCACCTTGGTCATGGTTATTTACCTCCTAATGCATACTCTTTCTACACACGACAATGGACTTCACTTATTGACCTTCTTTACTACTCCCCTAGTATCCATTTTCAATTATACGCTTACCTAAATCCAGTTGCCTTTTCTGACCACCTTGAATTGCAAATCCTTCTCAATGTTAGAGGCACATCCACTAGGAATCCAAATCTTAAGCAGAACATTAAGGTTTCTTAACAAGAAGACTACTCCTCCAGGTTTCATATCAGAACTTTACACATACTTTCACAAAACTGACTTATTGCACTTGCCACCCATTGAGGCCTGGTTCACTTTCATTGAGATCACTCAAGCCACACTACACAACTTTACATTGTATCAAATAAGCCCATCCAGATTGTTGGAAAAACTTAATGAAATAGATGAAAGGTTGGGAAAGCTACCATATGAAGATTGTAATATAGAAAACATGATACTAATGAAAGAATACAAAAACACACAGAAAGTGCTGGCCCAATACACTGCGACTAAAAGGCACACAAATTTATTTCTAACCATCACTGTTGGACAAAGAGCTATCTCACATGGGTACTTGGAGTAAAAAGATCTCAAATTACTCCCTCATCGATCAACTATCAGGGAAATTCATATGTAGATGCCATGACTGGAGTAATCTATAACTTCTTTAAAATTAAAATGCAACAAAACAATAGAAACAATCCCAGACCTCAAATATCAGAAAACAGCAATTCACAATCTAGATATCCCAAACAATATCAAAAATCTCCTTGAGTCTACTCACCCAGGTACACACGGAATTCCCCAATTTCTAATACTACATCTTAGCCAGTTTGCAGTCCCAATCATTAAAAATATAATTGATGTTTTAGCTGAGGGATGCAAAAACCTAGAGAAGCTTTACCCCATCTCTTTAGTCCCATTTATTAAAACACAAGAAAACAGCTCTGATTTGTCCAACCTCAGGCCAATTTCAATGATTCCTCTCCTGATCAAGATTACTGAGAGGCTCATCAAAGATCAAATTCAAAACAATATTTTTAAAAAATTATCACCTGCACAGTTTGCTAGAAAATGACAAAATGCAGTTGCGCAACTTAAAATTGCTCTAGACCATATTCGCCAACACCAGAACCATATCCCAATTGCTGTACAACTGGACATCACAGCTGCCTTTGACAATGTCAGAACAACCTACCTTCTGATCAGGGTGTTACAGGAATATAATATCAACAAAGCACACTTATCAATCATCAAAAATCTTCTTAGTAATAGAAAAATCCTCATCACATTAGACAGTAAGGTAGCTCTAGGATTCACACTGGATATTTCCATACAAGGCTCCCCAATCGGCACCCTCATCTTCACAGCCTTTATAAACCATTGATTGTCAAACTTGAAAGAGATTTGCCAGGAATCTACATTCCAAGAATAGCAAAGGAAATCAAAACTCTGCCATTCATTGATATCATTGTACCTCTACCATCAGCTAAATATATATCAAAGCTTGAAAACATCATTGACTGGTATACAATGTGCTATGGTTTAGCCATCAATAAAAGTAAGTCATCATCATTGTGAGTAAATACCGGTAAAAGAATAAACATGTCATTTGAAGCAGAGCCGCAAAAGTTTCTTGGCTTCCCCTTAATGAAATTAACCAGGGAAATGACACATTGTATTCAAAATGAACTGTTAGAAGCTATTAAGAAACTAATTAACTCTCTAAAAAACATATATCTTTCACTCCAAGGAAAAGTTACCTTGCTCAACATGCTGCTAATGCCTAAAATTGCATACTATTTACTAATTTTAATCCCTACCAAAAAATTTCAGGCTAGAATAAACTCCCTACATGTAAATCTCTGTCGGAGAAATAAAACAGTGTTAATTAGCTTCAGGAACACATGCAGACCCAACAAACTCAATGGTCTATCATTATACTCCATTTACACCGTCTAAAAGCCCATAATATGATTGTTCTGCTTCATGAGTGGTTTCCCCAGAAAAATATTAAGGCGGTAATCCCTCCAACTGATCAACTCCCTCCTAAGAGTACCCCTTCATGGACTGACAAAATTCTCACATTGCTAAAAACTAATAATCTGATTAACAGCACCAACCACCCAAAGCTTAAATACTGGGATATGTATCACCTAGTTAACAGCACTCAAAAGGGTATCTCAGGATTTTTAAACATATCTAATTACTCATTAATAAAACAATTCAACTTTTGGAGGCTAAAAGCCAAATTTTTGAACTTCATATAAAAAAATCAATGTATCAGCTCTCCTTCTTAGTGCACAAGAGAAGATACTCCAAAATAAATCCCATCTGCCAACTGTGTAACAGAGAAGATGAAACTTTTCCACATCTCTTTGGATGTCCAGTTCTTGGAATGTACAGAATCCTCATCAACATGTGGATGTTCTCTGACAAGAACAAAATATTTGATTTGCATGAAATCATCAATACAGGCAATTTCAAAAAAATAAGACTTTCTATCATGTTAAATTATGCTATCTGGACAATTAGATGCAATTACATCTTCAGTCATTCCATCATTAACCCACAAAACTAAATTCTTGCAAAAATCAAGACCAAGCTTAGAGATGAACAATTAGCACTGGGAAAACAGTATAAGGAAACTTGGCAAATCATCAAACTCCTAACCAATTGAAGCATTCAACCTAGTTCCCATAATCCCTGTGGTGGACAATGGGTGATCACCTCAGAAATAGATTTTTTCACCAACACCAATGCCTGAATCAGACACCTGAATTATAGTGATGTAATTCTTAGAAAGACAGACTACCACCAAAATAGACAGGTTATTCATATAAGACTATCTATTATCATAAGAAATACAGTTATATGCAAGCTTCAACATAGTATAACAATGTATAAATTTGCTTATAAACCTACTTTAAAAAAAGAAAACATGTCTATTTTAGAAACTTTTAGCAAACAATATAACAGGGCAAATACACTTCATCAATGGCAGCTTCAGTTAAGGTCTTACTTTCAGACTATGAATCCTCTCCAGCTATTTACCTGAGAAACAAGTCAACACAGAGGAAAGTTAGCAATGCATTTCCAATAAATTTTGTAACCCTTGATATTATTGTTTCCTGAAGAATCGTGATTACGGTATTTTAAATGTATTTATATATCGGACTATTTCCATCATCTAATATAAGTATTGAATGTCTTTAAAAAAATTCACTTAATTTAAATATTCCAAATACATACAACTGTCAGTAATAGCTCACAAGTTAGTATAATCACAATGTTTCAAGAAATAATATTCTCTCTTCTTCGGGTGATGATGGCCTGTCCAGTAACAGGACTAGTATGGAAATCGAACCTGCACACTTAGATTCTTAAATATTGAATTTTAGGGTAATTCTCTAACCAACAGTCATTTTGCCAAAGGCAAGTTAGTAGAAATTTCATTTAGTTATCTATGAGTTTCCTACTGATTTCTCCATTTTTTCATATGAGCAAAGTTTCCATACATTATGTGTAGTCAGACTAGGTTGACAAATGAAAATTGTCATGTGAGCAGCTTCTTTAAATTTTCTTCTCTTTGTATCTTGTCTTCTCTATGCAATATTTTGTATTTTCCCAATTGAACATATGTTCATTGATACATACATGGTCTGCTACCTTAAACACATTTGTTTTTTTCTTCTAATCATCTGTTTGTGTTATTGCAATTGTTTTTCAATGGGGCAACTAGTCTCACCTATTTACATTCTTCCACATTCACATGATATTTCATAGATGCAGTTTTTGTTTTTACATTTCAAGTTTAGGTTTTGTAGGTGTTGGAATTCCTCGTAGTGTGGTATGGCTCTGGAAAGCTGTTCTGATGTTATACTGATTGCAGATTTTCCTTAATTTGTGTACTATTTTTGGTATATGAAATCAATAATCTATTAACTTTATCAAGAATATGGCAGCCAAAGTAGAACTTGGCTTTTCCAGTACTTAAATTTTATTAGCCAGCAGTCAAAATAGATATATTTCAGAAAATCTGAGAAATAAAGAAAAAAAGAAGTTCATCTGTTCCCAGTAAACTTTATCTCTTATTTTTAATTAATTAAGATATGTAGACTATATAATCCAATTAAGTTTCAAATATATAAACTACAAAAGTTTTCAAGTAAATCAAGATGGCATCCCATATTTTTGATAAATCTACAATTTCAGAAGCCTCAAAAAATGTTTACAAAAAAATGTCTAAAAAACTTCATATTTAATAATTACATTTTATTTTTTATTACTGTTATTTTAAGAAAAAGAAATCATGAAAAAATTAATTAAAATATTTACAGGGTTTTTCTTTGGATTAACTTATTAACAGAAAGAGGAAAATATATAAATACAATGTTTATACTTTATTCATGTTGGTGGTCTCCATCATATTGTGATCATTAACACAAACTTTTCCAGAGGGCAGGATTCCATACCTTTGAAAATAATCCCCTATTTCACATTCTGGGGCAAAAAAATTCTCAAATTTTTATCATTATGACAATTTACCAAAAAAACTGCTGATTAAAAAAAACACGGATTAAGCCAAAGTACAACAATGTTAAGACCATCTCATCGCTTCTCACAAAGTAATATAAGTAAAAAACCTTGAAATACAGCTTCGTAATGAAATTTCTCTGGATTTATACTGTTTTTTAAATTTATAATTGATTTATTAATTTTGTTTTAATTTACCAACTAACACATCTTCAATAGATTATAGATCCTCAAAATTATACATTTATCAAAAATATAAGAAGCCATCTTAGTTTAATTGAAAACTCACAGGTACTAACTATTTTAATGCAGAGAACTTATAAAAGTAAAGATTGTTGCAAATAATTTTACAATATTTAATTAGAACAACAAAATAGAACATAAACATCACATGATCACATTTCCTATACTAGCACATTAATTGTTGATAAACAGAGCAAAACTCTCCATACAGTATTGCCACCTGTGCTAAACAGAGTAATCAATGGATGCCAGAAGGCTTGTGCATAAAATCCCTATCCAATGCCTACTCATCCAATATCCCCAGACTAGTTTCTGGCTTGTGGCCTTCATCAGTGAGGAGCTTTGAATCTGAGAGCACTGCATCTAGATCTTAGGATCTAATGCAACCCTCTAGCAACCACCTTTTATCTCTACTTAACTACAAAACTATGAGAATGAAATTGAAAACACAAAAAATATTTTCAATCTAAGCTCAATGGCTTATATAGTCATATGGGTCTGAACTCAGTTCAGCACCCATACATTTTGGTGTCTTTGGCTCTTTTACAACCATAGCCACCACTATCCTGTTAGGCAGGATTGGTGTTAAACCATTAAGCATCACATGATTACATTTCCTATACTATCACATTAATTGTTGATAAACAGAGCAAAACTCTCCATACAGTATTGCCACCTGTGCTAAACAGAGTAATCAATGGATGCCAGAAGGCTTGTGCATAAAATCCCTATCCAATGCCTACTCATCCAATATCCCCAGACTAGTTTCTGGCTTGTGGCGTTCATCAGTGAGGAGCTTTGGATCTGAGAGCACTGCATCTAGATCTTAGGATCTAATGCAACCCTCTAGCAACCACCTTTTATCTCTACTTAACTACAAAACTATGAGAATGAAATTGAAAACACAAAAAATATTTTCAATCTAAGCTCAATAGCTTATATAGTCATATGGGTCTGAACTCAGTTCAGCACCCATACATTTTGGTGTTTTTGGCTCTTTTACAACCATATCCACCACTATCCTGTTAGGCAGGATTGGTGTTAAACCATTAAGCATCACATAATCACATTTCCTATACTAGCACATTAATTGTTGATAAACAGAGCAAAACTCTCCATACAGCACAGGTGGCAATACTGTATGGAGAGTTTTGCTCTGTTTATCAACAATTAATGTGCTAGTATAGGAAATGTGATCATGTGATGCTTAATGGTTTAACACCAATCCTGCCTAACAGGATACTGGTGGCTATGGTTGTAAAAAAGCCAAAGACACCAAAATGTATGGGTGCTGAACTGAGTTCAAACCCATATGACTATATAAGCTATTGAGCTTAGACTGAAAATATTTTTTGTGTTTTCAATTTCATTCTCATAGTTTTGTAGTTAAGTAGAGATAAAAGGTGGTTGCTAGAGGGTTGCATTAGATCCTAAGATCTAGATGCAGTGCTCTCAGATCCAAAGCTCCTCACTGATGAAGGCCACAAGCCAGAAACTAGTCTGGGGATATTGGATGAGTAGGCATTGGATAGGGATTTTATGCACAAGCCTTCTGGCATCCATTGATTACTCTGTTTAGCACAGGTGGCAATACTGTATGGAGAGTTTTGCTCTGTTTAAAATAGAACATACTTAAATTCGTCTTTTAAATGCTTTTATGCAACTTACTTTTTCTGTATGTTTATTTGTTTTGTTTATTTCATAGATATAGTTTAAGTAAGATGCATGAAAGGGCAGTATACAGATTTTTTGAGTTTCAATTGAGTTTTTAAAAGTGACCATAATACATTGTAACTAATGAGCAGAATTTTTTCTTTCAGCTGAAACCTCATTTTAAATTAGAATATAAAAAAATTAGTGTACAACATATTTTAAAGAAAAATCATAGTATTTCTTACCATATCGTTTTGTTAAATATTTGAAAATAATAAATGTAAAAAGTGGCATTAGAATTTCCATATATTTTAACTAATGCTTGCAATTATTTTTTGTTTCAATTTAAAGCTTGATTTCAGTTAGAATAAAATAAAATTACTTTACAATTACATTAAGATAAAATATACATATTGAAAAAATATTTAGTAATGTATATATATAAACTAGAAATATCAAATTGATTTAAAATAAAATCATATGTATTAAAAAAATATTTTATGATATATATTGCAACAGGGCAGGTATAATCAAACCCTGTTGCGATAATTAGACAAATACATATTCGTATACTTAATGCATTATTAATATATATATATATCTTATTACTAACGTATTATTAAAAATATATATTACTTTACTAACAAAACTAATATTTACAAGTTGATGTACAATCAACGATCATTTGCGTGGTCATATTGAATTGATTTAGTTATTTTAATTAAAAAGAACTCATAAAAGAGGCATGGGGGGTTATACACTTGCTCTGATTTTTTTTTCTCTTTCTTTTGCCAAACCCAGCTATACACATCGCTATCTTATATGTGTGAGTGCATTTTTGAACCATTAAAAATCAAAATTCACAAAAAAAAAAACATTTTGTTTGATAAACTTTTTAAATATATACATATTAAGTCAACAAAAGAACTATAAATGTCAAGCTGGAAGACAGTGATTTTGCAAAACAATGGAAGTAATTATTATAAAAATCTTGGAATGTCTAATTCTAATTAAATATTAATTGGAAAGAAATAGGTGTAAAAAACTTTTGTGGTGCATTCCAACAAAGACATATGGAATGTGAATGGAAATATAATTGAAAATGAATGAAAAGAAAGATAAATTTGATAATTAAAAAAAAAAAAAAAGAATAAAAGATTAGTATACGTTTGGATGGAAAAGAAGGCAGATGTTAGACTGATATACCGAAATAAGAATCCAGAAATTATATTATATATTGATAAAATATGGTCAGGTTGCGGTAGAAGCTTCAACGTGTGAGGTGTTAGAATCCTTCCCCCGAATGTATAGCAGCTGCCGATATCGGAGAAGGGACATCAAGCCCGGAGAATTCACCTCAATAAGCAACAATGTTGAATCACCACAAGAGGAAGAAAATAAATAAATAAATGGACTTTAGCCATGGAACCCGAACTTCAAAAAAAAAAAAGTTTGTTCACCGACAAAGGACCGGAGATTCCCTTTTCACCAGGTGAATTTGATCAATTTCCCAGGGAAACATAGGTATTTTTTTTTCCTATTTTGCATATATATGTCACTTTTAGTAAGCTTACTCCATGAAATTGAAAAAACTGTTATTTGACACAATTGCGAACTTAAAATTTCTTTTCTTTGCCCAGGGAAACATAGGTATTTTTTTTTCCTATTTTGCATATATATGTCACTTTTAGTAAGCTTACTCCATGAAATTGAGAAAACTGTTATTTGACACAATTGCGAACTTAAAATTTCTTTTCTTTGCCCGGAGAGGTCAAACTATTTTCTATGGAATTTATTAGTGTATAAATTAGTCCAATTAAATCTTTGGTGCAAAATACATATAATAGCATATTTGTGTGTGTGGGAGTTTTGGCAAGAGAGAGAGAAAAGAGCAAACAAAAAAAAAGAAGCTGATATGAATAATATATGTTTTTTTTAATAGATATGAAAATATCATTGCTAATAAATGTGTATAAAATGAATGGTTTTTTTGTGTTATGAGTTTTTTTTTAATAAAAAGAAAAAGGAGGGTTAGATTTACTGCCGGTAAATTTTACCACCAGCCCTGAGCAGAGCTAGTCCAGGGGCATTTCCATATTGGTATTCCAGCTATCCCAACATAATTCTTATAGAAATATAAGATTGGCGTTTGAGGTCATAAATTGATGCTCATAAATATGCTGGGTGATAAAATAGAATAATTTAAGAATAAATATTTTTTTTAAACAATTACGCATATATGTGTATCGTTATATATACATACACGCAATCTTTCAAGATTATATATGTGCGTAAGATATATATATGGAAAATGGTACATCCCGTTATAATATATATATGTAAACAAAATGGGTCAAATTGATTGAAAGTTTATTTACAATATAAGTTTGGTAAGAATCAAACATTTTTCAACCAAAAGGATGTCTCCATATTTTAAGTTAAAATTATTTACTCAATACTAAAGCAGTCGGATCTGAGTTCGATCCTAGCTTCATGACCTCTAGCCATAAGCTCACTTCAAACCCTAGTACTAACCTTAAATTTCCGATGCAATGGGGCTTTATACGTTCAATCCACGCTAATTTCCATAAAGAATAACTTATTTCATAAATGCGTATTAAAATTAATTAGTTTCAGATTTAAATGGATCAATTCTATTAAAATTCATGAGAGAATTTATAACACCACCCGATATCTTTTAAACCGCCATTGTAGGCTTTAACCCGTAGCTTCGAATGAAGATATTTGTGAGCATGGTTTGATTCCATCTCACGCGCCAATCTTACACGTGGATAAGAATTATCTCATCGAAAACGTAAATAAGGGTTCTGGTATGTATATCTATTTATGGTAGCGCACCGAACCAGCTCAATCTCAGGGTTTGGGGACGATAGTCTAACTAGAGAACAAAGCTAAAACAATACCTAACTAAGTCTTATATGTCTATTATTATGTACGATAGTTTATTTGTTATAAATCCATTAATCTAACCCGGATCTTATCCTAAAATCTATTCTATCTACGGCTATACCCATTACCAATAAATCCCATTTATACACGCATATAAATATATCAATGTTCAAGCGCACAGCCCATTTATTCTCATACACACATATATAATTCATACACGCATCAAAATAGTGCAATTATACATCAGAGCTGTTTATTTAATGTTGTTATTTTATTTAATTTTAAAAGAGACCCATTATAGTAATTAATATTGAGGTAACACTAGTTTCTTTATTAAGACACGTTCACTGAACATATATTTTTGTGCCACGTTAATTTACCTTAGTTCATGCGATCAAAGACAAGTCCGCATTTATAACTCTCCAAGAATACTGGTCTGGTAGAGATAATGGATGGTAAACAGTTCCAATAGGGTATATCGAATAGCTTATCCCAGAGGTGGAGTAGGTGATTCACTCGCTTTATGACAGGGTCCAATTTTCAAAGATCTTTCGTCACCATTACACTTGATGAAACAAAATTTCTTTATTTTAATAACGCAGTTCGTAAGTCCGCTTCAGGTGAGTTCCACGACAAGTGTCCACTGGGCCGATTAACGAAACTCGCACTATAGAATTACCCCGACATTTTGGGTGGGAAAATATTAATGACTTCTTAAGAAAAAAATTACACGTCCACACAATCTGTAGTTCAAACCGCATCTCTCTTTTTTCTATCTATCTCTCTCCTTTCGAGCACAACAAAAAGTTCTTTTGTTTTTCACTTTTAACTTTGTAAAATTTTCTCTGTGTATCCGTACGCCACTGACCAGTTCTTCCATTGTTCTTCAAAAATACCCACTTGACCAGTTTTCAGACTTCTCGACGCCAGTTATTGACTAAACTGCCTACAGCAATTGATTCATTTCTATTTCTGTCCTCATATGTTCAAGAGATTAATTAACAAAAGAAAAACACGTGTTACCGACAATATCATTAAAACTTTAAAAAAAACTTAACGGATAAAGTACACACGAATAATCAATTACAATTTATACAGCTCTATATATAATTGATTGTAACCATCACAGTTAATACATACGCACATTGTACACTCGCACATACAACTATATTTACATATGCATCCACACATAACTTTCGCACTCCTTGTAACAGGGTTCGAATGACTATTTACATATATATCTTTTCGCATATAATCGCTACATATCAACACTCTCAATTAGCACTATTGCCTTATCTCTTGTATTCGAACCCCGTCTGTTACAAATTATTCATGAATTTATATATTATAACTGTGTGGATTGTGCGTATATATTTGTAAATTTTAAATATATATATAATTGTTCGAAAGTTTCATTGTGTCGGGAATGTTTGATTTTATTTTTAAATAATTTGCTAAAGTTTTATTGATTAAAAGCTACATTCTTTCGATAAGTTTTCAGATTTTTCCCTTCCAAAAACAACAGTTAAAGTTTTATTAATTAGAAAAAAAGATAAGGATTTCCTAATTAAAATCATTTTCTGATTTTAAGAATTCATTTTCTAATTAGAAAATGAATTCAAGTTAATGAGTTTGAAAGCCTTATCGAAGGAATGTATCTAAAAACAACCAGTAAATCTAAAAACATTGATAATGAAGGAAGCGCTAGCCTGAAGGCATCAGAGGACAGTATTTATAGCTCTGAAAAGTTTGGAGAGAAAAAAAACATCTTTGTTGTAGAGAAGTGCAGTAAACTCTGTGTGTTTTAAATAGTGTTTTGATCATGGTAAGGGGCTAAACGTCAGGAATCTGGCTATCGGTTCCTGAAGTCCCCTGAAAATCTTCAATGGAGCTGCTGAATCTTTTCCGGACCAATCATGCTGCTAAAATTATGAAAAACCACTAAAATGCTGTTCAAATAATCGACTAAATGCATGCCTATGTTTTTACCAACCTGGACATGTAAATTAAGAACCAGCCCCGGAAGAAATGGGTAATATGTTTCCAAATGAACCTTAAACTTTCTGGCCACTTTCGAACTTTACTTTACACTCCCTTTTAGAGCTCTTTTATTCTTTAATGTAACAATCTATATAAAACCTTTTATTCATGCTACTGTAAATTTATATCGTAGTTCTCTCAACCTCTAGTCTTTAAACTTTCTCTTTTCTTATTTGGCGGTTCATTTATTATATTATATATATATATTTGTGTAATTTATTAATGTTGTTATTTTAATTATATGCCAATAATCTTTTGACTCGATAAACTCCTTTGTTCTATTTGCCTTACGTAGAAAATATAATATTAACTCTGATAATAATTCTAGTCCATTAGAACTAGATTTATACAGTTCTATCAACCATCGAGTCGAAAGAAATTATTAAATGTTTGTTATTTTTATAGTAAATTATTAGCTCCATTTTTCACCTATGTCCCCAGCTCCTATCTAATTTACAAATGTTATATATATAATGTTAAATTTTTTTTTCTCGTATTCACCAATATTTATTTATTCACGTATAATCTAAAATGTTTTTGTAAAAAGGGTAGATAAAGGAATCAACTAAATACATTCTAATTCAGATTGTTTTCCCTGTCTATTAATATTCAGGAGGGGCACGATATTTGGGGCATGATGAATATAAATTTATAATGCGTCAAAATAATTTTAGTTAAAAGCTCGTTTGACTTTAATTAAATTGATCAAGTCATCACATAGAGCATTCTATCACTGGGTTTTATTTTTCAAATGGTGACTAGCAAGTCATCATCTTCGAACGTTGCTGACGTAGGGCAATCTTAAGCTCCGTTAAGCTGGTCGGTGATAATATTTCTGTTATTTTAAATTATCGAGGAAGAAAGCACTTCCTCTCCTGTTCATATTAGTCAAAGGGCATAAGACTTGTCAGACGCAAGCCACCATAGGACTTCGATTATCGACTAGCTATCGTCCTTCAATTTCATTTTATAGCTCATAATTCATCAGCACCATTGCCTCTCTGTTCCGGTAAAGCCCGCTCTGATGCTCGTAATTCGTGACAAAGTTATTTCAATTAAAGTCGAACAAATTCTCAGTTATATTTAATTAAATAAGTTTTCCAATAAAGATTAAAGTTATGCCCTAAAATACGTATCTTGCTCTTCATGAATGAATTTGCGAATGTGAAAATAAATATCACATTCTTTTGTATAAAATTAGAGTAATAGTTTCCTTTACTAATGAATACCTTTATCTGCCTTTATTTTCTTGTTGGGGGCATAGACATAGACTTTCAAATATTGTGTAATATTCATTAGAATATAAGGACCGCCACTCATATTATAATTATAAACTTTGTTGAAGGACTAGAATTAATTAATTAAATCTTTATTTAAAATTCAAACAAAACAAATTATTATTATTAAATATTTTCTAAACACACTTGTTTTCTTAGTGCTTAATTCCTTCATAATTATTTTAATGTTAATACTCGCTGTCTGTGTTGGCAACCCAAACATATACATATGATTCGATTTAAAATTATCTTAGTTAATTTATTATCCGATACTAGTGTCAGTTCAGGGGTCTCTAATCCTCACTAACCATTGAGCTAGTTTCTTGGCGCATAGCACTGTGCCGTCGATTTAGATTTCTACTAATCTGAGCTGGTGAGTTGGGTTTGAATTCAGTTTGGTTCAGCTGAGTTTGGATCCGACTGGCAGTTTAGGCCGTGGGTTTTTCGACTGGTACAATACATATAATTATGGACAAACACCTGGGTCTCTTTTTACGCGGACTTATTAAACATGATTTTGAAGTTACACAATTCATGTTTCACCGTAAGTCAAACTCCGATAATGCACGATTACTTTAAATAATAAATTTCACATATATTGAAAGTAATAGCACATTATTGGAATTCGATTTTCATCTTAGTAATTTCAATATTTTCAGTGCTTTATAATAGTAAGATTTTATGCAATAATGAAATTAAAATTATGATTTCCATATTTTATGTATACACACATTAAATTTTACAAGATTATAATGTAAATTTGTTTAAACATTGTGCGTGTTAATTTTGCATTTTAAATCACATTCTGTTTTTGCTTTTTAAAAAAGAATGTAATCAATTATTAATCATTTAGTGTCTGCAAGTTTATTTTTAAAAGGTAAGTAATAGTAGTGGGCACAATTAAATTTGACAATTAAAAACTAAAATCTGATTTTTAATTGTAATTAACAATTTAAAAATTACTTACGGTGACTTGAAATTAATGTGATGTAAAACGAAATTTGATTTTTAAACAGAATTGAAAATTAAAAAATTAAAGACAAAAATAAGAATTTAATTTTTAGTTGCTAGTTTTAATTAATTTTTTCCCAGCAGTGGTGAATAAATGTCTTTTTATTATCATAAGTCTAAGTTTATAAACAATTAATAAAATCATTGTCTCAAAGATTAATTACTAATTACATTGTCAACAGAAAACCATTAACACAACATGAGAGTGAACTTGGCGCTAGTTGTATTTTCTCTTGTGAGAATCTGATTTTTTACCAGTTTGCAAACGAACGTGTTTTTCGGCAAATAGTGATAATAATTAAAACATGTATAAAAAATGTAAATTATGCATAAAAATATATTATTTTGAATAAAATTAAATATTATAGTTAAAAAAAGTTTGTCTTGTATCAATTTTTTTCAAATTTGAAATTTTTTATTAGTCATATTTTATTTCCTTATATTTTTTTTTGCACGAATTTTAAAGTAATTTTACGTTGGTGCTTTGATTTTATGCGAATTTTGAAAAATCACAGACTGCATCCCCCCCTTTTCAATGTAAGTTACGTCTATTTTTGCGTGATTTTGTTTGCGCATGTTTTCTGAGGAACCTATCTATCACGTAAAACAAGACTCAGGTGTATACTAAATAGGAAACATATATATATACAAGGATTATACATATTAACTTATTGTAAAAAATATTTAGTGACATGTATATAAACTATTAGTGTCAAGTCCATTTAAAGTGCAATATAGTAAAACATTATTTTCTGTGCCAATAATAAATCTTAAAAATAAATAGATATAAAAAATATTATATAGTAAACGCTTTTATTTATTGACAATGGAAAATAAAAATAATAATTGCTTCTTCAATCACAATTGCTATTTTAAATTGAACTTGAAATAAAAGCTTGGGAAATGGTATTTAGAAATTAATTAACTCCATCCCAATATGGATTCTCCACACTTTTATTCCAAGTTCAACACAAAAATAATAATTGTGGTCTACAAAACAATTCCTTTTTTGGTTTTCAGTGTATGACAAATAAAAATATTTATTATAAATATTTTTAAACTCCTAAACATCACATGATCACCATATCATACTAGCACATAATTGTTGTAAACAAAGGCAAAACTCTCCAAACAGTAGTGCCACCCTGTGCCAAACAGAGTAATCAATGGATGCCAGAAGGCTTGTGCATAAAATCCCTATCTAGTGCCTACTCATCCAATATCCCCAGACTAGTTTCTGGCTTGTGGCCATCATCAGTGAGGAGCCTTGGATCTGAGAGCACTGCACCTAGATCTTAGGATCTAATGCAACCCTCCAGCACCCACCTTTTAACTCTACTTTACTACAAAACCATGAGAATGAAATTGAAACACAAAAATATTTTCAATCTAAGCTCAATAGCTTATATAGTCATATGTGTCTGAACTCAATTCAGCACCCATACATTTTGATGTTTGGCTCTTAAACAACCACCACTATCCTATTAGACAGGATTGGTGTTAAACCACTAAACATCACATGATCACCATCTCATACTAGCACATAATTGTTGTAAACAAAGGCAAAACTCTCCATACAGTAGTGCCACCCTGTGCCAACCAAAGTAATCAATGGATGCCAGAAGACTTGTGCATAAAATCCCTATCTAGTGCCTACTCATCCAATATCCCCAGACTAGTTTCTGGATGGCTGCATTAGATCCTAAGATCTAGGTGCAGTGCTCTCAGATCCAAGGCTCCTCACTGATGATGGCCACAAGCCAGAAACTAGTCTGGGAATATTGGATGAGTAGGCACTAGATAGGGATTTTATCAAGCTTTCTGGCATCCATTGATTACTCTGGTTGGCACAGGGTGGCACTACTGTATGGAGAGTTTTGCCTTTATTTTTAAACTCCATTTATTTTCTATTGGAAATTCATGTCTTTTTCCTTTTTATCAGGTTATCTTAACCCAGAAAAATGTAAATAAACATTCCATTAATGACTTAAAAATTATTATTATTATTTTTTTAAAGATAAATTTTTTTTAGTACAAAAATTTAAAGAATGGTTTTTAATTGCTATCTTATGTAAAACTTGAAAAATAAAAGCAATTTTTTCTCATACTTAATTTATACAATTAACTGCTTAATTTTAAAACAATCTCTCCTTAAAATTTTTTTTTATTCTTAAAAAAATTTACCATTTAAACTAACTTTCTTTACCATATCCTCTCTTTTTACTTTATTTATATAGGCTATGAATTTTTGCTTTATAATATGTAGTTCAATGTAAGCAATAAATAAAAAATAACTGTGAGAATTAGCCTCACATTATTTTTAATCCAAAAAATGTTGACTTATAATAATTAAATATAAGTTGACTTTTCCACAGTATTATATAAATTACTTGAAACAATATTAAAAATTACTAAATTAAATAAATTATTTATTGTAAAAATAATATCAATATGGTATTAAACTAATTTTTTATCAAGTGCTTTATTATACTTTAATCATTATTAAAAATTACCCAATATAATATTTTAATTCTTTAACTCTGAGAACCCCTCTAGTATCCCTCTTCTGAAGTTTAGATTTTAAACTGAGTTTGCACAGAATTAGTAAGTCTCACACTTACCAGTCTCATATCAGTCTGTCAGCCATCTTGTTTCATTTAAAACAATGCATTTTTTTTTTCTACAATGAAATTTAGATTTTTTTACAGGTTATTTTTTTAAAATGCAATTTTTAATTATTCTTTTTCTCAATTTTTTTTTAGATTTAGTAAGCATAAAATGTTTTTATGGCTGAAATGGATTCTCTCGCCCCTTATTTTATTAGTTACTGCTGATCTTTGTATTTGAGAACCTTCTCTTTTTTTATGGCTGAAATGGATTCTCTCACTCCTTGATTTATTAGTTTATTGCCAATCTCTGTATTTGTGAACCTTCTCTTTCTAGAAGCTAATTTTAGTTCAAATTTGGAAGTTGCGGTGACCGAAAAAAAAGTTGGAAAAATGATTTTATCTGCAAAGAGCATGGGAACTACATCTAGGGCCTTTTCACAATAGACTTGGCTTCAAATATATATAATGTTTATGTGTCGCATAGGTCAGGAATCAATTTAAACATCAGTGAGTATTCAATTAGTATTTTTTATTGCTTATAATTTTTATATAATTACATATGTGTAGAAGCAATAAATATGCTGTAGAATTTTAAACAATTTACATTTCAATGACAATAAAAACATGCAGACACACCTACATGTTTAGTGCAATAGGCAGGATATATCATGATTTTATTTGTATGATCTTTCATTTATTGCATGATTACAATAACACCACACTCATTTGTTACAATTTTTAATAACCTCTTGAATACAGACTTTCAAGCAAACTTCAGACATCCACCATCTCGTATATCATCTCCCACACACATATATAATTGGTGCTCATAATAAATGTGTTTATTTTGATGTTTATTGATTTACTTAGTTTTAATTCACTTTATCTTAGAAAAATTTTTCTTTGATATTTATTTTTTTAGTACACTTTTTACTTGAAAAGAATACATATTTTAGGTCACACCCCATATTTCAATAATATAATAATACATTACAATTTACTAACATTCTCTTTGCATAATATCTCATAAACTATTCTTACTGGTTGATATTTATTTTTTGAGTATACTTTTTTTTGCTTGAAAAAAATACATATTTTAGGTCACCCCCATTTTTCAATAATATAATAATTAGTATATAACCATTACAATATCTCATAAACTGTTCTTACTGTCCTCCCCCACTAAAACCAAACATATTTCTAACATACCCTGCATGGAACAACAATTAAACATTTCTAGCAGATATCCTGCATGGAAGGACAAGATTTGGGTCAGCTACTAAAAATGAAAGTCAGCAACCACTTTATTTTTGTAAGTTTTACACTGAAAAATTATCTCAGGTAAGTCATGTTATACATAATTTTTTTCAGCATTTTATGATAAATGTAGTGAAGCTGTCTAAAAATTGTCATTTTAACATAGAACTTGTGAACCAATGTAAAAATAAACATGTTTAAAAGGGTTAAAAATATCTTTCTTCTTAATTTTTTTTGAAGTAATGACTATTTTATCACCTTTATTATATTTTTTCATATTTGCTCTTTCTAACAATGTATATATTTGTATATTTATTGTATTCAAACAGAAGATAAGTTATAAATTATATTTGTTTGGTGACTTGACTGTGCATCTATGTATGCAATACATGATAATATCTTGCAATTTTTATGGAATGACAAACTTATCATTTTTTAAAGTACAATCTTACATGATAAAGTACGTTTTAAATATATTTAATTAACACATCAGAGAGAAAATTTTAAAATGGCAAGGATATTTTTCTGATTTCTTTAATGAAGTAAAATACTGAAGCAATGGATCTGGAAGTCCGATCTGTGCTTCACAGCCTTATATAAACTTTCCAATATTGTAAACCTGGATTAAGTTTATATCTATAAAATTAACGTGTTTTATTTTTTACATTCAACTCATATTAAATTGTTATTTACTTTAAAATATTTCTTTTAAAGTAAAATTCTGTTTAAGTTTGTTATTAAAATTTCCGTTTCAAAATTTAGTAATTAAACATATATATACGGAAGCGTATATATATATGAGTAAATGCAAAATTCTGTTGAAATAAAATGTTATTTTGTTAAAAGAAATAATAAGATTTTTTCTTTTAAATTTTGTTAAAATATGGCTTATGATTTCTAAAGGAATGGCATGTTTCAATTAGTTAGCCCATTCAAAGCAAATTAAAGATGGCATTTTTTTTAATTAATACAAATTCAAAAGTTAAATACAGAAATCTATAATAAGAAATTAAAAGTTTATTTTTAGAAAAAGTTACTTTGAAACAAAGGAACATAGGGGGCTTATCAAGATCTAAAATCATACGCAAAACAATAGAAGGGCTCCTGAAAAGGTATAAAAAGAAGAAGAGATCAAAAGACTGGGTTCTGCTGCTGGTTCTTGTACTATTTCTTCTGCTGTTTGTTCTTCGTCAGATTTTGTTGTTAAAATTGATCAAATGTGTTTCAGAAATTATTATTCAGATTTTGCTTTTAAATTTTGTTCTTGAAGAAACTTTGCTGAAATTCGCAGAGATTCATTCTAAATTATTATTCAGAGATTGACTCTGAAAGCATTGCAAAACCTATTTTGAAGAGTTCCAGCGATTTATTCCTACTGATTTGATTTCAAGCATGCAATCCATTAAAATTTATATCAATTTGATGGACGTGACCATTTACAGTAGCTAGGCACAGCTTTGCCTGCCGTCGAGGTCCTAAGTCCATCAAAATGCCTAACATGTCCATCCATCTATAACGCGAACTGTCAGCCATGTGTGTGCCTTTAGTCTAAAAATGCTGCATACTTTAAATTCCTTTGTCCGGGCAAATATCTCTACAGATGTATCAAGCCACAAACATCGAGGGAACTGGACCAAGAAAACCAGGACGGGTAACCGTATATCTCCTCATGAACTATTTATTGCTTTACCTTTTTGATAAATAGCTTTCTGAAATGTTTCATTTAATTATATATATATATATATAATGTAACTGTTTTCTATTATACTAATATTAGATGTATATTTAATTTTCGTATGATCATCTATTTATACTTAATCTTTTTCTCCTTCGCTATTCCTCATTGTTAAAATGTTATAAATGTTTCTTATTCCATTGCAGTGTAAGTTAAAAGTTAATTTTCATTTTAAAAAAATCTTTCCAATTCAAATTATGTCTGTAAATTAAATACTAGTAAGTTTCCTTTGGTTGCCAACTTGATCTCCTCGATAATGCCTCTTTTGTCCGCCCTTTAGCCCCATACTTATATCTTAGTTAGTTATAGATGTCTTAAATATTCTAAAATTGTTTTTAAGCACAAAGCAACTAGAAAATGCTTTGTGAAAGATTTATTTTAATTGTGCTTTATCGAGGGGATTTGAGTTAATAAATTTATCAAAGTTGAGAAGATATAGACTTAAACCACAAAATATTATGTCATGACTATCTGTTTTATTGTCTAATATTTATCATTAATCAATTGGGGAATAGCGGAGGTAGCTCAAACATTTCTCGTATCTTAAAATCACATTTATTAATATTTAAACTAAAAGGCTTAAATCTCCTGATGTTATTGCAATTTCTTATTAGCTTAACTTTTTATATTACTTATCCAATGATTCAAGCACGCACTAACACTCAATTCATATTATATTTTTTATGCACATTTAACTTAGTTAGCTCCATAAGTATTCGGTCCATTGTCTCTCCCTGATGCTAAGCTTGGGCCGGGTGAGAAAATAATTTATGCGTATTTCAGATATGTTGTTGTTTTGTAGTTATACTCGAGAATAGGTGAATAGGGCAGTACAGAATAAGAAGATAATGATGATATGCAAAATATATGCAAATATCTAGATAGTCCAGCGTTTGGAGATGTCAAAGCAGGTATTGCGTATATGCAAAATATATGCAAATATCTAGATAGTCCAGTGTTTGGAGATGTCAAAGCAGGTATTGTGTCTATTGATAGAGTTATTGTTGCCAACAATGAAGTATGCCTCCCTAATTTTCCATTTGATGTCATTTTTCTCAATCCAAACTATCTTGGGATTAGAAGGCTCGAAAATATGGCCGTTTTTTTTAGAGTGTTCCAAAAATGTTGATGAATTATCCACTATTTTTCTTTGCTTTATTGTGTCTCTATGTTGAGTGGTTCTGTTGGTTATGCCGGCTTCCAGGTTGAGGGCATGAGATGCTATAAACGACATAGGGGATCTGAGAGGGGTCGATTTTGTCTTTGGAATTATTAATAAGCCGATTAGTATAGAGGGGTATATGAAAACTGATTTTAAATTTGTTAGACAAGACCCTAATCAGTTGGTTGGAGATTAGTTAAATTCAATATATGAATCTCATTAAAAAGATAAAGACTTAATGTAAAAGAAACAATAAATAATAAATCAATTGTATTGCTTGGTTATTTATACATAGCTATGCAAAATCATTTTTAAATGTCCAAGAACTATCTCAGCCTAGAGCAGTTAGCTTTAAAAAAAACAAATAAAACCCTTTTTTTTATATCAAAATTTATTGTACATTATATTTACAACCATTGGACAGCTTAGCTTACCATGATAATTTATTTACCTATAATTAGTTCTTGTGCTATCAGTGGCAGGATATCTTGGTCCATTTGTTATTGTTCCTAAATTTATCAGTTCCCATGTAGTTTTAAATGTTCTTTGAGGCATAATATGCTGGTCTCTGTCCCGCAGAATCTTGAGTTTTTTGAGTAGGGTTTGTTGAGATTCTGTATTAAGTGAGTTGAAAAGCATTTCACATCTTGTGAGCCAGAGGTTATAAAACAAAAAGACTACCACTTCTTATTACTGCGAACTCTCCCACTGCAATTTTGTGTTTAAGTGCTACTATTAAGGGTTGATTTGAGAAGTATATACATTGGATGAGCACTTTGCATCCCTGCAATGCCATGTACAGGTTAAATATATGGGTGGTTGTATCCTCTTGCATGTGACACAGCTAACATATCAGGTCTAAGGAAGTATACCCCTTGCACATAACTAAAAATGACTTGTGGGAAGAGCATCCAAATTTAACTTAATCAGAAATCAAAAAACTTTGGCTCCAGGTTCCAACGTCTAAATTTTTTAATAAGGCTGTAGTTAGTAATATTGAGACAAGTTGCATTTGGTGTGGTTAGGTCATTGCGGAGCTAGTATGTCTCCAAGTAGTTAATTTTGTTAGAATCTGGTTGAAATGGAGGTGGAATTATTTTACCAATGTCATTTATGATATCTGTTAGCCAGGTCTTTTTCCCTGGCAACCAGGTATCTGTCAGAATGACTGGTTTGAAAGGGAATGCGTTAGGGAAAGAATGTAATTTTCTAATAAAGTTATAGGAGCACTGAAGCCAAAGTGTAGGTAGAGAGTGAATGGAAAGCCCATTCTATTTAGCATGCCTCTGTATTTTCCTCAGGCTGATGGCAATGGCCATGTCCTTCCAAAGTAGCCATGTACATAAGGAGTTTGTTTTATTTATGAATTTCTTGGAGAATTTTATAAATGGCTTGAAGTAGGTTATCCTCGGGAACACCAGCTTATTCATTAATGCAGTCTTCGCATAAAATGATATATATACTTTAGCTAAGGATTTTGTGATCTTATTGACAGATTCTACTATGGTGTCCTGCATATTTTTCCTCATAGCGAGTGGGGATAGACTGATTCGGAGTCCCAGAAACTTCTATGGTTTCGCAATGAAAGGAGATCCAATAGTCTTTCCCGAGGATAGCTCCCATGCATCTGATTTGTTTAGGTTGAAAGAAAGTTTTGAGCTTGTTAATATCTGCATTAGTTTCAATATAAATTTCCTCAGTGGCAGAAACACTGCCAGGTCATCCATGTACAATGTCTGGAATATACACTCTTGGTAGTTGGTAGGTTCTTTTCTATTATTTTCAAGAGTGGGTCAATGTATATAGTAAAGAGTAATGCACTAATCGGTGAGGCCTGTGGTTTAGATTTGGAAGGCTTGAAGGAGTTGGATAATTTACCATTTATAGAGATGGCAATTCCTCTACTATTGAGTAGGTTGGTAATTATAGCAATTATCTCTGGAGGAATGTTGAATATACCAAGTAGATGGATCAATTGAGGGATCCTGACCGTGTCAAAAGCACCAGAAATGTCCAGTTGGACCACTATTGGTTTCGATTTCCTATTTATCCTGGCATGGTTAACTATGATCTTGAATAAGCTGATTGCCTTGGCTGTCAAAGATCCTCTCCTGGAGAACTGATATTGGGAAATGTATGGTAGGACCTTCCCTTGGATTTTTGTCTTTAATAATTGATTCTATTTGTTTGAGTAACAAGGGTGTCATTAGATGGGTCTCAGATTCTCCAGTGGAGAGGAAAAATAGCCCTCTTGAGAAAGGGGACTATTCCAATAAAATATAGTCCCTCTATTTCGAGGGGTCTGGTGGAGAGAGGATCGATCATCTTGTGCATGATTGGGATAGTGAACACTTCTAGATATTTGAAAATGAGATTTGGGATAGCATCGAGACATGGGTGTGTTTGATCAGAAGTTGTGGCAAGCTTTGCTCTTATGTCTGCATCAATATTGCTTATGATTTGGGGCAAGTGCCTCTTTATGTTCAGCATTTGTTGGTTGATGTGCGTCATCTGACAGTTTGTCACTGTAATAGTCCCGGATTTGATTTATCATGTTGTTGCCTGTGGGGGTGGCTTCTCTTATTTTGATCAATGCAGGCATGTTGGTTGTCCCGAAAGCCAAGCACCCATCTGTGGTAGCCTTTGAAGAAATTATGTGATTTGCATAGGTATAATTTGGGTTTTTTTAATTGCTAATCATTAATGATATGTTGTGTCCTTACATACTGCTGTTTCAATTAAATCACTGCCTTTATGGTTGTTGGTATTGTTGGAATTTTTTTCAGAGTATCACTAATCTCTTCTACTTTTTGTAGTAGTGCTGTGGGTCCTTTATTTCTATGGCTGTGAAAGGTTGTTAGTGATTTATAAATGTTAATATTCCATGCCTCAGCAGGATTGAGAGCCAATATATCGATCTACCTGAAGTAAATGTATGCTTCTGATATAATCACCTCTAGAATCGATTTAAGTAGAATCTGAGTAGTTGGTGTCATTTGTTCATTGGGTTGTTGACAGCTGTCAATCGATAATGAAACTATCATTGCATTGCGATCTGAAAATGGTATTGCTTGTAATGTAGGGTTAATGATGAAGTGGAGCTCTGGTGAATAATATAGGTTTATTAAGGTGGCGTATTTTTTGTATATAAGGAGCAGGTGTTTGGTGAGAACAATCCCTGTGCACACATCATTCTGTTATTTATTAGATGTATGTATTTGACAGTGAACTCGATATATGAGGTGTTAAAGTCTCCTAGCAGTATGGTGGGTGTGGCTTGAAATTGAGAGTCATGTTGATTTGCATTATTATATTACATATCAGTGAAGTGTCCTTTTTCAAATAGAGAAATATTATATTGAATTATGACTTACTGTAATGAATAATATTTGGATTTATAATGTTCATATTGTATTATTGAAATGCTGCATTGAATGGTATAAGGATGGCAACTCCCGCTGAGGGATGGTTCAATATGGAGTGATGAAATGAGCCTAGCTTTTGAAGTTGAGCTATTACTTCTGGGTTGAAATTTGAATGTAGCTTGGTTTCAGCAAAACAAATAATTTGTGGTGTGAATTACCTGATCCAGTAAGACATCTACTCTTTTTTTTAGAATTGACGCTGCGGATATTCATTTCTACAATTTTTAGTTTCATTAGGAGTCTGAAAGAAGTCACTTTTCTTTAGAATAACTTTCTTATTGATTCTCTAATATTCTATTTGCATCACACAGAGTATCGACTTCTGCTATATCCATATGTGTGGTCTTAGAATCATCCGTAATTTCCAGCTTCTTAACTTGTTCATGAAGTCTCATTTCCATTTTGTGGACATATTCTCATCTTTCTTTACATTATTCTGGATTAGGAGGCAACAACAATTCTTCTCCTTGAGCGTTTGCTTAGAGTTATTTCTCTTTGCAATTCATTATCTAATGAGATTTTGTTAGCTTCATCATCTTTTTACCTTATTAGATTGGATGGAGATTCACTAGTGTTTTTGTTGTCTGTGCTTTTCTTTTGCTCTTAGATTGGGATGTGGCTTTGGTTTCTGTAATTATTGAATCTGTTTCAGGTTCTGGACTCTAACTTCTAGAGGGTTGATGTGTTGAATCATGGTATTGGTTAGAGTTGTGGTTGATCTGTTCTGGAAGTTGTCTTATGGTTGGTTGATGTTGTTCTCTTTCATTAGTGTTGGGAGTAATTAGCTGCTTTTCTTGTTCGATCACAGAGCTACAATTATGTAGTCTGAACTTTTTCATCTTGCAATACCAACACATTCTTGCTGGACAGTCCCTAACCAAGTGTGTTCAAAGTTTACAATAAAAGCACTGCGAGAGAATCCCTCTAAATGAGATGATGAGTGGTACTGATTGTGAAGTGTATAGTGGGAATAGTTGCATTGTTCTTTTATTCAATGTAATTGTGAATAGCACTGAGTTGGTCAGCTCTGGTCTATTAGTTCTTTTTTCCAAGATATATTGGAAATCTGCAACTGTGCCATATGGCTTGAGTTATTTCTGAAGATCACTTTGGCTGAAGTCGAAATAGCAGTTACGAATGTATCCTGCCAACTTTACTGGTCTGTTTGTATCCACTGTGCACATGATTTTGATGTCTATAAATCTTAAAGTGTTTTGAACTATCTGTTTTTGCATCAAATTGCAGCATTCTACTATCAGGTAGCAGTTGTTTGGGTGATTCAAAAGCTGATGAATGTGTATCTATAGTTTTTTATTAGTAACTTTCCTGTAGAAATCATCCATTGAGAAGTTAAACAGCCCTTTTTGCCAATTGGTCACTGCCAGTATTAGTATTTTCTCATTTATGTAATTTAGAAATGACCTATGAAGCTGCTCAGATATAGTTGAATTAAATTCTGCAATTATATTGTTAATTATTGCTTGATCAACGCTGTTACCTACCCTTCAGCTGCTGGTCTGTGGTTGGCAAAAGTAGAGTCATCCTCAAATATGTTGAATACACTTGGGTCTCATTTTATGCAGATTATTTTAATGCGATTTTAAAGTTATGCAATTCATGTTTCTTCTTAATATCTTTCACATTTCAGTTTATTTATTAGATATCAAGAAATTTAAATTATTAATAACTTATTTTGACTTGAAATACTTTTTTTTTTCAAAAATGTAACTTTATATTAGCAGCTAACATGAATATGGCCTGAAGCTGTATTTAGAATCTTAGCTTCTATGTAAATAACCTACTTATACTAATGAGTAAATAATAATATTAGATTTATATTTATGTATAAAAATATCACAATAAATATTCAAAAATTTTAAACTTTTAAAACATATTTTGTTAGATATAACAAAAATAAATAATCTTTTAGATTTTTAAAATTTTATTGATTTTGTAAACTGAAAATAATCTTTCTAATGATAATGTATAAACTTTTTGTTTTGATTGCAATCTCATTTTTTTAATATAGAAACAAAATATGAACATTTAAAATTTATTTCAGAAGTGAACAAAAAGAGACAAATTTATTATTTTCTGATACGTAAAAATTAGTTAATCATATTTTAGGTTGATTCTGAGACAAAGACAACGTCAGAAAATGCTGGTATCTGAGTTTCCTGCAATGAACAACCTCTTAAATTCCAATGAGAGCTAAATAGTTATGTCTGGATATTATGAGCTTTATAAACAATTAGTAAAATCATCTCAAAGTTTAATCACTGATTACATTGTCCACAGAAAACCATTAACACAGCATAAGACTGAAAATGGCACTAGTTGTACTTGCTCTTGTGATGAATCTGATTTCTTACCAGTTCACAAAATGCATATTGTCAAATAGCAGTAATGATTAAAATATGTATGAAAAAAATGTAAAATTAAATACTGTAGTTAATAAAAAATGTCTTGTATTAATTTTTTCTTTTTTTAATGTGAATTTTAAAGTAATTTTTCCTTGTTGCTTTGCTCTTATGCAACTTCTGAAAATTACAGAACCTATCCCCCATTTTTCAAGGTAAGTCTTTTTTATGCGATTTTTTTAAACGGGTTTTCTGTGGAACCTATTTCATGGTTATTTTGTGTATTATTTATTGGTGGCTTATTGTTCAGTTTGTAGAATGTTTGCATAAGTTATTCTGTTAGTTTTATTATTATCAATGCTTGGTTGGGGAATTAGAGAAGTGGATTTACTGAGACATTCTTCTTCAGAGATTAAAACTAAATTTGAACCTCTTAGATTTAGTGTTACTGTTTTTTCATAAGTATTTTTAGCATTCTTATCACTATTATTACTAAATTCTGAAACCTCTGAAATTTCATCTAATTGCAAAATCTTATTTGTATCTGAACTGCTTTTGTTTTCCTCAAAATAAAATATATTGTCATTTATACTTGTTTTTTTATAATTTGAACTCATATGATTAGTTAAACTCTTGCTGCTTGGTATTTCTTTATATTAACTTGAGCCCTATCTTGAGTTATAGCTTCAACATAATTTTTTTCCATGCTAATTTTATTTTTAACAATCTCTCTAGATTTATTATTTCTGGTGGTATCTCTTTGTAATTTCATAATTGGACTTACAATAGGTTTATCTACACTAGTAATTAGTTTTCCATTGCTCAAATTTAATAATTTTAACTGCTTACCATTATTTCTTTGAGATTTCTTTTCCTGCCTGTTATGTTGAATTTTTCTTCGTCCATGCTGGAGATTGAATCATTCTCAAATTCAATATTTTGACTTGTAGATGCTTCCATCCTTAAGTAAAAAGGAAGAATCAGTATAAGGAAACAAAACCTTGAAGTTTAGTAAAAAAAAAATTCTGAAATTTTATGAAATTAGCTTTTTAAAATTGCACTCCAAATGTCAGAATTATTTTATCCTGCACCCTCTAGTGGGAATAAACCAAATAAAACCTTTTGACTGACAAGTTCTACTTTTTAAATTCATAAAATCCCTGAAGAGTAGAAAGAGAAATGACATTTTAAAGACACTTAAAAGTAATAAATAATACTTAACTATATAAAAATAGTCACTTCACATCTGAAGCTATTAAGAAGGAAAAAAAATCAGTAAATACATTTTCCAATAATTTTAACAATAAAATCAGATTTAATATGTTTGTGTGCAAGTATTTACGTATAAAATTCTTTTAAAAAGGAAGAACTGTACAGAAAAACATAAGTAATTGAAAATGGTCTGCTAAAATTTATTTTACCTATCACGTGGAAAACTGGATGTTTGTCCTAAAGCATTTTTTTTGATTAAGGGTCTCTCTATAAAATAATAGCATCAAAATTATGAAAACATTCAAATCAACGCTTATCAAATCTGATGTTTGTTGGAAATATCAAAATCTACTATTGTTGTAATCGTTGTGAGAAATAAACAGCGATTTTACTAGAGACAATTTACTCCAGAAGTTTTCGATTTATTTTATTGAAAGTAAAAATAATTATAATGGAAAATAATTATAATTAAAAACTGATTTGGAAAACACGCGATTAAGTTTTCGGAATGTAGCAGATAAGACTTAACAAAAGAACTCGGAGAGATATATAAACTGCTAGAGAAAAACTTCGCGCACTTACTACAGTCTTGTTAACAGAAGTGTATACGTAAAGCTATTAAGAGCTATTTGCGGCACAACGGTTTTAAGAGTTGTTCAGCCGAGTTCGATCGGATTGTGTTTTTCTACCCCTCTGGAAAAGTTTAGGGGCAAAGACATTACAACTATATAAATATACAATTAAAGAAAAAAGCAAACAATAAAGATTAAAAGATGAATAACTGGTTTTAAATTCTTTTGGAGCAAACCTTTTCCTTTTAAAGCTTAACCAGCATTTAACTATAGATCAAAAATTACAAAAATTACCATCTGGGAGGCGTACAGTATAATTAATCTGAATTATCCCACAATTGCTCCAAATCTTGGCTTCACCAACTACAAATTAACAACAATTTTTAAATTTCTCACTCTTGAGTCTAAATACCTTAATCGCATTATTAAAATAAACTTAGAAGCCATGCCCACAAATAAATTCCTTCATTTCAAAAGATTCTACAATAAGATAGATCCTTTTTGTCAAATATGTAAAAGGCAAAAAGAGTCATTCAACCATATAATATACTCATGCCCTGGGCTCAATAAAATAAATTTAGCCATATACCAAAACTTAGGGGTGGATTATTACAAAATCATGTCTATAAGGGAAGCCTTACAAACTAAACAGTTTCCTATTATTAGACTTTCCATCTTTATTGTACATGCTATATGGAATGTCAGATGTAAGCTATTGTTCACAGTGCCTGTCCCTGAACCAGTCAGTCTTTTCATGAACATTATTAGGAAAGTAAAAAACAGAGACTTTATCATTGCATCAAAATTCATGTATAATGAAACTGGAAGTTACTTAATATATCAGATCCACCGAATCATTAGTTGCTAAGCAAAAGATGAATAATAGATTCATTTTGCATCAATGCTGATAGGTGAATAGAAAAGCTACATCAGTTTACTATTATTTATCAGAAGATAATCAATATACAAATGGCCCCAGACTGTTGATGATGTGTAAAACATAATTTTTTCTGTCTTTTATAAGTATGTAAACATTATTTTTCATGAATAAAAGCTTCTGAGATTAAAGAATTCAACACTTTGCTCCTATTGTATTTTTAAATCAAATCCTCACAATGAATGCCATCAATAATACAATTCTTTAGAATGTCTGTGAAATCATCTTTTAATATAAAAGTTGGTCTATGCCTAGAAAACGAAGAACAAATTTATCTTGAAATAGTTTTTTTATGAAGTCAATCACCATTTATCTAAATTTACATGTCAAGTTCAATGAAGATACACTTTTATAATAATAGACACAACATCATTTCCAATTTACTGTAGAATATAGATTAAGGAGTATCCTTAAATAAAATTTTTCCAATGCTTAAAAAATATATGATATATGTCTAGAAAACGAAGAACAAATTTATCTTAAAATACCTTTTTTATGAAGTCAATAACCATTTATCTAAATTTACATGTCAAGTTCAATGAAGATACACTTTTATAATAATAGACACAGCATCATCATTCCCAATTTACTGTAGAATATAGATTAATGAGCATCCTTAAATAAAAATTTTCCAATGCTTAAGAAATATATGCAATATTATATTATCTATAAAAGCAGAATAAATACTATTAAAATATTTAAAAGCATAATTAAAATGATTTTGAAAGTTTGTGAAATTTGGAAATATAACTTTTCAAACATTTTAGTAAAAAAAAAAAAGCTTGTAAAAATATTTATTATCCAATTGTGACAATGGAAATTGGTGCTCTGATAACGTAGACGGATTTTGCATTGCTGATAATTTTACATTACTATCATCATATAGTTTAATGCAGTAATAGAGTGGCAAATTCTAAACCCCAAATTCCACGGATCATGCATCAATTCTGTAACTTTTAGTGCCTACATTTATTAAAGTATTATTATTTAATATATATATATATTCTAAGCCAGATGTAATTAGAGAAAATTTCAAGTTCCCTTTAGTCATCCACTCCATTTCCTACAACCAATATACATGACTACATACACGTGAAAGAGATAAATGTTCTCCAATATATATATTTCATGCTGAACCAGCACTCATCAGTTGGTCTGGATAATCAGTGTTCGGTTTATATTAAGATAGCAAATCTTCAACTTTAATGGACAGGCTTTAATCTTCTCCATTCTCCAATTTTTCAGCCATCCACATCATTGTAAATCTGATGATAGCATGTTCAAAGCATTTTTTTACCAATGTGTCTAATTAAATTATTATTATTATCATTATCTACAATGTAGATATTTGAGTGTATCTTAAATGATACCAGCTAGATAAGCATCAAAATTAAAAAAACAAACATGAAAACAAACTTAAAAATGCAACAAGTTTATTTACTTGTTCTAAAATAATGAAAATAATAATAATAATAAATGAAAATGATAGTGGAGTTTACATTTTGGAAAAGTAATTAATAACTATTTGATATGTGAGATAGATTATCATAGCACATTGTCAATATATAAATGTATTATGTATACATTTGAGACAACGTAATACCAATTTTAATCAATTTTTAACTTAGGGTGGCCATTTTCACAAATCTGTTATTTTGAATCTATATGCATAGCTTTGGCTTAGAACAAGTTTCTTTCTCTCTTGCTAGAACTTCAATTTGCTCAACTTGAAGTCTATTTACTATTATCAGTTCATTTACATAATAGGGCTAACTAATGTATTAGTGTATATCAAATTCATTTATTATTCACTTAATTAATGTATATGTTAATTTTCTGGAGTGTGCATTTCAAGTGAGGTAATAATAATAATGTATTGTCTGCAGGCAATCACAATTTTTAATAAACTTAATTTACATTAATAAATAAATAAATATATAATATATATGCAGAGAGACATACTCACTTCATACCTCCCTCACTCTAGAAAATAGTACTTCAATCTCTTAAACCTTCTGCAATTTCTTGTGCATATAAGCAGAGGAACAGGTTTCTTTCTTTGGCAATTATGTCATTTGATCCAACAATCTTTGTAATAAAACATCCTTTCAAGTTCAAATGTATAATCATCTGATTGAGTGTTTATTTCATCAGCTTGATTATCAATGTGTATTGTTATATTTTCTACTTCTGAGGAGGAATAACAGTTTTCACTTTCACTAAATTCTGTTTTTGTATTGGCCAGTGTAAGTTTTCTGTCAATTACATTTGATGAATCACACAGATGAGAACATTGGTGATTGACATGTCTCCTGACATATAGTCCATTCTCTAGTGACTTCAAATACAACCACAATGACCACACCAGGAATCCACTTCTTTTTTATCAGATCTCTGTCACATACTGTTCCACTCATTATTTTAAATATTACACAGACTTCTCAGCCAATCCATTTAATTCCAGATGTTAGCTTAGGATAAAACCTGACACATTCATTTAACTGCCAAATATATTTTAAACTCTAGAGGGATAAATCCAGTTCCACTGTCTAACACTAAAGTTTCATGGTAACTTAAACTAGCAAAAATTTCTTGGAGGGCTCTAATTGTGCACTACATGCTAATGCTTGTCATGAGCTTGTACATGGCCCAATGAGAATAAAAATTTATGCAATTAAGAACAGATACCCATTCATTGACCAAAAAGATCTATGTGAATGCTTTACTAAAGATTTTTCCAAGTCTGCCCAAGGTTGAAATGTCTTTTTAGGAAAATCTGCACTAGACTGGCATTCAAAGCAATTTACTATCTGCTTGATCTCTTGATTTAATTTAGGCCATCAAACATTCACTAATGTCACAGATTTCATGCATACAATGCTTTGATGTACATTATGTACCATTTTCAACACTTCCCTGTGATCCTAAGTTGGTATAAGCATATAGTCAGTAATCAGAATGCAATCATCAACTTCCAATATAGGCTTGGCAACATATTCTAATGAACTTTGGCCATCCCAATCAAATCCAATTTTTCAATTCTTTATAGCTTAGTCCTGATGAATACACTCAGCAACTTTAGTTCATGTTTTTTGAATTCATTATATCAATAAAGATAATTTCTAAAATATTCCACTACACTTCAACAGTAACTGGCTTATATATTCTCATACTCATAGGCAAAGAATATATTAATTCATCAGATTATCTTCTGGATAGCATATTTAGTTTTCTTATTTGGACCATAAATTGCAGATAATGGACAATGATTTGTGGATAGTAAAAATTTTCACCTCTATACAAATTGATGGAATTATTTTTGATGCAAAGACAATATATCAATGACTTCTTTACCCAACTGACTATAGTTTTTTCAGGAGATGTCAAGGTACTTGAGAAATATGCTATTGGGCATTCACCTCCAAAACAGTGGTGAAAAATAAGTTCTAATTCCAAATTCCAAAGTGTCAGTGGTTATAATCACTTCCAGCTCACTACAGTAATGTTCCTGGAATTGGTTAAACATTAACAAATCCTTTTCTTTTTTAAAAACTACATTGCATTTTTTCTGTCCATTTCCTTCATTGTTCTTTCTGCAACAGTTCATATAAAGATGTTACAACATATAATTTTCCTTTAAGAAAATTCATAAAAATTCAATAATTCTAGAAAGGATTGTAAATTTTGAACATTCCTAGACTTTGCTGCATTTTTAATAGCACTAACCTTATTTAGTAATAAATAACATGTCTCAGAAACTTGATCTCTGCAGTAGCCCATATATACTTTGCAGTACTCAGCCTAGCACATTTTTTGTATAATTTCAAACAGACTTATGCTGTGCATTTCCAATTCATGATTGAACTGGGCAGTAATAGATATGTTATCCAGATAAGGGATAACTCCTTTCATGTCATGAAACAAAGCATCCATTTTCAAGTTGGAAGATGTTGGGGACAACCATAATCCTATATGATAGTTCATTACATTTAAAAACCCTATATGTGTGTTAATGGTTAGGAATTCTGTTGTTCTCCTGGTATTTGATGAAGTGGACTTTTATTTTAGCTTCATGAAAATAATGCTTTCTGTGGCAAGAGTAGAAGTTCATGCAAACTTGGAACATAATGCATTCCTTTAATGATATAATTATTAAGTATGGTGCAGTGATTTGACTTTTCTGGCCTCATTATCACCATCATTAGAGAAGTATACCACAACAAGCTATCTTCTGGCAACCACACACCTTTAGAGATCATACTTGTAAATGACTCCTCGACTTTTGACTTCAAAGCGTATGAAACTTTACATGGATTAAATACAATAGATTGGGCATCTCACAGTAACTCTACTTCCATAGGCCATTTCTTGAGATCCATTAATCCTGATTTAAATAGCCAAGGGAATATGTGTCTAACTTCAGCTTCCAATAGTAGTTTCTTAATTATCTTAAGATATATCGATAGTGGTTAATAGCAGTTTCATCTTAGTTAAGAACTTATATTCTCTTTCATTAAAAATAAATGTAACATTTTAATTCTGGCATTAAACTCTATTGGTTATAACCTTTTATTACATATTCCTATTTTACTTTCTGTTTACATTTATGGCAAGTATATATGTATTTTCTAATTTCCACTTCTTATTTTTACCATTACTAAAATTCTGATCTTTTAGTGAAAATATTGATAATCCCTCATTACTCTCAACTTTCATATTTGCAGATGGGCATGTCTAGCATAATGTGATCATTATATGTATCATCCATTTTTATGACATTATTATTTCTCACTCCACCTTGCACTGGTTTAAAGTCTGAGTGTGGTTTAGCTTCTCTTTTTGATAGCAGACATGAACTAAATGTTTCATATGATCTTTTGCCTCAAAGAAATAACAAGACCAAGTTATTGTTTGCAACTTTTCAAATACACTAACAGCTTGTGCTCTGTTCACATGAATCAACTTATTTTTTCATGCCCATTAAAGCTTGAAATTCTGAATCATTATCTAACATAGTCACTTGTGCAATAGTTTGCAATTTCTATTTTATATGTTAGGTCTGGTTCACTTGGTAAAGTTTTTTGAACTAATGCACTGACATTCAATAACATGCCCTCTAGGTTGCTGTCAAATTTGCATTATTCAGCAAGTGTTTGCAATGCTAAGTTATAATTATAATGTTGCTCATGAAGTGGCTGTTTTCTCATTCAAAACAGTTGACAGGCCATGCATTTAGACAATGCTGGCTGAAAAAAAAAAAGATTTTCTATTAGATCTTGATATAGAATGTCTTTGGAATGTTTAGGGTCACAAAATTGTTTAACTATTTGCAAAATATCACTATGAGCAAAATATAAGAGAGTAGGCACCTTTAATTTTGTCATCTTTGACTTTATTTACAAACAAATAACAATGTTCAATGTATTCAACATATATATATTCCATTTCGCCACATTATTTACATCAAATTCGTGGATATTATTGTTTGCCTGGAGGTTTGTGATAATGGTATTTTAGATGTGATTATATGTTAGACTATTTCTATCATCTGTCATTAAATGTTAATTAAACTTTTCAAATTGAAACAACTGTTAGTAATAACACACAAATAGATAACACATGTTAGAAGATTATACAATGTTTTGAATGGTATTATTTTCCACACTTCTTCAAATGTTGTTCACCTGACCAGTAACAATATTAGGAATCAAAATTACACCTTTAGATAATTGAGTATCAAATTTTAAGGTAACACTTTAAGCAACTGAGCTATTTTGTTAAAGGCAATAATCAATAAAAAAATTATACACTTATCTATGAGGGTTGATTCAATTTCTTTATGATCCCTCAACTTTTCTTTTTTTAAATGATTTTTTTAAAAGAAAGGTGGATTAGAAGCTTTCAGACATTGTGTATTGTCCCATCGGGTTGATTTATAGAATTTTTAGGCACTGTCAAGTGACCAGCTTCTTTGAATTTTTTTGTTCGCACTTTTTTTTTCTATCCAATATTTTGTATTTACCCAATGTATATATATTTGTTTTTTATTTTCTAACAATAAGTTTTTCCTTCAATCATTGTTCATTCTGGTACTTCCTTGCCATTCATATGATATTTAATAGATGCAGTTTTTGTTTCCCCACATTTCAAGTGTAAGCTTTGTAAAAGTTAAAGTTCCTTAAAGTTTAGTATGCTTTAGGAAAACTGATCTAATATTGTACTGATTGCAGATTTTTAAATTTATCTGCTATTCCTAGTATGTATGAACACACTACAATACCAATAATTGTTTTTCCTTTTGGTGTCTCATTTTGTTGCCTATTAAAAGTTATGAGAGATCACAGGTAACCATTTTTCATGAGATTTTGTTCTATGGAGATCTTTTCATTTTCCAAATCATTGCTTTCTGAATAAACTGACTTTGTTTTATTCCATAGTGATTGTATAATTCTATGTTGGGCACTTCTGGTGGGATTGGATGCATATGCCAAGTTATTACCATTGTGTGTGGCTTTACTTTAAACTGTTAATTTTACATTGGCATAAGGGAATCTTGTCATAAATATATCTAAGAATGCCAATTTTTGTTTTAATTTTGATTTCATTATGAATATAATTGAAGAAAATATGTTGTTGATGTGCATCCAGAATGACTGTAATCATGCTTCACCATATAGTCATATAACATTTACATGAAAGAACTTGAAACCCACAGCCATAAATACTACTTCATTTCCATCTATAGTGTGGGTTTGCTATATTAATGATACATTTATTGTATGGACATATGGTGAAGCATATTACATTCATTCTGGATGCACATTAATAACATATTCTGTCAAATTAAATTCACAATGGAGTCAGAATGAGAACAACAATTGGCATTTTTAGATGTTCTTGTACCAAGAATCCCTCATGGCAAAGCAAAACCAACAGTTTATAGAAAATCAACAAACATTAGTAAGTACTTGGCATATAACATCCAATCATAACAGTTTATAGAAAATCAACAAACATTAGTAAGTACTTGGCATATACCAATCATACCAGAAGCGTAAAACTTGGAATTATGGTATCAACTATGAAACACAGCAAGGAAAGTTTGTTCAGAAACCAATGATTTGGAAAATGAAAATCTACATAGAACAAACTTCCACAAAAAATAGTTATCTGTCAACTATCATCAAAAAAAAAACTTTTAATAGACAATAAAAAAAAGACTAAAAGTAAAAGTAATTATTGTAGCGTATCTATACACATCAAGAATGGTGAATAATTTTTTTAAAAAATCTGCTATTAAAACATTAAAACAGCTTTTCAAAACCATATCATACTTCAAGGAATTCTGACTTCTACAAAGACTAAACTTGAACTGCTAAAAAGCAAAAACTGCATTTATGGAATACCACATGAACAAGGAAGTATATTGGTGAGACAAATTCCCCTGTTGAACACTGATTGAAAGAACACAAACTGACAATTAGAAAAGAAAGACAGATATGTCTGATGTAGCAGATTATGTATTTACTAATGAACATACATTTGATTTGGAATGTACAAAAATATTGGATTGAAAGAAGAAGTTTGGAAAAAAAAAAAAAAGAAAATTCAAAGATGCTGCTTATATAACAATGGAAAATCCTCCTTTAAGTCCTACCAGTATAAAAATACATAATGTCAGGAAGCTTCTAGTTAACCTTACTCCTAGAAAAAATTATTTAAAAAAAAGAAACATTGAGGAATCAGGAGGATTTGAACCAATTCTCATAGATAACTGACTGTTGCCTTTGAAAAAATAGCTCTGTTAGTTGAAGTGTTGCCTTAAAATTAAATATTCAAGAATGTAAAGGTGGTGTAAGTTTGATTCATATACTAATATTATTACTGGTTAGGCCAGCAACACCTGAAGAAGAGTGGAGAACGACTTGAAATATTGTGTAATCTATTAACCTGTGTTGTTTATTTCTATGTTTGAAAAGTTAAAAAGGGTATAAAATTTTCAAGACATTCAATATTTAATGATAGGTGGTGAAAATATTACAACATATTTTCACATCGTGAACATTATGACTTGACAATGTCATCATTAATGTTTACATCATTTCATTTGATTAACATGCATATATATAGATTCTATTATCAGCCATAACTACTCTAGTATCACATTTTCTGCATCCAGGTTTAATTATCAACTGGTATTCTGCTGTGCACTTAAGATATCTCAAATGATAATACCAGCCAGGTAAGTATCAAAATTAAATATACATTAAACTTTAAAATTCAATAACAACTTTATTTATTTATATGAAATAATAAAAATTAAAATAATAATGGACTTCACTTTACTTTTGGAAATATGATTAATAACTATTTGACATGTGGGATAGACTATCCTCCAACGTAATCAATATGAAATATAGTCTGTATATCTTGTGCTTCCATTTGCTCGTATTATATACACACAATAAGATATCTTCTCAGATGATCTCTTAATCTTTAAACTTAGGTTGACCATTTTCACTTATCTGTGTATTTTAAATCTATAAGCATGGCTCTGTTTAGTCCATGCTTCTTTATCTCTTGCTAAAGATTCATTCTTTCTCAACTTGCAGTCATATATCAACTTCATTTATTATTCATTTTATTAATCTGTGTGCTAATTCTCTAACATATATAGTACAAGTGAGGTAATAATAATAATAATGTACCCTGCACACAATCACAAATTTTTCAATAAATCTTATAAATGATTGTTAATGAGCTAAGCAGAAAAGGTACATTTTTAAATATTCAGCTTTATTACTGCCTAGCATGCTTTTGATATATTATGCATATAATTTTCATTGCTTATAATATACATGATATGTCAAAAGCATGCTAGCAGTAATAAAGCTGAATATTTAAAAATATATTCTGAATATAATATGTTCATTAACAGTCACTTGTTATGTTAGCTCGGAAAAAAAAAATTGTAGTAGAATAAACTTTATAATATATATATAATTACTGTCACTATATTAAATATGTTCTTTATATACTGTATTTCTATCACAGCTTCTATGTTTTAATGCATTTACTAAAATGAACATATATCAATTTCAGTTTCATATCTTACAACTAGACCCTTTTTCTACTGAATACTAGAAATAAAGTTATTTATGATTTATTAAATCAAAATTATTTATTATAACAGTTAAAATAAGTTTCTGTATAATTTATATTAAGTATACTTATTTCTATGAATATTATTTCAGTTATGCTTTTAAAGATCTTTAGTAATATTTATTCTGCTCTTAAACATAACAGAATATTGCATGTATTTATGTAAAAAATATGGATTTATATAGTGCATTATTTTTTTTCTCTTATTTATAAATCATGAGAAAAATTATTTTAATGCTTAATTTGAACCAAAAATTGTTGTCCCATTAAAGTTTTCTTGATTGTATGAACAATTCCAAACTCAGAAAGGTTTTATATATAAACAAGCTTGCTTCCTTTTATTACTAAAATGTCTAATTCGTTAGCATTTTAAAATCATGAATAAAATATCCAATTCAAATATCAATAGTTTTTTTAATGTATCTTGTAAAATAATATTGAAAATTAAATTTTATTATGACTAAATATATAAACATAATATTGTCTTAAAGTTTCATGATTTCTTTGCATTTACGCTAGGATTAAAAATATTCAAACAAAAATCAACACATTCAATTCAATAAAAACTTTTTATATAAACAAAGAATATCATCAATAAATGATTCATTAGTACAAATAACAATAACAATAAAAAAATGCATAAAAGACATCTATTTTTGATTGCAAAATATCCATTCCAGAATAAAAAAATATGTAAGAAGTATATTAATAAAGAAAAATTTTACATGATTAAAATGTAATTAATTTAATTTGTATGTAAGCAAACATTTGAATTTTAAAAGAGGATCTAAATAAATCCTATAATAAATAAAATAATCGAATTAAAATATAGACATTTTTCTTATTAATTTAGAAGAAGAAAGTGAGAGATAATTATATTTTACAATGTATATAAATTTTTTATTCAGACAAAAAAAAAATATTTGCATACTATTTTAATTTGTAGATATACACGTTTAAATCTATTTTGCATTGGTAGTCGAGAGGTTCGCGTCCCGGCCGATGCTGACACTTAAAAAAAAAAATCTATACTCTTAATTTTACTTTATTATCTTATACCATAAATCCTAAGACGTTTATTATCTGGAATATCTATATTAAATCTTTGTGAATCCAGGATTAATTTGAACACAAAATGTTTGGTAGAATTACTAGGCTATTTTTAAAATTATTTGATTCATTTAATTTAGCTACTATAATAGATAATATTATATAATAGATGAGAAATAATTTTTTTTCTCTTTAAAGTAATTAAACACTTCTAATAGAATTATCAGAAAAAAAGTTGAAGATTTAATTTTGGAAACTACTTTTTTTTTTTTTTTTATTAAGAAAAATATTTTCAGGGTCAGTAGCTACATTTTGCTGATT
This sequence comes from Epiperipatus broadwayi, assembly GCA_028023455.1. Classification (NCBI taxonomy): domain Eukaryota; kingdom Metazoa; phylum Onychophora; class Udeonychophora; order Euonychophora; family Peripatidae; genus Epiperipatus; species Epiperipatus broadwayi. The sequence goes on from JAQFVV010006232.1 coordinate 7,702,875, forward strand.
ACAATAGTTTTATGTAGAGGTTCAAAGCTTTGCAACCAATCTGTGTGGCATTGTCATCATATTATTTAGTGCAGTAGTCTGAAATGATGTCTCATCATCGGATATGGTAATCTGCACCCATGTGTCCACAAAGAGACGCTCTGGCACAAGGATGCAATTTCTGTTCTTCATGTTGATTAGTATTTTTTTATAAGTGTTCCAAGGATCACTATATCTTTGAATGAAGATATGTTGGCACCTGGTGATCCATAAAGCATGTAAGTATGCTGCTAGCCTGATAGTTGCATACTTTCCTTCTTTCATTCTCTGTCAATTGACAGGACATTCCCACTGCCAGGAGAAACACTAGTGTGTTGATTTTGTTTCTAGTAAATCCCAAGTATGAGCAAACAAAGAAAAAGTAGTCCAGAGTCTCTTCATGTGTATTCCAAAGTTTACATATGGTGCTTATTTGAAGAAATCCTCGTTGCACCACCAAAAAATAACTGGTGGGCAAAGAGGACATGTTAAATTTAATTATAAAATCAACAAGCTTTGGTCCTATCCACCAGTATCTTGACTTCCTGAGCATTTGTTTCACTGACAGTTTTAATCGGGTGGTTATCTGGTCTTGATTAGAAAAAGGAGCTTATACACCTCCCAATATGATTGCTTTGTTTTCTGTATTTGCTCAGTAACCAAAATTAAAGTTCTTAATTGGTCTTCTAGCTCTTTAACCCATTTACTGGGAATGGGTGGCGGCATATATGTAGGCTCTACAGAGCCTTCACTTTGATCCTGCTCTTTTTTATTGTACATTTCTCTGAGCATTGAAAGTGCTTTTTGGACAAAAAACATCTTGACCGCATGGAGACCAAGTCCATTCAGGTCGTGTGGTCTCTGCACCTTGGCCAGACTGAAGGATAGTTTTCCTCTTCCACATAATCTTGGTGCAGGCTGAATTTATAGCATCCTGAAATCCCTTGGTCAGCTTGAAGATCGGCAAGTAGTAATTTATTCGTGGAAACCACCATCATGTTTAACAGTGTCACCTTGTCTGGGAGTGACAGGGAGATCATGAGAAGGAGTTTGTTACCTTCTTGGTCTTGTCCAAAAGATCCTATTTCAAAAACTACTTAAGCACTGCATATATTTAAAAAACATATATATATTGTAACCCACTCACACATCACCGCTCATGTACATTATATGAGCAAATGCCCAGGGCGCCAGTTCTATTAATGAATAGAATGATTTATCATTTTATCTGATTCATAATTAATGCTGAGACTCTTTTACTTATGTTTATCTTACAGCTTCGCTCAGTGGGAGGTTACAGAAAGTTCATAACATATAGAATATAAATAAATGAAGGAAGAAATACTATAAATTATCAAATAGAATATAAATCTTATTTATTAATTAACCAAACGATAAAGGTTAGTAGAGTTTTATTTATTCCATCTAACAAAATATAATTTCAATTTGACCTCTTCCATCATCCAGTCACACTCCATATTAGCTCAATATAACTCTGACAGAATAGAAAGCATATCACTAAATAACTATTGTTCAGCACATCTTAATCTAAATAGCTGAATTAAAGTTCCTCTAGGAATATAAAATAAGATCTCAAGGAATCTATAACACAGGTAGACTAAAGAACTATATTAGTCAGTAATTTATAACTCTAAATTATAATAGATACAATGAAATAAATTGAATAATGTTTACTGGGCTAGCAATTAGATAACGAAGGAAATAGGGTATTTTTTAATTTCACATCACTATCTAAATAATACACTAACTAGGCAACTCTTTTATAAGTTTATCAAGTGATAAAATATTTCATGTAATGTTTGGATCTAGGAAACAATATTATCAGACCTTAGCATATTTGATATCATAAGCCATAAAATAATATAGATGTATGAAATGTGGAGATGTGGAAACTAGAATTCGAATGCATATAAGAATAACTCAGAACAGTTTTTAATAAATAAACAAATCATTTATTTACACTCCAAATTTAAATTTAAAGTAATCAATTTACAACAAGTTTATTTATCCCAACCTTTAAATATACACTTAAATCCATAAACACAAGTTTGGGATTATCCCTCTGACATGTTACATTGTTCATTGGCCACACTCTTAGGAACGCAAATTCATAAGCAAACAAGACTTGAATATTCTAACTTTGAATATCCGAGCTATTTAAACATTTCCATATACAATACTGAATAAATAATAATTTATACTATGGGCACAATATACACTTTTGAGAGGTTATATTATCAATTGTGAGAATAAAACAAATTAATACATTTGGCTATCAAGAGAACAGCTTTCAATAACTTAATTAGATGGTCACTTTAAATAACTACACTTTTCAGACATAGCAATAAAATCATACTCATTCCGATGATTTTGATGATGGCAAATTAATATGAGATGTTTTAAAACATTTATTTCCTATTTTAAGTTTAACAATATTATATTTTATATACGCGATATTATTTACATTATGCATGTGTGTCATACCTTAAGCAGTAATAAAAGAAAACAATATTTTCTACACATTATCAATTTATTCAGGAATTATTAAATAATTATTTAATTTCGGACAATGTCATAGACCAACCAACAAATAGAACACTATATCTATTCTAATATTTAATAAAGAATTTAAATTAACTATTTATCCGACCACTGACTGAATTACACAGAGCTATATTTTTATGATAATACAAACTAGATGTTCAAGAGGAATCCCAGCACACGAGGAGCAAATAAACTTTATAACTAATACTTCAACAACTTATGTAAATCTGAAATACACTGTTGGTGGAATTTTTCTCATCCAAACAAACAATGGGAAAACGTCACTTGACATCATAAATATCATTTCATAATACGTATGTATACCACTAAAATAGGCTCTACTCATGGCAAAATACTTAAAAATATAATAAGAGGAAAAATCTTTCATCCCTACAAACATAGAATGTATCAAGAATAATTTCCTTTCTCACAGCTCTTCTACATATCTAGCATTATACGCTGGCAGATAAATACACACAGATAAATCAATAATCCCTTCAATTCTTTAGAATATGACAACATCCGAAATTTATATTGAGAAATAGTTATAAAACTGAACGTTTACTAAGTAAATATAATAATTGCACAAAAGAGACACACATATGCATAAATAAAAGTATGAAAAACAATTTTAAATTATGTAATATGCAAACAATACGGTAAGTAAATGATACATTAAAATATAACTTTTAGTTTGGAACAGACTTTCAGCTGTTTAGAATTTAAATAGTAATAACTATTATGAACGAGGTTTCTTTGCTATCTCTGATACGATATTTCTTTCATACGCTCCCTACTCTGAAAGCTAAAACTCTCGCTTTGAGATAAAGAAAAATATATAAAATAAAATAAACACCTCTCTTGAATAATATACTAAAGAAAATATATATATCAAATTCATAAAAGAAAACAAATCATATTTAAGCAATAATATTTTACCAGCATATTCCCCAATTTGTGAACATGCCTTTCCGTGATGGTCTAGAGGTTCATAACTAGCATAAGTATATAAGCAACATATAACACTAAATCTGTCTAACTATCTATGATATATATATACCATTAACAATAAATAAAAAAAAATAAGTCACTCTTTTTTTACACTTGCAAAAAAAAAAATCACTTGCAAAGTTCCTTTCCAAGCTTACCGAATGATACGGAGATGAATCCCAAAGTGAATGCATGTTTAATACGAATATGAAACATAAAATAAATTATTGTAGGACGAAATAGTTATAATTCACAATTAATTTAGTAAATCTCCAATGTTCTTTAGCAAAAGCTGATAGAGTTTACTTATATATCACATACAACAATAAATATGTATAGTAATAAAGACATGGGAAGACAGTTTCAGCTATTAATTGGTATACTCTGTTATTTATTTTTAAGCACTTCTAGAGTATTTAATTCAACGATAAGTTAACATATTTTTCTGCAGAAAAACTACTCGCTTCCATTATTTATTAATCAACCACTACATTATTAATTTTACGAAGTTGTTAATAATTGTCCACATGAAATTTGTATATCTTTAACAGTAATATTTTATTTTCCAATATCCACGTATCGAAGAGAACACACAAAAATATATAATATTAAAGTCCTTCAATTCAATCTAGGCATATATTTTGTAGATAATAGCAATCAATTATTCTGGGTAAGTCATACATTTATCTTCTTTTAATAAAACACATATTATTTATAGCATAAATAAGAAATAAGGTTAGCATTCCGAAGTAATTTTAAATATAGCATGATAAATGTGCACATCCTATTAATTTCAATTTAACCTTTGTATACTTAAAATATAAGTTAAGCAGAGAGCTTAACAAGGTAAATTTTGTTAAAAAAAGTCTGCATGTGCTTCCATGATGAAACACTATAGAGTTCACACATTGTAGTTAAGAAATTATAAAGTTCATGCATTTTAGTATTCTTTTTAACAGAGATAAATAAGAGTAAATGAAATAACATAAGTTTAACAGTACAGAAGAACATCTTTAAAACAAAATGAAAGTGTTAATTTAAATGTTTTAATTAGACAAAAGAAATGAGACTGATACCTTCTTTATATTTTATTCAGCCATTCTCCTATAAAGCTTTAAATGTCTGAAGTTCCTATAACGAGCTTTATGAAAAGGCTGTTTTAGAGTTTCACTTTAAACTGTTTTGGGAAGAAATATAACCGATAGCAACAGAAATGAAAAGTACACTTGTTGAAATTACAACCAAGATAATCTCTTTTTTTATTACCAGCTATCAGTTAAAAAAATATCTCCTCCACCAATCAAAAAGGTCACCTGATCATCCAAGATCAACTCCCACCTTTTTGCACTTAATCAATTAATTAATATTCAAGAAATCTTTTCTTAAAAAAAATTATCTTGACCTTCACAATTAAGTCAAATCAAATAAAAAAAAAATAAATGAACTTTTTTATAACTTTGAAACAAATGAATATCAATTAACTATTAAAGAAAATGGTTTATAATATTATTTAAATTGGGCAAATAATTTACTAATTCAAATATCCATTAATCACTAAAGAAAATATATTTTTTCAAAATTATTAAAGATAATTACTGTAATTTAAATGTTTTATTATAAGTGTAATATTGTTTATTGTAATTAGAATATGAAATGAAAATGAGATAATGATACATTCATACACATATGCTGCTATGTGAATATTAAATCATTCTAACTAAAACATAATTGATATGGCTATGGGTTAAACATATCTCACTGACTATAATATTAGTAAAAGGGATGCGTGTCAATGAATAATAAATCAGAAAACCATTCAAACAAACACCAACACTATCTTATAAATAAACAAAACAACTTTGCATCAATCTAACTATTATAACAACACTTTCTGTAACAATCCACCCCCCCTTCCTTGCATTTAACTTTATCAAATATAATAATAACAATAAATGCTTGAAAAATTTTCTAACCAAAATGCACAGTTGGCCCACATATGAGTTTTTCAACCATTAATAGAAAAATTTTAAAATTTTAAGGCTATTTCATTTTTTTAGTACAATGCAGTTATTCACTACTGATGCAACACAGTTTAATTACTTGTGCCCATTCAGGTCACAATATATATATATATATGAAAAAATTACTAATATGATATAAGAATCTAAGAATAAAAAAAACAAGAACCTTTATAGACATTTCTATAACTTTCATAAGTTATAAGTAAATCTAAATATTCCTATGCAATCCATAACATTATTATTTTCTATATTCGGTCTATGACATTAATAGCTTATAATAAAATAAATAACCTCAAACACGGTTTTAGCATATATACTTTTCAGAAGATTTTTCATGTCCCTGATAAAAGGAGCTGTGGGTGCAAATAAGTGGGAGAGTAATTTACACAGAACTAAATATGTTCAGTTCTATCTATTTTAACATTGCACTGCAAACACTTTATTTACTTTAATGTTATGATAATTTTCAAGAGGATGCAACTGCTATTCCGCTTTACTGCTCTTGAATGTTAGCTACATAATATAAACATTTATTTATTTACGTTAATATATCTATATTTATTTATTTATATTTCAAGATGATGCCCTGATACAATATATTTTCTACTAGTTGGTCTTTATGGATTCATGCAATGATAAAATGAGGCCACGAGGGCTAAAAATTCATTAATTGATTTCCCAAACAATTAATTGTATCAGGGAAAATTGATCAGATCAGGAGATCAAATGGTATTATTGGATAAATTTAGCTCCCTCCCCATGCCAAAATTGATTCATTTTTCTTTCCACTATAAACAACCATTCTTACTCCTGTTTAACTGTCCTTATCATAGCATATAATCAATCACTCTTATTTCATTCCAACATGGATAAAATATTTTACTTTAGTCAATGAAATCAATAATACTTTCAAAATATCAGCAGTCTAGTGACAATTACTTGTGTTTACATTTTTAGGAATATTTTGTTAGTATCAGATTCATATTTGATATAGAAATTAAAGTTATTGTATACAAGTCAAAAGCAGAAATACATAGAAAAATTTACTTTGTACATAGCATCACACCAAATGATGTTTTATGCATTTCATATAAATTTATATTTTAAAAAGTGTTAAAAGATTTAAAATATGATTGACAAAGCATCTACTTGATCTGATCATTCTTAATATATCTTAGGACTATATTACTATGAAATATTTAAATAATTTCCTAGTCATCATTTATAAAATATATAAAAAATTTATTAAAAATTCATTTTTGAGAAATTCATAATTGAACTTTCAACAAATTCTGCAAACTTTTATGCCTAAATAAAAAAAAAAGCTTGGGTCTACATAAACAGAAATTTATTTACATATAAAAAATCTTAGTAAATATTGATTGCAACATTTGCTTTAAATAATAATTAGATAAAATCTGACAATATATGGCTATGCAGATATTTAGTGATTTTCCATTAAAAATATTTCACAAATTTCTATAATTACTGATGGAAATTATATCACTGTCATTTACAATTTCTTCTTGCTGACAATAGAAAATATTAAGGTCTTTCTAAATTATTTAAATTAGCATTTGAATATTATTGTTATTCATGACTTTGCTCAGTCCAACATCTTTCTGAATTTTATCAACAAACCAATAAATATTTATACCTGGATATAAATTGTTTTTATCATTATTATAATTAAACAAATGAATATTATGTATATATAGTTATTATCTAAAACGTGAGCAAGAAAAAATATCACTTTATTTAATAATGTTCTATGTGAACCCAAACAATCTATAATGAACTTTAAACCATGAATTAATGTTTTTCATGTTTTAAAATTCATAATAAAAATGAACAATATGTCAGCTATTTTAATCTTTCTTCTTAATCAAATCATAATAAATCTAACCAAGTTCCTTTAATAACCCTGGTCTGTCTAACATTATTCTACAAAAAAATTTATGTAATTAATGTAATGCTATTATATTAATATATTCTGTGTTGTGTATTTGCACAAATTTAATTGTAATATTATTCTTATTCTTTGTTTTGAAATCATGTAATATACTAGCATATTTTTATTTCTGTAAATAAAATTATGTCTCAAACAATAAGAATAAATATAATTTTAGCATTTTTTCTGTTGTTTTTCTTGCTTCATAAGCAAATAAATATAGTAATAATTTCAAAATTTAGAAATGTAAGAATCTATATGATTTTGCTGGGGAAAAAGTGAAATTGAATCTAAGCTTTGTATAAATCTGTTGTAAATTTTTTTAATAAAATTTTCTAATTCAATAAACCAAACTGAACATGGTATGAGGATAAGATTTCATGGTTAAACAACAAATAAAATTTTGTTTTTCAACAGAATGTTATAAACTTTGAAATGTCACATCATGGATGAGGTATGTAAGGCATTCAAATCAAAATCTTTTATACTGTGTGCCTGATCCACTAGAAACTATTTATAAGATTTGCTCATCTTATCATGCAATTGTAAATCATTTTACAATGCAGATCAATAGCTTCCATCGTTATGGAAGAATTATATATAAAATGTATGGACAAAAGAAAATATCAAGTGACACATACAATTTATATTGAAATTCTAAAAGGTTAATATTATTGCAAAAATGACTCATTATAACTCCTTATATGTTTTTCTTCTTAAATTATGATCTGAAGATTAATCTTAATAAAATAATTGTTTTTATCCAAATCTAATCTACCCTATTGTAAATTATTTTTTTAACTTCAATACAATAAAATCCTTGTTTTTTACTTCACCTTTGAGTAGTGGGTTTTAAATTGCACTTTATGCAAAAAAGTGAAGCTTGTTATTATTAGAAAAGAATTATACAGCTGAGCACTTTCAGAGAACTTAAGTCTCCATATTCATAGCCTACTTTAAGTGAAGTTTAGTGGTAATTTATGCAAAGTTTTCTTTCATAAAGACCATTTTCTAGAGATTGTAAAGCATGATTCTTTTTGGTTTATTGCATAGTTGTTATTTGCAATAAAGCATGCCTCCTTAATCTTCCATTTCATATCTTTACGTTCAGTGCACAGTGCCCTTGCCATAGTGGGTTTGAACACATGGCCTGTTGTTTTTTGGTGCTCAAAGCACAATTTAAAACATAAGTTAAATACACTTGGAAATAATTATTCAACATTTTACTCTTCAAACAAATGAATAAATATATTGAAAAAGGGCAAATGCATTTCAAGTTAAGCAACACTTTTCAGTTGTCTCAAATCACAAATCCTCTCAAATGCCATTCATCATCATTCATTATTTATCTATCATTTACTACAAATGTCTATTTATATGTACATTGGTAGCATTTCCAAAATAAATATTTAAAGTTATAAACAAATTTGATATGACTTTACAAATAAATTGTACAGGACTAAACATTCTGCATTTTGAAATAAAAAAAATATCTATTTGTATAAAAGATAAATTAATGTGCATTAATAAATTAATCAAATAATCCTTAACATTATCTCTTAAAAGACACTAAGCTTATGAAATATATGATCATCTCTGATAGTAGATTAATACAGCTTGCCACATGATGCCATTAAAAATAATGAATGAGTTTGCAATAATGAAAAGCATGAAAAATTGATCTATTGTAATACCACTAAAGGATTAACTAATATGAATTGTATCTTTATCATAAATAACTTTTTAAATGCTACATATTAAAACAGTATCTCCAACGTATTCATGTTAAATCTAAATTACAAAAACTTCCAATATATAGATTCTTTTTAAAAAAAAAAACATCAAAAAACTTTATTAAGGCTTGTAGTTACATCAGTGAAACATAATAGTGATTAATATAAGATTTGATCACATGGGTAAGATGTAGTAACAGTCTGGAGAACTTTCTCTGTCCAAGGTTAGCAGACAGTGGGTAATATGAAAAGGCTCCAGGTTGGTGTGTGAATGTCAGGAGGAGACAGGGCCTGGTCTCTCTGTTTCATTCTCCTGATAATATTTAGAAGTAAATTAGTAGGTGTTTCTATTGATTGATCAAATGTCAGTTTACATCTCATCAACCAAATACTATACAAAAGGAATGTTGTAATCCTTAATGAGGAAAAGAAGCCTCTCCCTATACTTTCCACATAAAAATATATTCAGTGACCATTTGTCTTTAAAAATGGATGTGATAAAGTTTCTGAGAATTTTAAGTCTTTCATATTGAAATAAGTGATGAATTTGTGGTCTTTTCACCTTTAAGGCAAAGCTGACAGTTGGGGTCTATGTTAGAGTATCTTCTTCTATAAGCTAGATAGTGATTAATAGGGAGGGCTTTTATGTTTAATTTGATAATAAAATCAAGAAACTTGGGTTCAAGATTTCAGTGTTGGAATTTGGTGATGATTCTTTTATTTGTGATTTGTAGAATACTAGTGAGGCTGCTATGTTTAGATTTAATTGTTTGTAGGCTTCCCAGTAGGAGATCTTTTGCATTAAAGTGTGATTTGAAATTTGAATGTGGTAACCAATTTGTGATATTAATAGTTGAATCTATGAACATTTACTAGGTGGTGGTTGGTGGAAACAATGGGGATGATGTTTTCTAAATTAGGGTAGCATATGCTAAGTCTGTATAATGTGTTGAAAACTTTTTGGTATGAAAATGTGGCAATGGAATGTAAAAATATCCCATTGTGGTTAGTTGTTTTTTGCATGTTTTTCATACAGATGGTGACCATCTTTCTCCCCCAAAGTAGGTGAGATCATAAGGTGCTAATTTTCCTTTGAAATCTTTTGGTAAATTGAATTCCAGGAAGAAAATAATTGATTCTGGGATATATTAACATGTTCAACAATGCAGCTTTAGCATGGATAGATAAATACACTCTGGAGAGTGAAGTGGTTATTTTCTGGGCGGTAGATAAGATTGAATCTTGTATTTTTTTCCTCATTGCAGAATAGGATTCCAAGATTGGGAATCCCAGGAATTTTTGGGGATCTCCTCATTGCAGAATAGGATTCCAAGATTGGGAATCCCAGGAATTTTGGGGGATCAGCCATGAAACACGATGTTATTCAGATTAATTTGAAGTCCATAATGCTCTGTATATTTTTTGAAAATTGCTACAAGTTTGTGAATATATTTTTCGGATGGAAGAAATACTATTACATCATCCATATAAGAAATATGGGATATTATTTTTTGAATTTCAGGAACAACCCCCCCAGCCTCTCCTCAAACTCTTGCAGAAGTGGATTTAAATACAAGATAAAGAGAAGAACACCAGGGGGGGGGGCTCTGTGGGATGGAGTTTGAGGGCATAAATCCCTGTGTGATCCTACCATACAGAGTGATGAAGATTTCTCTGTTGTACAGTAGGTTTCTGATGATCTGAATGTATGCATCTGGAACTGAGTAATCACACAGCACATTTAACAGGGTTTGGAGGCAAATCAAAAGCCACAGAGATTTCTAATTGCACTGCTACTGGGCATGGCATCCTTTTTCTTTTGATGTGATCAAGGAGTAGTTTAAATTGGCAGATGGTGTCACTAGTTGATGCTCATTTTCTGGCAAATTGAAATTGTGAAGTATGAAGATAAATTCGGTTTTGGATTTTATCTTTGATGATTGACTGTATGACTTTAGATTGGAAAGCTGGGAAGGTAATGTGCGTTTTTTTTAAAAAAAGGTATCATGGAAATTGGATAAGAGATTTTCAATAGATTGGGGACTATTGATAACAGGTTAATCATGTTAAGAATAATAGGTACTGAGAATTTACTTAAATGAAGAAGTATGTATATGGGGATTACATGAGGACCCAAATGTGCTTTGTCTGAGAGGGATTTTATTTTATTTAGGATATGCCCACCATTATCCACCCCCCTCACAGGGGCTGTCTCATTGCATGGAGCATCACTGTGTAATTTTACCTTAAAAAATATTCATAGCTTTTTTGCAGCATATAGATTCCAATGTAAAGTTCTCCATTTATAGTTACTGATATGGAAGTGGCCTTATTTCCCTTGGAATCTAGTACCCAACTAATACAACTTCTTGTCCAGCTGCATGTTTGAGATGAAAAAAAAACCTTTAATCTCTTTACTGAGATGTAATTGGTTAGCATTTTTTGCTTGGTTCTATATTGTGTTTTAATCTCCAATACAGTCTCTAGGTTAGTGTCATTACATGGAAGCCCTTTCAGTTTATCATTAATTTGTTCCAGTTCTTTGAGTAAGTTTGTAGATTCTTTCATTTTGTAGGCATAATGAATGATTATAGATTGAAGGATCCCAATAAATGAAAAGCACACTTCAATGGCAGGGATGAAAAGTATGTTAATTTTGTGGAAGTAAATATAGGTTTCTGAGATTACTGCCTTAGGCATTGACGATGGAATATCAGCATTCTGACTGGCTTGTTAAAATTAAAGTGTCAGATCTTTAAGCTCAATGTCCATCCCTACTTTCAAAGCAAGATGGTCAAAGAAAAAGACTGGTAATAGAGAAGCTTCAATCACAAAATAAATATCTGGAGTGTAATATAAAATGAAAAACTACCTGGAGGAAAGAACCCCTCACCACTCACGAGTTTCTGATTTAGTAAGTGAATATATTTTGATGGGAACTCATTGTATGATGTATTAAAGTCCCCCCCCCAAAAAAAAAATGGATGGGAATGGATTGGTTGCAAGGTAAGTGTTTAACTGATGTATGATTTTGTGAATTAGGGCTGGAGAGTTCTAAAGATATACAAATGTGATGTTGAAACTAAAAGCGTTGTGATTAAATGTAATAATGAACATGTTGGAGTCCATGTGGATAATTTTAAATGAGGAGAAAGAAGTATTTTTGTTAATTAAAAGTGTGAACTCCCAGAAGCTGTTGGGGAGGTAAAGTGGAAAAAAAAAACAAATTTGTTTAGAAGATCTTTAATTTTATATTTAGAATTGTGATATAATTTTGTCTCTGCCATACATAAAATATGTGGCAATTACTGTTTAAATCAGTTATTAATTGTATAAACTCTACTAAGGGAATTTTATTCCTCTGACAGTGATGCCAGTGATTTTGATTTTCATAGTGTGATCATAGACAAGCCAGCAAGAAAACTCAAACTAACTTATATGGCTAACTGCCATTTTAGTTCCACACATAACTCTAATTCAGTACCCAGAGAACTGGATAAATGATCATTTCTGCCAGGGTTGATTACCTCATCATGAGCAAGTAATTCTAGCTCTGGTAGGTTGGTGCCAGATAGCAAATCAAGAAAAGTTAAATTTGTTATAAATTGTTGTGCAATGTATTCTGGCTAAATTAACAGTGCCATAAGACCAAGCACTACTGTACCAACTCTGGAAGCACAATGACTTAATCTCCTTACTTACATAATGCCTAAAAACACCAAATGTACTCCACTAAATGTCTAAATGGATTGAGAAGAGCAACTACAGAAAATGGATGTAATATTATTTCAAGTGTGTTGCCAAGGAATTCCAGCGAGTGATGAATAACTTACCAAAGGAGAGTGATCTGAAGACAGATAGACTATATCCATAAAATAAATTATTGCCAAACTCATGGACATTAATCAAGATGACCTAATGAAAATTTTGATTTTATTACATTTTTTATATATATGACTGTAAAATTCTAGTTTTATTTTATTTCCACACTTTGGAAGCATGTCTACAAGTTGGAAGAGTCCATTATGAGTAAAAGCAACAAATGAGGGGGGGGGAGTAATAAGTTAAATAAAATCATTTTTTATCTATGTTAAATAAAATTTAGGTCAGCTTTCCCTCCATAGACTTGACATTAATTATCATTATGATATGAAATAAGGTAAGATCTTTGAGATTATTCCATATTAAGCACATACACATATTACAGGAAAGAGTTCATGTTATTTGTTCATTGTTAACTAACAATCTTTTATATATTTTTTGTATAAATGAATAATCTTCTCATATGGATGTTCTTTTCTATAAACTGTAAAGAACCATAAATAGATAGGGGGTCCCCAAAGAAACATGGAACATCATTAATTTGAATTGGACAAAGGCTACTACAGATATACCTGTATAATATTGTAAATTAGCTAGTTAGCTTCACAGTCGATTTAATAATAAATTCTTTTTTTTATTTGCTTTGTAAATAATTAGTTCCACATTATATATTTCTACCATGGGTAAAGGTTTGGAATAGTGAACACATTTAATCATTGATATGATAGAAATAAAACATTGACATACACTTATATTGTTTTATCATATTAAAGAGTAATATTTTTTTTTTGTTATTTTATAGATGTTATCATTGGCTTAAGGTTACAATATATATGCATATATATATATTCAAAATATTTAAGAATTTCATATAAATCCTGATAGAAAAGAAGAATATTAATTATTAATGAAGAGATAGAACATACTATTGCAAATATACAAATATTTTTAACACTATTCAAGATCAGCTCGATTTTCAATTTTAAACTCATCAGCAAGCTATATAAAAAGAAAATGCAGACCATATATTGGTCCACGTTTGGAGATCACTGTGCTAAGACAAATTATTTTGTTTCCATAACTTACTAATGGACATTTTGTCAGTTATGTAAATATTAAAAGAAAAAAGTTTCACTATCTCAATCTACATTTATGGTTATGAAACATTTTGAAAGTAACTTGGATCTGCATTAATAATAAAAACAAAAAAAGTGAACCAAATTTAATAAAAACATTGCATTAATACAGTTAAAGGTTAGTTTCTCCAAATAAATGTTCAAACAGGATTTGTCAACATGATATATAACACTGTACATGATATGTATTTATGTAATGATTTTTACTTTGGAAGCTTAACACTTCAAAAATTACATAAATCACTGTCTGTAGCTTCATTAATTATTGCTTTAAAACATAACTTATCAGTCCTCCACGATTACTCTGTGTTATAACATTATTTAAATGAGCATTGCAGCAGCATTGTTTTTATTAAATAATGAGAGATAATTTACGAAAATGGTATTAATATATACAATCAAATATATATTAGGAATACTGTTATGAAAAAATGCTAATAATTATTCTCCAATGCCAAACCTGTGGTATTATAAAAACTTTATATTTTATTCATTCTTCAAACTTGATAATTTATAAAATAATGCAGATTACTGATTTAAGATTATCTCAATATATCACTAGCTTATCAATAGACAAAAGTTTCAAATATATTCTCAGTGTTTGCTTTATTAAAATCTATTTCCTTTAACTCAAATATATTAACATTAACATAAAAATGTTTTTTTAAAATTGCATTATTATATTTTAGTTTAAAAAACAATGGATATTTAAAAAATAAATACATGATTGTGTGTACATGCAATGTAGTGACTAATATATTGCTACCATATAGTGGGCATGGTATGCAGCTAAAATCCTTGACACAGTGTTCAAATTTAGATTGTTCAATAAAAATAAATTTAAAAAACGTCATGAGTAAGAAACATTCTTTTCTTTACTTTTCCTCTAAAGAAAAAAGTAAAACCCTTTTAACTATATACAACTTCTGACATATTTAAGATAGTTTTAAAAAGCAAGAGTAAACATCAGAAACTTAATATCACTACTTATTTCCCTTCCTATCATCATGAATAAATTAAAAATTGGCATATATTTCAACTGGTTACTTTTTCCAAAGTAAAAATGACATGATAACAGTTTTAATAATGTTAAAACAATCATTTTAAAATTTGTCTGAAGGTTTGTAATGATAATATATTATAAAATGTGATATGCTGGACTATTGCCATCATTTATAAGTGAATGTTGAATGTATAGAAAATTTTAAACTTTATTTAAACTTTCCAAATACAAACAACTTATTGGTAATAATACACAATCTGTATTGTCTATTTGTGTGTTATTACTAACAAGTTGTTTGTATATGGAAAGTTTAAATAAAGTTTAAAATTTTCTATATATTCAACATTCACTCAAAAATGATGGCTATAGTCCAACATATCACATCTTAATCATTTTAAAAATCTAATAAAAATAGTAATTCTCTTTATTATGCAGAATAAAGGCGCATAATGCTAATTTTGCATCCATGGTAAATGCACAACTGAAAGATTTTCATCACTACTTTACACATAGTCATGGTAGATCAACATTTTAATTCCAACTTTGTAGATATATTTTCAAGAAATTTGAAGAAAACAAATCAATAATAATGCAAAAATTTCAAAATTAGAAATTCAATATTTAATAACATCTGATACTTTATTTTTGGTTTCCTGTGAACAGGATAACTCTGTTAAATAAATAGTTAAACACATTTTAAATTTTATTTGAATAGATAACACTTAACTTTTTAATAGTAATAATATTATTGTTATTATCATCATCATCATGGTTATCAAATGGCTTTATTTCTTGAAAGTTTAAAAAAAGTTCAAGTGCCAAAAGTATCAGCAATAGAATCTATTACAATGCATATTTTAAAAAATATTCCATTAGAATCTTGTTATATTTTGTAAATATATAATTATAACACTAAAAATAATGATAATATATATAAAATAGCCCAGAAATAAAGAACTATGTGCTAAGACAACAGTAATTTTTTTAACAGAAAAAAACAAACAAACATTAAATATGTGTTATATGTAACTAGACATATATTTCATGTATGCACTTTTGGAACAATATGCTGCTTTGAATATTGGGATTGTTAGATTCTATTTCAGTATTGCTAAGCAATAAAAACTAAAATTATAATGTTCTTGGTATTTTGTAAAAATCCATTAATTAGATTTATAGTGTCTATTTTAATAGTCTACAAGAATATCTACAAAGTGAAGCAATGAAGAATTAAAGATTATTTTTATTATCTGAGAATGAAAATTTGATGGTACAGGATTTCATATCAATGTTAAGATCAAGGTCACATTTTATCAGAAAAGAAAAGGCAGAGTATTTCATTATGTTAATTTGTCAGAAGCAATAATATCTATTGAATAAAATATTTATTGAATACATATTTAGTATTCTGAAATAAGTTTATTTTCAGTTATTTCATTTACTATACTATATAAAACTGATTTATAAATATGAGGTTTTGTTTAGGACTCTGCACATTTGAAAGATCTGCTTAAATACCAATTATTGCTGAAACAGTATCATATTTGTAACATTTCATACAAATAATCTATGGGTGAAAATATTACAGCAATAGTGTAATTTACTAATAAAAAACTATTATTTTTTACTTATTAATTATATTTTATAAATATTGTAAAGATTTATTGCACTTGATGCATAAATAATAAGTTGTCTTGGAAATATTTCATTTAACTTTTACTTCATTTTACCTCTTATTGCAAAGTTAAATTTTAAAATTTGGTTTCTCTTTTTTTTCCAAGCTACAGTAGTTCATTATTTTTTTCTAATTGTTTATTTTTTCCATCTAAAGTTAATTTTTGCACAAGTTCATCAATCCATACACAACTGTTCTGATTTTAAGCCATATCATAGCTATTGATTATTTTCTACTGAAGTTATTTCTACTTCTTTTAAAGTTTCCTCTATCAGAATGATGAGATGATTTTCAATCTTTTATTTAAATTATTGATAAGAAACTGATTTGATTTCTCCATGAAAACAACTTATTTCAATATTTATTGTGATGCAATAGTAGTTTTTTTTTTGCTGAAACATTTTCATTTTGTATATTTAAAAGTATGATAATTCACTCTTTACATTCAATATTCTTAATATTATGAACTCCAAGGTTCATTAACTTTTATGATTATCATGACATTTAATAACTTCTGTGAAGAAATTAAATGATTGCTTTTCCTTTTAGCTGTAATTCTATTTGTCATCATTTGATGGAATTGAAAAAGGTACATTTCATGTTAGGGCTCTCTACATTTCAATTACTTTAACATATTCAGTAATTTATTTCTAAAAATATCTTTATCACATGCTAATATGTGTACAACAATCTTCCAAGAACAAATTGTTTTGTCATTTATTTAGCACATAAAAGTCCTTTTCCTGTATAGTCTTTGTAAAGTTTTACTATGAGTTGGCATCAAATATTTAATGAATTTAACTGTGCATGATGAAAATAATTTTTTTATAAAATCATATCTAAAATTTGCAAGAAATCTAGTTTAACTAAATGCAATGTATAGTTGGATTTCAATAGTCTTATTAATTTTTCTTTATATATGCATTGATAAAATTAAAAAAAATTAAACAAATCTGCCTTCCTTACTACTATTACAATGCTTATTTTATTAACATTAACCAATTTTACAGTTTCAATTAACCAGCAATCTTTTTCAGTATTATAAGATAAATACACAAATAGTTTATCATATAAACAAACAATTTAATAATATATTTGCTTATAAATTGAAATCATTTTTATATATTTATTACATATATACCCATTTATACAGCCATATATAAATATATATTATACTAACATATATTATGCTCGATTTTTATGTATAATATATAAACAAACACCACATTTAATATATATATATATATATTCTAACCTCCCCCCGCGCGTTCTCACCCCAAAAATATATTGTTTATTACGAATATTAAGGGTTCTAGCTCAGTTAACAAATAAATAAATGAAATATTCAGCATTAATTAAAATGATTACTAGCTCTAATTTTAAAATACAAATTCGGTTCAATTTTAAAATGAATTAACAAATATTTACTATTTTCATGAGACATGGAGTGACAATACGGGGAACGAGATAGACTACATTGAGACATTATCCACACGATACTACCTCAATGGCATAAGAACACTATTCCCCTTTTTTACTATACCAAACAACTAACTCATAGTATTCTTACGACTTTCTGAGCTCTATTCACTACGATTAAAATAATAATCATATCTTAATCTTCTTTATAACAAGAATCTAGCTCAATTAAATAAAATGAAGTAAAATAAAATAAAATCTCAGATTCAGAAATTGTATTCTAACTGATTTAAAATTATAGTAGTAAAATATGAAAAGGGAATTTTATGTCATAATCTACTACACAGCAACTAACAATAATAAAATAATAATAACAATAATAATATAATATAATCTTATTTCTTCCTAAATAAAATAAATAAATATGTACGTGGTAGTATTTTAATAATCTGACAACAGAATACGTGTGGCAACATTAGCATATAATTTAATGTAATATTGTGGCAACCGACTTATGACCAATAAATAATATAAAATTATGATCTTTTAATTTTAACATACCAATAAATTCTCAAAATTATTATAACACTTTTATGTTTACCTTTTGTGCAAAATCTATATGTCTGTTTCAATTATAAATGTATCGTGATTTCATGCATCCATGTGGAGAAATAACAACTCGGACACAAGACTTTAAAACAAATTTAAAACAAAGTTTATTAACAACATAAATAAATTAACAATATTTTTACAATATATACATTGGATATCCCTTACTTTCATATCTCAACTTAATTTATTAGTTTATAAAATGAAATCAAAATAATATCTACTTTTTCTAGTTAAATCTTATTTTTTAACACTTAAGAAAATACAGTATTATTACTTGATTTATTATTATGGTTAGCTTATTACAAAATGCATTTCTTATATGATTATCACAAACACTTTTCATCCCTAATATTATTAAAATTACATTTTCTACAAAATTTTACATTCGTAATAAAATTCTACAAAATAACAAATTTTAGTTTTATATTGGTTGTATGGAATCTTACAAAGTCAAAACATTGTTCTACATTCGGTATTAGGTTTTTATTGTTCATTATCCGATGTTTATTAATCCTAATATTCTCATTTAAGCCTTACTTCGGATGATATAATTACAACTATTAATATACCATGCACAAGTATATGTTTATTATACCTTATTGAACTATTTTCTTAATAAATATGCAATACTTATTTTCTAAATATTATTAAAAAAAAATTCATTCAAATTTTATTATCACTTTTAAAATACTTGGTTTAGATTTCTTTTCAAAATCTTATATTCGTTTCTGAATTAATTTTACAATGTATTATATGATTCTTTCTCTCTTTATGATATTTTGGACTTTCAATTTTAAAGTTACACAATACTATACATTCCAGCAAATAAACTATTCTTACATAAACGAAAACATATCTTCAGTTCTATTTTATTCATTATTTCTTTGAAAATATCTTTCTGACCAATGCAGATTCATGAAATAAGGATAGCGAAGATAGATGCATAGGATCAAAATACAACTAGAATATTACTCGTCATATATCTTGACAATCATGGCACAGTGAGTTAAAAGACACTATAGAGGAGTGACCTTTACCTGTCTACCAACCTCTATTATAGGAACGATGTTAAAGCTATTTCTTCAGCTTTATTATAACATCCAAAGTTTAAAGATATGCAAAAACACTGTCCAAACTATATGTGTTCAGTCATAGGGCTTAGTTAACTATACTGAAATCACACAAAACTAAATATGATCCAAATCCTTTATTTTTCCTATTTCTTAAAAAAAACATCATCTTGGTTTCCTCTCCACTAGTACTTCCAAGTCACTATCCGATCTTATTTCTCAAGATTTTTTCTATACTGTACATCGACAAATACATATCTGCATTACTAACAATAATAAAATTCATTTATTTTAAAACTATTCCACTGTTCTATAAGAAAATCTTTTTACTACTTTCCTCCGTATATTTAATCATATACAACTATTTAAATATCTGAATACTTTATCACATGAAAGTTCAAAAGAATCACACAATTGTTCTGTTAAATTATATTATTAATATACATTAAATAAATTATTGCATGCATATTCCGACTTACTCCTATCTCATAATATGTTAAAAATGTATAAAATGTGTACATATAATTTAAACTTTCACACTTCATTCTTAGGTCAATAGATGATCTAAAAAAAATACATTATGCATTAGAAATAACTATCAAAATTACCAAAACGACCTTTATCTTCTCCATCGCGTTCCGTAGGCTTCACCATCCATTTGATCCTTGTAGATATAAGATTCACATCCATACACTTTATTTTTTAAACACTATTTCTATAATTTTATCAAGCTATTATATTTAAATTTTAATATTACTAAATTTATGTTTTATGTTTTCCCTAATCTCACATAACATTTTATATTTTAAATAAATTAGAAAAAATATTTAAACTATATTTACTGTACTTCTTTATCAAACTTTCTTGAAAACCGTTCATATTAAAGCTAAAAAAAAAATGTTTATTATTTCTTCTTCTGTCACTTAATGTTCTTCTCCCTGCTTGTTCAATTTTAAGGCAAAACAATTATTGATCTGTTTAATAAATATTCATAGATGACAATCCTTGGTTTTTTATAATATTTAATACAATTATTAATTATGATATCAATTAATCCCGTAAAGAAAACGTCTACATATTCTCTTCTAATATTTTCTGCTAATATTTTCCCCCGCGCGACTTTTACGATGCATCTTCTAGGTACTTTTATTTAAGTATTCAGTAAAATTTTCTGTCTCCATGGATCCATTTTCATTAAGTAATTTAAATTTCCATTTTCCTAATCTCTATCTTTATTAAGCGTTTTTATAATGAACACTTTATAATATTTTAATTCTTCTTAGATAAAGTTTTTTCTTTCCTTTTTTAAAAAAAATAATGACTCTTTCCTATCATTATTCGGTAATTTTTCCTTTCTTTTAAAGTTCTGGTAACTATATACTTTGTAATGTTTCCTTTAAAAAGGACAAACATTCTTTCTCTGTTATAACTTTTACATAATTTTTTCTTTATGATATACGTATCTTAATTTTTCCATAGAGAAGAATAAAATAACTTCAGAGTAGCCTTATAAATTTGTGCGTCATAATTTTTCCTGACGGCAAATAACTTCTCTTTTAAGTTTTCCGTATAGCGTCCAAATTATATTCCTCTGAGTTACAATAATAAGTTTCTGGTTGAGCGTAAATAAAGCTGTATCAAGGCACTTTACAAATATTTTTCCTTTCTCATAACTTCTATATACTGTTTTCTGTAATATTTCCATTTTACTGTAAGGTTTTGGCTAAACTTGAATAAAATTACTGGTAAGAAAACTTTTAAAAATTAGCCCTCCATGAAAAGGCAGTTCAAAATATTATATTAAAAAAAAAACTTTTAAAAACAAATATAAAATTTTAAAATTATATTACTTTTCTAGCTTACGATATTATACAGCTAAAAAAATATGTTACTCCCTCCTTCACTTACACATTACCTTCTCCAGCTTCGTCTAATTTTTATATTTTGTCTGCTAAAATACCTCCGTTGATTGGTTAATGACTTTTTTAGCGCGAACAAATTTACACATTTTAGTTTTATAATAGATTAAACCTTTTTAAAATAAAGAATTTATGACGTCATGTCTTAAATATTATTTAGAATGTATTTTTTAACTCAATTATAATTTTATCAAAATCATTTAAATTTTAAAACAATTATTAAAATATCATTTAATATTTCAACTTTTACTTTAACGATAGATAGCAATTATATTTAGTTTTATAATTCACAAACTTTATTATTATATTCTAACAAGCGTGTGTGTGGAGGTATATAATATACAGTCACATGATTACTAACTTTATCAGATGATTTTTTAATTTACGTCTCGGTCTAAATTACGAAAAACTGATATATTTTATAAAAAATTTGGAAAATAATTTCAACTTGTAGAACTAAATATAATTCTCACCATCCCAAAGTTTATTTTAAAATATATTAGATTAAATTTGAATATTAATTATAATTATAATATTACATATAGCGTTTATTTAATTTATTAGTTTTAAAATATTACAATTGGATTGTTAATATACTTTTAACTATTTATAGCTGTATTATTTTATATGGCCAGCTTTTACAACCATAAGCAAGGATATAATTAAGCTTTATTTAACTGTTTCTTTAAAATAATCCATTACACTTTTATATACCAGGTAATTTTCAGCCTTAAATTGTACTATAAGATCTAATCGATCATACAATTATCAGTATATTACACAAACGTATTTTAAAATTTAAAATTTTTTAGCAATTGACCATTCTACCTTATTATGACCTATAGATAAAAGCACAATATATATATAAAGCACGACCATCTATATATATAATATTATATGAATACATTAATATATTCAAACTTTATATTCATATCAAAAATATCATAAAAGGCAGAATCAGTAAGTCCTTAATATTTTATAATTTTATATTAATTAATATTATTATACATATAAAAATATTAAAAATATAGCCAACCTATAAAATGTATAATCTTTTATTATTACTTTATTAATTTTCTATTAATAATCTAATGTATTAATGTATAAACAGTACTCATTGTTTAGACAGGTCAGCTGCTTGGTGGCATTCTTATCTAAAAAAACCACACTATTATTACTATTCCAGGCCAACATTTTTTAAACTATTTACAATCAACAACTTATGATCGAACAATATTTGCTTCAAATGGGATTTTATTTTTAAATTACTTTTAAACTCACTTTCAAACCATTTTATTGGATTGCAATTCTTTTACAGTTTGGAAACTAATTTAAAACAATTTACGATCCTACATTTTTTGGTAAAATGAGACTATTTTATTTTTAAATAAACTCATTTTCAAACCATTTTTTTTGGATTGCAATTCTTTGACATTTTGAAAACTAATTTAAAACAATTTACAATCGAACATTATTTGGTAAAATTGAATCATTTTATTTTTAGATTACTTTTAAACTCATTTCCAAACCATTTTTTTGGTATTGCAATTCTTTTACATTTTGAAAACTAATTTAAAACAATTATTGCAGAGATTCTTATGCAAAATGTGTGTCAACACATTATCACTTGTCAACTTTATTCTCAAATACACTTTCCAAATTTTTCACCCTTCAAAAATGTGTAGGGAAGCATGTGGACAGAACGACAATTTTTAGTAGACAATACTATGTCAGTTTTGTTGTAAGATGATTATTTGAAAGACAATATTTAAAGACTTATGATAACTTAAAGTACAGCTACCCTCAAGTCATACTGTACTAAAGTTTTAATAGTTAGCATACGGGTAAACTGCATAACAGCATAAGTACATAGCCTCTGTTATTCACATGGAAATCAAGTGAATAATGGTGTATTTCTGTTGTTTTGCAGAGAAATATAGCCACCAAACAACCATCCTGGCTATAAAATAGCTGGACACAGCTGCCTAAATGGTATATTTGTGTGCTTTTGCAGAGAAATAATACCACCAAGTGGCTGGCCTGTCTAAACAATGAATTTACTGTAAACTTTATTTATATTTTTAAATTCTTTCTTAATTAATACACATAGCCACCATCTTATTGTTCAGTTTTTCCAACTGACACTAACTTGCATTTTAATCTGTTTTTTTTTTAAAATATAGTGGTTCTCTCTTTTTACTTTTTACATAACTAACTTAATATTTCTTATAAAATTATTATTTGGAATTAATATTGCCTCCTAATTAAATCAAGAGAGTTTTTAAACCAATATCTTTATTTAATATGGGTTTGATACTATTTATAAGGATAGATTCTTTGATTTTTGTATCTTATCATTTTCGGATATTGAATCATTTTAATACTGTCCTTTTCAAATACATGCTCTATTTTCATTAAATGAAAATAAATATGACTTCATCTGTAAATTGACTTTTTGTTTCTCCAACATAATTGGTTTTAATATTATTGAATTCACATTTCTTTACATTTAATTTCATATATTCAATTTATAATATCTGAATTTTCATTTATTATTTTAAAATTTATTATATTATTACATTTTTTATTTCTTTTACTTATAATTTCATTTGTATTTTTAACTATATTAATATTACAAGTTTTTAAACTTTACAATTAATTTTTTTTCTCATGTGTCATAGCATCAGCTGGGAAGCAAACCCGCTATCCCAGGACAACTGCTTGTAAAGCAGCTGTCGCTGATCTCTTGACCACCAATTAATTTTATTATTACTATTACCATTAATAACACTTTTTCATTCATTATCATTATTCCAAATAAATGTACTTTTTATCAACTTTATATTATTCTTTATAAATTTAATTGGTTAATCATTATTTAAAAGTTCATTTTTATTAACTTTATTTGTCTATTATATCATCCTTATTTTAGCAATAATTTATTACCTTGTGAACTCTAAAACTTATGATATGAACTTTATATTTTACATCTATGTTAGAGTGCAAATTAGTAATTTTATTTATTCAGATTACTTTTTTAAATTGTTGAACTTTCTATATTTATCTACCATTTATATCGAATTTAATTAACATTATATCCAAATATACAAGCTTATTTTTTTCTTTTTCAACAATAGATTTAATATTATTATCCAATTTACTAATATGTTCAATAAAAAATCTATTTGTCTTTGACTTTTATTAAATATTAATATACCATTTTATAAAACTATTTTTATTTTTTAATATTGCCTCTTCTAAGTTTTCCATATAAATACTACTCAACACTTCACTTAATACCACTCCTATTAACTAATTTTTTTGTTTCCTGAAAATGTGATAATGGTGTTTTAGTTGTATTTATATATAGACTATTTCCATCATCTAATATGAAGTATTAAATGTTTTATAAACATTTACTTTATTTAAATATTGCAATTACATTCAACTGTTATTATTAGCACACAGGTTAGTATGTGTGCAATGTTTCAAGAGTATTAATCTCCTCTCTTCTTCATGTGCTGTAGGCCTGACCAATGACAGTACTAGCATAGGAATCAAACCTGGACCATTAGATTCTTGAATATTGTATTTTAAGATAACATTGTAACCAACTGAGCCATCTTGGCAAAGGCAACAGTCAGTAGAAAATTCATAAGCTTATCTATGAAATTCCTTATACTTTCTCTTTTTCCTAAGAGCAAAGTTAACTAGTAATTCCCATAAATTATGTATAGTCACACTTATGAGGTTATGCACCATTATTATCTTCTTTGTGCCTTTTCCTCTCCAATATTTTTGTATTTTTCCAATTAAAATATGTTCATTGATAAATACGTGGTATGCTATCTTAAATATTTCTATTTTCTCTCTTCTAATCATCAGTTTGTGCTCTTGCAATCACTTTTCAATGGGGCAACTGGTCTCATTAATATACATTCTTTCACATTCACATAGTATTTCATAGATGCAGTTTTTACATTTCATCATTTTAAGTTTAGACTTTGTAAATGTTAGATTTTTTTGTAATGTGGTATGGTTTTAAGAAGATGGTCTGATGCTATACTGATTGCAGATTTTCCTTAATTTGTCTGCTATTTTTGATATATATGGATACACTACAGTACCAATAGTTGTTTTTTTCTTTTCATGGTTCTCTTTGTTGTTTATTTAATGTTTTTTTTAATAACATCTGATGCATAAACAGTTTTCACAAGTTTTCTATATAGATTTTTTTTTTTTCAAATTGCTAGATTCTGGACAAATTTTTTTTGCTCTGTTTCATAGTGATAGTATAATTCCATGTTTTCTGCTTCTGGTGTGATTGTATGTATATCCTAAGTATTATCCTGTATGTGTGGGTTTTCTGTAAATTATAGTTTTGATTTTGCTATGAAAAAGTCTTGTCACAAGAACATCTAAGAATGTCAATTTTTGTTTTTGTTCTAATTCTCTTGTGAATTTAATTGAAGAAGATATATTGTAGATGTGTTTTCAGAAAGTTTTTAGATGTACTCCACCATGTGAAAATATAACAAATGCATCAACATAGAAAAGTCAAACTTTAGATAAATATAAACAGTGAAGATTGCCAATTCCTCTACAAGCTTTATGATAAATGCTTAGCCAGAGCCAGCACTTAAAATATCTCTGTCATGAACCCCTCCCCAAACCCCTGACCATGGTTTCGTGCTTTGGTACTCCTCAGAGAGGTGTCAGGGTAGGTTCAGACACTAGATCTAAAAATACCAACCCAAAGCCAAGCACTTATCTAAAAGTTATCTATTGAGTGAAAAATCTGAAAATTTCAGACATCTACATGTCTTCAAACCCAGCTATCCAACTCAAATAGCTATATGGGGCTCATAGATCTTCAGCCATACCATATATTAGTAGTCTTAGCAATATAAAATTGCATAAGACTTATGGTAAAGACTATAAATAGTCAAAATAAGAGTCATATATCACTTGACCCTATCTCTTAAGCTTGTAAGTTATAAACAGTAAGGATTGCCAATTCCTCTACAAGCTTTATGATAAATGCTTAGCCAGAGCCAGCACTTAAAATATCTCTGTCATGAACCCCTTCCCATACCTCTGACCATGGTTTAGTGCTTTGGCACTCCTCAGAGAGGTGTCAGGGTAGGTTCAGACACTAGATCTAAAAATACCAACCCAAATGCAAGCACTTATCTAAAAGTTATCTATTAAGTGGAAAATCTGAAATTTTCAGACATCTACATGTCTTCAAACCCAGCTATCCTACCCTGACACCTCTCTGAGAAGTGCCAAAGCACAAAACCCTGGTCAGGGGTTTGGGGGGGGGTTCCGGCAGAGATATTTTAAGTGCTGGCTCTGGCTAGGCATTTATCATAAAGTTTGTAGAGGAATTGGCAATCCTCACTGTTTATAACTTACAAGCTTAAGAGATAGAGTCATGTGATATATGACTCTTATTTTGACTATTTATAGTCTCTGCCATAAGTCTTATGCAATTTTATATTGCTAAGACTACTAATATATGATATGGTTGAAGATCTATGAGCCCCATATAGCTATTTGAGTTGGATAGCTGGGTTTGAAGACATGTAGATGTCTGAAAATTTCAGACTTTTCACTCAATAGATAACTTTTAGATAAGTGCTTGGATTTTGGGTTGGTATTTTTAGATGTAGTGTCTGAACCTATCCTGACACCTCTCTGAGGAGTGCCAAAGCATGAAACCATGGTCAGGGGTTTGGGGAGGGGTTCCTGACAGAGATATTTTAAGTGCTGGCTCTGGCTAAGCATTTATCATAAAGCTTGTAGAGGAATTGGCAATCCTCACTGTTTATAACTTACAAGCTTAAGAGATAGGGTCATGTGATATTTGACTCTTATTTTGACTATTTATAGTCTCTTTAGATAAATGTGTGTTGGTCTTTATGAATGTGGTTTCAACTTCCATGTAAATATTGCTAATCAGTGATGACAATGGTGAATCCATAGTCATTCCTTTAATATTGTTGGAATAATTCTGTGTTGTATTGAAAATAAGTTGTGGTTATGCAGAATGTTAATAGTTCCATTATACTATCAATAGGAAGAGTTGTTCTGGTTTGTAAGCTTTATCACCATTTATCTTTCTTCTGTAAATCTAAAGGGATAGTTCCTAATAGTTTGCAATTAAAACCTCCAATTCATTCCCAGAGAATTGAGAAAATTACGCAGAGAGCAAATAAAGCTGTTAAGAGAAAGAATTAAATGCTCAAAGATTTTCCAAGTATTAAAACTTCCATTCCATTAATAATTTCGAATTTTTTTAAAAAAATAAACTTATAAATGAAGACTTTACAAGAGTTTCCACGAAATAAAAAAAATCATGGTGTATATTATATAAAAACATAAAAGAATGTCAAAAGAAAAAATTTGCAAACCTATATGAGCATATCAAAACTCATAATGTATCAAGCAGTGTACCAGCTTCAATTGTTAAAAATCTGAGTTCCAAACATCTAACAGATGCTGAAATTTACATTCTAAAAAGAGAATTAAACCTTGCCATCCTTTCATTTAATATCACTTTATTTAGACATAATGGCAGCTACCGAAAAAGTCTCTCAAACACTGCCCTTAGAAGAAACATCAGAATTACTCTGGAGAATAAAAAGATTTGAAAAGTAATAAAAATTGAGGTCAAACATATATTATAATAAGAGATAAAGCAATTAAATCTCTCAAAGTAGATAAATCTATAATCAAACTCCCTGCTGACAAAGGCAATGCAATAATTGTAATACATATAACTGATTATGATACCAAAATACAAGAACACATAATCGCAGATCAATACAGAAAAGTGACAAAAAATCTGATATGGAATACTGAATCAAAGTTACAAGCAGTACTCAGAAAGCATTTCAGGCACTATAGTGATTCAGAAAAATGTAAACTAACATCATATTTCAGAAAAATTTGTCATCTTTATGATCTACCTAAAATCAGTAAGGACCATATTTCATTAAGACCTATCATTAGTTCTAAAAATTCATTTAGCCAAAATATATCAAAATTTCTTCTCAAAGTTCTTAAACCTTTGACATATAAAATCCAGCCCTTTATTAGGTATTTTAGACACTTTGTAAAATTAATCAAGAACGCGAAAATTAAAAGAACTCACATATTAGTAAGCTTTGATGTGGAAAGTTTATTCACAAATGTACCATATGAAGAAGCATTGTCTATTGCAAGAAAAAGATTAATAGGTGATAATAGCTTATAAACTAGAACAACTCTTCTTATTGACAGTCTAATGGAACTATTAATATACTTTCTTCTAACAAAGTCAAGTAATGGCTATTGGCTCACTATTGGCATCCCTGATAAGTAATATTTACATGGAAGAAATTAAAACCACTGCCATAAAAACTACTCCATTTCCACCTCTTTGGCTTTGCTGTGTTGATGATTTGTATAGTCACATGGTGGAGTACTACTACAAACATTCTGGAAACACTTCAACAGCATATTCCCTCCAATTAACGTCACAATAGAATCATAACAAGAACAAATTATAAAAAATGTATTTTCAAATTTTATGTGCCTTATTTTTACAGATATATTTTGAAACTTACCTACAGTTTATTAAGAATTTACAGGCATCGTTTTTAGATTTTGGAGTAAAAGTTTTATTAGATCTAATAATAAGTTGTATACATATATATTTTTTCAAATGTTTCCAAATTAAGTACATGGCCAATTATTGATATGTACGATAATGATTGTCAAGGATGTGTTACATTTATATGAGTCTTTATTTAGTGTTGCTTGCTAAATAATAAGTTCCAATATTCTATATAAGCAATCACATAACCAATATTTTGATTTACAAATAAAATGATTGATATTAAATGATCGACTATTTTATGTGAACCATGATAGTTGTCAGAAAAAATACAGTGGAGTCATGCACTGTGCATAATTTTCTTCCAAATCTTTCTTGCATTCAATGTGTATGGCACATAATAGTTCATATTTTGTTGACAAATATTGATTAGAATAGAATAGGTATTGCTTGTAGAATTGCAGATGCACAGTACTTTTCAACATGCAGATAAACTTATACATACGTATAAGCAAAATTTTAAACAATAAATTAATAAAAAATTAAGGAGGATACATATTCATATATTTTATTAAATGTTTCTATTTTTAAAATAAAATAGCAAAATGTCTGATTTTCTTGCTATTAAATACATTCTGGGTGATTTTCTTTTTTTCAGTAACTTTTTTTTTTGCAGGCAGGGTGATGAAATGGATAAAGAAACATAATACATTAGTTTCTTAAACAAGAAATTGTGGTCACTTTTTTTATGTCAGTATTATCTTAAATATGTTGTAAAATATTGTAAAACTTTTACCATTACTACTAGAAAATAATTTATTATGCAAAATGCTGCATATCAAATTCAGAAAAGCAATAAAGAAAGAATAAAATATATGCTTTCAACATAAACTGAAATTTTTTTATTAATATATATAATCATTAACAGTGCTAAAAAAAAAAAGGCTGCTCAAAAATGTTTTTCTTTTTGTTTTTTTATTTATATTTTTAAAATGTTAAGAATTTTAAACTTCTCCTTCGATAATTTAATATACAAATTAAAAAGCATATGAAACACTTGAATGATAAGCTATACAGATTCCAAAAATTATTATATGCTAAGCGCTTTCAATGCCATTTGCCTCATATTCATAGTGGTAATGCGAAATGCAGAACGAGGAAATAGGGCAAGGAAACAAAGCGGTATGCAAAGTATTTGCATATGCTTTGCATACCGCTTTGTTTCTTTGCCCTATTTCCTCATTCTGCATCTCACATTACCACTATGAATATGAGGCAAATGGCCTCAACAGCGCTTAGCGTATAATAATTTTTGGAATCTGTATAGCTTCTCATTCAAGTGTTTCATACGCTTTTTAATTTATATTTTTGTTTGTTTGTTTACATTTTTCTTTGGTTAGCATATAATTAAAGTGGGCACTTAGATATAGCATAGGTTGTGGCTCTGCTCTATAGGGAAATGTATCTACGTGTACATGAATAAGATTTTACAATTATGGTCCACTGAGTAAATTATAACTAGATTGAATAGATTCCAAATTATCAAAGTTAATTATAAATACATTAGCTAAAAATATTTATAGCTAATATTATAATGCAACCTTAATAAATTTATAATAAACTTTTGTTTATTTTAGTATGATCTCTTTTTATTTATCACTGTTGTTATTACACAATCATATGCTATGACCAACTGAATATTCCAAGTAGTCTCTAGTTCTCCATAACCTCATGGATATAGATTAAGTTGTTGTAATGATTGAGCATGTTGCAAGGAATTATGATTGAATATTCTCAAAAGTAAAGATTAATTTTTCTATATCAGTAGCTAAAGACTCAATACAAGCTGATGCTTAAATTTTAACAATCATAAATAAAAGTGAAAAATTGATGTTGCCCATAAAGTGGATTCTCAATAATATATTTATTGTAATTATCAAAAAGAGTAGGAACTAAGCTAAGTGACAAACTAAATGTTATAATCCAAAATAACAAAATGGTACCTAATCAAAATCTCAACTTAACTTCCAATAAGCAAATAAAAGTTTAATATTCATAACTGCTGTAAATATCTAAAACAATGTAAATGCATATTGATAATATCTCAGAGTTAAAATAAAAATGTGTAAATAAGCATTTATTTTTATATAGCGTATGCACAATTAGCTTGAAAGGCTGATATTTGAATGTAATAATAAATGTGTGTAACTGTATAATATGTACAGTATTAAGAAATCTAACAATAATGATATGGCTAGCAGATTCTTTCTTAAGTTTTCAAATATAAATAAATCAAATCTAATGTTATCTCAGAATTTAATAAAATATTTATGTATAATAAGTATGACTCTTAGAATTTTATTATTTAATTACAACTAAATGGCAAAGGGAATTTTATTGTCTCCAAACCATATCTTATGTAAGTAAGCAGTAATATTTAAATTATATATGCTAATATTAGCAACTAATATGAAAAACGTTAATTTTAGAAAATCAGTATATCTTTAAATAAACATAATACAATAATATGAAGGGACTATAATTTGCCAAAATGATTTAATAAATGTAAAATGTTTATTTACAAAATATATAATAATAATAACAATAATAAATTATGTCATAAATAAAATATATTTATCAAAGATTTTTAAATTTTTTAGAAATATATAAAATTCATTACTCATATCTGCTCATGCTAATATAATATGTAAGTGGATCTTTATGTGTTGTTAAATGAGCCATTAATAGAAGAAGATTGTTTATACAAGCTAGATAATTATTAAGTAACTAATACAAAAGACTATATATGATTTTTATTTAGTATTACAATATCAGTTTCCTAAATTATACATTTCTTTCATGTAAACTCAAGTAATTTCATTGCAAAGATAATAAACTATTAATTTATTTTATACAAGATAATAAACTATTTATTTTATACATGCAAATTCAATGAATAGGTGTTATAAAATATCTGCCTATCATAGGCAATGCTATAGCAAGAATTTATGAGCATGGAGACTAAAAATATATTCAACTTAGCTGCATGTGGCATTATAAAATATACTTTAACAGGCAACCCCGGTATCAACTATAGTGTTAGTCTAAAATAGATCTTTAAAAAATGTATATGTGGGCCACATGAGATAGTGAATGTAAAACTATGGCTGTTTAGTACCTGTAGACAGTATCTGACCACTGTCTACTGAATTGAATTCGAATATGAATCAATTACCTTTCTGAAATTTTATAAACAAAATTTCTAGATCTTGTGTAGATCTTATATAAGGATTTAAGTTAAGAAGTTTTCCAGTGGCCATTATTTCTTCAGTAAGACAGATAAATAAAATTTTTCTGGAAGAGTATATTTATGAGCATCAGGTAGTAACCGATCTCAAGCGCCTACCTCACTAATGCAGAAAGAATTATACTTTTCCTAAAACTCTGATCTTACACTCTCTAATTAGGTACCCGACCCTAGCTAGCTCACTCTCAGGGTTGGGAGGAAACCTATCATATGAATGGAGACATAACCAAGGAATAGGCGTATTTGAACAATCTCTTTCATTCTTTCTATATCTCTCAAATTTGATTGTGTCTAATTTAAAATTTAGCTGCTTTGAATTCCCTACCTTTAAACATTTATTACATGAATAATCGATCAAATTTCTTCAACATAATTAAGTTTTGAGTTAAAAAAAATATTTAATATATGTGTCTATTCATATAAGATGTATTTAGCTAGTTTTGTGAGGCACTTTGACAGGGGAAAAATAGGTAAATATAAACGATAAATCTAATTGTTAATGATCTATAAATAATTTCCGTTTCAGAGTATGTATATAATTTTATTCTTATTAGTTTATTAAATCAAATATTCATAAGATAAAGAAAATATATATATAATTCAGATATTAAAATCTAACATAAAAGAAAGAAAATATAATAGATCACATAAATATTGAGTTGGATAAAAAAATACAGTTATACACTACAGATTAAATTAATATTTTAATAGAGAATAAGTATTTGGAGGGTAACAATAGGCAATTCTAAGATAATTTAAGGCAAAGAGAGTTATAGTTACCTTCAGGAACCCAGGATTTTAATAAGGTTAAGTTTGCTTACATAAGTTATGTCGTTCTGAGTTAACTATCCAAAAGAAATTTTGTTTTTTGTTGAAGTATTAAAGATATCTGCTATTGGCATAAGTCCGGCATGAACGTCCATCTTGTGATATTAATTGGAAGCAAAGAATAATGATGATTAATAAATCTTTTATAGAAGCTTGCTTGGTATATTAGGTTCAACACTTTTCCTTTCTTCTTTAGCTTATTTTATACAGCGTATTTCTAAGTTCCTTAGGGTTCTCATATGGGCAGGCAGTAAGCAGGAACAGCTATGTATTTTTTAGCACGGAATGATCACCTTATACATACCTGATTTTTACCCCAACATTACAAGCATTGACATTTTATAAGTTGGTTTCCTAAAACACATTTTCTATGTGAGTTAGTTAATTCAGAGGATTTCAATATTTCATTTTAAAATGACTTCAAAATTAATACATATATATATATAAATATTAATATAACTTCTCTTTATCAAAATGTTTCCTTTTCTCTACGGCTCCAGCTTTATAATTAAACAATTTCTCTATTATCTATTGATCTTCCAAAGACAGTTTATCAGCATTTCTATCTCTCTTTCTCTGGAATGCTTTTAACATTTTTTTTTTATTTTTGGTATCTTTGTCCACTTTCTTTTCCTTTCTTTCTCGTGAATGGGTTTTCATTTATTTCTACTTCTATTCTTATAAAATATCTCTAAGAAAAACAAACAGTAAAGGTTTACTTTAGTGGCCCCAAAATGTTGGCCCTCTATTGTTTAAAATTATAACTAAATTTTTTGAAAATCTTACTTATATGCTACTATATTCCAATTACATTAAAATTTATTCAATGTAAATTATGTATATACTACTATATTCCAATTACATTAAAATTTATTCAAATGTAAAAGATAAAAAAAAACATTTACCTTTTTAAGCATAATTGTGTCCCATGCATACTAGGCAATTGGAGAAAGAAGCGGTATTGCTGTGTCTACGCCGAAAGGCAAATTCATGCAAGTACAGTGAAAACAGAGCTCTGCTGGTACCAGATTGGAATTTCAGCTTACGCTTTGCTCTCAACCACATATTTTCAATATTCTGGGTGTGTATGCCTTGGTCTTCGGATGCACGAAGTTGTTCTGATGGACAATAACAGAATGCGTATATATACCATTGTTGAGACTGCTGATATTATTGTACACAGCCCAGCCATCTGAAATAATGTGCGTACCTGGTAAAATGTACTGCTGTATCAGGCCCTCCAGTGTATCAGCCATCCTGTCTGGAACTTCTGTCAAGAAGCACTTCCTTGATCCTCTTTCTATACCACCAAATACCCAATGACTTCTTTGCATAGTCCCCCTGTGGTATTTGCAGAGGAAATAATAAGACTCAGTTCTTCAGAAGGAGTCTTCGTGCAAGCCATTTACTGGCCAATTTTGGAGTTTGGATGGCATTCCATAACTGATGCATATTCCAGTCTTCTGCCAGAATAGCAGCAACATTCAAAATTTCATCATCTGGAACTAAACATGTAGCAGCCATTTTTTCCAACTATAAAACAGAGGGTGTCTTTTTTTTTGTAACATGTGCTATAAATGTAGACAGTTTAAATTCTTAAGTTGTAGATAGTTTAAATTCTTACGTTTCACATAAATGAAAACTAATTATTTTAATTAATGTTGTATAATTAATCCAACATTCAAATTCTTTAAAAAGGTAAATGTTTTTTTATTTATTATCTTTTACATTTGAATAAATTTTAATGTAATTGTAATATAGTAGCATATTCGTAAAATTTTCGAAAAAATTTAGTTATAATTTTAAACAATAGAAGGCAACATATTGGGGGCCACTAAAATAAACCTTTACCAAACGAACTTTTATTTCTGAGTGAAATAATAACAAAATTCTTTTTTTTTATTACTTTTCTTTATATAACACATCACCCCAGCTCACAAAGTACTATGCTGACTGTCACCTGCCCTATTGTTGAACCTCTAATCCTTACTCCTATTTTTCTCCCATATCTGGTGCTTTATTCTTCAATGCAATAATAATGAGACAAAACAATTAAAAAAATTTTTTTCTTATCAACCTGCCAATTTCCTACTTTCACAGTCCCATTTGTTGGGAAGCCAATTTATTGGACGCATGCCTATCTAGGGCAGTTGGTGGATCCTATTTAACTCCATTGTAACAGGGTTTGGAACCTGGCTACTGTTACAATACCTATCCAGGCTAAATGTAAGTAAAAGTTACAATGCAAATTGCCAGCAACTTATTCTTCAAACTCATAGGAACAAAGCAATATAATTTTACAGATGATTCTTCATAAAACTTCAAATGTTTTTATAATTATAAAGCATAAGGATAACTAACATTTCTTGAATGCTTTCAAATAGCCTAGTGAAATAATGACAGATTTTCCCTTTTAAACATTGTACTACTAAATTATTTAATAACATTTTAATACACTATGAAGACCAAAAATTTAAAGATCAATAAAATATAAAAACATGTATAAAATAGATATATTTAAATATTAATTTAAACAATATAATTTTATAAAAATGACCTCACTCCAATACAAATACTGCATCAATCTTTAATATAGCTATAAAATTTAAATATTAACTACCTGCATATCGAAATTAATTTCCATCTTACTATTTATTTATTGATAACAGTAAATAAATGAATAATAATAATAAATAAAGAAAATATCCTATTGCTAAATTTATTTCTAAAAGTCTTTAAATTTTCATGAAGATACATACTTTCATTTAACCAGGGATTTTATAATGATGCAAAAATTTATTTTAATCCTTCATTGCTTTAATTTGTGTAAATCTCAAAAAATGATGTAATGACTTTTGCTTTCAATATATCAAATAATGTGATAATTTATACTTTAAAAATAAAATCCATTAATGCTGTATTTAACATAATATCTATGGTCCAAATAAATTGTTTTTCTCCACTTACTAAATATATATATTCTTGTATGCCACGAGCAATTTCCCAGAGGCAATTTCACAGATATTGACATTTTTCAAATAAAAACTTTTTTTAAGATGAAAACAGTTTCAAAACCCATTAATTAAAAAAAAAAAAACTTTTTTAAAACAAATTATCAGGTAGGCAGATTTTTTTAGAGTAATTAATTATTGATAAGAATTTGTTTTCTACTTTTAGCAGCTGAGTGATGATTAGTCTCTGAAATAATTTATCCTATTAGTGATTCTAAGAAAATATTTTTATTTCATTTACATAGGCATTTTTTTATTTATTACCATTTTCAATAAGGGTTTTAATCCATGCTGACTATCTTAAGAAGAATCAGTTGGACAGGCAAATGCTCAGTAAATTCTACTCTTAATACATGATTAGATAATAACAATC
Source organism: Epiperipatus broadwayi (assembly GCA_028023455.1). Classification (NCBI taxonomy): domain Eukaryota; kingdom Metazoa; phylum Onychophora; class Udeonychophora; order Euonychophora; family Peripatidae; genus Epiperipatus; species Epiperipatus broadwayi. The sequence continues at coordinate 7,739,931 of JAQFVV010006232.1, forward strand.
CAATATGACTATTTCATATAAAAGCAGTATGAGGATTTAACTAGCAAACAAATAACAAATGAATGACATTACTTGCCTTATTATAACTATCTATTCACATGATTGATAAAGTCACCATCAATTAAATTTATCGCATTTTTATCTTTGACATCAGGGTTTCCATGTATTCAATGGACACACATATATTCGTGTGCAAGTCCTTGAAAAAAAATGCAGTGTTCCTCCAAATCATTAGTTTGAAATAATACAAATAATATTTTAAAATAAAAATATTACATATTTCAACAAAATTTAAATATACAGATTATAAATATTAAAATATTAAAATTATTGATATTAAAATAAATTATTTCATTTGTTTATTTATTCTTTTCATTACGGGTAATATTTTAATGAAATAATAACTTTATGTAAATCTTTTAAAATAAATCAAATAAACATGCGCGCGCACATTCAAACATTATATTAAAGATATGTTACTATTCACACGATCATTTCTTATGCTTGCTTATAACTGTTATTAAAACAGGCAAATCTCTCCATACAATATTGCCACTCAGTGCAACTCATAGCATCAATAGATGCCAGAAGTCTTGTGCATACCCCCCATCTTACTTGTGGCCTTCATCAATGAGAAGCCATGGATCTGAGAGCACTGCACCTAGATGTTAGTATCTAATGCAACCCTCCAGCATCCACCTTTTATCTCTACTTAACTACAAAACACCAAAAGGTATAGGTACTGAACTGAGTTCAGACCTATATGACTGTATAAGCTAATAAGCTGGGATTTAAAATATTATTGTTTTCAATTTAAGACTCATAGTTTTGTAGTTAAATAGAGATAAAAGGTGGCTGCTGGAGGGTTGTATTAGATCCTAAGATCTAGGTGCAGTGCTCTCAGATCCAAGGTTACTCACTGACGAAGGCCACAAACCAGAAACTAGTCTGGGAATATTGGATGAGTAGGTACTAGATGGGGATTTTTGCACAAGCCTTCTGGCATCCATTGATAACTATGGCTTGCATTGAGTGGCAATGCTGTATGGAGAGTTTTTCCTGGTTTAATATATTACTATTGTAAATCATTTTAACATTATGTATAAACTAATATAAATATTAACTTATTAATCTTACTTTTAAATTACTCATTTACATATCTAAAATATTATGTGTTTTACAGTATATTGCCTCTTTAAGTTTAATTTAATATCCCTGTGTATATTAAAAATTAATAATATATATCACTTTACCACGATTTTAAAATTAGTACAAAAAATCAAAATTAATCTTATTATGTTTACAATAAGCCAATAAAAGCTTTCAGTTATATTTATTATTGTATTTAGAAGATCACCACACATTACAATATATATTCAGATCCACTGATAAGTGATCCCATATACATTCATTGATTGTATTTTACTTTTAAGAACAACAGAATAGTTTTAATTTGAAATATTATTTGTAATTTATTATTTATGACATGAATATTATTTTTAATCAAATAACCTTTTATTTTAAATGCTTTAAATAGTTATTTCTTACATAGGTATTTTGGTATAATACCTGCTACGAACATCTGGCTAATTATTCTAATTTTGTTATATATAATACATAAATCTGCCATTGCAAATACCCCCCGCCCATCCCATTAGAGAAATGCTGCAAAAGCAAAATTCTATACCTTAATCCTGTGGGGTGGGTGCAATGACAAAATGATGTATTACATATAGCAAAATTAAAATAGCTATAGCCAGATGATTACCTATGAGTCAAATATCTGTAGTAAAGCAACTTATTTTAAATCTAAACAGAGCAAAACTCTCCATACAGTATTACCACCTGTGCCAAACAGAGTAATCAATGGATGCCAGAAGGCTTGTGCATAAAATCCCTATCTAATGCCTACTCATCCAATATCCCCAGACTAGTTTCTGGCTTGTGGCCTTCGTCAGTGAGGAGCTTTGGATCTGAGAGCACTGCATCTAGATCTTAGGATCTAATGCAACCCTCTAGCAACCACCTTTTATCTCTACTTAACTACAAAACTATGAGAATGAAATTGAAAACACAAAAAATATTTTCAATCTAAGCTCAATAGCTTATATAGTCATATGGGTCTGAACTCAGTTCAGCACCCATACATTTTGGTGTCTTTGGCTCTTATACAACCATAGCCACCACTATCCTATTAGGCAGGATTGGTGTTAAACCATTAAGCATCACATGATCACATTTCCTATACTAGCACATTAATTGTTGATAAACAGAGCAAAACTCTCCATACAGTATTGCCACCTGTGCCAAACAGAGTAATCAATGGCACAGGTGGCAATACTGTATGGAGAGTTTTGCTCTGTTTATCAACAATTAATGTGCTAGTATAGGAAATGTGATCATGTGATGCTTAATGGTTTAACACCAATCCTGCCTAATAGGATAGTGGTGGCTATGGTTGTAAAAGAGCCAAAGACACCAAAATGTATGGGTGCTGAACTGAGTTCAGACCCATATGACTATATAAGCTATTGAGCTTAGATTGAAAATATTTTTTGTGTTTTCAATTTCATTCTCATAGTTTTGTAGTTAAGTAGAGATAAAAAGTGGTTGCTAGAGGGTTGCATTAGATCCTAAGATCTAGATGCAGTGCTCTCAGATCCAAAGCTCCTCACTGACGAAGGCCACAAGCCAGAAACTAGTCTGGGGATATTGTATGAGTAGGCATTAGATAGGGATTTTTTGCACAAGCCTTCTGGCATCCATTGATTACTCTGTTTGGCACAGGTGGCAATACTGTATGGAGAGTTTTGCTCTGTTTATCAACAATTAATGTGCTAGTATATGAAATGTGATCATGTGATGCTTAATGGTTTTATTTTAAATCTGTTATGTAATTTAAATTTTCTTAACATGGTTCCCCTTCTCAAGGCATCTTGAAAATAATAATATAATATTTCAATAAATTATTAGATCTATTGGTCTGGTTATCCACTAAATCACACATTAAATCTATTTATATTAATAAAAACATTTTTACTTTTATATTAGATTAAACAACATATTTTTAATCTTTAATAAATTACATTCAAATATCAGCCTTTCAAGCTAATTGTGCATACGCTCTTTTTGCGAGTGTTAATAATAATAAATGAAAACTTTCTCTTCAATACAAGATATAGTATTTATGCAGGAATAAAATGAATCCACCTATTCCTGCAACTCAAATACTTATATATGAGAAAATCTGAAGTAGTGGCAAGGAAAGCGTGAGGATGGAACACTCACTTTAAATTACCTTTGCTTCAGATTATTTAAATTAATATCCATTTATAATTACTTCTTAACTTTGAAATATATACTTATTTCTTAATTAATATATAACAAATATAAAATAATATTTTGGTAGAATAAAAAATTTAAATAAAACCTAATACTAAAATTAAATTAAAAAACTTATTCTTCTCTGAGAAATTATAGATTGGTATTACAAACATCTTAAATAAAACATGAATAATAAATTAAATAAAGAAAAGGATTAAAAGAATTTATGAAAATATTAATATATCAAGAATTCTGTCACATCTCACTTTTCTGTCAGAAGTGGACTAGCCCAGATTCCTTTCTTATCTGATCAGATTGAGCATTCACTGCTGCTAACCAATGAATAAACAGATATGTAAAACACAGCCAATGATTAATACTAACCAATAGGTAATGATGCTCAGAATCCAATAGTTGCAAGTAAGATTGGGATCTGGTAGTAAATAGTCAGCCTTTTTTGAGGTCAGCAGATAATGTTGGTCTAACTTAAATGACTAAATGCATGCTCATTTGAAACCACTGCCAACAGTATGTTTCTATTATGGTCATTATGCTGTAAGTCTGCCACAGTGAGGCAAGTCCACAATAGGATTGGAAGCTGCAAAGACTAGGGTCAACTTGAAGCAAGCTGTCTATTATAGCCAAAAGTATCTTGGCTAAAACTCACAAAGTAAGCTATTATATCAAAACGGGTCACTTCAATATGTTTTATTTAACTGGGTTTAAATACCTTTTAAAAACTTAACTTTAAGAATCTAAACTTTAATAAGTTTTACACTTACTTTAATATTATGTGAACAGACCAGCCCTTCAAGCAGAGGGGGGAATACCATTGATAGTATAGCCATCAATAAAACCCACAGCCAGATTAAGCTATACAAAGCATAACATGATCACATTTCCTGACCATGACCCACCTTGATTGCTGGAATCAAGATCCTTGCAATCTAAAGCATTCTATTTGTTTTGAGGATCAAATTCAGTCACCAACAGACCATATTATATAACTGGTATGCCAAGGACAACAGGCACATAATCCAGAACTTGAAATATCTCAAGCTAGCTCATACTCTTAAATCGGAGTCCAGCACATTTAACTCAACACATATAATATTTCTAACTTTAAATTAATGATGACATAGTAACAAGAGAGAGAGAATACACCAAATAATACTTAAGCAAACATTAATATTTAATCAAACACACATATAAAATATAATTGTATGAAAATGTACATATAAAAATAGATATAAATGATTAATCAGGCTACATTTTATCATAGTCCTTTGTTAAAGTTCATTTCATTTAAAAATAAAGTGTCTATAGACCATTATTATGGAAAATATATTCACCTAGATTTTTGGGAGATTGAGATGACATAGTTCATTTGGTTTGCATTAGTGTTCCTTTCCAATCAGTTGACTTTTTGGTCTCCATCAATGGTTTCAGAGTTTGTATTCTATTCTGCAACTTGACAATAAAAAAGAGTATGTGGCAGCATCTCCTTTAGGGTTAGGCATTTGTTCAAGGCATTGGCTCCAGGCAATTACAGTTGATTTTAGCAGAGGACATTAGAGCCTGAAGTTGTCAAATACTATGACTGTTCTACAGCTTCTGCATTGATGCTGACCACAGCAGTAATTGACTGGCTTACTACCACATTTTCAGGTTCTGAATATCTGGATCTCTGGTTGTTTGGATTCTCAATAAAAAACTCTAACTCTGCATTGTGTCCGAAACAGAATAATAATAATCCTAATTAAATTACAGATTGAAGGCCAGACTAGTTCAATCCAAAATGTAGGCGAGAACTAAATAATAGAAGCTATGACTTTTTATACTCTTCCTCTCTCATTGTTTTAACTTATTATTATTTTTCATTTTAATTGTAACTTGAATATGTTTTTTTAAAAATTAATTTTTACATTTCGTTTTAGTCTAATTGATTTTTACACTTGCTTTAATCTATTTGATTTTTATATTGCATCTAAACTTGTCTTAGATTAATCTACTATCACTTTTATGAAATAGTTTACATGCTGTTCTTTTAATTAATTCAATCAGTAATCTTTTAAACTAATTACATTTTCGAAAGTTTTCTTTTACAAACAAATTTTACTCTAACTTTCCATATTTACTTATTTTTATATTATAAAAGAAAAGTTTTCTTTAAAAAGAAGACAATAAGTTAAATCTTTATTTTAGATTTCCCCCCACATGCTTTTAATAAATAGTTTTATTCTCTCTTTTTTTTAAAAAAATAACAATCTTTTTTTTATTTTTACAAAATTTGTGTTTTAAAATCTGCTTAACAAATTATTTTTTTAACTATTCTTTCAAATAAATTTAATCATAATTTTGAATTCTCCAACATGTAATGCATATATACATGCATTTTACAACACACATCTCACTAGCATTACAATACACAGCTGGAAGTGAGTACAGTCATTAGGGCATGACCAGCCCAGCATTATCTAAATTAATATACATGGTATTGTGTTTACTGATTGTATATTATCTAATTATATTTGTTATTAATAAATTATATAAATTAAACTTTGAGTATTCATATTTTTTATAACTGTCAGTTTGAGTCTGCAATTCAGACCAAACACAACAGAATTGACACAATTGACAGGATAAGATGGACACTAATTATAATTTGGATGTGAAACTTCAACATTTTAAAGTTTTCAATTGATTTTAAAAATTATATTATTAGCAATCATTTCTGAACATGGTAATTAATTTTCTAATTTGTCAATAATACTTTAGTACTTTGCAAATGAAAATTGTTGATTCTCAAATATTCTTTCAATTTGCAGGAAACTTTTATGACAAATACAATTTCACTTTCATTAATAATGCATTGGCTCATATATTAAAAAATTTTGTCTTAAAGATACATTTATAACAAATAAAATTTTCCGATGAAATTTTTATTATTAGAGTTAAAGATAAATGGCAGTTTATTTACCAATCTGGATTGTCCCAGATTTTAGAAGGAAATCTAAGACTTTGTTTACTCACACAATTATTAATTTAAATCAGTAAACATAAATGAAGTTGATTTTTTCTCTTTTCCTTACAAACCCTTCAATGATCTAATCAATTTGAATGGAAATCACTAATTTACTAACATATTTTAAATAATAAAAAAAAAATTTTTTTCTCTTAAATAGTTTTTGGTCAGGTTTTTATATTAATTAATCCAGAAACCATTTATTTGGCATTCCTAATTCATTAAAACATATAAGAAAAAAAATCTATATTTTTACTATTTTAAACTTGAACAAAAAATAGTTTATAATTATCTTTAAAATAAAATAAACAATTTTATTACTGACCTTTAATATAATCTGAATTTTCTTTTTATATTTGAAAATAGTGAATTTAGGTTTGTGTACTAAATAAATGACACAGAAGATCCTATTTGATTACAAAATTTTAAATTCACTATTGAAAAACTTAAGAACACTAATTCTACCCCCCCCTATTCTACTATTGTCACTTATCTGTTTAACAATCCTCTGTATATAACAATACTTAAAATACTAATATCATTCAAAACACTATTATATTTTAACTTAGGGATGAACAAATAACAGCCTGCAGGACAGATGTGGCCAGCCTAGAGGTTTTATCCAGCCTACTATAGATTTTAACACAACAATATAGAAATTTTTAATTTCAATGTTTTAAAAAAATTCATTTAAGGGCATGTTCCATTTTTCACATGTGCAAAAATTTCCATAGAAATTTGAATATTTTTCTTATATGCAAAATGTAGTTGTGAGAATTTATATGGAAATTGATTTAAAAACTTTTGCATATGCAAAAAATTGGCTCACCCTAATAAATATACATAAAATTATTAAAATATATTTATTTGCTTTTAATCAAAATTACCCCAAATCAAAACTCAAACGGACTAGCAAAAAAAAATCTAAAACACTACCAATGGATTCACTTCTACAAGCAGACTTCTCAATTGTAAAGAACTACAAAACAACATATTTAAATTAAACATTACCCACAATTCCATTTATTCCTGTCCACCCTTAATATTAAAAAAAAAATTTAAATAATTTATTGCTTGTAAATGGAATTGTGGGTAATGTTTAATTTAAATATATTGTTGTTTTCGGTTGTATTCTCATCCTTGGTGTTTGCCTTAAGATGGCGTTGATGCTAATCAAAAACATATACATATAACGATTCCGGGCCGGACCTAAATGATCGATTTGATCTAAAAAGATCTGATTTCTTAGATTTGTAATAAAATATTCTACTAACCAATACTATTATATGATGTTAGTTTTTTTCATTTTTGTAAATGTTTATTAATCTTATCTTGTTTTTGAGTTTGTGTCTTTAAAGTTACGGTGTTTTTCTAATTTTTTTTTTTTTTTGACTTTACATGTGTCTTTTTAAAGTTACGGTCTTTTTTTTTTCTTTGCAAGAGTAAATCAATAATTTTATTCAAAAGCATGACGTAATAAGTAAATATTTATTAATCTTATCTTGTTTTTGAGTTTGTGTGTGTGTCTTTAAAGTTACGGTGTTTTTCTAATTTTTTTTTTTTTTGACTTTACATGTGTCTTTTTAAAGTTACGGTCTTTTTTTTTTTTTTGCAAGAGTAAATCAATAATTTTATTCAAAAGCAAGACGTAATAAGTAAATATTTATTAATCTTATCTTGTTTTTGAGTTTGTGTGTGTGTCTTTAAAGTTACGGGGCTTTTTTGAATTTTTTTTTTTTTTTTTGACTTTAGGTGTGTCTTTTTAAAGTTACGGTATTTTTTTTTGCAAGAGTAAATCAATAATTTGATTCAAAAGCAAGACGTAATAAGTCAATGTTTATTAATCTTAGATTGTTTTTGAGTTTGTGTGTGTCTTTAAAGTTACGGGGCTTTTTCTCATTTTTTTTTTGGGACTTTATGTGTGTCTTTTTTTTTTAAAGTTACGGTATTTTTGGTCAAGAGTAAATCAATCATTTTATTAAAAAAGCAAGATGTAATTCTAAATCTATCAAAAGTAACGTAATTTATATACTACAATTTAGAATTGATACCCGACTACTATTAGTAAGTACCATCATTAAAAGACTCGATTGAAAAATGATACCCGACTAATTTCCGTTTTTTTTTTGGGGGGAGGGGGACAGTAATGAATCAGAAAGTGGATTGTTTTTTGTTAAGTCTGTCTATATAAAAAGGGTACCGTTATTGAAATACTAAATTTTAAAATGATAGCCGACTAATTTGCATTTCTTTTGACAGTAATTAATCCGAAAGTAGGTTTCTTTTTTTTTTGGTAAATCTTGTGTATATATAAAAACAAACAAACCGTAATTCAAAGACTCCATTGAAAAAAAATCAAACCCCGTTGAATTTGCTTTTTTTTTATTTTTTAAAGACAGTAATTAATCAGGAACTGGATTGTTTTTGTTAGTGTGTAGATATAAAAACTAATCTTATTTTGAAATAATAAATGTAACAAAACAAAAAAAAAAAAATACCCGACTAATTTTATTTTTCGGACAAATAATTCCTAATAATTAGACAGTGGTTTGTTTTTGTTTGTGCGTATATATATATATATAGTGAAAGTAACTAGTCACGGACGAATTCTCGCGAAAACGGTACTTTTCACGTGATCCTTTAATTTTTTTTCCTTTCGCACCCTTAAAAGCAATTTTTGAGGGTTACCCCTTCATAATGGAATCTTCAGGACATTATTACTAAACTTACACCACATTAAAAAAAATAAATGTCTTATCAAATTTTAAAAAAATATGACTGCTTCAAATACACACACTCTCACCCGAAACTACAGAGAGAATAGATATTCTCCTATTATGAGAAAATGATGAACAAAATTGACTACTACGGAGGCCAATCAAGGCATTTCTTTCTCTTTGCTTTTAAATCATAGAAAAAAAGCCATAACCGGCAGCTGGCAGGAACTCTTTCTGTGTTTTATCATAGAAAGAAGTCTCTTTGTGTTGGCTTCTGTCGCCGCCTCCTCCGTCCAACATAACGTGAGGACTTTTCCACATTTATAACGTAGAAAAATTCCTCTTTGGTTGGGTGAAGGCCGGTGAAACGGTATATTTCTAGGAATTTACCTAGAAGTAGCAACATCATAAGGTGAACACCAAGGATGAAAAAACAACTTTTGTAGCTCTTTACACTGTGTAGCAGTGAAACCATTGGTAGTGTTTTAGATTTTATTTTCTTGGCTAGTCCAGTTGAGTTTTGGATTTGGGGTAATTTTGATTATTTATTGACTAGTTCAGCTTTTAAATTAAAAAATAAATAAAACAAGATTTTGAAAAAAGAATTTGAATTTATTGCTTATGAGTTTATATTAATGGCAACAGAGGTGCTAATACTTGTCCACATATCTACATCAAATAACAGTAGTAGGTTTGGGAATGTGTGCAAATCAGGAACCTACTGCTGAATGGAAAGTTGGCAGATAAACCAATCCATTCCAACTTCATAAATGTTGAATGTTAGTGTCATAGAGGTGAAATTATGAAAAAGTAGTAGTGTTGTTGGTGCTTGTTGTGAATATTCATAAAATATTTCAATTCCAAAATATTTACTAAAAAATATAAAGATAAATGGGCCTGTAAATACTCTTTTACAGTTGTAAAGGATAAACCATTCTGTCTCATCTGCAATGAAACCATAGTAGTTAGTCTTTAAAGAATACAGCACTTCTCTTTTAAAAATAAAAATTCCAATTATAAAGCAATGTTTGAATATGAAAGAAAACAAAAATCAGAAGATCTTTGCAAAAAATTGTCAGATATCCAAAAATTTTTTTTAAAAAAATAAATAGTTCTCATAAAATGGCTACACATACAGGTTATATTGTACCATACAATATTGCTAAAATTAATAAAGCTCTGTCTAATGAGGAGTTTGTTAAACACTGTATGCTCAAAGTTTGTGATGTTTTATATCCTGACAAAAAAAAGAATTTTGAAACCGTAAGTTTATCTCAAAAAACTGTGATTTCTAGCATCAAAGCCATAAATAAAAATCTGACACCATAGTTAGAGTCAACGATTGGTCAATTTAAATTCTGCTCCATTACTATGGATATAAGCACTGATATAAATGATACCGCTCAGCTAGTATTATTTATAAGAGGTATTAATGAAAACTTTTCTATTATTGAGTAATTGGCATACATACAGGTGTTAAAGGAAACAACAGGATCTGATATTTTTCATGAATTTCTGAAAGAGCTTTTGGTAGAGCACAAAGTATGACAAAGAAAAAATCTGAATTTGTTACAATTTTTAGGCAAAAATAGCCTGGAAATAATGTTGTCTTTCTATATTGCATTATACATCAAGATGCACTGTGTAAATCTGCCTTGAATATAAAACTTGTGCTTGTTGTAATTGTGAAGCTTGTAAATATTATTCAATCTCATGCACTTACTCACAGACAATTTTGAGATTTTCTTTAGCCATGCAATCTGAATACTCTGATGTGCTGTATTGCATGAAAGTAAGGTGGCATGGTGCAGGATGCATCTTTGAATGAGTTTGGCAGCTAAAAATTGAAATTTTCTTGTGTCCATGCATCTGAATACTCTGATGTACAGTACTGCATTCAAATAAGGTAGTATAGTGCAGGATGCATCTTTGAGTGAGTTTGGCAACTGAAAGGTGAAATAGTGTTATTCTTCCATGAAAAGCAGTGCTCTGTTGAGTGTGGAATGTTGGAGGATATAATATGACTTTTGGACTTCATATTTTTCACAGATTATCTCTGTTGCATGAACAAGTTGAATGTCAAAATGCAAGAAAAAATCAATTTATCAATGACATCAGGGGCCATCTTAGAGATTTTAGACCATAACTTGTTCTGTTTGCTAATCAGCTAGCTAAGAATAATGTCTAATTTCTAGAGATTAAATTCAATATCCTTAATAAATAAAAACAAACTTAAGAGCTATCTTGAATTTTAATGAAGATTTCACAACTTTCATTGAAAAAGACTTTGTTTTCTACAATGAAACTTCAAAAGAGTTGTATTAGAAACAGATTAACAGTTAAGCATTCAACTTCACTTCTCAGAATCAGTACATCACAGATCAAACCAGATTATGAGGAACCATCAGAGCTTCATTCATTGTATTAATATTAAAGAATTTCCAAAATATACTATTTTTTTGAGATTTATTGCATTTTATAATAAATTATATTAGTACACTAAGAATTTTTCTTCGTTTTTTTTTGGCACACTGTTATGGGCCACTTCTAACAGTTGAAGGTATTTGAAAAGTTAAAATTCTTAAAAAAAATTTAACATTTAAACTAGATGATGGAAATTGTCCAAAATATAATTATAATTAAAATGCCATTAGCACAAACTTTTAAACAAACATTTCTCAAGAGAGTTATTATAAGTTAGAGTTTTTTTCTCCAAAATCATTGAATTGTGAATAAACTTATTTCCTCTATTCTACAATGATAGTATAATACAATATTTTGTATATCTGTTATGTCTGACATGTAGATGCTTAAGTATCCTTCTGTATATGTGGATTTTATGCAACAAAATAGTTTTAATTTCCCCATAATAATCTTGACACAAGAACATCTAAAAATGCCAAATTAATTTCATTGTGAATTTAATTGGAGATAAATTATTGACAAATTGTCCAGAAATAGTGCTTTCTGTGTGACCATATAACTAATGTATTATCAACACAGCAAAGCCAAAGAATTGGTGGAATGATCTAGTATTTATAAGTGTGGTTAGGAAATACTTCCATGTAACAATTAATAATCTAGGGATACCAGTGTTGAAACCATAACCATACTTTTTATTAGATGAATTCTGCACTGTATTAAAAGTATTTGCTGTTACTTGAAATGTTAATTCACTTGTATTATCAATAGAAAAAATTGTTCTGATTGTCAACTATCATCACCATTTAATCTTGTTCTCATAATAAACAATGCTTCATCACTGACAATATTTGTGAAAATCTTTTTTTTTATCAAAGCTTATTAAAGTATTTAATTCCTTGTATTTTCATATTCTTGATTAATTTCATAGAGTGCTTAAAATCCATGACAAAAGGTTGCTCATATGTTTAAAGAACTGGGAATGTTTAAAGTTATTTTGCCAAAGTTTGGTGTGGTTAAACTCTAAAACAATAGGTTCTTATAGATTTGAGATTGTCCATGATGAAATGTGCAATAAGCTTCCTGAATAATGTTTATATCTTTGTTTCTGTAGCTGAGTTTTTGTCACTTTTTTATACTGACTTGCTGAAAAAGTCTACAATAATTGGAAATATGTGCTACAATTGTACCCTTACATTTGTCACCTGGGATAAGAATCTCAGATTTTCCTAATAAAAAAACTTAATTTCCTTTCAATATAGATAACATTTAACTAGGGCTTCTGGTAACTGTTATGTCTTTTCAATCATGAGCATACTTTCTCTGCTTTTTATAGACCCAACTTTTGACTAACTTTTTTAGTGTCTGACATTTTGTCTCATTTTGGGGATATAGATAGTGGTTATGGCAAGTTTAATCTTTTTTCCAGAACATTTAAGTTTCAGCATTAATGAGATATTTGGAATTAAAATCTTTAATTGATGTAGCAGTTAAAATTATATGCTGTAGTGTGAGATTTGATGTGCAAATATAATTTGCTAGAAGGTAGTGATTTAGAAAAAGAATAGTCCAACATAAAACAAACTCTAAAGAAATATAATTATCTATCAATTATCATTAAAAAACATTAAACAAACAAACAAAAAAAGAAACACAAAAAAACAAATTACATATTATAGTAAATCCATATTTACCAAAGTTGTTCAGCCCAACAATGGAAAACTTTTGTCCAAATACATAGCATACTAAAAGTAATTTTAATTTATACAAAATCTAAACTTGAAATATTGAAAAATAAGAACTGCATCTATGAAATATCGTGTGAATGTAAAAATGAATATATTGGTTAAAATACAGCTATCATATGAAAAAGGATTAAAACAACACAAAACATTAATTATAGAAGAATACAATAATGCATATTTCAATGAACATGTGTTTATTTGGGGAAATGTAATAATACTGAGCAGAGATAAAAAAAAGAAAAAATCAAACAAGTTATTTACTTGACAATAACAAATAAACCCATAAGACAATCCAGTATGGTAATAAATAATTTTTAAGTACAATTCATTAATTTTGTTCTTTAAAAAAATAAAGAAATCAAAAGAATCTTCACAGATAAGTACAAAAATTTCTGTTAAGTTTTACTATTGACTGATCTAAATCGATACTAGACTAAAGAAAAGAGAATAATACATCTGAAACATTGACATTGATTTCTACACAAAACAGTTTCTTAATACTAACAGTTAAAAGCATTTGATTTTTAGCCAGTGATAGAAAGACAAATTTTCCTTCCTCTAATTATGTATCAAATCTCTTCTTTTTTCTTTCAAAATGCTTATTTAATATTAGACAGTTCTACTAATTTATGAAACTTCCTGCACTTGAATGTAATATTCAGTTGGGATATCTAAATAAAAAAGTTCTTATCAAATGGCAGTTTATCAAGGAAATGTTAGAATCTGTCTTTAACTTTCAAGTGCTGTCTTGGTTGATCAATTTACATCCTACTGAAAATAAGTCATACTTTACTTGTAGTTGTCATGATTATAAATATTTATTTAAAAAAGGATCAATTTACATCCTACTAAAAATAAGAGTGATACTTTACTTGTAGTTGTCATGATTATAAATATTTATTTAAAAAAGGATCAATTTACATCCTACTGAAAATAAGAGTCATACTTTACTTGTAGTTGTCATGATTATAAATATTTATTTAAAAAAAGGATCTTCACACACATATTCATACTGCTTTAAAAAAACTCAATAGCTATTTAACTGTCAGACAACTAAAAAGAAAAATTATGGTATTTTTTGATTTTAAACTCAGAGGTAAAAAGCCAGTAAAACCACTAAGATAGTTGATAAACATTAATGATCAGCTTATCTATATTCATTTAATGCCTGAAATAGGAATAAAAGAGTGACCTTTCAACAAATAACAAATACTTCTCTATATATTAATTATGTAAACATTAAAAGCATAAAGATAAACTAGTCAATAAATAATCAAATTACCTCAAATTCACAACTTAATCAGACTAGCCAAAAAAATACTCTAAAACACTACCAATGGTTTAATTGCTACAATCAGACTTCTGAAGTGTAAAATACTACAAAATAACAACATATTTAAACCAAACATTACCCAAAATTGCATTTAACTCCCATACACTCTTAAAGTCTTAAATAAGTTAGTTGCTTCAGAATCAAAAATTTTTAATAATAAAGTTTCTTTAATTCTTTTTTTATTTTATTTCTCTCAAAAAAGACAATTTTCACTTCATCAAAATTAATAATATGGCCTGTACCTTATTCATAGATATATAAAACAGAACTAAGATATTTATTCAATTTATGTACCTTTATTCTTTCATTTAAGTTCATACTACTCTGACCAAAAACAAGGGATAATATAACACTTCCAGGAATAGTCTTTTTATCAATTTTTTTCTCCCTTTGTATTATTTAATAAATTATTCCAAGTAATATCCCTTTTCGAAGCAATTTTCTTAATTCCAAACAAATTACTATTTTTACATACAATTTTATAAAAAGACAGTTTAAATGGCAAAAAAATAAAATCATATTTTTTTTTATCCTTTAGATCAGGGGTCCCCAACCTTTTGAACTTAAGAGCACATTCTATAATACCGGCCAGGTGATGGGTGCCATTCATTTTTTCAATGTAAATTTATAGTTGGATATTGTTAATAATACACATAATGTACAAAAAAATATTAATTTCAAAAATAAAATTTTGACATACAATTAACGTTTATATTTTTATGCTGTGAAAGTATAGTATGCCCTACAATTTGATTACATATATTATAACATACCAAACGTACATTCACTTTTTCTTTTAAAATATATATGTTCTACAATAATATCAACAAATCAAAAATCCTTCTCCTTTTTCTTTTCAAAAACTTTATTTTTTTATATCAATACTGAACATATATATATATAATACAAAACTCCAATGTTTCAACTGTTTTTTATCTCCATACAGTCATTTTCAAGGATCTGTAACAATAATATGAAATACATATTTATAAATAAACTTCAATTACATAAATAGCTTAATTTTACATTAACATAAACAGTAACAAACATATTAAACATATATAATTAAATTTTACTTACACCTCTCTCCCACTGCTATATTTTTACTCTTTCCTTTATATTATTTAATTACAAATCTGTCTTAAAATCATCCAAGAAACTTTTTATACAAATTTAAAAACCAATCCTAATTTCAAATAACCTCCCCTTTTAAAATCTTATCTAAAACCCATCTCAAAACTACATTCTTCAACTAATACATAGTTTTTAGTAACATTGATATATTTATCAAAAACACAGTAAAAAGGCATTAAGATTCTATAAGCATTGTGCTCTTGTAGATTTAATTATAATAAAATGGAAAATTAATTGAAGCCAGTATAAATTGTTGCCCAACACCAATTTTCTTTTTGCATTTTCCTTTTATTACAATATATCAACTGTATAATATAAATCAATTTCTTGTAAGCAATCAATTATTTTCAAGTATTGCAATAAAACATTTTAATAAGTGACTCAAATATTTCAATCAAATTTTAAAAAACCATCATACTGTAAAATAACAATCTAATGGTGAATCAAAATTTTTTATAGATCATGTCAAGATTTGTTTTTCAAGATATTTTTTAACACTTTTTTCTAGCACCAATAGAAGACTTTAAAAGTTTGCCATTATTTTCTAGATATTTGCTAAAAAAATTATTGAATATAAGTTAATTTATTAAGATTTAAAATACAATTAGCAAATAGGAAGGTAATGAAAATTGATCCATGCACAAAAAAGTAATCTTTAATGAAGAAGAAATTTGTTTAATAAAATCTATGAAAATACTTTTGTGCAGTAAACAACAATGGTATTCATAATGATTATTTTATATATTTCTACCCCCTCCCCTTCCATTTTTTTTATAAAATGAAACAATAGAAACATCTATGATATCAAAAGGTACAATTTTATGGTTTCATATTTTCCTTAAAAAATCTAATATTTTTGAAGTTAGCAAGGCACCAGCATATTTTAAAGCATCTCCAGAAATTGCATTAGAAGACAAACACATTTCATTTTTAGATTACAAATAATTGTTTTTATCTCATTAAACTTGATATGTTTGTTCAAATATAAATGAACCAGTAAAATAAATGCAGTTATCTGACTTTCTGTATTATAAATTCAAAAGTATTATCAAACTATTCTCTTCATTTGTTTAAAAAATCATCATCAACTTAGAAAAAAATACTATCAACATAATTATAAAACCATTTCTAGATACTTATACTAATATCAATATATCAATTTAAACTCTGAAGAGACAATGATCGACAAATAATTGTAGATTATTTGCTTTAAATCCTGATAATTCATAATCTCGTGTCA
The DNA here is from genome assembly GCA_028023455.1 of Epiperipatus broadwayi. Taxonomy (NCBI): domain Eukaryota; kingdom Metazoa; phylum Onychophora; class Udeonychophora; order Euonychophora; family Peripatidae; genus Epiperipatus; species Epiperipatus broadwayi. The sequence continues at coordinate 7,756,870 of JAQFVV010006232.1, forward strand.
CATTATTAAAAGATTTGTTTAACAATTTACCCAACTATGTGCTTTGCAATAATGAGTTTTTTAACATTTCAAATTATAGCATAATTCAAAAGAGCAAGTACATATTCTAGTTTCTTTATAGCAATTTTTATCACTTATTTTATTAAGTACTAATAAGAAAATACCATATGCTTACTTGTAATCAAGTTGTCAATAATAATATAGGCCATCAAGAACTCATCAGCATTTTTGATTTTTAATGAATACATGAAAAAACTTATTCATATTACATTTATTGTGGCAATTCCATGTTTCAATAATGATACACACTTGAATTTTTATTTAAAGTTAAAAATAATCAATTTAAAACAAAATTGAAATAGACAACTCATTAAAAATAAAAAGAATATTTAATACATCAATCAGCTTTCATTCCTTAATGGAACCTTTTCAAGATGTTTCATTTTACATAATCACATTGCCAATTACCCTACAACTGCCTCCAATGAAAACTATTTACATGACAATAAATATAACTATTAAAATACATACATTAAATATAATTAATAAAATATATATTTATGTACATAAAAATGATTAAACTTGTTACAATCCTCCCCCTCCCCATAATATGTATACATATACAAATAATCTAAAAAAAACAATAATAATAATCCATTCCTTTTATTTTTAAAATTATAACTCTAACGTTGCCAATAATCTAAAAATGCCATTTCATATTTTATTTCCTTGTAATTTTATTTTTTTATTTTTTTAAGTGTCATAGCATCGGCTGAGACGCGAACCCACAACCTGGGCAACTGTCTGCAAGTGCAAGACAATCACGCTGACCTCTCGACCACCAATGCAAGACTTCCTTGTAATTTTTAACATAATTTATTACCTGAATATTTTTTCACAATTCATTTTATGTTCAGTATCCAAAAAATGTATATATGGCCCTGATCTTATATCTTTTCAGTTAATTGCCCTATCCTGTTCCTTATCTCTTTCCATGACGGTCATTCCTATCTGACCTGTACAAATATTGCAAAGATCACAACTAATTTTATAAACCGACCCTACCTTATTTTTAATATTACCCATTCTTTTTTAAGTTACACATCCATTTCCTTAAAAAAAGGTCCAGCACAATTAAGGAGAAAATAGCATTATTAGATTATTAGAAACTTTAGTTATAATTTTAAAAATAAAAGGGATTATTATTATAGATTTTTTATAAAACTATTTATAATATATATATATTTAAGCGGTCATATATATATACATAGTATATATAATATACCAGATACTCCTTAATAAACACTTTACAATACAATTTTAACATGATTTATTTCCACTTCCTTACAGTTTCAACTGCCCTGCAGTCATCATCAGAGCTGCAACATTTGAACATATAGAATTAATACTTTTCTATACATATATATCAATATATATACACATATGTACATACAAATATATATACACATAAACTCATAAAAACACAAACAACAATCTAAATAGCATCTTAAATTATGGATTTTTAATATTTTTAAAAACAACTACTATTCTTTTTATATATTTTTTTCATTCTATAACTATATTCAATTAATTTTTTTTATATAAATTAAATATTTATTTCTTCATATTCTTACTATTTTTAAATTTGTTCATTTATCTAGTTAGCTTCATTTATTTTAATTATTTTATATATATATATAATTTATATATTATCAATAATAATATTAACAGAATATCTATATAATTCTATTTCTTCCTAATTTTTAATTAACTTTACCTCTTTTAAACTTCACTACAAGTACACCATTTCTTAACTAAAAATAACTTTAAATTTTGTTACATCATTCTTATGCTCTCAATGAACATTTTTTTGAAACTATATTTTATTTTAATTTTTTAATCTCTATATATACCTATTTTATTAACAAATATATATAAAATTAAAGTTTTCAAACAAAAATCCTTATTAAGAGATGGCCTAATATTTTAATGAATATAGCTTCTTTTATCTTTCTATCTCTTCCATTTATATATATATATATATGTGTGTGTGTGTGTGTGTTTCATGTACATATTGTTGACTTAAAATTATAATTCTAAGGCATTAAAAAAATAATGTAAAAAAAAAATAATTTAGTATTATTCAAAATTTAATGTTATAATAAAGGGGGTTTCAAGTTAGCAAAGAAAATGTATCTGATTAATTGAAATCAATTGATGGTAAAAGTATGTACAAATTAAATTCTAATTTTATAATTATTTAGGAAAAAGGGTATCAAAACATGTAATTACTGTAGGATCAGATAAAATCAAAGGCATTTGGAATTTAATTAAAAAATGCAATTAGTAAAATTTTAAAATTATCCTAGATCTAGATTGTGATCAGCAAGATTTTTTTTAGATAGCAAAGAAAATAATTGACTCTAAGTTTAAAATTAATTAATCAATTTGGAAAGATCCAGGTGCCTTTATTTTGAGAGTTTTTGTAAACTTGTATATTGTTGTAGGGGGGGGGGGGTTAACATCTGCATTGGGGAATGCCAATCGATAGTCCCTTTCTGCAACATGCTCATCAGGAAATTGTTACAACTGAGGTAATAACGGGGTTGTATGGCAGTCCAGTTACAATATATACATTGCATTGGGTGTCTTGTTTTGCCACAGTAAAATATAGTTACAATCTAGTTTTAAGAGTCTCTCCTTCTCTTTGATCATTGAGCCTAATTAAAAATGAACCTAGTATGTAGGTTGGAATGAGTTGTGGTGCTTTAAATCACCCTGAAGATGATTTTGCTGTCATGGACTCATCCTGATCATTACAATATTTGTGGAGAAAAAAAGGGAGTGTAATAAGTTTAATCATTTTTATGCACATATATGTATTTTCTTAATTACACCTGGGTCTCTTTTTATGTGGACTTATTTAACACAATTTTGAAGTTATGCGGTTCGTCTTTCACCGGAAGTCGAAGTCCGATAATGCGCTATTACTTTAAATAATAAATTTCACGCACTTACGTTATATTGAAAGTAATGGCACATTATTGGAATTCGACTTTCATCTTAGTAATTTCAATATTTTCAGTGCTTTATAATAGTAAGATTTTATGCAATAATGAAATTAAAATCACGATTTCCACATTTTATGTATACTGAAACGATAACTTTCCAAGCCCCTATCGTTTCACCATCAAACCTAATGACACTCTCATCTATGCTAAGTTCGAACCTATTTAAATTTAATAAATTTAAAATTAGTTCATGTCTGTCTAAACAGCATTATATATCTATGTGCGAACCAACACTATAATTAGATAGGATTAGTAAAATTATAGCGTACTAAAGTTATTTAATATTTCTAAAAATGTTTATTATGTTATTTAAGTTAAGAGTAAATTATTAATTTTGTTGTTTAATATTGTAATTTCGTATGTGGATATATAATCTGTGCTATATAGAAGAAAGACATGATTCTATAATATGTAAAAGCCATTATCTAAAAATAATATTAAATGTCTTTAAAAATTGTTAAAAGATTTCTTGTTTTAAATATATTTCAGGGAAAACTTTCTCGAAAATATATTTAAAGGCTATATCAAAATATGTTTGTAAATTATTTTTAATAAATATGTTAAAAATGTTTTCGTTTTAAAAAAAGGTTGTTTTTAAATAGAAAGAGTTTCTATTATATGTAAGATTAAAAATAAAAGCTGGTCAAGTAATTAAAAGATTTTTGATTGTAAACAAGTGTCATTAACGACCACACCTGTAATCCGTAAAAAGTAAAACTAGTTCAAAATTTACTAATTAAAATCTCCTTAGATAAGAGTAAGTTATTTTAAAATCTAAATTGGACAATTGTTTGCAACGAAAAATCTTAATTATAATAGCTTATGGAATGTTTCTAACATAAGTTATCTAAGATTTTAAAAATCTGGATTGTAAAATTGAAAAATATTTAATTAAATTCCTGAGTTTAGTGAGTCTTGAGGCGATATATTCCAATAAGGAAAAGATATAAATACTCTGTATTTTTAACAAGGAGGACAGCCAAATTGTTTGTGAGAATTGCAGCCAGTATTCACAATTGTTAATGTTTAACATGTCCGGCTAAAAGCGGGCATCTTGTTGCTGTTACTCCGCGGGAGAATGGGGGTTCTCTCGTTGAAATGCCTAAACCACCATCATGCTGATAGAAGAGACAAGCCTAACATAATGGGAAAGATGATGCCACCAGCCGCCGAGTAAAATTCACCAAAACTACAGCCAAGAACTTGCAGTCCAGATAAATAATACCGGTACCGTTTTATTTTTCAAACCGCAGAGCTCTGTGTAATTCTTTATGTAAATATATCTATATAAGTTAGCTAACTTTCTTTTTAAAATAATGATAAAGCTAAATGTAATCAAAACTTAAAATCCATTTAATATTTTAAATATGTCAATTACTATCCAAAATTTAATGTGTTAAAGTTTAAATAATCTGACTTATTTATATTTTCCATTCACTTCAAAGTAAATTATTTAGTTTAAAGTTATATCACTGCGGTTGTGTCTATATTTCTTTGCTTATTTTATTTTAAATGCTTATTATATTTCATATGCCAATATTTCGAAACAGTGAGCACTTAATTTCATGTATATTTTAAGAAGATATTATTTGAAAATCTTCGTGTAATTTATTTATAGCATCAACTTTCTGCGCTGTTTCGAAATCCTATTTTTTTTATTATTTAAATGATTTAATATGTGAAATGTGGCTCTTTTGATCAACCAGTTAAAAACTTAACCTTATAGTTTTATTTAGAATTAAATTTAGCCTTGATCATATTTATAAGTATATTTGACATTTAAATTCTTAAGTCCATAGAAATATACTTTCCCTCCTTAAATATTTATTATCTATAAGTAACTTAATAGATCGAACATGTCAAAGTACAGATGTAGTAATATCCCCTTTTGTAGCATAGACGTTTATTACCAGGCTACACAAGAGTTGGTCCCAATTTGATAGAGCTAATATGCTATTAACTCGTATTTCATAGTATGAAATATACTATTCTTTGCTTGGCGGATGTGATATTATTTTAGAAAAATATTCTTGTTTTGCTGCTATACGTAATATACGTATCTCAAGATGGAGCCACGGCGTTGCCAGCACATCTTCTTTTATAGGGTAGAGCAGTAGCGAAGCCTGAGCCAAGGCCAGGTTAGCACGTAAGACCCCCGCCATTCCTGAACAAAATGTTCCTTTTCACGCAGCATTGCGATCGGTTACAGGGTACCGGCGTTTGTCGCAAGAACCCTGAAGTTATTTCATCCATCCACAGAGCGACTTTTCCTATTATTGTTTACCTGTGCCATAGCGCATTGGTAAAATCTTATGCAGCCAACTCTCCCACCTTAATATAATGCTTTCAGCATTCTGAAATTTTCTCTCAAAAGCCATGTTCGATCGATCATTACTTGAGCTGGTTTATGCGCTCGTTATTAAGTCATATTGTATATTTTAGTAAATGAATTCATGATCAAAGTTTAATATAATTATTTATATACCAGTCACAAATGTAATAGGATTTGGCTTATCGAGATTTATAGACTTAACGTAGTGATTGATTATGTATTAAATGTCAACAATTCATAAGATGGGCATATGTTAAACCCCTCTATGAAATTTAATGATTACTTATGTAAAGTGATTTTGAATTGTATATAAAAAGAGAATGTGTTCTCTTATCCACCCAATGTTTGTACATTCGATGCTGAAATGTGTAAAACTGATCAATTTCATGCCAATTGTAAATAAATATATAATTAATTTAATGTATTTCGTTCTCTGTCTCGTTATTGATCTAATTCAATCCAATTCTAATTACTATTTATAGCCTATATATGTGAAAACTATGCATTAATTTAAATTAGATTAGTGATATATTTTAGTCAATTAAGAACCTCTTTTAATTATCAGAGTCTTATTGCTTCTCCGTGACCTATGTCGGCCGTGTGGAAAGAGGTATACTACATGTAATTTCAAGGTGGTCATTCATAGGGTCTTGAGTCTTGGAATCCTGGCTTACGAGTTGAAGTGTGGTCGGACTTGGGATGTCACAGTCCTAGTCTGGTCAGCTTCGATCTCTTTTGCTTGGATTCTGAATTCTGCATTACGTGAATGTACAAACTTGACTGTTACAATACAAACATTAAATTTTACAAGATATAATGTAAATTTGTTCAAACATTGTGCATGTTAATTTTGTATTTTAAATCACATTCTGTTTTTGCTTTTTAAAAAAGAACGTAATCAATTATTAATCATTTAGTGTCCACAAGTTTATTTTTAAAAGGTCAGTAATAGCAGTGGGCACAATTAAAAATTAAAATCTGATTTTTAATTGTAATTAACAATTTAAAAATTATTTACTGCGACTTGAAATTAATGTGAAATTTGATTTTTAAACCGAATTGAAAATTAAAGACAAAAATAAGAACTTAATTTTTAGTTGTTAGTTTTAATTAAATTTTTCCCAGCAGTGGTGAATAAATGTCTTTTTATTATCATAAGTCTAAGTTCATAAACAATTAATAAAATCATCATCGTTGTCGTCAACAGAAAACCATTAACATAATATGAGAGTGAACTTGGCGCTAGTTGTATTTCCTCTTGTGAGAATAATTGCTGAGATATTCTTGACTTCGTTTAAGGAGAAGCCAAATACATCACATCATATCACATGAGAATCTGATTTTTTACTAGTTTGCAAATGATCGTCTTTTTGGGCAAATAGTGATAATAATTAAAACGTGTATAAAAAAATTTAAATTACTATACTGTAAATTATGCATAAAAATATATTATTTTGAATAAAATTAAATATTATAGTTAAAAAAAGTTTGTCTTCTATCATTTTTTTTCAAATTTGAAATTTTTTATTAGTCATATTTTATTTCCTTTTTTTTTTTGCACGAATTTTAAAGTAATTTTACATTGGTGCTTTGCTTTTACGCGAATTTTGAAAAATCACAGACTGCATCCCCCCCCTTTTCAATGTAAGTTACATCTATTTTTGCGCGACTTCGTTTGCGTGTGTTTTCTGAGGAACCTATCTATCGCGTAAAATGAGACCCAGGTGTATATTTAATGTATTTTAATAATTATATTTACTGTAATGTAAATAATGTCCTTTGAGGGGAGGGGGTTGCTGTAGGGTAATTGGTCATGTGATTGCGTAAAATGAAATATTTTGAAAAGGTTCCATTAAAGAATGAAAGCAAGATTGATGTATATTTATAGTGAGTTATATATTTCAATTTTGTTTTAAGTTGATTATTTTTAATTTTCTATATAGAAGACAACATTATGGATGAATTTTAACATAGAAATTTGATTATTTAAAGTATTTATAGTTTTGAATTTTCAAGTATGTGATGTTGTACATACTTTTCATTATACAGGCAGTTTTTTAATTGAAAAATGAACATCGAATTTACTAATAATGTTTTGAAATAGGACCTATACTATTGCCAATATTACTTTAACTTTGTATTATGTTTGTGTAGAATCTGTTCAGCAATTTGAACTTTTTTTTCATTCTCATACATAACTATGACATAATCCAAAATATGTGCCGGTTTTGGACAAATATGTAACATAGCTTTTTTATAGCCTTTTTTCCCTAAATAAATTACTGCAGAGAAGTTTTGTGTTGAGCAAAGATTCAATAATAATAGAGCAACGGAACTCACAAAGTTAATATTATTACTGTTTTCCAAAATACTTTGGCAAAAGTTATTTGTTCTTATTAACATGCATTAAAGCTCCCAAAATATAAAAAGGCATTTTATTAGTATGATACAGTAATATTATCAACAAAAAATAAATGTTTTCTTTTTCTGAGTTTTCTGTATTTCATGATGGCAACTAAGTATCAATAAAATGAACTGAATACTTTTACATATAATAATTTTTAATAATTTCAGTTTTTCAATGATGCATCTATAAATTCTAAGAATGGTAGATATCAAGTTACGCCTTAAATTAAGACTAATATCATTTAGTCTACTTTTATGTGATGGACTATCCTTTCAAAATATAATCAATCTGTTTATTTAATTCAACTTTCTTAAGTGCACAATATATATTTCACTAAATTTAGCTATATTTATTTAAAGAGTCCACTTTACATATTCAAAGTATCTTAATTTTGAAAAAAATACTTTATGATAAAATGTACCCTATTTTTCTAATAATATTATTCATTTTTATTGTTTAAATGAATAATCTACAAAGTAAAAAGCTTAGATAGATTTAAAAAAACAAGCCATTTTATACCTTGTTAACTAAAGTTATTCAAATTTATATTCATTTTCCAAGTGAGTCATGAAATAAAACCACATCACAGTTACTGCATTGTCACAAAGTTATAGCTAAAGAATTTTAATCTTCTAAATCAATTTCTATCATTATCTTTGAAGGACTACTCAAAAATTTTCATAATTTGCATGTTCATACATGACAGTATACAACAAAAACAGAAAGAGAGAAGTCAAAATTGTTGCATATTGAATGAAAATGTCATGGTATAGCCGTACAAATCCAGTACCAAAATTAATGCAAGATCATGACTGCTGGTGTGAAAAGTCATGATAACTAGAGTCTAATCCTAAGTAATTATATATAATAATAATATAAACGATAGTATATTATGAAGTCACTAAATATAGTATATTATGAAGTCATTAAATACCGAAGTAAAATTTGAGATTAACGGTAATTATCAACAATAAATTTATTTTTAAACATTATAGAAAAAAATAGCAAGATACCATATTCATATGAATTTTTAATGAAATAAGATTTTAAAAAGCATAAACTATCTAATGTATTTGGTGATAAGCATGATCTTATCTTTGATATAAAGTATCCTGCACTTGAAAAAGCTCTTTCTGACTCAACACTGGTTACTCTGATAGTATTTAAACTTTGATAGTTTTATCAAAAAGCTTCATTTTGTTGATTACAGAAAAGCTATGAGAGATAATGCATTTACATTTAGCTTTTTTTAAAACTTCATTGATATATCTTTGAAGCATTGGATCATCTTCTTTTATCTGTAGATTCTACATCTGAAATTTCATCTTGAGCAATTTCTTCCTCTGCATATGTCAAAAAAGTCAGTTGTATGTTTCTTCAGCCAGTTTTTTAATGTTTTTATGATTTGGTGATAAGAAGGGGTATTCAAATTCAGGATCATTTTTTTTTATGCACTTGGAAATTTCAAGATAATTTATTAATCCAATGATGTTTGTCACCTACGTATTGTTCTGGCAAGACTTTCTTAAATTGCAGAACTAATGCTAAATTTTAATTTTCTATTTCTTTTAAAATGAATTTCATGGAATTTTTGCCTTTCAATCAAAATAAAGCCCATTGACAACTATTTGAAAAGGGCAAAGTACATTCACAAGATTTTCTAAACTCTTTCATTCTTCATCAGAAATTACCTCACTATTTCTGCTAACTCTTAAAAGCATTTGGAATACATTCTTTTAATTCAATAAGTCTTGAAATCATAGCTAGAGTGCTGCTCCATCTTGTATGAGTATCTAGAATAAGTTTAAATTCTTTCCCCTTCAATGTACTTTTAACAATTTCTCATAAATAATCATTTTTCAAAGGAAATTTTCTAAATATTTTGCAAATTTTTTTAATTTTTAAAATCAATTCAATAAAAATGTCTGAAGCAGCATATTCATTATCATAATCAATTGTCTCAATAGAGTCAATAACTGTGTCTAAAGTCAGAAAAATGTTAGAGTGATCCCAGTCCTGAATATCTTGAAAATTTCCTTTCTCTTTGTCAAGTAGAAGTTCTTCCATTTCCTTTTGCACTTGCATTTTCTTGTAAAGAATACTGCAAACACTTAGATGTGTTTCATGTGCAAGACATGGTGAATAAAGCTATTTTCCTTGCCAAATTTTTTTATTATTAAATCACTATCTGTTATTACTCCTACGATGTGAAATTCTAGATCTAAATGAAATTCATTTAAATATTTTTTGACAAGTACTATGATTTTCTTGCTAGTTAATGGGCCTTGAATGAGAACTAAACCCAGATTACAATATTTTGTTCATAAATCTAAGAATTTGGGAAGATGTATATTTGTACCAAATTTCAGTTTTAATTTGATTCCCAAAATATTTGGATAGTTCAACTTTCTTGGTTAGGTAATAATTGTAAACTAAATTTTTTACACCATTGCCTGTAGTTGATGGCATGTTGTTATAAACATTTGTTGCCAAGTTATATTGAATAAATTCACAAGTTAGGACTTGATTAAAATTAAATTCATCTTTGCAAGCCATTTTTGCAATAGAAGTAACAGACTTTTATGAAAAAATCATGCTAAAGTTGCCAGTTTCTTGCTTGAAGAAGCACACGCATTAATATCATATTGAAAATCATTGGCATAAATCTTTCTTACATGAATCCTCATTCCAGAAGTCAATCCACCAATAGTTTTTAAAATTTTACTGCACTTTAAGCACTCAGCTTCTTTATTTTTTCTTTTAAAGTATTGCCACACATTTGATTTTTTTGAGACATTACAAAGGAAAATGTTAAAAAATAATTGATAAAATGAAGAAGATAACAGCACTTTATAGAAATGTTCAAATCAAAACACATTCAGAATTCATAACAGTGATACAATACTTAATACCTATCCACTAAGCAGACTCAGGCATCTAATTTTAAATAAAGTTTAATTTGATGATTAAGCAAAGCAGATACATATTTGAAAATATTGGAGAAGAAATGTTTGGGATTTATATCATGAAAATATTTTAACCATGTTCAACTTTGAATATAGTCCTAGACTATTAAAATTTACATAAATACTAAATAGATAGATTTAAAATGGGGATGAAATAGAATATAATTGCTTTTCACAAACTTAATTAAAATGACTTTAAAATTAATTTTCTTTTTTGTAAAAAATAAAATGTTTGAAAGAAAATAGTTTTGTGGCAGAGTTAAATAAATTAAAATTTTTTAAACCAAGTGGTAATAATTATTTCAGTAACGGTAATTTTTATTATTTTTAGAAATCGGTAATAACCAGTAAAAAATTACCTAATTTCAAATCCTAGGAAATACCATATTTTAAGGTATTGGTGTATATTTTTAATCAGGCATTAATTACTGATTATTCATGATGAAATACCATTTTACTATCTTCCAGATGTAGATTCTATCAGTAAGTTCAATACATGATGCTAATATTAATATTCAAAACTTTTAACACTTTAGCTACATGTGAGATTAAGATTATTGTTCTAAAATTTTACTGTATCAAACATTTTCTCTAAAAAAATCATAACTGTTGAGAATAAACTTATTTCCCAATCACTTGAGTAATAAATTAAATTCCTAATAAGTAATTCTCTCACAGTTTAGCCTTTATAACTTTCAATAATTCAACTGGAATTTTATCATTTATTTCAGATAATGCTGCAACAGATTATTTTCCATTATTTTCCAATCTATTTTATTTTTATCTTGTTCATTTTCCATTTCATTAATGAAGATGAAAGTGCACCTATCATAATGCTTTTGTCATTTTTTCAATAAATATCATCTACTGGTATTTTACTTCTACTGTGATTTTACCAGTCAAGGTGTTTTATTCTATTATATTATATCATTCTCCTATATCATTACATTTTTTTTTCTAATGACCGTGTCTAGCTTTATCTATTAAATTCATTGATTTCTACATATGATTCAGCACAGTGATAGAGTATCAGATTATGGAATATACAATTGTCATTCCAGTTTTGTTATTTCTGATGCTTGAAGATCATATGAACTCCCAAACAATAAAATCATTTGATTGTTTATTGATTGATTGATTTCTGTATGAATCTATATTCTCCAACATTTTCTCTCTACTGTTTTATTAATTATTTTATTGCTAATCAAAAGCTGCTTTTGAATTTTTCCTGGAATCACATAAATTCACATTATCATTCTTTACGTTATTATTTAAATTTTCTATAAAGAATTTTATAACTTGCTTTCCTGTACAAATTGTAATAATTAAAAAAATGTTGAAACATTTAAAAGCAGAATAGTTTGATTTATAATAAAAGAAATTTATTTAAAGCTACTATTCAGTATTGAAAATGCTTAGCTTTAAATAAATTTCTTTAATGTTCTTTTCATTGAATCCAATCAAATTATATACACCTGGGTCTCTTTTTCCGCGGACTTATTTAACATAATTTTGAAGTTACACGATTCGTGTTTTACCGGAAGTCGACCTCCGATAATGCGCTATTACTTTAAATAATAAATTTCGCACACTTACGTTATATTGAAAGTAATAGCACATTATTGGAATTCTACTTTCATCTTAGTAATTTCAATATTTTCAGTGCTTTATAATAGTAAGATTTTATGCAATAATGAAATTAAAATCACGATTTCCACATTTTATGTATACACATATTTAATTTTACAAGATTATAATGTAAATTTGTTCAAACATTGTGCGTGTTAACTTTGCATTTTAAATCGCATTCTGTTTTTGCTTTTTAAAAAAGAACGTAATCAATTAATAATCATTTAGTGTCCACAAGTTTATTTTTAAAAGGTCAGTAATAGCAGTGGGCACAATTAAAACCTGATTTTTAATTGTAATTAACAATTTAAAAATTACTTAAGGGCGACTTGAAATTAATGTGATGTAAAACAAATTTGATTTTTAAACGGAATTGAAAATTAAAGACAAAAATAAGAATTTAATTTTTAGTTGTTAGTTTTAATTAAATTTTTCCCAGCAGTGGTGAATAAATGTCTTTTTATTATCATAAGTCTAAGTTCATAAACAATTATTAAAATTATCATCATCGTCAACAGAAAACCATTAACACAACATGAGAGTGAACTTGGCGCTAGTTGTATTTTCTCTTGGGAGAATAATTGCTGAGATATTCTTAACTTCGTTTAAGGAGAAGCCAAATACATCACATCACCTCACATGAGAATCTGATTTTTTACTAGTTTGCAAATGAATGTGTTTTGGGGCAAATAGCGATAATAATTAAAACGTGTATAAAAAATGTAAATTACTGTACTGGAAATTATGCATAAAAATATATTATTTTAAATAAAATTAAATATTATAGTTAAAAAAGTTTGTCTTGTATCAATTTTTTTCAAATTTGAAAATTTTTATTAGTCATATTTTATTTTCTTATTTATTTATTTTTTTCGCGAATTTTAAAGTAATTTTACGTTGGTGCTTTGCTTTTATGCGAATTTTGAAAAATCACAGACCGCATCCCCCTTTTTCAATGTAAGTTACATCTATTTTTGCGCGATTTCGTTTGTGCGTGTTTTCTGAGGAACCTATCTATCGCGTAAAACGAGACCCAGGTGTACTCCTCTTTTCTTTTTAAAAACTTAATTTCTTCTTATTAACCATATATACATATTTACATCTTTAACACTCAATGTTTCAACAACTTTTTTTCTGCAGTCATTTTCAAAGATCTATAAAATTACATATTTATATCATTACTATTACAAATAAAATTAATATACCCTTATCATAAAAAAACAATAATATTTCCCTTTCATCTATCGATAAATCTCTTTTTTACACATATATTACATTACATTTACTTATTTCTTTTTTCTCTCCAAACTTTTTTCTTTTACTTATTCATTTCTTTATATATTTAAAAATATCAATAATTTTCTTTCTTTTTGCCCTTTTTATATTTTCAACCAATTACTTTAAAACCAATACCCTTTTTTATATCATTTTTAATTTGTTTTTATTTCAATCTATCTTTTAAATAATACATCCTATTTGAGACAGGTTTTTCTCTCTTCAAGCTTGATATATTTTTTTCAAATGATGCGCATTTTTGTTTATATTTACTGATGTATATTGTAAAAAGTTACTATATATTACAATGTAAAAGAATGATTAAAAAAAGTTAATATATAAAGACGGAAAAACCTGTCTTACATAGGATGAATTATACAAAAGATAGATTAAAATAAAAACAAATTAAAAATGGTATTAAAAAAGAGTATAGGTTTTAAAATAACTGGTTAAGACTATAAAAAAGACAAAAAAAAATTATATTTATATTATAACCTCAAAAAAAACACCTCACTAACAAACAACGCACACACCCATCTCGGGCTCAATCCACCTCAGGATCGACGATGATGGGACATAGCATTTAATAACAATTGCCAGGGCGCCAAATTGCAACCTTAATGAAACTTACTTATGCCAATCATTATTTATCTATAATTTATTTAATAATTTACAAGAATATCTAATGAATGGGTTAATAATTAATTACTGAACGAATAAAACACTGAGAGCGCTATTACAAATAATACTAATAATTTCATAGATTTTTATATTTATTGGAGAGGAAGAAAATTTAAGCTCAAATCCCCACTGTAATTTACAAATCTCAGCATACTCCCATCCATTTACCAGCCAAGTCACAATTAAAATTTTAATGAATTAGAATATTTCTATGCCCATCATCATCCTGCCGATCCATCCCTCCACCACACTCACATTTATAAGTCATCTATATTATTATTTCACTTCATTCTAAAAATTTCCATCTTGCTAGCTCTTTCCCCCTCTGATAATCTTTCCTCAGGGTTTTAGAATAGTAAAGCATGAAAGTCTATACAATCTGTTAAGAATTATTGGTGATAAATAAATACTATCCCAGTGATTACATCCATAGTTGACCTTGACTGAATTTAACATAGCTAGTGTCCACTTACTCTAAATTTCCAATACTTAAGCTTAAGTTTCTAAATATAAATTTTGAAAATAACATATTATAAACACTTTGATAATTAAAAAATATTATTAACAAGTTCATCTGGGAAGATATTTGAATACAGCAGATGGATAAAGTATTTTATGTCCCCTACTGCACTCTATATCACACAAATAATCCTATGCATATTATAAATCTTTAGTCTAAATGTGCTGAATGATTCTATTAACATTCTTCAATTGTGATTTGAATTCTGCAGTATTCAAATAATTTTATAAATAATCTTTTAAATAAATTTTACCTGGTATGATTTAACAAAGTAAGTTACACTTCAAATTTAAGTGATAGTGTATCGGTGCATGACTGGGATTTCTAGAATTTATTAAATGACAAAACAGTGAGACGTAGACAAAAGTTTATTTTAAAACAATTTTATTAACAAAGATAATATTAAAAAATTACATTATTTACAAGATTCCTTATAGCTTTCCTCTGTTCTTCAATCGTATATAAAAAAAATTACACAAATAAATAGCTGATCTTGCTACATTATAAAATAATAAATATTATTAATTCTTACTAAACTGGGGTTTACAATTGCTATGGAATAGAAAAATGATTATACTATTTACTTTAACAATTCTTAATATTGAGATAGAATAAAGATCAAATTTCTCCCTATATTTTTATGATTTCAAATAAATGATTTATTTTATGATTAAGCATATTATTTATGAAGATAACTTTTCATCTAATAAGGAGCTGCTAATTCACACTAATTAATTTAACTTAATATGCCTCAACTACATGCTTTAAATTGAAGATATTTTATGCATTGCTTACCCTTTTGTTAATTAAACTACTATTCAAATGTTTAAAAATCGGTACTCAGATCTACCATTCTTTTACATGCATACAATCATATACTAATGTCGCTACAATAATAATACATTAGTTGACTTATCGTACCAGTGAAGTTCTCAGTTGGTTGTAAATAGAACTTTAGATACACACTGCTTACCATAGTTACTTCCCGTGTTTTAATTCTTAAATTCTATATTTAATTTAATCATTACTCTTGGCTCTTACTAGTGGAATAAAGCATTTAAATAACGCAATGTCTCAGCACAATAAATCGCACATTTAACCCACACTCATCAAGAAACATCAAATTAATTTTATGATGCTGTAAACAACATTCATAACTTATGCTTTTCTGTCTTTTAAATAACATACACCCATAAGGAAACGAAGTCAGGATTAACATGAGGGTTGGCAAAGACCCAAATAAGAGAAAATACCCTTTCATTAAGGCTAAGGTATGATAGGATTCATTGCTAGTCATACAGGGATACAAAAGTATGCCTAACACACTCTGGCTATCAATAAAGAAATCATCTTATGGAGTAGAAATGACAAAGTGGGAAACTCATCCACTACATCTAAATACTTATTAAAATTTTAGTAAATATCTTAGTGAGTGAGCTAAGCTACAACTTCACTAGCTAGGTGGTGATTCATTAACCAACCACGTATACAAGGGTCTCACACTAATTTGTACACATATAAAAAAATTTACACTTAAACTACCTCCATGAAATATTGCTCTGACACACAAGCCAACAATTTTCTAAGCATCAATCAGCTTACATCAAACTTACTTTAACTTTTATGATAATCACAATAAAATAAGAAATGTATATCATTTGCAAAATCATCTTTCTGCACTTTTGGAACATAATTATTGCATTTTATCACAACATGCATTTCATCTTAAAATATAATATCTATATGCATAAAGATTTAATAATAATACCTGATTTTTTAAAAACACTTTGCATAATAAATGTTCTTACTTATATCTCTCATTCTTTTAATTACGGGTAAAGCATCAATTTAATATTTGAATAAGGCATATTTTAAAATTTTATACTAACTCAACTAATAAAACTTTAATATAAGTTAACTTCAAACTTAGGCATATGATTAACTCTTTTTTTAATCTATCTAAATTTAATATTAGAAAAACAATAATAACAAGTAATAAAATTATACTTAAACAGACCTAAATCATCATCTGTATCTTTCTTACATTTTGCTGCAAATCTCATTTAGTTTTGTGTTTGGTTTTATTTTGTTCTGTGGGCACACATATTGAATTACATAATCCATGGGAAACTCTAATAAATTTTAGTGAATTAATCCTTGAGGTTTATTATTTTTGTTCGAAGATTAGCACATAATCCACTTTTCTTTTTAAATACGCAAACTATTAATCCAAGGTCCTTGTTATTATGAAATCACTTTAAGTATTGGTAATCCTTACAATTGAACACAATAATTTTTCATTTCATATTAAATTCTTTCTTCATTTTGGGTTCTTTGCATTCGATTACATTTCATAGTGGAAAATAACCAGCTTTTCTGTTTAGATGTATATGATGGTTTAATTTTGTTTCATGTTGATAGTATCTTTAGTTGGTTATTAATTATATTTCTTTTCCTTTATTAGTCATTTATTTTCATTGACGAATAGTTTATTTAATTCACAATGATACCGTAAGTATTTCAAATAGGAATTAACATATAACATTAGCACTGGAATTCAGTTCCACACTTATTTTTAATAAAATTAAAAATTATCTTCTTTTGGAATTTTTGATAATACAAAGAATTAGATCCATCTGTTTTAATAAATACAAGTTTGAAATACAGATTCATAAAATGCAGTGTTCCTCAATTTTCCTCAAGCAAAATTTCCTCTGCGTTTTAAGCTTCATTGTTTGCCGATTGCCAAAATTGCTTACAATTGTATAGAAAAAAAATCAACTTCAGGAGAAACAAGTATATGCCTAATATAAAACTTTACTCACTGATCATTTCTTACAATATTAATAAAGCTTTGACAAAGTTTTTATTCAGAAAAAGAACCAGAAATAATAATATAAGACTTAAAAATTTAGTATGAAAATTGATAATTTAACCTGATGAGATAGACTAATAATGAAGAAAGCCCCTCCTAAAGGATGGGTTGACTTTTTATACTGTCTGGATCCCCCCTTTCAATTCCTGAATGATTGACTTGCCAAACTAATTATATCGAAATTTTAACTGGTTGATTGCTATTGTTTTAAAAATTCTTTATTCATACTTTTACAAATACCATGTGGTTCCTTCTGAAAGAATAAAAATGGACTTGTTTTTTTTTTTTTAAAAAAAAAAAAAAAAAAGCATAGTAACCTAATTTTAAATCCAGAATTCTGAACGGGAATTGGTTGCTATGAATGAGATAGTGAAACAAAATAATAATTCTTTAAAAGAGCTTTCCATCGAGATCCTACATTATTTTTATTGATTATTAATTAGTTCTATAATTAAAATTTCCAACAAATTTTACACATATACACTTCTACACACACACAAAATTCTATCTAAATCGATTGTTTAATACTTTGATTGATTTTTATTCTTTTTCTGATACAATTTGCTTTAATTCATTTTTATAAAAATACGATTGTTTACTTGTCACTTTCACATTTAACTTTATAAATTCTAACCCCCCCCTCTTTCCTTTTCAATCTCTAAACTATTGCATTTTTAACAAATAAATTTCTCAACTATAACGGTTTCTGATTTAATATAACTTTATTAAATTGACACTAAAATAAAATAACCTCTGTTTACAAAACTTTATGAATGAATTTTGTTTGTGTGCTAAGTAATTTAAGTAAACCTATTCGAACTTTTATTTTGATATGACTTAGCACCATATATTACCATAAAACACACCTTATAAGAAAAATTTTAATAAACTCTGTCATAAATAATTCAGCTTAAAAATTAATGGAGCTTTGGTCAAAACCAAAGGCTACAATATATATAAAGAAATGAGTATGTAAAAGGAAAAAGTTTGGAGAGAAAAAAGAAATAAGTAAATGTAGATATAATGTAATATATATGTAAAAAGAGCTATATTGATAGATGAAAGGGAAATGTTATTGCTTTTTATGATAAGTTTATATACATTTTTATATATTAATTTGATTTGTAATAATAATGATATAAATATGTAATTTTATAGATCCTTGAAAAGGACTACAGAAAAAAAGTGATAGAAATGTTGGGTGTTAAGGATATGAATATGTATACATGGTTAATAAGAAAAAATAGTTTTTAAAAAGAAAAAAGGAGAGTATATAATTTGATTGGGTTCAATGAAAAGAACATTATAGTTTACAAGACATATATATTTTAAAGAAAAAAAGGTTTGTTATTGTGGTTGTTAAAAAGTTTATTAACAGCAGTGATAATAAATTAAATACATAATTTTTTTTATATTATAAATCAAATCTGTTCTGTGGTTAAATGTTTCAACATTTTCTTAATTATTAAATTTTTTATGTAAAATTTTTTCACTAATCTCCTTTTTAATTATTAATGCCATTTATTTTCTTGACTTACAACTTTTCTGATATTTCAAACATACAGTTTTAAACATTGTAGAGGGAAAAAACATACTAAGGGGTCTTAAACTGCATTCAGAATCAACTAAATATCTTTAGTTAGGTCAAGCTTGACATATTTCTTCAAATGTTGCAAATTTTTGTTTACATTTACTGATGCATA
This sequence comes from Epiperipatus broadwayi, assembly GCA_028023455.1. Classification (NCBI taxonomy): domain Eukaryota; kingdom Metazoa; phylum Onychophora; class Udeonychophora; order Euonychophora; family Peripatidae; genus Epiperipatus; species Epiperipatus broadwayi. The sequence goes on from JAQFVV010006232.1 coordinate 7,776,329, forward strand.
TTGTAAAAGGTTACTTTATAAGAGGATATATCAAAATATTTAAAACAATGGTGGACAACTTCACTATGCTTTTCATTTGCAAGATAGTGATAATTTGAGTATTGGTTCAATTTATTATCCTCTCACAAAGATATCATTTATCAGTCAATATTGAATAATTATCTGGAATGTCTATGTTCAGCTCTCAACAAAAAATCTTTTCTGAATTTAGAAAAATTTCAAATTTTACCTAATATGGATTTAAAACCTGGTAAAGATTATGACAGGCAATATATATTTGAAATTTATTACATTCAAAGTTTATATCTAAGTTTAAAGGAAATGATATAATTTCTAATGTAGCAGGAAATGATTGAAAAATGTTTGTTATGAATAATTGGTTGCCAAAACAAATATATGTCTTATAAAATAAATTTGTATATATATATAAGTTGAAATATTTTCTATCAAAATGTCAATCAATCTCAGTATACATAAGAAAAAACATAAAAACTCAAGATAACATCTGCTTCTTTTAAATTGATTAATTTATCTAAAAAATTGTAAATCTATTTTAAAATGCTCTATTTATAAATAATGAGTAAATGAAAACCTTATAAATAATAGTACATTATAATAATATTTAACATTTGGGAAATTTATTATTTTATTTCATTTAGTTTATGGTTTTTTTTAGATCACTTAACTATTAACAACATATAATAAAAAACCTTGTAGAGATTCCAACCAACAAAGAGATGGATTCATTAGTGGATTTATTAAGACCTTTGATTCTTTCACTTTAATTATTTATTTGACAGACCATAAGTATGGGGTTCTGGATTTATGTTTATCCACATCTACATAGATCAGTGGTTGCTTAATTCTAATTATAAATTAGATAGAGACAATGATTACGGGTTATCCTAAATCTAGAGACTCAATTACATCAAGAAAGATCAAATTCAACTAGCATTATTGTTGAATCTAAAAGTAGAAACTTGTCTAGAATCTCATAAGAATTGTCTTTATTATATCACAATTTTTCAATTATAAATTCCTGGTTGAGCATGCAATAAGGAAATATTGATTTGAGATAAGTCTTAAGTAGTTTGAGTTATTGGTCCATTTAACAACTTTTTACTTCTGTAAGGCAATGGTTTTTTTTTTTTTTGGTATGTAGTGGAGTAATATGCAAAAAAACAAAAAGCCACTGTAAAACAATATATTTAGTATAAAAGAAAATTTCCAAAATTCACCATCTCAATATATTAGTGTTTAAAAAACTGCTCATGCAGTATTTGAATCATAATCTCCAAGTAATGCTAACTAGTTTCCAAGGAGGTTATTCATAAAAAGTAATACTTTAAGTAAATGTAAAAAATAAGTTAGGTATTGATTTAAAATTTATTCTTAAATAGCATAGTGCAGGATTGTGTTTCAGTCTATTATTGCAAAAAGTTATAGTCAGATAATATAATGTCCCTTGTTTAGATAAAAAAAATTAGCATATTGCTTCCATTGGATTGGGAAAATACCATGGTCTTTAAAGAATATTTCCAATTTTTTCATATCCTTATTGAAAGACTTCTATTTCAGAAAAAAAAGATCCTTTAAGAAATGAACGCAATAACATCAGCATAAATGAAGTTCCTGTATTTTGAAAAATCACCAATTAACATATTAAATAAAGTAGGTCTGAGAATTAAAGTTTGAGTTAGACCTTTATATAAAATTTTGTATCTAGTATTATTATCAATGTCACTTGAATTTTTCTGCATTTAAGAATTTTAAAAAACTTTTAGAAAGCCATTCTCTTAAATGGAATCATAGCTACATTTAGATTACTGCCTTTCACTTTATTTTAATTTTTTTCTCAGTGTAAGTGATTAAAGAAAGAACTTGTTTGCAGAAGCTTTTCCTTGGTATAAGCCCATTGTGCTCTAAGGGTTTTTGTTCTCAATTATCAGCAAAATCTTATTAAGGGGATTTTTTCAAAATGCCCATAGAGAACACACAATAATATTAAGAATCATTTTGTGGATCATTGTTGAGTTTATTTGGCTTAATACTGCTATAGCTATGTTTTTATGCCAAATTTTTGGAATAGTTTATTTATGAATAATGTTACTGAATAGTTTGCCAACTAAATTTTGGATTTAGGTTCTGACTTTTTAAAAAAAACTTTCAGACTTTTCCTGGTTTAAGGCAAACCAGAGCAAGTTCAAGTTCACCATTATCACCTAATTTTATCTTAATAATATCAGTGAAACATTGTAAAAGAGAAGCTTACAATTATGTTCTAATAATATATTTTTCATTCTATCCATCTTGGGTTTAGAAATTTGATATATAAGTTTGGTATTCTAAGTTCTTCTAAAATTAGTTTTAGACTCACTTGTAAAGTTTTATTTCTTCATGGTTTCTCTGCACATTTTTTTCTGATATCATTCAGTAATTTACAAGTTTTTCAGCAATGTTCACTTCTTTGGTAAACAAAATTTCTTTATAAAGATGATTACTGAATTTCTTTCAATCTGGAATGAACTGCTTTTTAATACCCATAAGGAATGGAGTTTTTGCTATCTGTTATGTATTTGATAAACCTCATACATCAAGAGGAAAATAAAGAAATGTTATTAATATTCAGTACAAAATATCTAGTATATTAACACCAGATGACTCCTTAAAATCCACCTTGGAACAAAATAACTTTCAACTGTAATAAATGCAGATTCCAAAAGCGAAAACACTTGGTTTATGCTGGCTATTGGAAATGATCCAATATCAGTATAATAATGAACTATTTTTGTTAAAACAAAATATAAATCAGGAATTGTTTTTGTATCCCATTTCTCTCTTCTTAGGGATCATGAAGTAAAAGCACATAAATCTATTCATTCTAAAAATTGATGTTCCGCTTGAACCACAATACATATTCCCAAAAACTACTATAAAAATTGAAATCTCTGATAAATAAAGAAATGTTATTAAAATCTGGAAGGGAAATGGAAAGTCAATTTGTACTGAGAGATTTGGAAATACTGCAGCATACATAAAAAATATCTATCTAAATAGTATATGCAAAATCATTTGAACTATATTCAATAGAAGTTTTTTTACAATACAATTTAAAACAAAAGAAACCATACCATGTTCAAAGCACATTTTATCAATAATCAGTGTAAAACTAGGAATTTTAAGATATACATTATCAGAAAAATTATGAGTCTTCAGAAATGAAATTAGACCAATGTTATACACATCAACTAATTTGTAAAGAATCACCATTTTTGATTTTGATGTAACCTCAAAATGAAGATGAAGTAATTTTATTGCATTTCCTAAGTGAAAATCATACTGTAGAGGTTATATCTGATATGCAACATGTAATTGGTTTTCATTTATATAAAACTTAGATCTCTCACTCTTGCAGTATGGCTAATCCCAATAATACTGTTGAAATACACTTTAGTAGATTTAATATTCATTTATTATAAAGTCTGACTTAATAATATGCAGACAATTCACATTACAAGCTAATGCTTATTACTTGCAAAACTAGCATCAGGAAGGCTGTCATCCATCTATCCCATTTGAAATTTATTTAACAGATTTATTAATAATAATGTATATGGAAGTGAATTTTAATTCTTGGGCAAAAGTGGCTGCCCTAAAAATCGATTGGATGAGCTTTTGCTATTATTAGAATTCAGAAATAAAAATATAAAAGAATATTGATATTTAATTGGAAAAGATGCTTTTTTTAATTTTAAAAAAATATTTGCAATAACAAAACATGTACTGAAAATTAAAAAAACAAATTATATATTACAAATAATCTGAGCTATTCCAAATATTTCAACTCTTTATTTTTTATTTCAAAAACCTCATGTAAAAATTTGTTCTATCATTTTCTTTTCATTCTCCATGGTCTACACCTAAATGTCTATTATAATCTCTCTATTTCTATGTCTAATTGAGTACTATATAATATCTTCAATAATCTTTTTATTTATTTGTATGTTTGGCATATTTATGTTTCTATCCATATCATTTTCATTTATCTTTTATATTCTCTTTTAAAATTATATTTTTATAACTTCCAATTTTTTTTATTAGTACTGATTTGGTATGCAGTCTACAAAATGTTGGACACCAGAGAAGCTCTGAAACCATTGCTAACACAAGTAAGTGATAAGCAATATTAGATAATAATCCCAAAATTAATAACAAGTGTTTCAGATATTTTGTCCAGTTCATTTAAAAAATATCAATTTTCATTGAAAAAACAAACATTTCATAGAAATAGGCTATTAACTATATCTAATATTTTGTCCCTCAAATCAATTACTAAATTAACACAAAAAGTACTTGTCAAATGTATGGCAAAATAAATTACTAAACCAAGATAAATACATGACAGAGAAAAATTACTACCATCTACTAAAATCAAACCACTATGAATATTGTGTTAAACAACAAAAAAACATGTAATAAAACATTACAGAAAAAAAGTGATTGAACTAAGGAAAGTAAAAATTTGAATTACAAGAGGAATATTAAAATCCTACAATATAGCAATGAAATAAAGAATAAATTAATAAAAAAAACAAGTGCCAAAACAAAAGTATTTTAATTTTACAATTATCATCATATTTTAAACATCATCAAATGTTCAATTATGAGATAAATATTAAATAAGATACTGCAGATTTTATGTTAAATGGAAAAAAAAAATTCAAAACAATATTTACGGTTTAATGAATATTAATATTGCACTAAAAACAAACAAACACAAAAACATATTTAAACTATTTTTGAAATTAAATGAACATGGTTAAAAAAATTTAAAGCATGTAAACATCCAATACATGATTAAACTAATAACTAAACTAATCTATAAAAAAAAGGCAAATCATATGTGCTTGTGGTAGCAGAATACAATTTTAGATTTTTCATCGAAAACATTTTGTTAAACAGTATTTATTTTATTTTGTTCATCCGAATAGATATGTTACCTGTAATTATTAAATATTCAAATCAAAACATTATGAATATTTTGTTAAATGCAAAAAAAAAAAATTCAAGAACTTCAGTATGACAAAAAATATATAGTGAAATAGAAAATTTCCAAAAACAATAGTTTAGCAAACAATATTTAATAAAATAAAAAAATAGTAGTAACTACTAATGACTATAAGCCATGCATAATAAATATTAAAATTCATTTTACAACTAATAAATAAAAACAGATTAAACATAATTAAAAAAAATATTTCTAAAACAAGTTTAACAAATACTAATATTTTACCCCCCCCCCCCAATTACTAGTGTTTACTAACGAATGTAAATCATGCCTAATAAATATTAAACTTAATAAATAAAACTATAATAAAATATTGTACATGATTTAAATAGATTTTTTATTATCTCAAAGAATGCAAAGTTATGTTCCAACGTTTCATGAGGAGAAAAGCAAAATAGAAAGGGAAATAAAACATTCATAGAGGGTCATCCCTGACATTTACAAAGGTCACATTTGTTCTCAATGATGCAGAGAAAAAATAAAAAGCTTTGGTCAAACACTTTTTATTAATATTATATAGTCCTTGTAAATTCTTTTCTTCCTCCTTTGTTTTTGCTGTCTTCATATATAATATTGAATTTCAAAAATCTTACACTTTTCACTTTTCAGCAAAAAAACTATTATTGATTACAGTTTCGACTGTACCATGCATAAAAATACAACCATTAAAATACATTAATTATTTTATATAAAATTATTAAATTCCTATCAAACTTTTAAATTTTTTAAAAAAAATATTTCCTAACCTTTTCAATTCATATAAGATCTTTAACATATTTAACATCCTATTTTATATTCTTTTAAAATCATTTCTATCCTCTTTTTCTATAACATATATCCAGAAGAAGTGTTAAGAAAGAATAGAAGAGAAATTTAAAGAGGAAGAAAAAAAAAGGTAGAGAAGTTGTAAGGAAGAAAGATAATAGAGGGAAGTATACAGGAATTAAAACTAATGATAATAGAATAGTTAAGGATAAATAGAATTATTAGAACAATTAATAAAACTTTTAAGAATACTATAAAGTATAGAATAGTGAATAGAAAGAGAAAGAATGTGATGGAGATATTAGATAATAAATATATTAATGAGGAGAAAAGGAATATTAGTGGGATATATGAAATAGTACATAAAATATGTAAAGATAAAAGAATTAGAAATAAGTATGTGGGCAAACAAAAAATTCTATAAATATGATAAAAGGTCACCAATATATATATATATACATATTATGGAAAGAGGTCATAATATTGGGAAAGAGAGCATTAAAATGATTAGTTATAGAGATAAAATAAGGGTTAGGAAAATAAAGAAAGCAATATTCATAAAGAAAATTAAACTAAATCTTAATAAAAATGGGGGAGAGTAAAAACAATAATATCATAAAAAGAAATAATAGTATAAGAGAAAAGGAAGTTTTTTTGGGGTGCGATAGAAATAGTTTTTTTAAAAAACAGAAAAGAAATATTAATAGTTATAAAACTAGTTAATAGAGGGAGGTGTAAGATAGGAATATGAAAGAGAAGTTAAAAGGAAGTTGAATTACTAGAGTAAGCTGGAAGATATAGAAGGTTAAAAGAATAAAATAAGGTAAGAAGATTTTATATGGAATAATTAAGAAGGTAAAATGAATGGAAATAAGTGTTTAGTTAGAATAAAAGATAAAGAAAGATTATAATGATAGTGATTAAATAAATTTTTTTGGAAGTGTAATTAAAATTACTTTATAATGTAAATATTATATGTATTAAAGTTATATGTTATAGAAAAAGAGGATAGAAAAGATTTTAAAAGAATATAAAATAGAATGGTAAATATGTTAAAGATATTATATAAATTGAAAAGATTAGGAAATATTGTAAAAAAAAAATTTAAATTTAAAAGTTTGATAGGAATTTGATAATTTTATATAAAATAATTAATGTATTTTAATGGTTGTATTTTTATGTGTTCAAATTTTGTAGATCTGATGAAGAATGCATGGTACAGTTGAAACTATAATCAATAATAAAAGTTTTTTTGCTGAAAAGTGAAAAGTGTAAGATTCTTGAAATTCAATATTACTTTTTATTAAGGCAGTAAAAGATTAAAGCTGGAGAAAAAAATATTCCCATTCATTTATTTAACAATTTAGCTACTAACACATCCATTTAATTAATAGCTATCTATCTATCTACATACCTATTTATCAATTTATTTTTGTCTCTCTATTTATCTATCTACATACTTATTGATCTATCTTTAACCTGTCCCTTTATCTGCTTATTTATCTAACTTTTACCAAATCTCTATATGTTTAATTATCTATTTACTGTCTCTCTGTCTGTTTATATGGCTATATACCTATCTACTTATCTCTTTATGTTTATTATTTATTTATGATTTTCTATCTATCTATTTATTTATGCATCCAACCATACATTTAATTATCTACACACTCACCCATCCATTCTCTATCTATTTACCTGTCTATCTACCTATTTATCTATATTTTTCTATACATTTATCTATCTATCTGTCTATATTTCTATTTACCTGGTTTTCTATTTATTTATTTATTCATGCATCCAATTCTCCATTCACCTATTTGGCCACCCATTATCAATTATCTATTTATCTACCTAAATAAAACTCCTTTTGTTTATTCATCTATTTATCTGTCTAGCTATCTGTTTATATGGTTTTTAACCTATTTATTTATTTATTTATGTTATTTATTTACCTTATTCATTTTTGAAGTATTATCTAAGATCATTTATCATGTGTTTGTATCAGCAATGAATTGGAAACTATCCCCAATGGCCAAAATGACATATTATGAATACTAAATCAGTAACCTTTTTAACTTTCTATTTCGAATTATCAAAATCTCTGGTTCCTGTAAAACAATATTATAAATAAAATATTTAATAAATATTTTTCTTAGTTTATTTTCTTAGTAACTAACTACTATACACGTTTTATTAAAAGATCGTTCACTAATTGCAATATTCACTCGAACTTTTTATCATTACCTTCATCATCAGTAATCAACTTTCCAAATACAATGTATTCCACAAGATTCTACGTAATCTGATTTCCCCTTTAAAACATTTTTATAAATTTGACACCTCATACTTCTAATAACATTTAAAGTAATAAATGCTCTGCAATTAACAATTTTGTAATCAATACTTGTTTTTTTACTGACTTATATTAGAATGAAAAAAAGAGAATTCTCCATCTTTTGTTTGTAATTTTAAGGTAAAATACTATTCAATTTTGATGAGTATGACATATTTTAAATATTCCAACGACATTACAAAAATTTTGTATATACTAAATATTTTTATGAGATTTATGTGTATTGGATTTAAATATAACAGGAATTGTTTATAATCAAATGTATTTTGCTATTCTGTAATACCTGGTCCTAATTATTATTCTTAAAACTTTTGTTCATTCCCTAAAATTTTTCTTGTATTAGTTTTAGTACACTTATTCTCAGTCTAAAACTTATTACAAATTCTTTGTACAGTATTTGATTAATTTCCTTCTCACTAATCATAAGTACTACTATATCATCCATGTAAAAGCGTTTTCATGAACTTATATTAAGTCCTGATTTTAATATGGCATCTCTAGGGTAAAGGTAATCACTATTAAGGTTATTCCATTGTCAAGAAGTAAATTATACAAATTATTTTTATAGTCTATATCTTGCAAATTAGAAAGCAGAATGATTCCTAAAAATCAAATCCTGCTACTTTTTGAATGTCTTTGATTTAAACACCATATTTTTTTCAGAGTGTATGTATAAAATTGATGAAAAACTGATAAAATAGAATATAAATATAAATCACATTATTGAATTTGTGCAAATATTCAAATAACACTTAAAAAGATAAAATAGTAAAATTGATGTAGTAAATTATTTTGTTAAAAAAGCTGTTGTAAAGCACAAGATTTACAAACAATACTTGAGTGGTGTTGCAAATAGTATAGCTTAACATAATATTTAATGATATGTTTTTAGTTTGAAATAAGGATTATTTAATTGTATGTTAAAACCACTTAAATTGGATCTATTCTATTTTGTTAATAAGTTTCTGAAAAATTCTTTATTTTTTTGATCATAATTTTAGAAAGCGTTTTTTGATAAATACAAACAATTCGATATTGATGATGATGATAATAATAATAATAATAGAAAAGTATAAATTTATGAATTAGCCAAAACAATAAGAGAATTAAATTACATTTATATTTGCAAGTTATTTACAATATTTAGAAAAATAAAGAGCATTGAACTAAGTTAAACTATAGTTAATGTAATGTAAAAATGATGGAACACATAAATGGAAATAAAAATAAAACTTAAGAATAATTTGCAAATGCATAGCCACAAAAATTAAAGTTAACTCCAAAATTCTTAATTTTATATGCTTATTGTTTGAATTGTGAGTCACTATATAAACAAAAACTCAATAATTTAATAAAACAACAATAAAATATCCAGGAACAAAAGAAATTTATTTTTATATGCTTTTATTTAAGTTACTCTGTTTTTATATCATAATAAAATCTTATAAGTCAATTTTCATCCATTTCTCAATTTCAATCTAGTTCAAATCTTTTCTACATACATCTTCCCAATGACAATATATATTTTTTAATGATTGCAAACAATTTTAGCAAAAAATTAGAATAAATAAATAAATTTATCATTTTATATGTTACATTGATGATTGTAATGTCTGCTAATATTCCTTAAAAGTGAAAAACTGAACGATTCATTAAAACTGATTATCATAATTTAATGTCACATATATAAATCTAAACAGTAGAAAATAAGAATTGTTAAAAAAGAGTTAAAGAAAGAAATACTTTTATTTACATAAATGCAATAAAAAGTAAATTTACTACAGCTTTCACAAATAAAGTCATGGAGTTGGACAACTAATTCACAAATCAGATTACAAAAAAAAATTTGCAAATAATGCCCATTCTTTTGTACCATTGCTAAAATCTGTCTTCTAAATTATCCAATTGGTATCTGATGACTGGTTTGGCATTGATACAGGAAAGTGGCATTATTTACAAGTTTATTTAAATGACTCTTTAAAACTCTTCAGCCACACTTTTATTTAAGAAAACTATAATAGTAAAAAAAATCAAGTCATGCATCACTTGTCTTAATTTAAAGATGAGATTTATGAAAGCTTTAGAAAATTAATTTTTACTAATTTAGTGCATTTATGGAACAAGAGTACTTCTTTTAAAAAAAATATTTTTTAGTACCTAAAATAATTTAATTAGAAAAATTTTCTCTAATGTGAAAATAAAAATTATGTAAATCTTATGAAAAAGCTTTTTTTTGATGAGAAAGCAAAGTGTAAAAGTTATAATAAAACTTTTGGAAAAGATGAGACTTTTAGATTCATAAATAAAATTGTTTTTAACATTCTTTACTAAAAAATATTTATTATATAAAATATATTAACTAATGAATTAGCATGAGTTTTGTTATGTTTTAGTAAAAGAAGCCAGCAACTATTTTTTGTGAGAATATAACAATAACTATATTTACAATGTATGATATTTTTTTCAAGGTATGTTTTTTTTTATCTGAGAAAAAAAAAATATCTTTAGTTTAATGACATTTAACTTTTGCAGCTTTAAATAAATTATTATTCAGATTTTAAATAAAAAGCTATTGGTTTTCAACTAAAAGTAAATAACTTAAGATGCCTTGGGGCACTCATGTTCTTGGTTCTTAACTTTCTAGTCAGTATTTTCTGAGATTGCACTTACACCAATAGTACTTTAATTGTTTTCATTAAATTCACTTCATTGTAGCTATCTATAGGGTTTGTTTGATAGTTTTGTATTCATTTAGCATTAAAAACCATAGTTAAAGTTTTATATTGATTTACTAATTTTAAAAAAATCTGAAGATATCAGTATTATAGAAAAAGCCAACTACAAAAGAGTTGTTTGCTTGTTTCTTTATTATTCTATGAATGGAGAATTTGTAAAAAAAACACGCATTCTTTTGTTTAGATTTTGAGTAGGAAAATGTTTATTTTTCAAACTTTGTTTATATATTTATGATTATTTTCACAAAATATTTATAAAATATTTATTTTTGGGCAAGATTATTTATGGTTAGATTAGATTTGATTTAAATGCAAAACAAGAAGTTGTGATCGGCTGAAAATGAATGCCACTATAATCACTGAAGCATTTTTAAATATATAATTAGAAGTGGAATTTTAATTCAGTCTGCAATTTTGTTATTTGATGGATTTTTAGCCATAATTCATTTGGATTTTAGAAATAGAATGAAAGCAAATGCTTTTTTGTTCACAATATAATTTTTATAGACAACACAAAATAAGTAAAGCTGCAAAGTTTAACTATTATTCTTAATTATGTTTTTATTTGCAATCTTATAATTTTAAGAAATAATTTGAAAATTATAAAAATATAATAAAAAATAAAGGTTAATTTATTCAGATAAAATATTGGAAATTTAATTCAAATGTCCATTAGGGACTCTCAAAACATATTGTGCCAAGGCCAATTTGGCACATGTATATAAAATAATTTTGTCGTAAAAAAAATTATTAAAACAAAAAAATCTTTCGCAAAAGAGTTTGAAATAAAAGTTGAAAAATCATTGATTTAAAGTGGGAAGGGGTTTTTCTTAAAGTTAAACTGAAGGTTTTATAAAAAGGAAGTAAAGAGTTTATTATTATTAGTGAAATACAATTTAAAAGCTTTAAAAAAATATATAAAACTCTTCATTTAAATTAAAGAAGAAAAATAATCTTAAAACTAGTTTTGATGTGTAGAGTAAAATTATATATATGCGTGCGAATGTAAAAAAAATGTATCAGTATTAAATATTATAAATAAATGAAAAATGTATTAAAAAAACACAGCGGTGCGCTACTAATTAAAGATATGAAAACAACACGTTTTGAAATAGCTACTACTAATTAAACAATCAATCAAAAAACACGTCTTAGGATTAATTGCTAAAGAATTTCGACAACAGATATTTTCCAGAGGATATCAAAAGAAAAACACTTTGTCAGTATAAATACAGAATATTTTATCAGAAAATCAGTTAAGAGTTTTATTCAGTCTAGATGGCAGTGACAGTCTTCTTCCAGTTTGAGATAACAGTGCATTTCTATTATGAATCCAGAAACAAACATGCATTGTTGAGCAGCTTTTGGAAATATACACTCATGCTCCAGCCTTTTTAGTCCAACAAGATCATCAAAACCTGCCTGAGAAATAATGTCTGCATAACAACTCAGAAATCCTCCATCAAACGTTCAAATGTCTTCAAAAATAAAGCAAATGGTTTCGCATAAAATCTCTTCAAGAAACATACAAATCTAACCGGTTAGATATAATCCATCAGAAGCAGCAGAAGCAGCCAACAACAAGCAATATCTCCGTTCCCAAAAATCCTAGGTAAACATTTATTTATTATCATTTATACGTAGTAGCCACCGCTGTAATTCGTAAATATTCAAGATTCAAATTATATGAACTCTTATCATACATAAAATGAACTATTGATATGTGTGTTTAAGTTTCAAATGCTATTAATGCTTTATTATTATGAGTTAATATGTGTGTGATCATTATATCAGTGTTATTAGTTAAATCAGATAAATACCAGTGTTCTATTATTAAAATCTACAAAAATATTTAAACTAATCTAGAAATGTTAATTTAAAATGTGTGTGTATTATATTAAATTTATAGAATGTTTAAAATGATTTAATGTTAGTTAATAAATTGTCTTTAAAACTTAAACTTTATTTGTCGGTCAATTCTTTTTACCAACCTTTTATTAATTCTTTCCACCACCAATTTTGTATAATTTATTATTGATTAAAATTAGACTGCGCTAGTTTATGGGATGGTTTTGAGTGCTGGATTATGAGCCTACTGACCAAAAACGTTGTTTATTCTTTTGAATAGATAGCTGGCGCCTGGAGTTTACTCCGAAACAAATAAAGTGTTTGGATAGTAGGGGTTTGAATCTAGCAGCTGAGATGGGCCATTGTTGATAGTTAAAGCTATCAATAAGATCTCCCATTTTGCTTGAACGTGCCGGTTCATTCATGTAACCTTTATAAGATTATAAATGTATTATGAAGGAGTTTGAAACCGGCCAAAACTTATATACGTGTAAGTAGGTGGTTTCAGTGGTTCGACCCAGTACAATATGAACAGTTAAAAAATTAGATAATATAAATAAATAAATATAAATTTTTTAATCTTTATAAATAAAAACTGATAAAATTTTTAATATTTTTCAATTATAACTATATTTTGAGACAAATTCTAATTTTTTACTAACAGTCATTATTGTTGCCAGGTAATAAGTGAAGAAAAATTCTAATCTTTATCAATTATAACTAAATTATGAAAATAAACTTTTGATTTACAATAAAATCATAATTGTATTCTTGAAAATAAATGAAATTTTACTAATACTTGTTTTTTGTTTGGTAATTTACTTAATATATATTTTCTATTGCCAATATATTTTTTCCAGCCAAAAGTTGGCAATACATATTGTTAGGAAATAATCAAGTTATATTATTGCTGTCAGTAACAAAATATCTCAATTTTATTAGAAAATAAATATGGTGTAAAACAGAATTATGAGACATCCTTAGGACTTTGAGTGAATGGGAAAAGTACCACAAACTGATCCAATATTCCTAATTGTAATACAAAAACATTTCTATCACTTCAAGAAATAATTTCCAAAACCGATTTGAGACTTAGAATGTAAGATTAACCCTTTAACTGTCCAATTGTTCATTCGCTGCAGGTGGTATCACTCAAAGCTTTTAATTAGCAGATGCACAAAATAATGTATCAATTTTTCAAAAGTTATTGACCGTTTTTTTAAATATATTCACTTTAGTTTCGTTTTTAAAAAGTATATTAGTAATTTCTCACATTATAAAAATAAACGAAAGTTTGTTCAAAAATAAATTTTGATTTTTAATTTTAAAAATATTTGTTACGGTTGACATGAAAAGAAACGGCAATCATAATTTCACGTTATGATTTTTTTTTCCCGACTTTGCAATAAATAAATAATTCTTGCTAAAATCGTAACTATTTTTGTAAAATAATATTTATTTTTGACATATTATACGAAAATAATTTGTATTTTATTTGTATTTCATCAAAAAATATTTTTAAAATGCTCTAAAACATTCGTTTATCATTTTCAAAATAAAACAAAAGCGTTCGTAAATTTTTAATTTTTGGCAGCCATATAAAAATTTTAACAGCCAATAAGATTCAAGAAAAGATGATGAGAAGGCGGAGCTTTTCCATTTTCTTTTGTTTACAAAATTTTAACAGCCAATAAGATTCAAGAAAAGATGTGAAAAGGCAGTGCTTAGTTTTTGTTTGACATAAATCATCAATTAATTGATTTTTTACTTGTAAAATAATTCAATAGATGGCAGTATATTATAAAACTTTTTGCGTTCTAAAAAATGACGTCAAAACCGTAAACGTAGTCCAAAAACTAAGCAATTTACAGCGATGTCAAATTTACTCGATTAAAAACGAATTTAACGAATATGTATCAAAAATTGCATCGATTAAGAACGAGTCAAACAGTTAAAAGGTTAACCGTCATAATAATGACTATCTGACTTATAAGTTTAAAATCAAAATACTAGATCAGCATTCTAGAAAGAAGATATTTTACCTGAAAGTAATGAATTCTATTTATTTTCAATGTTGTTATGCTGTAAACCTCTGTAACTTATAAGCATTGTTTTAGTAAAAACACTGGAAAACACCATTCTTAGTCTGTGTACCATCAGAAATCTGTTAAATAAATGCAATATTAATACTGTATATTTGGAAAAAAACTTTAAAATGACTAAATATATACATTTTAGTACTTAGCATTTTTCTCAAAGGATGTTACCCTGCTAAGTACTAAAAATTCATTTGGTTGAGTTAATGCCTAGAACAGGGGTCCCCAATCTTTTTGCACTTAAGAGCACATTCTATAATACCGGCCAGGTGAAGGGCACCATTTATTTTTTCAATGTAAATTTATAGTTGGATATTGTTAATGATACACATAATGTACAAAAAAATATTTATTTCAAAAATAAAATTTTAACATATAATTAATGTTTATAATTTTATGCTGTAAAAGTATAATATGTTCTACAATTTGATTCCAATATAATACAATAATTTATAAGAAATTTTAAAAATTAAATTTATTTGTATCAGATAAATAATTTTTTATCATGTTCGGATAGCGGCGGGCAAACATAAAATGGTCTGCGGGCGCCATGGTAACCACGGGCATAGGGTTGGAGACGCCTGGCCTAGAACAACCCTAATAAAGTTCTTTTTTAATAGTAAATGTTAAACATTAATTCCTAAAATCCACATTAAATCTTGAAATTCGATTTCAATTTATTTAAACGGTTTAAATAGCTTTATTACACCTAGACACACCAAAAGTAAATAAATTCTCTTAGAAAGCCAAGAATATATATAATATTTATTCTTCTATTATTGATATAGATGAAATTTAACAATCTTACTATAAGTAAAAATTGTTGAGTTTTATCCACTTACTTTAATAAATTTTGACTCATTTAATTTCAAATATTCTTATTATTGATTTTGTTTTTAATTTCACTTGCAAAAAAAAAAAGTAAAATGATTCAATTTATTAATTTATGAGTCGAGAGAGAGAGAAAAAGGTAAATGTTAAATGAAGCAAAAATCCAACAAAATCAATAAATTCACGAGTATTAATATTCCAATTAACACTTTTTTGAATTGATGTTTATGATATGTATACGCACAAATATTTTTTCGCAAAAATTAAAAATAACAAAAAAGTTGGTAGATGACATTAATAAATAATATGAATACTGAAAAACAAGGTAAAATTCCAAAATTAAATAGTTTAATAAACATGCACATTTTATTGCTAAATCTTTGGAAAATAATATAATTTGATATATATTTTGATCTCCCTAAAGCACTTGATTAATACATTCGATATGGTATATATTATGTCAGATTAGTTTTTTTTATGAAATTTGTGGTTCTTCATTAAATTGGATTATTACTTATTTACAAGATTAGATTAAAGCAGAAGTTACTATAAACACCATGTCGATATGTATAAACTAATGCAAACCAGTCAATAAATAAAAGATTCAGAATGAATCCACCTGCACTTGAGTTATTGAAAGTAATATTTATTCACAAGATTGAAAGTAAAATAGTAATAATTGATAATATTATTAGTAATATTTTGTTTATTAATAGAGAAGTTTGACAGGGATCATTATTATAACCTTTACTGTTTGTAAAATATTTAAATGATATTTTTGAATTATCCTTACTTTACATGCATATGCTGATGATTATTACTTGTGAAATCTAAGTTATCTAGAGATCATCTAGAAATCTGTGTTAAGCATTACTTATATATTATTGGAGATTGGTTAAGATCAATAAATAAAACTACAGTGATTTCTGCAGACATGGAGCCACTAGTAATCAAACTGTCTTAATGCAATAAATTCATGTTTGTCATGGAAAAGTCATATTAATGCCTTATGCCTTTTATGTAAATTCAGTTACCTGATATATATATAATAAAAAATTCATATAACATTACAATACTAGCTAAAACAACAAAATTTTACTAAAATTCTTATACAACAATGGTTTCAACTATTAACAAATAGATCTCAAATGACATTCAACTGATACAATATATATATATATATATATTATAACCTACACTCCCAACACCGCTCATATACATTATATGAGTAAATGCTCAGGGTGCCAGTTCTATTAATGAATAGAACAATATAACAATATATCTGATTCAAAATTATCACTGAGACTCTTTACCTAAGTCTATGTTCAGCTCAGCTCAGTGGGAGGCTATAGGAAGTTCATAAGATATATGATTATAAGTAAATAAAAGAAGAAATATTACAAACATTCAATATAATGCAAATCCTTTTTGTTAATTAACTACATGATAAAGAATCATAATGTTTATTTTACAATCTATTAAAATATTCTTTCAACTTAATTTCTTCCTTCATCCAAGTATAACATATATCAGCTTGCTATAATTATATCACTAAATAATCTTATGATTTGGCACATCATCAACTAAACAGCTACCCCAATGCCAATCAAGGAATATACAATATAATCTCAGGGAATTTGAAACACAGTTGAATTAAAGAAAATACATTGGCTCATAATTTATAATTCTAAAGTATAATAAAATGTAGTGAAATAAATTGACTAAATGCTTTACTGTGTTTAACAATTAGATAATGACAGAAATAGGGTATTTTAATCTCACATCATCATCTAACAAATACACTAACTTGGCAACCTTTCTTATATGTTTATCAAGTGGTAATGTTTCTTATAATGTTTGGATCAAGAAAACAATATTATCAGACACCAGCATATCTAATATTATAACTACAAAATAATATATCTATTTTATAATAGATATATGGAATGTAGAATGTGGAAATTGAAACACGAATGTATACAAGAATAACTCAAGACACAGTTTTTAAGATTTAAATAAATAAAACAAATCATTTATTATATTGAAAATTTAGTTTAACATGATATAAAATAATGGGACTACTTGTCTTACAGATTTTAAATTATCAAATAAACTTTGAGCATCAGTTTGGGATTATCCCTATTATTACATTATTCACTATTCAGACCTTTTAAAAGCAAATTAACAATAAAACTATAATATTCTGACTTCGAATACTTGCTTTGCTTAAGTGTTTCATTTAAACATAATTAAACATAACATTGACTAAATAATATATTATATTATCGGCATAATAAATATTTTGAGAGGATATTACTATTGATTAATAAAATAAATCAAATTACCTATATTTGGCCCTCAACAAAGCAACTTTCTCTAACCAATTAAATAATCATTTTCAATTACATATACCTTTCATGCATAGCAATAAAATCATATTCATTCTGATGATTTGATGATTTACAACTCTGTATTAAATAAATATATTGTGTTTTAAAACATTTATTTCCCGTTCTAATTTCAATAACTCTATACTTTTATTTAAATGAATATAATGTGTTTCAAAACAGTTATTTCCCATTTTAATTTCAATAACTCTATACTTTTATCTTCGTGATATTATTCACATTATGCATGTGTGTGTGTGTCCAAGCAACAATAATAGAAAACAATCTTTTCTACAAACTATCCATTCATCAAGAAAATATTAAACGATTATTTTATTTCGAACAATGTCGTAAACCACTCAACAAAACAAGACACTAACATTATATCAAGAATTAATTTAACTATTTATCTGGCCACATTTTAAATAACCCAGAGCTATATTTTCATGATTATACAGATTACACGTTCCAAGGGAAATTCACACGAGGAGCGAATAAATTTTTTACTCAACACTTCTACAATAATTCATCTAATTCTAAATACATTATTGGTGGGGAACCTTTTCCTCATCACCAAGACTCTAAGAAAAACATCACATAACTTCAAAACTATCATTTCATAATACGCACACAATATAAAATAGACTCTACTCATGGAAAATTATTAAAATATACTATTTAGGCAAAATCTCTCATCCCTACAAATATAGAACGCAACCAGATTATTTTCCATTCACAAAGCTCTTCTACATGTCTAACATTATATATACACACTGGCAGATAAATACACACAGATAACATACTAATCCGTTCAATTCTATAGAATACGACAACATCCGAAATTTATGCATAAAATATTCACAAACTGAACTTTATTAAACAAATGTAATAATTGTGCAAAATAGAAACACACACGTGCACAAGAATATATAAAAAAAATTAACTCCAAGTTATATACTATGCAAGCAATGCGGTAATTAAATAATGCATTAAGACATAACTTTTAATTCAGAATAAACTTTAAGTTACTTTTAAAATTTAATAGTTATAATTATTACAAACAAACTTTCTTTATCATATCTAGCAAACTATTTCTATTATACGTTCGTTGATTTAAAAGCCAAAATTTTCACTTTGAGATAATAAAGTATACAAAATAAATATAAACCTCTCTCTAATAATATAATAGAAAAAATATATATACTTCTTTCCTTTATCGTCATAAAAAAAAAATAAACATATTTGTATAAAATCAATTTTTATCAGCATATCCACTACTCGTGAATACGCATTCCGAAACAATCTAGGAGATCATAATAGCCCAAATTATAAATAAAACATAATAATAAGTATGCTATCTATCTATCTATCATATACATTGATAATGACAAGTAATTAAAAAAAATAAAGAAACAAAAGTCATTGGTTCTTTGATTTAAAATAAAAAATTCACTTGCAAAGTTCTACTCCGGGTTTATGAAACCATATGGGGATGGATTCCAAACTGAATTTGAACATAAACTGAATTTCTGTAGGATAACCAAAAAAAAATATAATCATAACTTAAATATGATCCAGCACCTCCAATGTTCATAGCATAGCTATTTGAGCTTACTACATCACACATAAATAATCAATTTCTCTTTTTATTATGATGGAAATATAAGACATTTTTAACTACAGCTGTACAAGAATTATTTAATCCACTTCGTAGTAGTTTTAAATTAAGTAAGCAATTGTCCTTAATAAATTACTTAAATAGCATTTGACATTTTATAATCCAGTATACGTATAGCTTATTTTTAAATATTGCTAATTAACATATCATGATTCATTGGTAATTCCATAATTGATAATACTTTATTTTATAGTGCATCTTCATCGAAGAGAACAAAAATTACACCGCATTTCTGTCCTTCCATGCGATTTAAGTAAATATTTAATGAGTAGTATTCTTTGGTTATTTGAAGTAATTGATATTTTATTTCTTTCATTAAAAATACATATTCTTTTTAGAAAAAACCAGATAAATAAATACTGTCATTTTTTCTAATTAATTTAAGCATGATATATCAAAATACACATATCCTTAATTTTACATTTAACTTTCATAAAAGTGTAACACAGAAGATGGTGAAAAATCAAAATAAATTCTGAAAAACAGTTCTGCATACGTTTCCAAGATATATTAGAAGACACCCATGGATTAGTTATATAACAATAATGTTCATGCACTCTATCTTCTTTCTTAATTATAGATAAATAAAGTAATGCCATCTTAACACCAACGATATATATTTTTAAATATTAATAAGTATGAGGTGGTTAGTTCAAATGTTTAAATTAAGGAAAGAAATGAAAAACTGATGTACCTTCTTAAAATTTATTCTTGCATTCCAATTAAAGACATTCTTCTGTAATGAAATTCCTAAGATTTTTTAGAAGTTTACTCCAAAGCTTTTTAAATCAATTTGACTTCAGCAACTGGCTGCAATTACAATTATCATGAGCATTGGCTGCAATTATGACAATAATGAGCAATTTTTTACTGGAGACTATCTGTTAAATAGCTATCTCTTTTCCCTAGCAAACGGTCATTTCCCTTCACGAGGTTAACTCCCACATTTTTGTACTTAAACTAATTACATATTCAAGAAACCTTTTTTTACAATAGAATCAAGACAAAAAAATAATAATAATAAAATAAATAGCTTTTACAAACTTGAAAGAAATGAATATTAATTAACTGTTAAACAAAAATGATTAATAATTTATTTAATTTGTAAAATAATTCACCTATCCAAATATCCATTAATCATTGGAAAAAAAATATACCTGTTAAATTATTAAAGATAATTACTGTAATTTAAATGTTTTTATTGTAAATGTACTATTGTTTAATGTTATTAGAAGATGAAAATGAAGTGAAAATGATGCAGAGTCATACATGCATGCACATACATTGTAATATAAATATTAAATTATACTAAACACTAACATAAAATAACTTTGCATCCTTCTGATAAAATATACCGATTCCTATAATAAATAACCTCTCTCTCTTGCATTAAATACTTCCTTAACTATAATCATAATACCAAATACTTATAATGGTTAATCAAATGCATAGGCATTCAACATCTAAGTTTTAAACAATTTCCAGCAAAAATTTTTAAAATTCTAAGGTTATTTCTTTTTTTTAAATACATTATAACTATTCAATGCAGATACAAAGTATCTCAATTCCTAGTGCCCATTCAGAGGCTCACTATATATATATATATATATATTGTGCCCTTATCTATAGGTCATAATAAGGTAGAATGGTCAATTGCTAAAAAATTTTAAATTTTAAAATATGTTTGTGTAATATATTGATAATTGTATGATCGATTAGATTTTATAGTACAATTTAAGGCTGAAAAATACCTGGTATGTAAAAGTGTAATGGATTATTTTAAAAAAAAAACAGTTAAATAAAGCTTAATTATATCCTTGCTTATGGTTGTAAAAGCTGGCCATATAAAAGAATACAGCTATAAATAGTTAAAAGTATATTAACAATTCAATTGTAATGTTTTAAAACTAATAAATTAAATAAACGCTATATGTAATATTATAATTATAATTAATATTCAAATTTAATCTAATATATTTTAAGATAAACTTTGGGGATGGTGAGAATTATATTTGGTTCTACATTTTTAAATTATTTTCCAAATTTTTATAAAATATATCAGTTTTGGTAATTTAGACCGAGACGTAAATAAAAAAAAAATCATCTGATAAAGTTAGTAATCATGTGACTGTATATTATATACCTTCACACACACGCTTGTTAGAATATAATAATAAAGTTTATGAATTATAAAACTAAATGTAATTGCTATCTATCGTTAAAGTAAAAGTTGAAATATTAAATGTTATTTTAATAATTGTTTTAAAGTTTAAATGATTTTGATAAAACTATAATTGAGTTTAAAAATACTATTCTAAATAATATTTTAAAACATGATGTCATAAATTCTTTATTTTAAAAAGTTTAATCTATTATAAAACTAAAAATGTGTAAATTTGTTCGCGCTAAAAAAGTCATTAACCAATCAACGGAGGTATTTTAGCAGACGAAATATAGGAATTAGACGGAGCGGGAGAAGAAATGTGTAAGTAAAGGAAGGAGGAACATATTTTTTAGCTGTATAAGATCGTAAGCTAAAAAAGTGTTATAATTTAAAACATTTTGTATTTATTTTAAAAGTTTTGTTTTAAAATATAATATTTTGAACTGCCTTTAAATGGAAGGCTAATTTAAAAGATTTCTTGCCAGGATTTTTATTCAAGTTTAGCCGAAACCTTGCAGTAAAATGGAAATACTACAGAAAAAAATACCTAAAAGTATTGATAAAGTAAAAATAATTGTAAAGTGCCTTGAATACAGTTTATTTGTGATCAACCAGAAAATCATTAGAACTCAGATAAATATAATTTGGACATTATATCGAAAACTTAAAAGAAAAGTTATTTGCCGTCAGGAAAAATTATGACGCACAATTTTAAAAGGCTACTCCGAAGTTTTGTTATCCTTCTCAATGAAAAAATTAAGATGCGTATATCATAAAGAAAAAATTATGTAAAAGTTATAATGGAGAAAGAATGTTTGTCTTTTTAAAGGAAACATTACAAAGTATATAGTACCAGAATTTTAAAAGAAGGAAAAAAAGTTACAGAATAATAATATGAAAGAGCTATGGTGTTTTTATGAAAAAGGAACCGAAAAACTTTCTCTAAGAAGAATTAAAAATATTATAAAGTGTTCATTAGAGAAATGCTTAATAAAGATAAAGATTTGGAGAATATAAATCTAATTTACTTAATGAAATGAATCCATGGAAGCAGAAAAGTTTTATTGAATATTTAAATCAAAGTACTGAGAAGATGCATCGTAAAAGTCACGTGGGAGAAAATATTAGCAAGAAATATTAGAAGAGAATATTTAGAAGTTTTCTTTACGGGATTAACTAATATCATAATTAATAAGTGTATTAAATATTATAAAAAAAACCAAGGATTATCATTCATGAATATTTATTGAACGAAGTAATATTTGTTTTACCTTAAAATTGAACAAGCAGGGAGAGGAACATTAAGTTAATGGAAAAGAAATGATAAACAATTTTTTTTTGCTTAGTATGAACGGTTTTCAGGAAAATTTGATGAAGGAGTACAGTAAATATAGTTTGAATATTTTTTACTAATTTATTTTAAAATATAAAATGTTATGTGAGATTAGGGAAAACATAAAACATAAATTTATTAATATTAAAATTTAAATATAATAGCTTGATAAAATTATAGAAATAGTGTTTAAAATAAAGTGTATGGATGTGAATCTTATATCTACAAGGATCAAATGGATGGTGAAGCCTACGGAACGCGATCGAGGAGATAAAGGTCGTTTGGTAATTTTAATAGTTATTTATAATGCATAATGTATTTTTTTTAGATCATCTATTGACCTAAGAATGAAGTGTGAAAGTCTTAATTATATGTACACATTTTATGCAACATTTTAACATATAATGAGATAGGAATAATTCGAAATATGCATGCAACAATTTATTTAAAGTATATTAATAATATAATTTAACAGAACAATTGTGTGATTCTTTTGAACTTTCATGTGATAAAGTATTCAGATATTTAAAAAGTTTGTATATGATTAAATATACGGAGGAAAGTAGTAAAAAGATTTTCTTATAGAACAGCGGAATAGTTTTAAAATATCAATGAATTTTATTATTGTTAGTAATGCAGATATGTATTTGTCGATGTACAGTATAGAAAAAATCTTGAGAAATAAGATCGGATAGTGACTTGGAAGTACTAGTGGAGAGGAAACCAAGATGATGTGTTTTTTTTTAAGAAATAGGAAAATATAAAGGATTTGGATCATATTTAGTTTTGTGTGATTTAGTATAGTTAACAAAGTCCTATGAGTGAACACATATGGTTTGGACAGTGTTTTGCATATCTTTAAACTTTTTGATGTTAGAATAAAGCTGAAGAAATAGCTTTAGCATCGTTCCTATAATAGAGGTTGGTAGACAGGTAAAGGTCACTCCTCTATAGTGTCTTTTAATTCACTGTGCCATGATTGTCAAGGTATATGATGAGTAATATTCTAGTTGTATTTTGATCCTATGCATCTATCTTCGCTATCCTTATTTCATGAATCTGCATCGGTCAGAAAGATATTTTCAAAGAAATAATGAATAAAATAGAACTGAAGATATGTTATCGTTTGTGTAAGAATAGTTTATTTGCTTGAATGTATAGAATTGTGTAACTTTAAAATTGAAAGTCCAAAATATCATAAAGAGAGAAAGAATCATATAATACATTGTAAAATTAATTCAGAAATGAATATAAGATTTTGAAAAGAAAATCTAAACCAAGTATTTTAAAAGTGATAATAAAATTTGAATGAATTTTTTTTTGATATTAATGTTGGAGGGAATGAGTATTGCATATTTATCAAGAAAAAAATTCAATAAGGTATAATAAACATATACTTGTGCATGGTATATTAATAGTTATAATTATATCATCCGAAGTAAGGCTTGAAGGAGAATATTAGGATTAATAAACATCGGATAATGAATAATAAAAAACCTAATACCGAATGTAAAATAGTGTTTTGACTTTGTAAGATTCCATACAACCAATATGAAACTAAATTTTATTATTTTGTAGAATTTTATTACGAATGTAAATTTTGTAAAAAATGTAATTTTAATAATATTAGGGATGAAAAGTGTTTGTGATAATCATATAAGAAATGCATTTTGTAATAAGCTAACCATAATAATAAATCAAGTAATAATACTGTATTTTCTTAAGTGTTAAAAAAAAAAAAAAAAAGATTTAACTATGAAAAGTAAATAATATTTTGATTTCAATTTATAAACTAATAAACTAAGTTGAGATATGAGAGTAAGGGATATCCAATGTATATAGTGTAAAAATATTGTTAATTTATTTATGTTGTTAATAAACTTTGTTTTAAATTTGTTTTAAAGTTTTTGTGTCCGAGTTGTTATTTCTCCACATGGATGCATGAAATCACGATACATTTATAATTGAAACAGACATATAAATTTTGCACAAAAGGTAAACATAAAAGTGTTATATGAATTTTGAGAATTTATTGGTATGTTAAAATTAAAAGATCATAATTTTATATTATTTATTGGTCATAAGTCGGTTGCCACAATATTACATTAAATTATATGCTAATGTTGCCACACGTATTCTGTTGTCAGATTATTAAAATACTACCACGTACGTATTTATTTATTTCAATTTAGGAAGAAATAAGATTATATTATACTATTATAGTTATTATTATTTTTTATTATTATTAGTTGCTGTGTAGTAGATTATGACATAAAATTCCCTTTTCATTTTTTACTACCGTAATTTTAAATCAGTTAGAATACAATTTATGAACCTGAGATTTTATTTTATTTTACTTCATTTTATTTAATTGAGCTAGATTCTTGTTATAAAGAAGATTAAGATATGATTATTATTTTAATCGTAGTGAATAGAGCTCAGAAAGTCATAAGAATACTATGAGTTAGTTATCTGGTATAGTAAAAGGGGGAATAGTGTTCTTATGCCATTGAGGTAGTATCGTGTGGATAACGGCTCAATGTAGTCTATCTCGTTCCCCGTATTGTCACTCCAGGTCTCATGAAAATAGTAAATATTTGTTAATTCATTTTAAAATTGAACCGTATTTGTATTTTAAAATTAGAGCTAGTAATCATTTTAATTAATACTGAATATTTCATTTATTTATTTGTTAACTGAGCTAGAACCCATAATATTCATAATAAACAGTATATTTTGGGGTGAGGATGCACGGGGGGAGGTTAGAATATATATATTGTACCTTAATATATATATATATATGAATAATGACACAAGTTAAAATATAAAATGACAAGACCTTTGTAACTATCAACATATACGCATGCATGAGAATAAGATTAAAATAAATAATAAATCCAAAAATATTACTATTTTATCCCATTAAGTAAGTAACATTTGTAACCTCTAATATCAATAAAGAATAATAAATATGTTAGAACTGGCTTAGCTAGTGTGAAAGAACAATAACAAAGGAATGGTCACCACTGATCGTTCACTACATTACCTCAACCTTTCATCTCTCATATAGCTAACATTAAATATTGATTAAACTAACTTCAAGATTATCAAAGGATAAATTTAGTTTGTGAAACCACTAAATAGTTAATGATCAAGAGAGCATCCATCTATGAAATGAGTACGAAATTAGAATTATGAGTTGGATAATAAATGGACCAAGATGTAGAAGATTGAATGGATGATGAAAAATAAATAATAATTAACTAATGAAAATGAATGAACTTAATTAATAGTGAGGAGAAAAAAAAGGAAATGTGTTAGGGTGATGAATGATTAAGATGGTGCTAGAATAGGAATCAATGAATGATGAATCAATTATGAAAATAACTTAAAATGAATATGAGGATGAGAATAAGAAAGAGAAATACAGATGAGCCATGATAACAATGTTGATGATGAAGAATGAGATCCTCAACTATAAAATTAATATTGTGTTAAACAAAAGTAAGACAATAATGAAATAAAGACATGGGGTTCTAAGCTTGACTAAACCAAAATATTTAACCACTAAATTAAAATGAGTTATGAGTTTTAAATTAGAAAAGAAACTTACACCTTAAAATTATACTCAATGAATTGAACAATAAGAATAATTATAAGAGAACAAGGCATAACATAGCAAATAGCTTAAGAAATAAAAAATGAACAATAAAGTCTAATTTAAGACCATTAATTGATAAGTCAATTTTCTCAGGGTTTAAATAATTAGAATGCTACTATTTTAATGATAAGATATTGTAATGATATATAAATATGTCGTTACATTAATTTAAAATAAAAACTTAAAAGTTCGCAAATAAAAGTAAAAAACTAAACGCTAAAATTAAAATGTTTGTTAAACGTATATACATTCGCACAGATGCCAAACTTTAAAAATTTTTTTTTTAAAAAAGCAAATAAATAAGTATTTGAACGTACTTTTTTATAAAAAAAAAGTACAAGATTTAAAAATAAAAACAGGTATTAATTAATTCTTGTAATCTGTAAATGGAAATGATTGTTTATAAATTGTTTGAAAAGCAAGCTAGCCTTGGGCTCTTGTATAATTAAAATGATCTGATGAAAGATAGATAAGAAAATAAAGAGAAATTAGCTTGACCAATGGAAGCACTAAGCCTTGGCTCGGACCCTAACGAAAGTGATGGATTAGTGACGTTTTGTTGATTGAATCCGTGTGGATAATATAAAAAGGGAAATACAGTTTTTTTGGACAGTTCCAGTTTTTTGTGTTTGAGAGATGTGATAGGACGCACATACCACACTCTCTATTTAAAAAAAAATGAAGGACTGTAATACCTTGAACCAGCTATTGCCATCTCCAGAACATTATCTTCCAATGGAAGCATCGCGGGAATTAAAAACAGGAACCTGGATTCTTCTACCATAAGCTATATGAAATGAACAATTATTAAAATCAATTAAGAACTTTCGTCAAGTTTTACAAATTGATAAACAAGCCAACTTAAATGTTAAAACGGACTCTTATCTGACTTTTGTAAGTTTTTAAATCAAATTAATAATGTTTAATTTTATGTTTTCCGATTGATAAACATCATTTTCATTTTTTTTTCTTATTGTAAAGATTATTTAAATGCATGAAATTTAAGTTGTTTATAGACGCTTGCATGGATTCGTTTGCGGTTAATTATATTTTGGTTTTCATATTTGATCAAAATATATAGACATTCGATAAATAATGATACCGTACGGTATCTAAAATGTATTTATTCGGATGTCTTTTTAAGTTATTGGTGACAACGCAAGTATCTTATGGTGAATACTATTGGGTTACTTATAAATTTCCCTCTGCGATTGTCGGTATCAATAATTTTGTATTTTGATCATTTATGTTTATTTTGAAATGTTTTTGACCGTGGAATCTATGTAATCGATCTATACCCAACATTTTTAAACAAATCTGTGCGAACGTATTTAAATGTTAAATTTAAGTCGGGCGTGAATGGCTATATAGTTTTGTAAAGTTATATTAAGGGAGGGTAATCTTAGGTTATTTATTTCGTAGTTGAATTGGTTCAATGGATTGGATATATTTGTGTAATTGTAGATGTAGTATGAGATCCACTACGGGCAGGATTATAGATATACGCCACATACCTTCTGTTTGCCTATGGATGGGTTGTAAGACGGCAAAGGACCGCAGTCCATTCCTATGGAGTTTTATGTTTATTGTTCTACTCGCCAACAGATGTGACATTCCTGTTGGTGGAGAGACAATGTCTTCTCTAATTCTACTTGCTGTTCAGATGTACATTCCTGACAGTATAGTATTTTGTGTTGTCATATTTTCATGCTACATTGATTGAATACATAAATGTATCAGATGGATTGGCGCCGGTTTGATTGCGAAATTTGTTGCCTAAGGTTAAATCAGGGAAGAATATTTTCTTTTCAAATGCAGATCTACATAGTCTATTCATACTCGACTCACTAAATAAATATTAAACTCATGGTTGTAATTTACTTAAATGTAAAACTAAAGATTAATAGAAAAATCTAAAATGTTGAATTTATTCCTCAAAATTTAAATGTTATTTTATACTTGCGTAAATAAATATTTTTATGTGTTAATTTCTGGCAATGGCTTTTATTCTTTTATATTTAAGATATAAATTAAGATATAGATTTTTATCTCTGCGTCTCCACTGAGCTAGTGACTTGGGCTAACGATCTGAATATTTAAATAAAGTGGAATCTTAACAGCGCGTATCTGCCTACTCTATAAATTTTTCTAGGTTTAAATGCCTAGATGGCGCCTTGTAGAGCAGATATCGTAGTTTGCGGTTAGATTCGATCTTCACTTGCATTTCGATCATTATAATATATTTGGATCAGTGAGAGGGATTTTGCCACTACCAAATATAACAAGCAAAGATAGCTCATAAAACAAAAATGGAATCAGTAAGAACATTTAATTATTTCAATAGCAACAATAAAATAAACTTTAAATTTTATGAGGTATTAAGAAATTCTTAATAAAGTAAATGTAATAATAATTTACAAACTATTTTTTATTTAACAACCATGGGCAATGCTATCAAGATCACTGAATGATGTATCTAATGATTTAGAAAACATTATTTGAAAATAATACATGTACTTAAGATCAACAATGTTTTTGATCACTAAGTGATAAAACTTTATATGCTCTGAATATAAGAGCTTAATAAAACTCATCTTGATATGCTAATGTATAGCAAAATCTATAATATAACTGATGATATTTATGATAACATTAAAAATAATATGTTGATAGCAATAAAAATATGGATAATGTTTAGCAATAAGACCACTGACAATTCAATATATTTTTAAACAAAATTTATTTACTGTACATTATTTACAAGTTGTAAAATAGTAATAACAAAGAAACATATACAATCTTGAACAATTGTAAACAGAAAATAGAACAAGGTTTAATTACATCATTATATTACTAAAGAAAGATGTCTTAGGACCTATTTACCATCTTAATAGATTATTATCTTTAAGTAATTATTATTTAAGTCTAGTACTTACATTGAGTTTATTTTCACTTATTATATATTTTACCTATTTATTAATTGCATCTTGAGGGTCATTTGTCTTTTATTGTATCTTTATTTATACAAATTAAAAAGAATGGGGAAGTATGGAGGTTGTTTAATGTATTGTATCTATAAATTCTTATATACCTTATGCTTTACAAATACTAGACAATTTTATTATTTTTATCATTTTAATAATTCACAAGGGATAATAATCTAGCCAAACTGTGCAAAACAAACTATTTTTAAACTCTTTTTCCAGATCCCTTCCAATTTCATAGCAAGTAGGAAAATCATTTAATAAAGATACTTGAACATATAATTTTTTTCAAGGTAAAATCTCTATCTCATTAGTGATTGTACTGCCCCAAGCAAAGATCACAAGTAAGAGCTGCCATTTTATTAAATCTGACTACATAAGTGCTTTTTTTAACCTTAATGGATTGAGATAACAAAAAAAAACTTTTATTGCATAAAAAAGATCAATATCTTGCCTAATCATCTTCTAACCTTAGCCATATGCTCATAATGAAATCAATGAACATTGTAATTGTTAAGTTCAATTTCTACTTAATTATCTTCTATCCCATAAACTCATAATGAAAGAGATGAAAATTGTGACTTTTAAGAGCACTTTAATATAATCATTATTATGTAAATGAACTCTGTTCTTCCATAGAAACAAAGCTCACTTTCATTATGAAATACTTTTTAATTCTAATACAATAAAAATGCGTTCTTATAATACTAGATTCAATATAACAACATCCAATAATAAAACATGTCAACTGGTCATATAATCTTATCAATATTAAAAATTAGGGAACATTTTTAAGCAAAGATTTTCCTGAGTTATGAAATAAATGAATATTAATCCTATAAAAACTAATTTAGTTGAGGTAGTTACATCTTTATGATAAAAATTTTTAATTTATTATATGCAGCAACAAAGTATTGCATTCTGAGTCACATCCCAGCATTCAAATCCATCTTATTATTAAATATTATCAAATTATTGAAACTAAGTCACTTTCTCAAACTACCAATGAGAAAATCTAAGAAATGGTGAAGATTTTTGTTACATTACTGGATGATAAAGCATCCTAGTTTTTGAATATGAATTATTAAAAAAATGTATTTATGTTTTTGTAAATCATTATTTGAATTTGAAAAAATGTACTGTAAGTCTGCAAGTCTAGAAGATGAAATGATTACTGTTGCTTTTGATCGGTTCATATTAACAATATCATAAAAGTTATTTTATATTTTGCTGTAGCCTTCATAAAATCATTTATAAATTTTCCAAAGATCATTGGATAAAAGTAAAAAACAAAGATAAAGCTGGTATATGTCTTTGTTTAACATCATTATTCATTTCAAAGATCTCACATTTTACCACGAATAGTTAGTTGCATGCTTCCTTTCAGTTACATAATTGGACAAACTTCTGCAGACTACCAAATCTTTTTTAACATTGTCAGCAACTATTTTTATTTGATCAAGTCAATTAAAATCAAGAAATAAATCTTATTTTTCCTTCAAACTCTTTCCATATATTTGCCTGTCACCACCAAAAAAAAAAATATATCTATAGAGCTTCTTGATTATAAGAGCTTTGATAATCAGTTACCTATTAAATAATAACTTGAAAATAATTTTGCATTACTTTTTACAAACAATAAGAAAATGAAAGAATAAAAAGATCTGTAAATCATGTAATACAATTTTATAAGCTCATACTATTAAGAAATTCTAAATTTTAAAAGTAATATATCACCACTTTTTGAACTTAGTCCATCAGGTCTAATCCTCTTTCCATTTTTAAGATTATAAAAACCTGTATAGCATCATAATGTTAGATATCTTTGTTCCATATTAAAGAGTCAATAGACAACCAAATTCTAGACTCATTATTCAAAATATCAAACAAAATACTCCTTCCATCTGTTCAAAATTTCATATCATTATAAAAAATGTAATAGCTAATATATAGAATCATTTTCTTGATCCTTATTAAAATTAATATAACAAACCAAAAAAATCTATGTTTGATATGCTTTAAGTCATCAAAATAATATTTTGAATAGATGGAAAAAGTATCGTTTGAATAAATGCTTCAAACCAACATTAAAAATGATCACAATCAATTTATCAATTAATCTTATGCTTTTTTTATTATTCACTGAACTTCTATATTGCTTGTGAAGATCCATGTCCATTATTATTCATCTAAGCAAGTGTCATATATTTTAGTAATAGTATAATTATTTGTCACTAAGAATTCCTCATTTTAATGAAGCAAAGATAAGATTTGTTCACATCCACAACTCATTCCATAAAACAATTTTCATGCTTGAAAATCACAACTAATATTTGTAGAATTTCACAGCTGTTAAATTTAATACAAAAAATATTGCTTTTAATATATATCAAATTTTTCTCAATATGTTTTAAAACTCAAATAATATTGCTTATTTTACGTTCTGTTTTCTAATTGCAACATATAAGAGAGTATTCTTTTAAGTATGGATGCATCCAAGTTCTTTTAAAGGAATTTTCATCTAAATGTCATAATAATCAGTCAATATGTTGCCCAAAAATTTAATAACAGACAATTTCTAAACACAGATTAAATATTATTTCAATTAACTTTGTTACCATAATTTTACTACATTTAGAGACACTTATATTAGTTCCCAAAAATAAATAAAAAATATTTTCTAGTGAAATTAATAAAATAATTTTATCTAGCAAGAAATAAGTTATTTTTTTCATGAACTTTAGTACAGTTAGTCTTTTATTGATAGGAGAAATTCTTTGGAAAAAAGTTATCAAATTATATTCATCAAAATATAAAATCACAAACCAATTTTCTTTAAAAAACTTGTTTTTTATTATTATGACTATATGAATTTTAATTTCAAGAGCAACGTTTCGACTATTTACTTCCTTATAGTCTTTTTCAAGCCACTAAAATATACAAAAAATAATAAAACAAATAAAATAAAACATTATATAATCATTAAACTCTACATATATTTCAAATCTTCTCAAAATAAAAAATTCTTTTTTAAAAAAAAAAATCTTTTTTCCCTTTAAAGACATAAATTTAATATAAAACATTAGAACATTACCTTCCTCTATTTAAAACAGCCTACAATTTAAACTTCTATTTTAAAACACTCTGTTTAAATTATATTTAGATAAAATACCTCAAAACCAGTCCCATCACCCACAACAATCAATTAGTTTTTTTTCCTTTTATTCCTATATTGTTTAAATTCCCTACTATAAAAAATTTTTCCTTTTTTAAACTTACTTTATAATTAATTATTGTTTCTAAAAGTTCTATTTTTTTGCAAATGATGTGACTAGTTTTTATTTTTTTATAAAATCAATTAGTTTTTTATTCATATATGGTTTAAATTCCTTAATATAAAAATTTTCCTTTAAAAATCTTTCTTTATAATTAGTCATAATAATAAAAAACAAGTTTTTTAAAGAAAATTGGTTTGTGATTTTATATTTTGATGAATATTGTTTATACTGACTATTTTTAAAAGAAAAAAGAAGTTCAAGATTAAAGGTTATGTTATCAAATTATATCTCTCAGCAAATCCAATACCAGACAGTTTTCTTTTATTTGATAATATACATTTTGAAAAAAATATATAGTTATCTACCAGTTCAATTAAACTGTTTTTGTTGTTGAAAATAAATTTACTTTCATCAATTTTAAATCTTGACAAACAATTTAGATAATTATAAGTGGATTCCTAAGTTCAGATCTTGAAACTTTAGTATTTATCTTTATTGCCATCACTATCTTCTGTTTTACCATTATTTGTATTAAAACTATTTTTATCACTTAAATGAGCAATCTACCACATTTATGAAATAGAATGTACAAAAATACAATCATTTGCCAAGTAAAAACTCCTATCCAAATCTAGTTCCAAAGTAATTTATTAGTGATTGTATTACCCTATGTAATGTCAATACTTTATAAAGGCTATTAGGCTGTTGATTTTGCACAATTTATAGACTCAAAAATACTTACTGAAATAATAATTGTGGGGGTTGTAATTAAAGAATAAAAATGTTAATTCACAAACATAAAATCATTAATCCCAGATAGTGTTGAGAAATAATCAACAGTATAAAAATATTATAATAAAAAGGCCCTAAATAACTTATAATATATATAAAAAATAAAGAAAAAATAAGAGATAGAGCATATAGAAAAAAAGATAAAAGACACTATTAAAAACAGATTTGATCACATTATGAAAAGCAACAGATATTCTTGGATGGGCAATGCTTATCATTTATTTATATTTTACTATCATATGGTTAATTCTTTATTTAATTCCTTTAAATTGATTGCTATTTTGAATCCAGCAATTAGTTCATTTTTATAAGCCTTCCACTTTTATAATTAAGTGCCTTTTGTGATTGAAAATTATATTATCACTTATTTTGTCATATAGTAAGAACCATTTCATACCAATTTTCAATCAATTTTAGTGACTTAAAAAAATTTCTCATCATATTAAACAAAAGTAATTTTAATTCCACTTAAAATATGAATACCAGAGAATAGGAATATAAAAGTACAATAATAATATTTACACTATTAATCTCTTTAAGTATTTTCATACTGGTATAAAATCTTTAGTATTTCCATTTTGGTATAAATATTTTATTAATAAACACTTTCATTTAATTAATAAAAAAATGAGTCGCATCATCATATGCTAGTATTCAATGTTTCTTTGTTGTTATTTCAATGTTCAATGCCTCAAAAAGTTAGAGTGAAATTTTAATTTATGTTTAATATATTGTAATCTTATATTTTGGTACAAAATATGTAGCTTGGTGGAACTGATTTCAAATTTCTTTATCTTCTAGATGACTTAATTTCATTTTTTTATTACTATTTTATTTTCCTATATTGGTTTTGCCCTTTTCCAATCACTGAGTTACACAAGCCATGTTTAATCTGCAAAACCAACAGTATATTATATCAAAGACAGTAAGATATAAATAATAATAATCATTATTTGTTTCTCTTTAACTAATCCCAAAGATCAATTTTAGCTTAATTAAGTTGATTTATTTAATTATCTTGAATTAGTCGATAGAATACAATAAATGTATTTTTTTTAATTTTCTTTTGTTTTTTAACAGAAATATGTAAATGAGGAGAAATGTAATTAGATAAAAGGGAAAGAGAACATTCAGAGATTTTTTTTTAACTGAGAGAGAAACAATAAGTATATAAAAAAAAGTTTCTGCTGTTAAACATGTAAGAAATTTTTTTTGATTCAAAACAACCATGGATACAAAAGATGAGTGTAATTAAAAATTTTAAATATAAGAATGATAGATTTAATACAGATAGAAATATTGCTATGTTACAGAAGGATAAATTTAAACAAACATATATGGAATATGGATATGCAGTGTGTAGTATTGACAATATATTTTCACAACATGGAGTAAATAGCACGAATAATAATAGATGTAGACTAATAAACAAAAGAAGTGGATAAAAATTTCATATTTGCCTAGTGTATATAATATATTAAATAAAAAAAGTAAAAATTATATAGATTAAAAACATTAACGTGGGATGGGCTAATAGCAAAAATTTGGATAAATTGATAACTAATTGTAGGATGAAAGATGATATAAAATATAAGAGAGGAATGGTTTATAAAATTAGATATAATTTTTGTAATATGGTTTACTACGGCCAGACGTCAAAGCAATTGGGAGAAAGAGCTAAAGAACACAATGATGCTATTGCTAGGAAAGATGATAGATCTGTGTTATATGTTCATTATTTGCAGTACGGACATAAAATAAATTGTATTGATAATATAAGTGTTCTTGGTTATATTAAAAATGTTAATAGACGTAAAATATATGAAACAAACTACATCATGTATAATAAAAACAACTGTATGAATATATACAAAACATCCATTAAGTTAAATAATAAGTGGTTAATGGATAAAGAATGGATAGTTAATTAATTAATATATGTGGATATATATCCATTCAATATATATATAACAGAGTAATTTTGTAGTAGAATTGAGGGGAAAAAATCACATAATAGATCAAGTGTCAGATATCCATTCGTTTATCTGTCTTCTCTCATGTATTGATATAGATGTTGTTGTATGTGCTTTAAATTGTGGAGACATATTGAAAAGGGCAAAAAACATAATTTGTCGAAAAAGGCTTTTTTATAATAATTTTATAATTTGTAATCTTTGTTGCTTGTATATATGTATTTTTAAACATATTTGACTATTGTATACTTGAAGTGCAACATAAGAAAAGAATTGGTTTTAATTTTGATTCTTTTTCTGTATAGTAATATTGATGGTTATAAATAGAATTACAGAGAATATTAGTTTATCTTTATTATTTCAAACATGATTTAAGTGAGAAATTGCTTTATATGTATTTTATATAGTTCAAAGTTGTTGGGTTTAAAATAGGATTCAAATGAAATCCATAATTTTAGAAACCCTGAAGGTAAAAAAGTGTTCTTATTTTAATAAGTTTAGAATAATATAGCAATGCAGAAAGCAGATGAAACTAAATTATACATAGATTAAGAGTAATCACTAAAGAAAGTTCTATTTTTAATGAATTTGTAAAATGCAATTAATTTTACTTTATCAAAATGGTTTTGAAAACAGCACAGTAACATATTTAAGTGTTAAAGTTAATATAGTAAAATTTGTAGTCAGATAAAAATTATTAAAAGTTTTGCAGTATGCAATTAGAAATCCTAGTTCATCAAAAATAAAATAATAAAACTTTGACCATTTGATAAACAGTATTTGCAAATTGATATTGAAATTTTAAAAAATTTCAGTTCGTTTTCAAATAAATTATTAAAAGTATTTAGAAGTTAACCAAAAAGATTTTCTTAGTCATGAAGAATTGTTTTGAATTCTTAGTTCAGTAAAGTGTTTGAGTGTTATTATAATTATTATCAATATTATTACATATCATAGTATTAAATAATAAAATATGTTATTGTCTTATTGTTTAGTGCAACTAAATACAGCCATAAAATTACAGATTAAAAAACTAAAATTCTTGGATAAAAGTCCAGTTTGTCAATATTGTGTATTTTAATGTTTGAAATACACATATAGTTTCTTGAGAAATTATATAATTACTATTGCAAATAAAATAAAAAATAATGAAGAAGGAAAATTGAAGTCACTTTGTAATTTTATTTTATGGTGATACTAAACAATAATAGATGGATGAGATTGAGATAATAAAATATAATTGTGGTATAGAGAGATAATAAAAAAGTAGGGTTTAGAATTAACAATTCTGACTAAGGTAATTCTTATATATTATAGATTGATATACTATTTTCTTTTTATCATTAGTATAAAGCAATGTACTATTGTGAATTAGATTTTAAATGGACATTATCATATATATATAAATTTATTGTTGTGGTTTTATAGGTTATTGATTGTTTAAAGTTGTCAGATAATGTTTTATCTTAGTTTTGGAAGTTATTATAAAAACAACCAAAATATAAAGTAATTTATGATGTTTTATTATTATTTTGTTTTAAAAATAATACATGTTAAACTTACAATATTATTATAAAACTATCTATAAATTTAAAGACATATATTTTTATAAAGGCTACAGAAATGTTTTATCTATAAACACATTTTAAAAACAATAAATTTAGGTAAATAAATTACATTCTAATGTGTATACATATATGTGCATGCATGTGTGGGCTATTGTTTAAATATGCGATTATCATATAAATTATGAATGTTTTAAAATAATATTTATTGTTTAAAACATATTATGTGTAATGATTTTTTTGTTAAACCAAACAGTATTTTGTTTAAAAGAAAAAAGAAATGGTGAAATTATTATTATCTTTATTTTGCAATATTTTAAAATATTATTTCCTTTTTAAAATATAAAAGACATTTTTGTTAGTAAGGTTGGTTTTATGAACATAAACTCTAATTAAAGTATATTCATTATATTTTAGGTAAATGGTGTAAAATTTCAGTTTATCATTAACAACAAATCTAAATAATTATCTCAAAAATCATGTCAACAAACACTATTAATTTGCCCATGTTTTATCTTTGACACTCTTCTTATTTGCCTCTCTATGTATTATGTATATTGATCACTTCAGCTAACAGTTTTTTTGCAATAAATATTTCTCTTAAAAAAGTGATATGTTTTAAAATGTCTTATATAAACTATAGTAAGATGAAATGCTAAGTAGAAAATTGACATATGCTTCAAAGACAATTTCATCTTTGAAAGAACTTGAAAATAATAATGAAAAATGGAATTTATTTACTAGAGCATTATAAAAATTTTAAATGCTTATTTACAAACATATAAATTAATACAGATATGTATCTACATGTCAATTACAAATAAATTAATAATTTGCCAAAGATAAAATAATAATAACTTATCAAATGTAATAACTATGATTTAAAAAAACAAGCTGGAAAAGTTTAACTTACTTTGTGAGTTGATATATTATGGATTTATATATTTGTTGCTAACCAATAAAATAAATGGTATTATTAAGGATTATAATTTCAAGTGAAATAATTAGGAATCTAAATAATCACTTAATCATATTTTTAAAAAAGGAAATAAGTAATTATTACTTAACATCAATTATAGTGTGAAATGTTACCATGATTCATTAATGATTATTTTGCTAAGTAAACTATGATTACATTTAAAAGAAACAAACTTATTACATGTGTTTTAAACATATCATTATTTCATTGATTTTTCTTTGTGAATTTTCTCCATGGAAAGTAATTAAAAAGACAATTGAACTTTTGTGTATAGACATTGATCTGTATTTTACCATTTGATAAATAAAATTACATATTTTATTTATGTAATTATATTTAATTTAAGATTAATTTTGTTATAAAAAGGTCATTTAACATATGTATTAGTGAGAGCAAACATATCAATATATATACATTTGTAACTAACCAAAAGAAAATTTTAATAACTCTAAATTTGTATTTATATAATCAAAATAAATTTTACATAATAACTTCTTTTGTTTTCTGATAAAATAAATGATCAGTAAACAAACTATGACAAATTAATATTTTCTTTTATATGATTTATATATAGTGTAAGCATACACTGTACATGCCACCAAAAAGCACCACACACACACTGATCTTAAAGACTAAACCTACCAACAATAGTCAAAAATATTATTAATTATATAATTTTGTTTAAAATTGTCATTTAAAATTATATTCTTGAAAAAAAAAAAATTCTTGACAATAGTGACTTATAAATAATCAAACTTCAAAACGCACGCAAATAATTCATAAAAATAAAAAAAAAAGTCATAACTAACATTATTAAAATCTTAAGAAAGACATAATTAAATTTTTAATTACTTACATAAAACATATAAATATTCAAATGGCATCAATAATTGAAAAAAAATGTCAATTCAAATTGACACGATATAATAATAAAAATATATAAAACGTGATGGAACACCTGATTTTAGAAAGTAGAAGATAAAATAAAATGAAAGACTTCTTCAAAAAAAAGTAAATTTGAATTAACATTAGCTATTCAATATGCATTTTAGAAAAATCTAATTTTGAACCCACTATTCAAGACCATTG
The DNA here is from genome assembly GCA_028023455.1 of Epiperipatus broadwayi. Taxonomy (NCBI): domain Eukaryota; kingdom Metazoa; phylum Onychophora; class Udeonychophora; order Euonychophora; family Peripatidae; genus Epiperipatus; species Epiperipatus broadwayi. The sequence goes on from JAQFVV010006232.1 coordinate 7,815,911, forward strand.
AATAACAGCCACAGAAACATCATATCCCAAAAGAAGAAGATAAGGAGAAAACTGCTTGGACCAATATGAATAAATCAAATATTTTGTAAAAATTTACAAATCTTGGAAACAATTTATTCATGATAATAGTGCATTTCTTCATCAAAATTAAGAAATCTTCTCAATTTTAATGAGTGGCTTTTAAAATTAAAAATCCACTATTAACTCTTTATAAAAGCAGGAACTGCAAACAAACTTATCAAGAGAGTTACAAAGTTATGTCTGGGTAAAAGAGAGAAGTCATTGTGAAGATAAAATTGTTCATAATGCAACCATAAATGTTAGATTTGTTTCAATTAAGATCAGCATTTACCCATCCATGCTGAATAGAATGCCAAAATACACTAAAATAAACCAAGGAAATTTCTTAGAGTGGAGCGAATACTGTAGATAAACGAAATGTAATTGCCATTATCAAGATTTGAATGGCATTTGAATAGGGTATCATGGATTGTATATGAGATAAAAGTTTCTTAAAAGAAAATTTCTTGAACATTTGTTAATATGAACTGTTGATAATTTTAATTTTGGCTCAACTTCACAGTAGAAATATAATATATATAACTTATAATTTTCTTTTTTCTTATTGTGCTAATTTCTTTCTTTTGATAATAGATGAATTTCATCCAACTATAAGTTAGATTTATATAGAGGGGATGATCGGAAATATTATCTCAATTTATTAATAAAATATAGATATCCCAAACTTGCTTAATAATAAGTCTGACTATTTATAGACTAAAGGAAAGATTTTATTATTTTACTTAATATTCCACACATAAAGTAATCCTTACAAAAATCCTAATCTGTGGATAAACTAAGTAAAAACAAGAGAAAGATAAGGATAGGAAAATTAGTTAAGGTAGATATATAATAATTGATATGAAGGTTTTAATTTCTTTTTGTGTTATAAAGTTTAAATTAATAAGTTTGGGTAATTAATCATTATCCTTTATAAAGATAAAAAAGGATTGGAATACCCCATATTCAAGAAATAAAATGAGGGATAATCACAATTATTCAATCTTAAGTTAATAATTGTACAACTCACACATTATGTTAAACTATATAATTATGAACAAAATCTGTTATTGTTAATAACTTTATTAAATATTTATTATAATAATTGAAGTCATTGCTATTTATCTGCTCCACAAATCATCATATCATATTATATGTATTGTAACAAACGGGTTCGAATACGCGCGTATGTGATATATTACTAATTGCTAGTGTCAATGTGGAGCAACTATGTATAAACAAAAAAAGAAAAAATATATATGTAAATGGTCATTCGAACCCTGTTACAAGGAGTGCGAAAGTTATGTGTGTAGGTATATGTAAATATAGTGTATGTGCCAGTGTACAATATACGTATGTAGTATCGGTGATGGTTACAATCAATTATATATGTAGAGCTGTATAAAGTAATTGATTATTCGATATATTTTATCCGTAAGTTTTTTTTTGAGTTTTAATAATATTGTCAGTAACACGTGTTCTTTTGTTGAGTAATCTCTTGAACATATGAGGACCAAAATAGAAATGAATTAATTGCTGTAGGCAGTTTAGTTAATAACTGGCGTCGGGAAGTCTGAAAACTGGTCAGGTGGGTATTTTTGAAGAACAATGGAAGAACTGGTCAGTGGCGTACGGATACACAGAGAGAATTTTGAAAAGTTAAAAGTGAAAACAAAAGAACTTTTTGTTGTGCTCGAGAGGAGATATAAAAAAAAGGGAAGGGAGACGCGGCTTGAACTCCAGATTAGGAGGTCGTGTAAAATATTTAAGAAGTTTTAATATTTTTTCTACCCAAAATGTCGGGGTAATTCTATAGTGTGGGTTTCGTTAATCGGCCCAGTGGACACTCGTCGTGAAACTCACCTGAAGCGGACTTACGAACTGCGTTAATAAATAAATAAATTTTGTTTCATCAAAGAAACGGTGATGAAAGATCTTTGAAAATTTGGACCTTTTTGCAAAGCGAGTGAATCAACTACTCCACCTCTGGGATATGCTATTCGATACACCCCATTGGAACTATTTGCCTTCCGTTATATCTACCAGACCAGTTTTCTTGGCAAGGTATAAATGCGGACTTGTCTTTGATCGCGTGAACTAAGGTAAAGTGACGTGGCACAAAATATATGTTCAGTGAATGTATCTTAATAAAGAAACTAGTGTTACCTCAATATTAATTACTATATTAAGTCTCTTTTAAAATTAAATAAATGACAACATTAAATAAACAGCTCTGATATATATATTTGTACTATTTTGATGCGTGTATGAATTATATATATGTGTGTGGATCAGAATAAATGGGCTGTGCGCTTGAATATTGATATTTATATGCGCGTATAAATGGGATTTATTGGTAATGGGTATGGTCGTGAATAGGATAAACCCCGATAAGATCTGGGTTAGATTAATGGATTTTATCCAATAAGCTATCGCATATGATAATAGACATGTAAGACGTAGTTAGTTTTGTTTTAGCTTTGTTCTCTAGTTAGACTATCGTCCCCAAACCCTGAGATTGAACTGGTTTGGTGCGCTACCATAACAGATATACATACCAGAACCCTTATTTGCATTTTCGATGAGATAATTCTTATCTACGGGTAAGATTGGCGCGTGAGATGGGATCAAACCATGCTCACAAATATCTTTATTCGAAGCTTCGGGTTAAAGCCAACAATGGCGGTTTATATTATATCGGTGGGTGTTATAATGGCGTCCCAACTAACGGGGCTGTGAATGTTAGAGAACGGGCATTTAAAGGGCATCCTAACGTAACGTAAAAGAGCTCACAAACGAGAGTGGTTTTTTTTTTAAAAAAAAAAAAGAAGGGAAAAATAAAAGCGATAGTTTGGTTATAAATCGGAAAGAGTTTGAACACATATTTGAAAGACAGTAGATGGGCATATTTTGCGTGGTGAATGTACGGATAGAAAAGTTCTCGAGTGGTCAAAGGGGAAATAGCGCTGATATATGTCTCGTGATATATATATAAAGTCATGGGTTAGAAAATAGAGGTTAAGAATTTATCTAACATTGAGATATTATAAAACGATATCGTTCAATAGGATAAGAAGAAGGGACAAAGGTCCATCAGGTGGGTCATGCAGGTCACCACTGGAAGCCGGGGTGACGAACCTGGCACGTTTAACCTTAATAGTGATATATAAAAAAATGAAGCCAAAAAATAAACAGAATGGGGAAAAGCAGAAGGCGATGGAAGGGAAGGAAATAAATATATCGGAGAGGATTTTAGAAAGATTAGAAGGTCTTGAACTCCGATTTCAGGAAATAGAACGGAGACTAGGGATAGAAAGCAAGGAAAGGGGGGAGAAACCTGACGATAAAGAAGTAAAAGGAAGTTTAGATGAAGGGGAGAGGGATATAAAACAGGGACCGAGGTCTAGTGAGACGGAAAGACTGGAGCATATGGGAAAATGTAAGGATGCGGCGGTACACAACCACGTGAACCATTTTTTAAAGGTACGACCGTTTGAAGGCCAAATGGGGGAAGCTCCCGTGGAACATCTACGGAGCCTATGAAGATACTTTGGCATGAATCCCATGCCAGAGGAAGGTAAATTGGTGGTAGCGTGCAGCCATCTAAGTGGGAATGCCCAAGAGTGGTGGGACTCATTGTCCCAACAGCCCACAACCTTCGAGGAGTATCAGAGGAGGATACGAGAGACCTTCTGGTCGGAAGACCGCCAGGAACTCGTGCAGTACCAAGTGATGCGAGAGAAATATGAGGAAGGAAAGGAAGAAAATTTTTCTCAATTTTTTCATCGCCAAGTGGCGAGACTAAGGACGCTGGACGCGTATCACCTATCTGAAAGCCACATGATTCGAATTGTAAGGCACAATATGCCTATGAACGTGGAAAGAATGATGTTGGGGATGAGGAAGGCATCCATCGGAGAAATGGCAGAGCTGCTTAACGCTCTGGATATGAGTATATATGACCATAACACACTGTTGGAGCGATGGAAGCAAGTTAAAGATATGCCAAATATTAAATTTGGGATAGAAGAAGGACACACCAGCGGGAATGCCATGCATAGAAAAGGTGGTGATGATAGTCACAGACCGAGATGGCCATACGAACCGGAAGCTCGACGTCCGCCGGATAAGCCAAAGTTCGTCCAAGAAAAGGGACCGTGGGCACCGAAACAGAAAGGTGATCCTGGGGAAAGTAAAGGATAGAAAGAAAAGTCATTTAAGAAGCCGTTCAAATACACAGAAGGTATTTGAAGGCTATCGCACCAGGGGGTATGTAACAAACGGGTTCGAATACGCGTGTATGTGATATATTACTAATTGCTAGTGTCAATGTGGAGCGACTATGTATAAACAAAAAAAGAAAAAATATATATGTAAATGGTCATTCAAACCCTGTTACAAGGAGTGCGAAAGTTATGTGTGTAGGTATATGTAAATATAGTGTATGTGCGAGTGTACAATATACGTATGTAGTATTGGTGGTGGTTACAATCAATTATATATGTAGAGCTGTATAAAGTAATTGATTATTCGATATATTTTATCCGTAAGTTTTTTTTTGAGTTTTAATAATATTGTCGGTAACATGTGTTCTTTTGTTGAGTAATCTCTTGAACATATGAGGACCGAAATAGAAATGAATTAATTGCTGTAGGCAGTTTAGTTAATAACTGGCGTCGGGAAGTCTGAAAACTGGTCAGGTGGGTATTTTTGAAGAACAATGGAAGAACTGGTCAGTGGCGTATGGATACACAGAGAGAATTTTGAAAAGTTAAAAGTGAAAACAAAAGAACTTTTTGTTGTGCTCGAGAGGAGATATAAAAAAAAGGGAAGGGAGACGCGGCTTGAACTCCAGATTAGGAGGACGTGTAAAATATTTCTTAAGAAGTTTTAATATTTTTTCTACCCAAAATGTCAGGGTAATTCTATAGTGCGGGTTTCGTTAATCGGCCCAGTGGACACTCGTCGTGAAACTCACCTAAAGCGGACTTACGAACTGCGTTAATAAATAAATAAATTTTGTTTCATCAAAGAAACGGTGACGAAAGATCTTTGAAAATTTGGACCTTTTTGCAAAGCGAGTGAATCAACTACTCCACCTCTGGGATATGCTATTCGATACACCCCATTGGAACTATTTGCCTTCCGTTATATCTACCAGACCAGTTTTCTTGGCAAGGTATAAATGCGGACTTGTCTTTGATCGCGTGAACTAAGGTAAAGTGACGTGGCACAAAATATATGTTCAGTGAATGTATCTTAATAAAGAAACTAGTGTTACCTCAATATTAATTACTATATTAAGTCTCTTTTAAAATTAAATAAATGACAACATTAAATAAACAGCTCTGATATATATATTTGTACTATTTTGATGCGTGTATGAATTATATATATGTGTGTGGATCAGAATAAATGGGCTGTGCGCTTGAATATTGATATTTATATGCGCGTATAAATGGAATTTATTGGTAATGGGTATGGTCGTGAATAGGATAAACCCCGATAAGATCTGGGTTAGATTAATGGATTTTATCCAATAAGCTATCGCATATGATAATAGACATGTAAGACGTAGTTAGTTTTGTTTTAGCTTTGTTCTCTAGTTAGACTATCGTCCCCAAACCCTGAGATTGAGCTGGTTCGGTGCGCTACCATAACAGATATACATACCAGAACCCTTATTTGCGTTTTCGATGAGATAATTCTTATCTACGGGTAAGATTGGTGCGTGAGATGGGATCAAACCATGCTCACAAATATCTTTATTCGAAGCTTCGGGTTAAAGCCAACAATGGCGGTTTATATTATATCGGTGGGTGTTATAGTATATAATTTGTATATAAGCATGATACAATCATACTGTGAAGTAGAGCTCATGCATATTCTTCCTGAATTTGAATACTGTATCATAGCATGATCCAAGTAGAAGATAAATGGAAGAAGGCATATTAAGTCAAATTTCCTTCTATTTAACCATTAATACTCTTGTGATTATATTATCTGAATTAGTTAAATTAATGATCATAACAAGATCGCTTAGTTATATATGGTTTCCAGTGGCATGTCATTGAATTATATGTTAATACTGTCCCATTACATATGGTACAGCCAATCATTGCACATTGAATAACATATCAATAATACAATCCTGCTCATCCCATTACATATGGCATCCAATCATTGGGTCTAAAACACACATTTTAATATAACAATTTCCAGCTCATCCTATTACATATGGCACCGAACTGTAGGGGCCCAAAAACATATGGTTATAGTATTGTATACAAATAAACTGAATTGTAGGAGCACGAAAACATATGGATATATTATTGTACACAAGTAATTTGAACACGTGAATTGGAACTAGATAAATAACATATATATATATTGTAGTTGTTTTGACGACATACACGCTGCAGGATGTCCTGGGTTTTTTTCAAAAAATATACATTATGAACATTCCAGGCCTTTTTTTTTTCAATTTGGCCCTTTTTTTTTGTTTCAATTTGAATTTTGAAGTACATGTTTTTTACTTTTTTTTTTTGATTTCAAAATAAATAAATAACCCAAATTTTATTACATTTTTTGTAAACTTAGTAGACTTTTTTTTAAAAAGTTAGGACGCTTTTTTATTTGTAAAAATAACATTTTTTTGGTATTTACCATTTTAAAACAAACTTCACAGTTATTAAGCTTTTTTTTTTGATTACACAAATATATCCAAAAGTATGGGGAAGTTTGGAGTATGTTTAGTAATAATCATTAGAGTATTTAGCAGATATGGATGGCGTCAGAGTTTTGGATTGAAGGCAGTTTGACAACGGTAAATGAAAATGTAATAAATAAATCACACAAACAAACTTTAAACCTAGTAGGCTTTTTTTTGCAATGCCGCTTTTTTTTTTTTGGATACACAAATAAATAATACAAGCAAAGTTTTATTCGATTGCTTTTTTTTAAAAAAAAAAATCGGTAATTATCAACAAGTTCAAAATTATTAAGCTTTTTTGGTGACATCAATAAATAAAACAAACAAAGTTTTTTGGGATTGCTGCTTTTTTTAAAAACAGTTATCAACAAGTTCAAAGTTATTAAGCTTTTTTTTGGGGGGGGGGTTAAACAAATAATTAACACAAACAAATTTTAAACTTTGTGAGCTTTTTTTTTTGGATTAAGGGTGTTTTTTTTTATAAACTTAACATTAACAAAAATAAAACTTATTAAGCTTCATCCCCCACCTTATTACAAGAATAGAATCTCAAATTAAATGTATTAAAAAAAAAGCAATTTCCTATAATAAGACTTTCAATTTTTATCACTTATTGAATCTGGTATGTGAGTTGTTAGTTAATGTATACCCAGCTTCAACCAGATCATAACTCCTGCTTCTTGTAATCTATGCAAAAGATAAAATCAAGAGATCAATTACTATCTTCCAAATTCTTAATTGAGGAGACTTGGAATTTGTTCCAGTTTTCTACAAACTTAACATAACAAAAACTATCGCAATAATCAGTCTTCTTTAAAAACCAATTGTATAACCTTTTTTTTTCATTAATATTGTCCTTTTATAAAATGTAACCTATGTTTAGCTTAACCATAAAAATTTATTTAAAGTAAGATCAACAAATTGATAAACGATTAAAAAGAACATTGACAAAGTTTAATAACATTTTTTTTTTTTTTTAAAAAAAAAAAAAACAAAGTTAAAACTTAGAGGGCTTTTTTTTTACTTGCCGATTTCTTTAAAAAATAACATGACAAAAATAAAAGTTTTGACGATTTTTTTTTTTTTTTTGGCTATAAAGATAAACAACTTTAGAAAGGTTTAAAAATAACACACACTAACTTTAAAACTCATTTTTAATAAAATATAACATCAAATATTAAAATTATGAGAAATAATTTTTCAAACTTTTAGTTTCAGTCAAAACTTGAAACAATTGTAAAAATAACTTTATTCTATTTACATAAAAACAACGTAAAAGATTTTTGAATAAACTTTTTCCCCAAATAATAGGAACAAATTAAATAATTCATGGTGCCTATTATGTGTTAACGTGCTGTGATAAAGACATCTCTGCAAGTATGGCCAGGAAAACATCTTCTCTTTGTGGAGACGCCGCCAAATAAATTCAGCCATGTAATTTGATAGATATTTCCTGTGAGTTCCCCATTGTTTCCTGTTGCGAGATTTTAGCAGGCCCCAAAGATGCTCTATGTTTTGGGTGTGAGTTCCTGTGGAAGGGTCCACAAAGCTGTAAGTGTGGTTGACTGTCAGATGGTGGAACCCAGCCACCTCAAAATCAACAGTCCTGTAATCCTTCCAACAATCCGAGAAGATAGTTGATCCAGATTTGATGTTATCTTTCACTGCCTGCAAAAGAGTGGATGCAGATCTGCAAGGAACGCACGACAGAAAACATTCGCGTGTCTCTCAGCACACCCTGCCAAAAATCCATTGTGGAGGTAGTACTCTTCCCTGGTGGTTCTTTCTCTGGCTAAAAAGAGTTTCATCAAAGTCAACTATCAAACTGGGCCCGCCGATTTGACAGCACAGCCGAGATTCCAAAATCTCAGAGCACAGCTCGCGTAGACCATTGGACCAATGCAAAACGGCATTTTTGCCTAGGCTCAATTCTTTCTGTACAGCTTCAACCGTTAGGTGTTCACAGCTCCAGAAATATATTAAACGTATAGCTTTAACTAACGGTATTCTGGAGCCATCAAACCAAGTAAGACTTCTAACGAAAACTATTCGACTGCATGAACGAGCCGAGCATCTTAACTGACAGGTATTTTTTATGATACTAATTTTCATGGACACTCCACATTCGCACTTTTTGGAATTTGGAAGTACATTTTTGCTTTACAAAAAAGCCACTGCATCACGTTTTGTCATGGGTAAATTGCACAATCGAACCATGTCTGCATTTTCCTGCGCCATTATTATTTTTACTTGGAGGTTCTCGTGTAAACACTAGTTGATGCATTAACTACTTATGACTACGTTCAAACATACCATTGGACAATGTTTTTCGCATTAAAATTTCACTCCAGAAGTGTCTAAACAGTCTGTTAATTATCAAATACTTAAATCGCGTGATTTAAAAAATATAAAATAAAAATTAAAGTAAAAATAAGAACATTTCATTACTTGAATTTAACACCCCCTCACATTACACCCTAAAAAGGGTGAAATGTGCGATTTGGAAGAAATAATTTACTGCGATGTGACCAAGCGGTCTGGAATGTGTAGTACAGCAGAATTGAATTACATGTAAACACGGCTGCGAAATGTTGGATGCTTAAATGGCATTTTTATGTGTTTTAGCACATAAATCGCGCCATCCAGCACCGTGTATGTTGACAAAACAAATATATATATATATATCGAAAAATAATTTAATAAAAAATTATTTAATAAGACAACTTTTATAATAATATTATGTTTAATAAACCTCACCAACCAAAATATAAAGATAGTAGACATTATAATAATCACAATTTAACTATAAATAATAAATGGATTTCAATTCCATATCTTGATAAAGTATATAAAGAATTGGTAAAGGAAAAATTACCTAATAATATTAAAATAGGATAAAAAAAAAAAGATCATTAGGAAAATGGATATGTAATATAGAAAATAATAATGAGAATGATAAAGCTAGATTGGTGTATAAGATTATTTGTGAATTTTGTAACAAGATATATATTGGTCAGAGAGAGAAAACTGCATTAGAAAGAGGTAAAGAACATAATAGAGTAATTAAAAGGAAGGATGTGAGATCAGGGATTTATCTAAATTTTTTAAATACTGGACATAATAAATTGTGAAAAAAACATTCAAGTAATTAAATATGTAAAGAAGTATAGTGAGAGGATATGTTATGAATCTTTGTATATACAAGAAAATTTTGAAAAATGTATGAATATAGTTAAAGGTGCTGTAAAATTGGCTGGAAAATGGGTGTTATTAGATAGCTGGAAAATTTAATTTAAGTTAAGTATAATTATAGGTAAATTATATGTATATATTTATATAGATGATTATCATTCTAATTATGTTGAGCTTAAATTATTAAATATAGTTATAATATGTAAGAAAGAGAAAATTAGAAAATTTATAAATAATATTAAAATATAAATATATGATTATATAATATAAATACATGATTATAATTTATAAGTAAATATTATGTATAATTATTTATGTATGTTATGAATAAGTAATAGAATATTTATTTTATCTTTAATATTGTAATGTAAAATGAAGCCTGTAGATGGAGTTGCTATAAAATAAAAAGAATTATAATATAACTTTAAATGTATTTACATCTTGATAAGGCTCCAATATAGGGGCGAAATCCGGGTTGGTGAGGTTTATTAAACATAATATTATTATAAAAGTTGTCTTATTAAATAATTTTTTATTAAATTATTTTTAATATATTATATTGCAAAGACAACATTATGAACAAGTTTTGATTTAAAATTTGATCATTTTTTATATATATATAAAAGTAAAATAGTCTGATAGTGAGTCGATGAAATAATTATAAAAATAAGATTTAATGAAGTGAATTAATAACAACCAAATAAATTTTTTTTAATACATAAGGGATGTAAGGCAACAAAATTCTCAACAATGTTCATCAACATAGGTATCGAGAAATTTTAGTTTAAATTAAAAAAATTTTAAAGTTAGTTTGGGATAAATAAATAACAAGATATAATACTTATATTAAATGTTCACTCAGAGTAAGGCAAAAATGATGGAATTAGAAACTAATAATGAAGTTCAGATTGAACTTAGAATGCAAGGGGTTGGTTGATGTATAACAAACATCCAATTTTCATAGAGAGAATATTAATACTTGTACTTTTGAAATGGGGACACTATATTGGAAAATATTACACCCCAAGAAACAATGAATATAGAGATACAAAGGAAGAAATAATACAGTTCTCAATCAACTGATGAAGATGATACAAAATTTGTCAATGAATATGGTCATTAAAAGATATAAAAAAAAAACAAAATGATAATTTATCTAAACAATGTTTTGAATTGAAAACAGAGATGAAAGAAATAAAAAAAAAAGATATTAGTGAAAGAGATTGTAAATGTCAAATGTGATTTATTGAATTCGGAAAACAAATTGAAAACAAAATTGATAATAGACTTACCAAAATAATACAATCTTATGATAATTTCAAAACTGAAATGATAGATAATCAGAAACAATACCAGAAAAGACTAGACAAGGAAATAGAGAAAATATATTCAAAAATGAATTATTCTATAAAAGAACAGATCATAAATTTAAAAAATTAATACACTAGAAAATGATAATAAGTATACTGGGATCAAACAAAATTTAATTAAAAATGAAATATCCCAAATACAAACAGATATTAACAACAATATATGAAAATTTAAAAAAGATGAAGAGAAAATTAAAAACAAAATAAATACTATGATCATCAAAATAAAACAAACAGGTGACAATTCCAAACTTAAATTGGAATTAAATCTAAAAGAATCTGAAATTAATCATGATTTAGCCGATGAATCTGGGAAAATTAAAATATTCTCAAATATTAAAAATATTAATGGAGATTTCATGACAAAATTCCATTGATAAATGAAATGCATGAATATATGGAATCATACCAGTATATTGATATTTATCATAAAATTAAATTTGAAATATTTTTTAGGGATGATGTTTATAAACCAAGTGACAGCTATCAGGATGGAATACTTCTATATTAGGCTACCTTTATAGAAAAGAAATGTCACATCTATAATAAAATTTATGAAACTTTAAATGAAACAACAATGCTTAATTAACTTAAGTGTAAATTAAGATGCTTGAAAGGTTTTTATAATGGAAGAGATGATCAGAATCAAGAGTAATCAATGGATAGTACTTGAAATTACGATGCGACATATAAAGAAGTGAAAAGGTATTATAAGCTTTGTAATGTCTATAGAGGTCCATTCACATTCATTAAGTGCACAAATACAAATGCTTAATAAACTTATGATAAAAATGAACCTAAAGGTTTATGACCCAGGATATGGAAACCTAATTATGAGAAATGGAATAATTCAATTTTTTTTAATAAATCATTTTAATATTAATTAAAAAAATCTATAAAATGTAAATCTGAGTTCATGTAAGGAGTCATTAGGATTAGATTAAAGGATGAAAGTGTTAAGGAGGAGAATACACAACATAGAACAGGTCTTAAAATATATTTGAGAAATGAGCTATACCATTATCATGGAAATGGAGATTGATGATTTTAACAAGTTGTTCCATTAAGAAATGAGTGACAACTAACACGTTTAATGAATTCTGGAGAAAATCCTGTCAATCTCAAGACTAAAGAGCACCATTAAAGAGACCTATACATAAATAATGCATAGGTTAGCTAAAACTAAATTTAGCTGTAGATAAATAGATGTTTCACCATAAAAGCTTTGGGTATACCATTATATAAACAATAAATACAGCCTTAAGTAATTTAGACCTGATAACACCAAATATATCAGTAAAGGCATATTGCATGAAAGGTGCTCCTGAGAGTGGAACAAAAGCATGTAATCCAAATCCAGTCTTACATGATAGGCTAATAATTGCATACCAATTTTGAACCAAGATTTCTTTGTAAAAAATTTTTTTTTTCTTCTTCAAAGGAATGACATTAAAAACAATGTAAACATAAGCCAACTATATTATATCAACCAATGCCTATGCTCACAGAACCCTTATTGATTGAGAAAAGGATCGAATAGAGGCATAAAATGCTATTAATGAGCGAAAAATGCAACAAATTCAAAAAGAAAATTAACTGCCATTTTAATACAGGGGCTAAAGTTTTTATTAAGACATCCCATATCAGTAAAACACAAGATATCATCTTTCACAAATTCTTCAAGACTTATGAAGGACAATTTACTATACCTAAGTGTACTGGACTAACGAATATTGATTATACTGTGGAGAGAAATTTGAGGGACATACAATGCCCAAATATTAAAACCCTATCATGAGATAATTAATTAATTCTCTCTTAATTAAATAAAAAATTGAGAATTAAAAAATATATACATTACATTTATTTAAATTCCTTAAATGGAGGGGGAATGTAAGAATACGCTTTACATTCGCCAAAAGCACCACACGCACATCCATCTTTTAAAGACTAAACCTACAAACAATAGTCAAAAGCATATTAATAATTAATTATATACTAATAATTTTGTTTAAAATTGTCATTTAAAATTATATTATTAATAATACTGATTTGTATGACTGATATTTCCTATCATATTATCGTATCATTAAGAGATGACTTTCAACACATAGAATAATTCTTACAAAAATCCTAATCTGTGGATAAATTCACCATAAGTAAAAACAAGTGAAAGCTAAGGATAGGAAAATTAATTAAATAGATATATAATAATTTAAATGAAGGTTTTAATTTCTTTGTGTTATAAAGTTTAAGTGATGAATGATTATCCTTTGTAGGGATAAAAAGGGATTGGATTACCAGACATTCAAGAAATAAAATGAGGGACAATCATGCAATCTTCAGTTAATAATTGTACAATTCATATATTATGTCAAAATATAATTATGGACAAAATCTGTTATTGATAATAACTTTATTAAATATTTATTATAATATCAGTCATTGCTATTTATCTGCTCCACCATTCATCACATCTCATCATATATATATATAATTTGTACAAGCATGATACAATCATACTCTGAAGTAGAATTCATGCATATTCTTCCTAAATTTGAATACCATAGCAAAACATGAGCTGAGAAGAGGGTAAATGAAAGAAGACATATTAAATCAAATTTTCTTCTGTTTAACTGTTAATAATCTTATGATTATATTGACTGAATTAGTTAAATTAATGTTCATAACAAGATGTATCCCTCTTAAAGAAATAGATCATTCAGTTCTATATGGTTTCCAGTAGTATGACATTGAATCATATATTAATACCATCCCATTACATATGGTACAGCCATCACTGGACATTGAATAACATATCAATAAGATGATCATACTCATCCCACTACAATATATACACATATAAAATTTCTGTTAACTACAAAACTATTGTAATAACAATAAAAATAATAAATATAATGGTAATTAACTATTATATAGTTTTTCAATCTGGAGAAGTACTATCAGTTAATTCCTTAACCTTCATCAACTATGTTCTGCGGATTGAAACACTATATATAATAGTTAATTACTGTTATATTTAATATTTTTATTGTTTTACATATATATATATATTGTTTGTTGAAGACAATAGATGTTTTCTTGTGGTGTGAGAAATAACATCTAACATCGACCATCTTATAGGTTAAACATATATAATATTCTATGATGCATTAGTTTAAATTAGTACAGCATATTTATTATAATATTATTGATTTTGTGAATAAAATTATTTATTAATTCAAGTCATAATAATCATAATTTAGTGTCTCATTACAAACATAAGCATATAAAATCTAATTAGCAAATAATACAAACTTTATTACTATAATAAAATTCAGTAGTGATTAAAAGTGAGTCAATTTTTTTTATGAACAACCAACCATTGGTATCAAACCTAGTGAATAAATTATAGTTAAGATTTTACTTCATTAACGCTTAAATAAACTAATATATATATGTGCTCTGCGCACACGTAATGAAGCTATTAATAAATTGTCAAAATTTTTACTGCCAAGCGCTTTCGGGACAGTCTACAGTCCCATATTCATGGCAAGTTATTCTGTTAATAACTGTAAAACTATGCAAATTTTATGCAAACTTATGTGCAGATGTTACATGGACCATTTACGAGATAGGGAATAGCAGGCCTCTCTTCTGTTGATTGCCGATGGGTCAGCTGCAATGAAGTAAGCTTTTCTAACTTTACGTTTGATGTCGTTTGTTTCAGAGCAAACAACACTGGCTGTGGTAGGTAGAAAAGCATGTCCAGAGTTTCTCTCGTGTTCGACAAAAATCGAATTACCTTCATACTTTGTTTTGGTTTTATTGTAAAGGTATCGGTGTTGAGCTACTCTGGTGGCAATGTTAGTTTTGGTCTCTCCATAATATGTTGTCGTACAATTTCTTTGGGGGCAGGTAATTTTGTACACAACTTGAGGGGTGAGTTCAGGTTTGATCCTGTCTTTGGTATTATTTATCAGTCTATTGGTGTTGGGAAGTGAAAGGAAAGCAACTTCAAAGTCACATGATAGTTGATTGATAAGGCTTTTAGCTGTAGAGTGAATGTATGGGATTAAGATTCTTGGTTTGTTTTCTTTTTTGTGGTTGTGGTTTATTTTATAGAAAAATTTGTTGACTTTTCTGTTAATGGATGAATAAGTGTGTCCTATTTTCCTTAAATCAGTTATATAATTGATGAGATTTTTTCTTTTATCTGCCTCATATTTGCACAAGTTATGGTTCCTAAACATGAATGAAGAGAGGGCTGCAAGTTTGTGTGAGTGCGGCGTGTAAGAATTAGGATTTGTCAAGCCTCTTACTTCCAAAGGTTTGTCTACCATTTGCTAGTCCAGCTTATCTATATTTTTGCTAACACATATGTCAAGGTATTTGACCTGTTTGTCTTGGTTTTCCCAAGTAGTAGTAAAAGTAAGCTTGGTATTATTATGGAGGCTATTGTGAAGGTTAGAGATGATGTCTTCTGGGGCAGCAACAAATATGTCATCAATGTAGCATGTATATATCATATGTGGGGTTGACATGAAGAGTGCAGGTAGTATTAGCTTCTCATAATGGTCAAGTACAACGCTTGCCATTATACCACTAAGTGTGAGGCCCATCGGCCATCCGTTGTTCATACTAACCCACTTATCAATTTTCAGAGATAAGTGGGTTAGTATGAACAATGAATGGCCGATGGGCCTCCCACTTAGTGGTATAATGGCAAGCGTTGTACTTGACCATTACGAGAAGCTAATACTACCTGCACTCTTCATGTCAATCCCACATATAATATATATGCGCTAACAATTTTCAGAGATAAGTGGGCTAGTATGAACAACGGATGGCTGATGGGCCTCCCACTTAGTGGTATAATGGCAAGCGTTGTATTTGACCATTATGAGAAGCTAATACTACCTGCACTCTTCATGTAAACCCCACATATGATATATACATGCTACATTGATGACATATTTGTTGCTGCACCAGAAGACATCATCTCTAACCTTCACAATAGCCTCCATAATAATACCAAGCTTACTTTTACTACTACTTGGGAAAACCAAGACAAACAGGTCAAATACCTTGACATATGTGTTAGCAAAAATATAGATAAGCTGGACTACCAAATGGTAGTCAAACCTTTGGAAGTAAGAGGCTTGACAAACCCTAATTCTTACATGCCGCACTCACACAAACTTGCAGCCCTCTCTTCATTCATGTTTAGGAACCATAACTTGTGCAAATATGAGGCAGATAAAAGAAAAAATCTCATCAATTATATAACTGATTTAAGGAAAATAGAACACACTTATTCATCCATCAACAGAAAAGTCAACAAATTTTTCTATAAAATAAACCACAACCACAAGAAAGAAAACAAACCAAGAATCTTAATCCCATACGTTCACTCTACAGCTAAAAGCCTTATCAATCAACTATCATGTGACTTTGAAATCGCTTTCCATTCACTTCCCAACACCAATAGACTGATAAATAATACCAAAGACAGGATCAAACCTGAACTCACCCCTCAAGTTGTGTACAAAATTACCTGCCCCCAAAGAAATTGTACGGCAACATATTATGGAGAGACCAAAACTAACATTGCCACCAGAGTAGCTCAACACCGATACCTTTACAATAAAACCAAAACAAAGTATGAAGGTAATTCGATTTTTGTCGAACACGAGAGAAACTCTGGACATGCTTTTCTACCTACCACAGCCAGTGTTGTTTGCTCTGAAACAAACGACACCAAATGTAAAGTTAGGGAAGCTTACTTCATTGCGGCTGACCCATCGGCAATCAACAGAAGAGAGGCCTGCTATTCCCTATCTCGTAAATGGTCCACGTAACATCTGCACATAAGTTTGCATAAAATTTTCATAGTTTTACAGTTATTAACAGAATAACTGGCCATGAATATGGGACTGTAGACTGTCCCGAAAGCGCTTGGCAGTAAAAATTTTGACAATTTATTAATAGCTTCATTACCTGTGTGCAGAGCATATATATATATTAATGAATAAATTATAATAAATTTTATATAATCATTAATCTTAACAACTTTATTCATTATTAAATATAGTATAAATTTATCTCATAGTAATGAAAGGATTATTTATAAATGAATATCATTATAAACTATTAATTAATATATCTGCCACAATTTGCAAATATATTGTTTTATATTGAGTAGACAATACTAACAAACAATCAGGTTAATATTTATCTAGTATATAAGTATTATTAATAAATTTTAAACATTATTCCAAAATAAACATTATTCCAATATAGATTTTGGATTATTTTAATACTAGAGCTTGCTTAACCTTTGCTTATTTTTTAGTAGAGATTTGATTTACTTAACTTGTACTGTACTATTAATTTTAGCTAGCCTAATTATATTATTTTAGATTTATTGCATAATTAATGATACTATAAATTTTAACTTCAGATAATTAATAGTGTATATAAAAGACTACATTCTCATATGATCAACATAGATTCCATTATAGATTTTAAATAATAAATCATAGATTTCTACTTTATGCTCACTAAATTATAATAGTAAAATTGTGCCAATACACATATAACGTAAAGCTATATAAATGACAATTAACAAATTAAAAAGGCTTAGCGCTTTTGAGAAAGTATATTTCTCATAATCATAGTCTGTTATGACTCATTCATAGGAATCATTATCACATCTCCAATATTAGCACATAATTGTTTATAAACAAAGCAAAGCAAAACTCCATATAGTAGTGCCACCTGTGCTAAACAGAATAATCAATGGATGCCAGAAGGCTTGTGCATAAAATCCCTATCTAATGCCTACTCATCCAATATCCCCAGACTAGTTTCTGGCTTGTGGCCTTCGTCAGTGAGGAGCTTTGGATCTGAGAGCACTGCATCTAGATCTTAGGATCTAATGCAACCCTCTAGCAACCACCTTTTATCTCTACTTAACTACAAAACTATGAGCATGAAATTGAAAACACAAAAAATATTTTCAATCTAAGCTCAATAGCTTATATAGTCATATGGGTCTTCACTCAGTTTAGCACCCATACATTTTGGTGTCTTTGGCTCTTTAATAACCACAGCCACCACTACCCTATTAGGCTATTGAGCTTAGTTTGAAAATATTTTTTGTGTTTTATAATTTCATTCTCATAGTTTTGTAGTTAAGTAGAGATAAAAGGTGGTTGCTAGAGGGTTGCATTAGATCCTAAGATTTAGATGCAGTGCTCTCAGATCCAAAGCTCCTCACTGACGAAGGCCACAAGCCAGAAACTAGTCTGGGGATATTGGATGAGTAGGCATTAGATAGGGATTTTATGCACAAGCCTTCTGGCATCCATTGATTACTCTGTTTAGCACAGGTGGCACTACTATATGGAGTTTTGCTTTGCTTTGTTTACAGGAATCATTATGTATGTACTATATGCAAACTTTATGCAAATGAGTCAAATATGCAAACTTTATGCAAATGAGTAAAATAGCCCATCTTTTGGATATAGCAAAACATGATTCTTTGCAATTAATGACAAAGGAGTCTTCCGCTATGAAGTAAGCCTCCTTTACCTTATGTTTAACATTGTGTCTCCCAGTACAAACCAATTCTGCAACAACAGGTTCGAACTCATGCCCGGCTACTTTTTGATGTTGTACAAATACTGAACTCTATTCTGGGTTTATATGCAACGTTTTATACTTATACTTATGCTGCAACAAACTAATAGCTATGGTGGCTTTGGTTTCATCATAGTATGAGGCTTTACATCCATTGTGAGGGCATGCAACATTATAGTTTTACGTTATATGTTATATATAGAGTAAGTTAAAAACAAACTCTTATGAAGCTTCAAAAATACCTTCAACCTCAGACCACGGTTTCTGCCTCTAGCGTCATCAGTGAGGCAGAAACCGCGGTCTGAGGTTGAGGGTATTTTTGAAGCTTCATAAGAGTTTGTTTTTAACTTACTCTATATATAACATTTGTAAATAGAAGCTTTATTAAAATTAGGTCATATGACTTGATTTTTTATCAATTTAATTATGTTATATGTGTATTGGCACAATTTTATTATTATTATAGATTTTAATATTTATACATGTTGGTATTTTATTGTAATAAATAGATTAACTAAAATTTTCCTTATTTTGTACTGTTACAGATTTAATTTGCTCAAAGACTTGGGACATTAGCAAGAAGAATTATCATGTTCTCAATTTTATACTGGTACAGATGTAGTGTCAAAAGTTTAACCACATAATAAAATGTATCTCATTGCTCTCACTTTTTTACCACTACAATATATAATACAACTCAATACAATCAGCCTTATTTGATTGTCCAAATATAACAGACCATCTACACACCAAAGAATTTAATCAGTCATTACTTGGTTGACCTAATATAACAGACCAGATATATATATACTTTTAAATGACATATTCATTAACTTTCTCCAATATAGATGCCCTGGCATTTAGCTTATTAAAAATGTGATGATGAATGATTTATAGATTAAGTTCCATGCATTATAAATATTACAACATTCCCATTACAATAAATTTATCTCCATTTTAGAATGCTGCAAAAACAAGAAAGTCATGCTCTGATATTAAGTGTCAATTAAACTAATAATTTAGTAGAATCAAAAATAAATAAAAAAACCAAAAAAAAAAAAACCAAATGCATTTTAAATTTTAATTACCTTACAAATAAATCAGCATTTTTTAAATATTAGACAATGGATAAATTTTACCAACATATTTCATTCTTTGAATTTTTAACAACTTTAATTTTGGTTATTTATTCACATTCTAACAATTAAAATATATAAAATAACACACCCAAAGAAAAAATGCATGCACAAAAAAAACTAAAAAAAAATATTATTCTCATGTCAATATTTGAGTGAAAATATATACACTATAAACAGTAATTAATTGGAAAATATGAAACAAATCTCATTTTTTTATAATGAGCTCAATTAATCAAAATAATTTGTAATGCCCATACTCATTTCAGTCAGTAATATTTATAATGCACACATGTGGTTAAACAAATGACAATCCAGTATTTAACAGGCTTTTATTGGATAATGGTCACCAATTGGATTCTTTAATTTCTAATTTCTAGTAGATCATATGCTTTCTAATACAATTCTAAGAATAATAAAACATTTGTCTGTAGCTCTATTGCTCATGGAAGGTATAGAATATGAGGGTCATAATGATTATCTTTAATTTTTTTCTCTCTCTCCTTTAGTAAGTTACTTTAAAATCTCTTGTATAGACCGATATTCAAGTGTTTTTACATAGCAGGTTCACATTTTCAGTAAAATTGCAATAGTTGGCATCCATGGTTTAATTAATTTTTCCATTAAAATGAGACTTCAACAAGTGACTATTTCCATTTTTGATATTTACAAATTAACTTCTTCCTTAATTAGAGATTATTACCAACAGTTAAAAAATAAATTTGCTTCAGAAAATAATTTTCTCTTTCTTATTATAATTTGGTCATTCATTCCAAATCAGCACAGAAAAAGAAGCCCAAATATTTACATCCAAACCGTCCATCATGTGAACAGATCCAAAACAGATAACACACACACAAAATTTAATTTGAATACTTTTCTTATCTCTTTCATTTTTCTTAACGTTATCTTTTTGTTAAAAAAAGCATAAACAAGTTACTTTTTACATGTTTGAAATTAATTAGATCTGATTATTCATGCACAAATTAACAAAAGATTTAAAATAAAACTAAAAAATATTTTAATCTTATAAAAATGTTATAAATTTTCATTTTTTGTGAGATTTAATTTTTATTACAATATTAATACAATCACACAAGACTTCATATATATTTTAATTATATAATTTAAAATTGTCATTTTTCTTTATTAAAAATATATCCATTTGTCTTTATGAAATGAACTTCATCAGATTCAAACTACTATATCATAATGTACCGGTACAATATATATACATATATTGTAACGATATACATATGCCATTACATTATTTTAAAATTAAAATAAAGGGGGAAATAATCTTAAGTAAAAATGATTTTATTAAAAACTAAAAGAAAATTAAAAGAGCTATGTTTAACTTATATATACATATCGCACAGATGGAAAACTTTAATTAACTTATATATATCGCACAGATGGAAAACTTTAAAAAAAAAAGTATTTAAAAGTACTATTTTTGTAAAAAAATAAAGATGTAAAGATAGATTAATATTTTTGTTTTAAGTTATACAAAAGAAAATATAAATAAATGTTAATGTATTTCTATTTTAAGAATCATGTTTAATCTTAGAAAATGGAAATGATTATTTTATTAAATGTAAAGCAAACTAGCCCTTGGGGCACTTAAATAATAATGGTCAGATAAGAGAATGAAATTAAAGATTGACCAATGGAAGCACCAAGCCACAGCATGAGCCAGAATGGAAAACATCCGGACTTTAGGATCAGCGACTTCATAATTCCATAGACCCATAAGAATGCTGATAAGAGGCTTATAAAAACCAAAATAATAAAATTAAGTGGTTATTGTTAGAATCTAACTAATAATCTACATATGAACTATTGACTCCATGATGTAGGAGTCTTGCAATAGATTTAATTTCCTGTATCAGCTGAGGCCTCCCTATGACAGTTCCTGACCCAAGTATTGGCAAATAGTGGCTTCGTTTACAAGAAGGATGGACAATCTACAAAAGTGATCACTAAGATGGGACCTCTAAATCTGCCAGAATCCAGAGTATGAACTCTTTTGTTTATCTAATATGAACTTTTATAAACTTGCAATTAGTAACTGAAAATAAGAACTCTTATCTGACCTAAAAAAAAATTCTAAACCAATTATTAATATTTTTATGCATATGTTTGCTAATCATTTCCATTTTGTTATTTATTAACTAAATATTAAATTTAAGTTGGATGTAGATGGCTGCATAGATCCTTTAACGTTTATGTTAGTTATCCTTAAGATTTTCATGTACATTAAATATATATGCCTGCACATGCACAGCCACTTGACATATATTGGTAAATATAACACTTCATACTGAGTGTCTAAACGTATTTACCTGTATAGCTTATAAGTTATTGTTGTCAATATGATGAGTGTCAATGGGTTTATTTTATTGTAAATTTCTTCTAAGCAATTTTCAATTAATAACATTATATTTAGAATTGTTTATGTTAGCTTAAAAGGGTATGATTTCAGACTATTTGTTTCATAGTTAGGTCTATGCTGGTGAAGAAATATATGGGTGTTTATATCAATGTAGTGTAAAGCGTGTTTAGCATACAGGGCAAAGCCCAATTGAATGCATGACCCAAATGTGTAGTGACTGTGTTGTAATGGACACAGAATATTCCCTGTGACATTAATTTCCTTTAGCTCTATAGATAGGGACTATAAGTCAGCAAATTAGACCATTCTCCCTCTACATGTAGCATTTCTCTTAAATATTTTATATACATGTTTCCTTCACCAGACAGACGCACATTCCTATACTGGACGAGGATCATGTCTCTTAAATAATATCATGCTGCAGACACATTCCTGTCAGTGTGGTTTTATGCTAGCATCTTCATATTGCATTGGTTGCGTCTGTACATCACTAAGTGAGCAACGTTGATTTGGCTATGAACTTTTAGCCTGAGGGTGAATGTTTGTTTTTTGAAAAGTTTTTAATTGTGTGGTCTATGTAGCCTATCTATACTCAATATTCTACAATAAAAATATTATATAAACTGCCCATCTGTGCGGACTTTAACTAAAGTACAATTAAAATAATAACATATTAAAGTGAGATAAATTAATTCCTCAAATTTAAATTTATATATGTGCATCAATAAATATTTTTGTGTGTTATTACTGGCAGTGGCTTATTTTATTTTAAACCTTTCTTTATTGAAATGTTTTTAATAAGTATTTATTATAAATCTGTGTCTCCTTGAGCTAATGACATGAGCTAACAGTCAATAATAAAATAAAAGTTGGATCTTTAACAATACATATCTGCCTACTATATAAATATTCTAAGTTCCAATGGCCTAGTGGCATTCTATACAGCAGATACGGTAAGAGTCAATCTTCCCCACCGTTATAATATACATATAAGACAAACATTGTGGGTTTATCCATTTAAGATTTTAGTTAGATATTCCAATGTTTCAACTTGATCACAAATTGTTATAATAAAAAAGTTATAAATGGAGCCTTATTGCAATCTAAAAATATCAAAAATGAAAAACAAAAAGCAAAAAACAAGTATTAAGGTTTGTATTTCTTATATTAAAAGAAACCACAGATAGTATTGGACATATTCTAAAATACTACAACACTCCTTATCAAAAAATTAATAATTTTTTAACAAAGCCTAAAAATTCAATCCCTCTTGAGGTTCAAAAAGTTTATGAAATTTCATGTGGCATTTGTAAGTATGTTGCAAAGATTCTGCCAATCTATTCATCACTATTCAACATTGAAGAAATATTTGATATTTACTTGCTACAAAAAAAACTACTCAATCTGTGAGTCTGCCTATTTTAAATGCCCAGAAAAAAATTGCAATAAAAACTCTTAGAAAAATTGTCAAATTGAGCATGAACTCAGATGATTGTTATATCATACCTGATAAAAATGATATAAAGATCAGTTGCAATTTCAAAACCATAAATCATTAGGAATCTGATCACATACATAATATTCGATCCCATTACATATGGCACATCCAATCTTTGGGCATGCATCACATATATTATGATTGCAAGTTTCAGTGCATCCCATTACATATGGCACCAAACTGTAGGGGTCCAAAATATATAATTATATTATTGTATACATATGGTTTCAAACTTTAGGGGTGCAAAGTCATGATTATTTCATGATATGCTAATAGATTTAATATGTGATGAATGGAAACTAGACAAATGACAAACAGCAATAAACAGATACCAATAAAATGGTTGTGTAGTCAGTCAACTAAACAAAGCATAAAATGAGATATGAAGTAGTGCATTAAATAAATTAATGAAATGATGATCAAATAAAAATTTAATCATAACTCATGCTAAATGCACAACAGCTCGAAAGTCTCTATAATACTTATCAAATTACTTAATATGTATAGAAAGAATTAGTTGCGATAAAATTGCATAAAGCTATTTTACAGATAAAGACAGTAAAATATAGTAGACATATATCAGATGATAACTAAAAGTAAAATTAAGGCAATGGAATTAGAAAATAGTTAATAAGTTAGCAAGGAAATCAAAAGGGAATAAATATGGGGTTGAACTGATGGAAATTTCTATTAGGGATAGTGTAGAAACTTCTACTTGTGAAAATATAGTGGAACAGAGTGCATAAATATCTGGGAAGACTGACTAAGAAATAATTCAACCTCAAGAGACACCAACGATTATAGAAACACAAAGGAAGGCAGGAACAGACACAAATGATCCTACTCTCAACTAGATGATGATAATGATGCTACCTATGTTTATTAACATGAATAGATTTATCTAGTAAAATAGAAAATCAGATTGTCAAAATGGAAAAACAGAATGCAGATTTGTTGAGTAAAATAGAAAAACAGAGTACCAAAATGGAAAAACAAACTGCTGATTTATCTAATAACATGGAAAAATAGAATGCTGATTTATCTAATAAAATAGACAAACAGAGTGCTGAGTTATCTGACAAAATAGATAAACAAAATACAGAATTAAAAGAATAAAATAATATTGATGAAAGAGATTGCAAGTGTCAAATTAGACTGAATAAATTCGGGGAACAAATAGAAAATAAAATTGATGATAAATTCATTGAGATGACACATACCTATGATAATTTAAACAAATTGATGATAAATTCATTGAGATGACACATACCTATGATAATTTGAAAATTGAAATGGTAAAAAACCAAGAACAATATCAATTACAACTGAATAAAAAAATAGAGAAAATGCATTTAGACTTAAATCATTTCATGGAAGAGCAAAATAATAAAATAGAGAATTATGAGAAGCTAGATGTACAAAAAATGATAACAGTAGTATAGGGATGAGACAAAATTCAATTGAAGCTGAATTCACTCAAAATAGTGACACTCAAAAAAATAATCGAAAATCAGAATGATCTACAAAGCCAGATATAGAGCTTGAACAGCTCAATGAGTCAAAAATTTGAGGACCTAGACTCTGAATTTTCCAACAAGCTAAAAATATTAAAGTCCAAGATATTTGTAAGGTTAAACTATCTGAAAATAAATGTAATCTAAACACAGAAAAATTAGACCTGGTTTAAAAAAAAATTAATGGTATGGATAACAAACAGAATAACACAGATGATACATATGAGCTATACAAAGAAATAGGGGATTTATCCCAAATAGGTAGCATAAAAAACAATTTTCACTGGAAACAGGGAAATTACAACAATCTAATCATAAAAACACCTATAAATGCCTCAAACAAAGTCAGTGTTATATGTTACACAAATGAATTTCATTAATCAATTTGTAAGGCTCAAAACACTTAAGGGATCCATAAATGAGGCCCCAATGGAACATATAAAGAATCTCAATCTATATTTCTCCGTCAACAATAATGTCAGAGGGGGAGAAATTAATCATAGCCTACAGCCATTTGCAAGATGATGCATTGTGATGGTGGGAGTCTTTGTTTCAAATCCCATCCACATATGATGACTACCAGGCTTTATTAATAAAACTTTTAGAACAAGGATAAACAAGAAGCACTATTATACCAATTGCTATAGGAAAAATACAGAAACACCCATGGGAAAACCATGACAAAGTTTTTTAGACAAAAAGTAGCCACATTAAAAACATTAAATATGTACCACCTGAGTGAAAACCAGATAACAAGGATAGTAAAAACATAACCTTACACTAAAGATAGAGCAATTTCTACTCTGTATAAATCAGGGGTGGCCTGCCCATAAGTTAAAAAAATCACATGATCACTATATGGAAAGAGTTTTGCTTATTTTAACATAAATTTAAAAATGTAGTATTTATATATATTATCATACAGATTTTACATGTAGATAAAAAATACCTACTGTGATAGCTTCCAGTTAATAATTGACGTATATATATGTTTCTTAAAAGTAAAATAATATTGTATTTGATATATGTATATAATTTTGTCTTTTAAGAATAAAATAAAATTCAATTTGTAAATGTATGGATTTTGAAACTAATTTTTAAAAAATTGTTTATAAAAAGATTGCAAACGAAAACTTTGATCTGAAACTAAAATCTTTACTGACAACAAGACAACAACAAAAATATGTCATTAAAGTTTGCTTAATTAGTTGGTTTTCTTTCATTTAAAATTGGGAGAAAGAAAATTTTAAGACTTATTTACATATAACTTAATTCATAATGCATATATGACATAA
Organism: Epiperipatus broadwayi; assembly: GCA_028023455.1. Taxonomy (NCBI): domain Eukaryota; kingdom Metazoa; phylum Onychophora; class Udeonychophora; order Euonychophora; family Peripatidae; genus Epiperipatus; species Epiperipatus broadwayi. The sequence continues at coordinate 7,842,727 of JAQFVV010006232.1, forward strand.
TATTTAAAATAAGATAAATCATTAAAACAGATTAAATAAATGCTTCAAATAATACTTCTATTTATGTCATTTGCTGCTCAATAGAAGTGTTAGGAAAGACAATGTGGTCCTCAATGAAAAAAGTTTGCCCACCCCTGGTATAAATGCACAAAGTATTGAACAAATAGCAGACTTATTAAACAATATTGACTTAAATAATCATAATATGACCACTAAAATTCCTGAAAAAAGGAAAAAAGAAATACAAGTCAATGCTTTAAATTATAAGAGAAGAAAAAATTACAATGATCCATACCATTGGAAAGCAAAGGAGGAGGTGGTGGTAGTAGTAGTGGTAGTAGCAGTAGCAGCAGCTGCAGTAGCAGTAGCAGCAGCAGCAGCAGTAGTAGTAGTGATGATGATGATGATGATAATAATTTTATTTATTCATTCATTATGAAACAAACAATAAATGTATAATACAGTGAGATAAATTCCATACAAGAAAAATCTTGTATGAGGAATTTAAATGTAACAACTAAAAACACTAATAAAATACAAAAAAGAAAGTATAAATATAACATAAAATATTAAAATCACACAGATATTGCATTTGCCAATTTAATCACAGTAGTAAATAATTACAACATAACATACAATATAAACAAAAAATAAACAAACAAAATAAAACTAATGCTTAGCATAATATAACAAGTGCCATAAATGCTTATTAAAAATCAAATAACTAGTGTTCATTAAATTCACAGAACAATCTCTTATAAACATATTAAATAATTTAGGACCATTGTAACTAAACTGCTTCCTACTAGATGTTTTAAGAAAATTAGGTAAAGCTAACTGATATTTAGTAGATAAACGAGTATTTACAACAGAAGATTTAGTACCCAAATGAAGTTTCCTACAATAAATATCAAGAATCACTCTATATTTATACAAATGAAAAACATCTAATATATTAAATGTGGCATAAATATTTTTAACAGATGTGGTACATGATCTACCAAAAATGATATGGATTGTATAATTTTGTAAAACAGACAAAGTAGTCATTGCAAAAGTAGAACAGTTCCCCCAAACTGATATATTATAACATAATAAGCTTTGATAAGAAGAAATATATAAAGTAATCAAGGTTGAACGAGGAAAAAATTTAGATAAGTAGAAAAACATATAATTTAATTTACGTAAACGATAACAAAGAAAGTCAATATGGTTTGACCATGATAGTCTGGAGTCAATAAAAACACTTAGATAACAAATATTATCAACAAATGAAATGTTAGCACAAGTAAAAGTGCTATTACAATGCCAAAAATACTTATTACAAATAGTAATGTTAAGCGAATGAATATTTGACTTATAAGAAAAATTAATAGCTTTTGTTTTACTCAAATTAATTGATAAATTATTAAATGCCAATCATTTACTAATTAGGATTAAATCATCATTAATTATTTTTTCAACAAAATTATATGAAACTGCAGCATAAGATAAAGCAATATCATCTGCAAAACCCTAAATCTTAGCTTCTAAAGGTAAAGAAAATAAATCATTTATATAAATAAATGGGACCCAAAACTGAACCTTGTGGTACACCATGGTTAACTATTATAAAAGAGCTTACTACTACTACTACTACTACTACTACTACTACTACTACTACTACTACAACAATAATAATAATAATGATGATGATGATGATGAGAGAACAAACAACAACCAACATGATATAAGGACCATAGTTGATCTTACCAATAACTCACAAAAACCCATCAAATTCAGGATGTAGTAAATCTACATCTAAAACCACTCCAAAACCAAACTAAAGTGGAACTTGAGAGATAGTTCCTCATCTCGAGGAACCACATTAAAGAAGAACAACAAAAATAAAACATGAAATAGAAAATCACAAATTTAATGTGTTCATGGAAAGATAAAGTACCAAACCTTGCTTTGCAAAGCTGCTCCATGGTAGAAATTTTGATTGAGGATTTTCTAGTGAAGGCTTTATTAGATTTGGTAGCCAAAAAGTAATACCTGAAAAATTTTATAATAGGATTTTAAATAAAAACCCTAATATTAAGATTTTTATCACTCAGATCAATACAGGTTACCATGGCTAACAAAAGAAAAGCTAAATTCAAATCTGGATCAAATTAAAAATTGAGCAAACAATTATCTATCATGTTTTTCTGATATTAAATGGACTTACACATGAAGTCATTTTAGGGACAGACTTCCTACACATGAACCAATGCATGATTGATTTCTTAAATAAGTTGGTCAGGATAGGTGATGGAGTTTTAGATATGACATTACTGCCAAATATGACCTACCTGAAATTGACTGCATATTATCAAACGTCCCAGAACCGCTTGTACAAACAAAAAATTGCAGAACAGAATTTAATTGAAAGCAATGATGCAGATCAGTTGTGATCAATTATAGATGAATACTATATATTTTCTGAAGTACCAAGAATAATAGGATTCCAACAAACATTAAATTATTTCATGACCAACCATTTCAATCCAAATCCTATCCTATATCATACCAATATCAGGAAACAATAGTCAAAGAAATCAATAAAATGATTGACTGGGGGATAATTTCCAAATGTTTTTCATCATATTGCAACCCTGTTGTAACAGTGAAGAAAGATGGGTCGGTGAAATTTTGTTTGGATGCAAGACAACTAAACAAAATAAGAATTCCTGATAGGAATATACCTCTGCCCATACATGAATTATTTATGAAATTTGGAAATAAGAAAGTATTTTATACTTTTGATTTAACCTCCATTTATTGGTAGATTGGACTTCACCCAGAAGATTGCTAATACACTGCATTCCATTATGAAGAGTTCACTAATCAATTTAATAGAATGCCATTTGGATTAAGTAATAGTGATACTTTTAATAAGATGTCTGGATAAAATTGTCTCTCCTGAGATCAAACAGATCACAACTATATATGTAGATGATGTTGTAATTACAACTTCTATGATTGAAGAACATCTTCAATATTTAAAAAAAAAAATTTAAGTGTGTTATGATGAGGGGATAAAAGTCAAAGAAAATCATATTAGTATTTAATGAAGTAATCTAGTTAGGTCATATCATTGGTTGTAATGGCATAAGACATCTCGATAAGATTAATGCTATAAGAATTTTCCAAGACCTACAAATAAGAAACAAATCAGATCATTTTAAGGATTGTGCAACTTCTATAATCATTTCTACCAAAAATGTTCTGATTACATGGAACCATTACTCAAACTCATAAGAAAAGATGAAAAATAGAACTGGACTGAAGAGCATGGTAATGTATTTGCTAGAATTAAAACAGGATTTCTAGAGCAAACTATGTTAGCTTTTTCTGATTTTAGCAAATCATTTATCATACAAACAGATAGCAGTGTTTATGGACTAGGGGTACCTTTATCCCAAATCCAGGAGGACAGCCAATCAGGAGCATTCTATTTTATCAGCCCTCTCTTAAAGGGTCCACAAATAAATTATACAATAACTGAAAAAGAGGTACTAGCAATAGTGTGGGCTTTCCAAAAATTTCAACAAATGCTTCTCAGATCAGAGATTATAATGATCACTGATTATAAAAGCCTCAAATTCTTAAACCACAGTTATCTATGAAGTCTGTTGTTACAAGAATTCTACTATAGAATCCAAAAACATTGTAGCTGATGCATTAAGTTGAAATCCATGTAGATCAGAACAACAAAACTTATTGGTAGATAATGCCTACATTATAAACATTGATCTAATATCCAATGAAACTGTAGAGAATGATTTAGTAATCATCCATAATATACAAGCCCAAGATAAAAATTTAACCCCAATCATTAAAACCTTAAGTGGAGAAGAAATTCTGTACACTGTCAAATATCTTAATAAATATGTTAGATAATCAGGTCTTATAAAATAAACAATGATATAAATGTGTGGAGGATAGTAATACCTAAAATATTGAAAAACCCACTTCTACAAAATGTACATTGTTTATATTGGCACTACAGAGCCCACAAAACTGAACAAATATTAAAAATTGGCATTACTGGTCCAGGATGTACAAAGACATCCTAAAAAATATAAAATTATCAAATATGCCTAAAAGCCAAACCAGTAAACAAGAGTTATATTAGTTCAGGAAGATCTATCATACCAGAAAGATCAAATAAGATCTTAGCTATAGATTTTTATGAACCTTTATCTCCATCAAATACACAAAATTATTTATTAATAGCTTATGAGCTCTTCTTGAAATTTGTGTCAGCTTACCCTATACCTCAAGCTAATACTAGAAATACCATCAATGTATTAGACATCCTCCATTTTAAAGAGGTAGCAAAACCAGGAATGATATTAAAGGATCATGGTATCCCTTTTCTACCCAAAGAGTGGAATAAATGGGCAATAAACAACAAAGAAAACATATACTGACTTCCATTGGAAATCTACAGTCAAACCCCTGTGAACCTATAATGCGGGAACTTGGACGTTTGTTCGGGACCTATTTGGAGAACAAACATAAAGATTGGGTAAAGCACATGCAAGGTGTAGTTGATTATATAAAATGGAATGTAAATGAATCAACAGGATTCACACCCATTAGACACATTTGAACCAAAACATACCAATTTTATTTCAAAAGTACATTCCAACAACTACAGATGCAAAGACAGATCAGAAGGAAGCATATGAAATGTTAATGCATATGGTCCATCAACACAACAAAAATAAAATAAAAACAGACTACCAATTCAAAGTAGGTGACTTGGTGTTTGTAAAAACACCACTTGTTAGTAAACCACAACATTTCATATTCCATAAATTCTGCAACTCTTATGATGGACCATTCACAATCATAAAATGTGCAGGTCCAAATGCATATCGGTTAGATTGTGGCATGAAATCCATGGCACATATAATGCCCAAATATTAAAACCTTACTGAGGAAAAGCAGATTACCTTCCCCACATAAGTAATTGTATAATAGATAGAATGTTAGATCATGTTAATGTTAGGTTAAAATAAGAACTAAAAAACAGTAAATATATATATATATAAAAATGAAAATATGATGTAAATATATATATATATAAAAATGAAAATATGATGTGAAACGATGAAAACAATTGATGAGGGTACTTCACATAAAATGCTAAAATAAAAGCAACAGAGTACCTTAGGACTGATCAAATCAATGAGTTCCCCATTCAGATAGAAATGAATACTCAGTCATTTAAGTAGTATTATAATAAATCTAATAAGCTTTACATAAGAGCAGGATTAATGCCATTAAGCACATATATATCTACAGCAGATACTTATACATAAGAATGTTCAGATCCCTAACTAATACCATTATCCCAATGTATACACTAAACCAACAATTTAAAAAAGAGTAGATGGAAAGAAAATTCTATTCTGAATTAAAAATGAATCTAAAGGCCAATAAATATATACCAACTACAAAAGATAAACCTGAAAAAAAAAAAATCATTTTATCTTTTTATTTAAATAAAAACTTGAGAATTGCAATAAATATATTACATTTATTTTAATCCCTTAAGTAGTGGGGAAATATAAGGGTTTATTAATCTGATGACAAAAATCACCAAGCATGCCAATATTAAAGACTAAACTTACCAACATAACCTTTAAAATATTATTAATTATACATTAATCAATTTTGTGTAAAATTATCAGTTAGTTATATTCTTGACAATATGACTTATATATATATACCAAACCTATAAACACAAGCAAGTAAATATCTCAAAAAACAAAAGAAATAAATCATTAATATTAATTTTTTTTATTTATTTATTAATCCAACATAAAATTCTATAAATGTTGAAATGACATCAACAAATAAAATAAAAGCATGATTTTGAAACTCATACATCAATCAGTGAAAGATAAGACAATATAGAACAACTTCGTTCTTTTTAAGATGAAAGGAAAAAAGGAAGGCAAATAAATTACATCTTTAAAAAATTTACTTTTTAAATTTCTAAAATTAAGTTAGTTGTCATATTAACTATCTGCAATAGTACAGCTCATAAGTCACTACAATTACAACTTGAAAAAAATCGGTTAAGGAATCCACTACTGATTTCCATAAAGCTTACATTTTAATCCAAGTTATAAGTTAGAAAACAACAAATCATTTATGGCTAGAAAATGATAAAACATCATGGGGATGGAGTTGCTCATCATGCAAACATTAACATCATGATGACTGTTAGTAAAAAGATCTACAATGGACTACAATCAAGCAAAGAAATTCTCTCAGCATGGGAAAGATAGTTATAGAAAAGTCTGAGTCACCAACATGATCCAGAGGGTGACCAAAGATTATCTGATGAACTACCATCTATTTCATACAAAGGAACTTTTCTAAAGACAAAGATACTCAGACATTTCACAAAGTAAACTACAAGACTTTGAACTATGGCTAGACTACACTGGATTAATATCCCAAATTACATTTTCATAATTTTTTTCTTCTTCTTATTTTGCTTGTCCAACTGGTTTCTTTCTTTTGAAAGGGAGAATCAATCCATCCAATCATCAAATATTCTAGAGGAGAGACATCAATTCCATTTTTGTTTTTTTATATTTTATTTTTCATTTAATAATAAATTTTAGATGCAGCTTCCTGAACTTGCTTTCCAATTGATACATTAGTCTACTGACTTTAATAAGTGCTTATATTTTGACAGTTACAATATTTTTTATGTAATAACTTAGTTTCACTTCACTTATGGTTCATAATCTATATATTGTGCTTGAAATGCAGATACGTGAAGCTATATTAGTAATTAATAATTGTTTAGTGCTTTTGAAAGCTTCTTGTTCCTATATTCATAGCTTATACTAATGATTGTTGTAGATATCTTTTTTAATAAAGATATATGCAAATAGCCAAGACAACCCATTTTTTTGAAATGGAGAAGCAAGCATCTCTCCTATTGATGATGTTGGGATCATCTGAAATGAAGCATGCTTCCTCAATCATGTGCTTAGTGTCATTGCAATCAGTGCATATCATTTTAGTCATAGAGGGTTCGAATATATGGCCTGTGGATTTTTGATGTTCAAAAAATATAGAGCTGCCTTCAGATTTGATTCAAGCTCTGTTGTATAAATATTGATATTGTGATACTCAGGGTAACACGTGTTCCTATAATATACCAGAGAGCTATGCTCCATGTTTGTGTTCAATTAATTATTTGTTATTCGAAATGAATGCTAAACCCTTAAATTATTAGTCTGTCCTATTAGATTTATATGATACCAAAATAGAAGGGCATTCAGAATACAAGAGCAACCTTCAACAAATTGTAAAATATTGATAGACAGATTGTAAAATAATGAGCAATTGATATTAGAAAATTTTAGTTAGCAGAGTTAATTGTTAAAATATAGGTCTTTTTTATATTGCATTAACGTAAAGTTGAAAATATTAAATTAGAATGGTGAATGATCACCCTTCATAGGGATCAAAGGTATGGGTTAGTAAATAGTTAATGAACACAAACAAAAGATGATCACGCCTATACAATTATTAAATTAATCAAAACCCATTATTTTTACTATCCAGCAGTCATGAATGGAAACCATCATCAGAATTATATTTGTTAAATATTAAATTAAATTAGTTTTTTGTCATTTGATTTTTCTACTTTCCAATAAATCACATTATATGCATATTTAATCCACACATCAGATATGGAATAAATATATCTTGAAATAGAATACGTGTACATTTTTCCTGATTTTGAACTTTGTGGAATAACGAGGATCAAGAAGCAGTAAAGTAAGAAAGTTATGTAAGTGAAAATTCCATCTCACTCAATCTGTAAATAGCATAGGATCACTTCATAAAACCCAGGTAAATGATCAGAAACCTGACTTGCCTTATCAGACTTCATGCCAAACCTTGAAAACCAAATGGGTGACTACAGTTAGATACATCTTTTCCAAAGGAAAAGATCATCCTGTTATGTATGCTCCCCAAATCTGTGCTCTTAAATAAGAGCATGGCAGCATATATTTTGTTCTGTTACATTATATTGCCAAAAGACATTAAAATTTAATGATTAATAGCTATATTCCCACATTTACCAAAACAAAATATATATGTGAGCTCACACAGACATTAAGGTAGTAAAATGACATTAAGGTAATAAAGTGAACTTTCTATAGCTATCCTAAAAATTATTTAAAGTTATGTTGTTTTTCTTCTCACATGTGACAATTATATAAATTCCTTAATTGTAAATATATAAAAAAATTTATTATTATCATATACACCTGGGTCTCTTTTTACGCGGACTTATTTAACATAATTTTGAAGTTATGCGATTCGTGTTTCACCGAAAGTCGATTTCTGATAATGCGCTATTACTTTAAATAATGAATTTTGTGCACTTACGTTATATTAAAAGTAATAGCACATTATTGGAATTCGACTTTCATCTTAGTAATTTCAATATTTTCAGTGCTTTATAATAGTAAGATTTTATGCAATAATGAAATTAAAATCATGATTTCCAAATTTTATGTATACACATATTAAATTTTACAAGATTATAATGTAAATTTGTTCAAACATTGTGCGTGTTAATTTTGCATTTTAAATCACATTCTGTTTTTTGCTTTTTAAAAAAGAACGTAATCAATTATTATTTTCTTATTAATGACACTAATCATTAACGTGCTCTTAAATTCCAATGAGAGCTAAATGGTTGTATGTCTGGATATTGCGAGCTTCGTAAACAATTAATAAAATCGTCTCAAAGATTAATTACTAATTACATTGTCACCAGAAAATCATAATAATTAAAACGTGTATAAAAAAATGTAAATTACTGTACTGTAAATAATGCATAAAAATATATTATTTTGAATAAAATTAAATATTATAGTTAAAAAAAGTTTGTCTCGTATCAATTTTTTTCAAATTTGAAATTTTTTATTAGTCATATTTTATTTCCTTATTTTTTTTTTTTGCGCGAATTTTAAAGTAATTTTACATTGGTACTTTACTTTTACACGAATTTTGAAAAATCATAGACCACACACCCCTTTTTCAATGTAAGTTACGTCTATTTTTGCGCGATTTCGTTTGCGCGTGTTTTCTGAGGAACCTATCTATTGCGTAAAACGAGACCCAGGTGTAGTTCTATTATTGAAAATTATATTGTTTTTCCTCTCACATGTGACAATTATAATTTCCTTAATTGTAAATATATAAAAAATTTTATTATCATATAGTTCTATTCTTTAACAAAAGTTATTGTTGTTAATTTGTCATTTTTCATCCAAAACCAAGCTGATTATTTATTTGTCAATTAGATAATATTAGGTGGAAGGAAGTAGCAGTCAGGAAATATAATTGAATGTTCAATTTGATAATTGCGTGTGATTATTACAGATTTGTCAATTAAAAATAAATTATGTTATCTCTCATCCATGTACACTGTCATCCATTAGTTATCTTTAAATTCTGCTAGACTAAAATTAATTTGCAAATATTGTATTTTTATTTTATTAACATGATTATTATCAATTACCAAAAGAGTGATTAGTTCACTGCATTTCTCATGCTAACTTTGGTAAACTTACCATATACAAGTGTTTTTTTCACTCAAAAACCAAAAGGTTTTTTTTCCTTAAAACCCATTCTTCATTCTACTTAAGGATGATGTCATCTTTCAATTTGGAAGAGAGATTCAGCAGTGATTTTAAATGCCCTATAGATTTTACTGAACAAGAACAAGCAGCCATTTGCATGACCAAGCAATCTCTTGATTTTCAAATTGAACATGGAAAAACAACAGTCATGGCTAATCCTAAGAATTAAAACATTGAGATAAATAAAAAGCAACCTACTAGGGAACCTTACTCCCAATTTTTCATACAAAAAATAGAATTGAGGACACAGAGAGGATCATTTTAACAAAGGAATTTCCATCATTACAACTAAAGTAACATTAAAAAAGCTTACAATCTATCAGAAGCTCAACTTGGACATAGAAAAACACATGTGAAAGCCAATTAAATGAATGAGAACAAGGTTATTAATAAGACCCTACCCTGAATTTACATGATGAAACAAACAAGTTCTACTGGAGGAATTTCCTGAATTCTAATGGAAGTAAATAACGATAAAAAAATTCTAATAATGTTTTTAATAATATTAATAAAAAATTTCCAATTAATGCTAATATTAAATGATGAGGGTCCTACAACTTCTGGGCCTCTTCCCTTTGAAACTCTACCTAACTTTAATGTATCTACTCATGCTCTAGAGAAGAAAACCAACAGGCCCAGCACTGTTACAATGATGGATCTATTACATTCAAATAGCCTTTCAAGCTAACTGTGCATGCGCTTTTGCAAGTGTTAATAATAATAAATGAATGCTTTCCTTTCCAATATAAGATATAGTTTTTATGCAGGAATAAAATGAATCCACTTATTCCTATGACTCAAATGCTTATATATGAGCAAATCTGAAGTACTGGCAAGGAAAGCGAGAGGATGGACCACTCACTTTAAATTACTATTTACGATGTCTGAATGAATGACATCAGTGAAATTGTCTAGAATTTACTAAACGTCACTCTAACTGAAACTTAATCATATGTAAATAAGCATTTTTTTTATATAGCACATGTTTACAATTGTATTACATTCAAATATCAGCCTTTCAAGCTAACTGGGCATGTGCTTTTGTGAGTGACGCTTAGTAAATTCTAGACAGTGATTTCACTGACATCATTCATTCAGACATTGTAAATAGTAATTTAAAGTGAGTGGTCCATCCTCATGCTTTTCTTGCCAGTACTTCAGATTTGCTCATATATAAGCATTTGAGTCGTAGGAATAAGTGGATTAATTTTATTCCTGCATAAATACTATATCTTGTATTGGAATGAAAAGTATTCATTTATTATTATTAACACTCACAAAAGTGCATGCACAGTTAGCCTGAAAGGCTGATATTTGAATGTAATACAATTGTAAACATGCGCTATATAAAAATAAATGCTTATTTACAAATGATGGATCTACAAAATGAAAAAAGACATTTTAACATGTATGACAATGACATAGCATCAACTTCCCAAGTTGAGCCTGCAAAAAGTCAACTATTCCTTACGAGTTTGGAACAAGCTTTAAACAATTTAGTGTACAGAATCAATGCTACAATCAATGCTACAATTCAGATCTTTCCTTAATTATAGTAGTGTAAAAACATTGATTCTGGCAGTGACAAACCTGAACTATGAATTGTTTAATTTCCCAGTGGAAGAGTTCTGCAATGAGCTTACAACAAAAAATTAATGGACTGATTGTGGAGTTTCATGAATCATCTCAAAATCAAATCTTCCAGAATTCAATCAAACTTATAGATAACAAGGTTTTATGCGTGATCAACATGAATAGGTCAACAACACTTAGTGGCCTAATTTGCAACTGATACATTAAATTTAATTAGGTTGATCTCTGGCAGCTGCTCAAACCATATAAGGCTGTGTCTAATTTTCTGTACCTACTGGAAAGAAGATCTGAAATACCAGTACTGACAAATAGAGCTATGTTTACTATCACACTGAATAAAAAGATATCTCCAACTTCCATCCCCACTATGCAATCTGTCCCACTAATAATATCCTTTTGAAGCATTCTGCCAGTGTTCCTACTGCAAATTGAAGACCCATATGGTTAAAGACTGTCCTTCCAGGATATGTCAATTTTGCAGCATGAAAAAGACAAGGCTACACAATTGCAGACTTATTAAGGCTCAAAGCAGCACACACCTTTCCTCCCTCATGAATGAATCAAAATATAATCTTATCAGTCCTACATCACTTAAACCTTCTGAACTACCAATAATGATCAATATCTAATGGCTAGTGCTTCCTCATACTTCTCGAGAAGCAGTAGCATGCACCCCTGATCTGACTCCACTATCACAGAAACCCCCCTACCAATCTTTAAAAAAAGTAAAAAGAAATCAAGAAGAACTAATCAAGACAGCAGCAATTCTTGGAATGATGGACATATGCAGAAGTCGGAAGGGTCTAACAAAAGCTCATCCAATCACAAATCTCCTGGAGGGAATAAGAAAAAAAATGAAGGCAGACTCGTAAGCTGATAAAGATCCAAATCCATATATACCACCAATAGACCTCATTGTAGTTGTGTTCTCTGGAATCAATAAGAAAAAAACAGACACATCAAAGCAACATAAACATGAAAAAGTAGTCTGCTAATAAGATTGATGGCAAAAAAGCCTAATCCATGGCAAGCCAGCAAGAAAAAAATGAATTATCAGTTACTCATCCCTTTGATCTCTAAGTGACTCCACACTTCCTCACTTAATCTAGTGGTGATTTGTTGTTTGTTTCTATTTTTATCACGAAGCTAAAGATTGTGGGTTAAGTTTCCATTTTTATTACAAAGCTAAAGATTGTGGGATTTAACATGCATGGCTTAAATTCAATTAAGAGAATTGATGCTGTTTCAAACTGGATAAATCAATACTCTCCATACATAACATGCTTTGCTGAATCAAGATTACATACAACTTCAACCCCAGAAATATCAATTAAATTCAACAAACTTGGCTCATTCCATCATTCCATTTTGACCCACCCCTCTGCCAAGGTAGCCATTCTTATTCCTAACAACTCTCCATTCAAATTTTATAAATCAATTTCTCCTAATTGCCAGCTTACTTCATGATTCTTTAAAATTAAATGTCATTTTTCAATATTTAAAAGACAGACATGTTGTTGATTCAATTTTTAATCCATCAAATTAATCTAATACTTGGAGCAAACCCTTACACCACAATAATGTTAGGGGATTTTAATACTTATCACTATTTTAATTCCAAGTATGTCCACCTGATAAATACTTGACTAATTTATATGCAGGACTTTTTTCCCAGAGATGCTTTCTCCTTTTATACTAGACAATACTCTAACCTCAGTGATCTCATATACTACTCCTCTGACCTCCATTTTATAATTGATCCTTCCCTTCAACCCATTCCATTTTCTGACCACCTCGTGCTGGTAATTAACTTATCCATAGACCCATTCCCTCAGCCCTATGTACACATGAAGTCTACAACTGGGATCCTGCTTAAAGCCTCAGCTCCAGAAGAAATAATATCAGAGACATACATATATTTCAGAAAAATAGATATCACTTCACCTGGCAGAGGCATGGTTCACCTTCATAAATATTCTTAATGCAATCATTTCCTTTTACACTACTATAAACAAGGGGCCAACTTCATTTCTTCAAAAGATGGCCTCTATCAACAACACCCTGAAAAACAAGCTTGCAGTCCCTTCTTCAATAGATATGATCATAAATCTCAAACAATACAAGAATAATCAACAAATCATCACTGATTATCTATCTACTAAGAAGTTCAAGATCGTCTTAAACCAGCCTCACAACTCGTCCAGGGACTATATTAGATGGGCCCTGAGCTACAAAGATAAACAAAATACACCATCCACCATCAAAACTGGAAATAATCTTTACTTTGGCAACAATATGATCAAACAAATTTTCCATTTCTTCAAAGCCAAGCTAACAAACAGCCCACATGAGCCAAATCATCATCTATTCATAAAATCAACAACTGTAAATCATAGCATCTTGGAAAATCACATTAAAACCAAATTGTCCTCAAATGTGTGACAGAATACATCCAGGTCTCCATGCTATTCCCTGATTCATACTGCTTCACCTTTAAAGATTTACTGCTCCAATCATTCAAGGGATGGTCAATCTCATCTCAACTAAATCATTTGACATTGATGACCTGTACCTCAAAGGAATGGTGCCTTTTCTCAAAAAAATCACTTGAAAACCTTAGGCCCATCTCTATGACACCAGTAATGATCAAGATTATAGAATCAATAGTTAAGGATAAAATTCAGGATAAGGTTCTCACATTTATATCCCAGTAACAATTTTCCAAAAAGGGTTCATCTACAGCTGAGGCAATTGGATTATTTAAACTGATAATTCAATACCAGAACAACTAGAAAATCCAAGCCAATGGTCATCCAACTAGACATTTTTGGAGTGATTGATTCCATTCAGACCAATTGCTTCCTTCACCAACCTGTTGAGTTTGATATACCATTTTGCATCTTAAACATTATTGGAAATCTCCTCAATAATAGAAATATAGCCATTATGCTACATGGGAGGATCTCATCCTCTTTTGTGCCTAGAAATTCAATTCCACAGGGCTCTCCACCAAGTGCCTGCTGTTTATAATTTGCATCAATCGATTACTAAGCAAACTTGAGCAGGACCTTCCTGGAGTATACATACCTACCCTCGACAAATCAATCCCCCATATCTCTTTCATAGATGACCTGGCTGTTTCTCCCCTCACAAAAACGGATCTCTAAACTTATTAAGATACTGTGGACCTTTTCCTTGGAGTCAGGGTTGAATTTTAATATGGAAAAATCATTGGCATGGAAACTATCCCCAAGTAGCAAAATGATCTCTCCATTTACTGCAAACCCCCCAAATTTTTAGGCTAGTCAATCTTTAACTCCCCTCTGGCAAAGAAAAAAACCATCCAAAATTTGTTTCTCCTTTCCATCAACAAGATCACCACTTCATTATCAAAAAGTTTACATGTCCTTATTTGGCAAAACCTTGCTGCTGAATATCTTAGTGTTCTCTATGAATTCTTATTTTATGCTGTTTATCAAACTCTGAAAAAGTAAGACTGTGGCCATCAGCCTGATAAACCTCCAGAAGCCTTCAAAATTCAATAGTCTATCCCTATACTCAATTAACTCATTCCAATTGTAGCATTCTTATAATACTATCCCCAAATTGTTTAATAAATTCCCTGAAGCATTATGCTTCACCCCTGTGAACCCAATTGACCCTTCCATCTCCTGAGAAGAGCTGGATTTCGTCCATATTAGGGTGAATATCAAAATTTACTATACCACATACTCAATCAAATCCAATTGGGAGGCATATCATTCCATGTCCATAATAAAAAAATTCAAGTGCTGGCATTTGGAACCGAAATATTTAGACTTCCTAATAAAAATAAATTTAAATGCTCTCCCTAAATGTCATTTTCTAATCATATGTAGTGGTTTCTTATGTTTAGACAATGTCTGCCTTTTGTGTCATAGGGATGATGGCACCATATTACCCATTTTTTACCACTGCTCCTCACTGTATAGTTACAAAGATCTTTAGTAAGTAATGGCTTCTTACTTGTATGGATGGTGAGTTCTCTGCTATAGAAGCTCCGCCTTTTTACTTTTCACTTATTGGTCAATCAGATGTATGATGACCTACAATCCTATCAGAAACAAGCCACATCAAATACTCATATCTAAACTTAGGACAATCCGGGGGAGAGACAAAAGATTAGCACCGTCGAGACAAAAGATTAGCACCATCATTCATCTACAAAATTACATGGGATTTCATATCCATGGACGGTTGTTGTATGTGAAGCATGTATTTTACATTTTGCTGCCCTGACAGAAGGAACAGTCACGTGACCTTCATCCTAACTTTGTAATTAACTTGTTTCCTTTCATCATGTTATCAATGTAGTTGCCTTATCAATATAATAAAGTATTTATGACGGGGGGGAGGGGAGTGATTATCATTACATTTAGGAGCCAAGTTGAGATTATCATGATCAAAACAAACAGGGATTGGACACAGGTTAGTTTTAAAATATATATTTTTTTATTATTAAAATTCAGAAATATATAAATTAGTCATTGAAATATGGAATATCAAAACTTGGCCAGATGAGAAAATTAATCATTTATGTTGTTATAAATAAAATTGAGCCAATAAACTCATAAATGTATTAGACAAAAATGGTGATAATAGTAATATGCAAATAAATAAAATAAGGCATCAAATTTAAAGTACGTTGCAGTTTTAGAAAGATTACATGATAGAAAAAAGGGTGAAAATTCTAGTTATTAAATAATTATAAAAAATATTAAAGTTTATAAATATATTGTACGGTCTACAAGTAGATGGTCCAAAGATAATGGCATTTAAAATATTTAAGAGTTTAAAAAAAAGGTAAATTTAAAGATCTTTTAGATTAACACAGTTTTAATTTTTTTGTTTGTGTAATTTATTTGTTTTTAAAATATACAATGAAAGTTACATTTTTTGTTCATATTTTTTTTTATGTGATTAAAAATAAAAGTTAAAATTGGCAAGAACAAAAGACAGGCAGATTACTAATTCAGATAAACTAAAAAAAAAAGAAAGAATTCCACATGCAGATTTAAATTTGTAAAATCTTTCTAACTCTGATTAAAGATGGAGGAATTATGTTTAAAAGAAAAAGACTTTACAACTAAAATTTAAGAAAGACTGTACAAGATTATTATTTTATATGATGATAAAAGGACAAAAGAAAAGAAATGCATAGAGAAGTCTAAAAGTGGATCGTGATTATAAAAGGTCAGAAAAACTTAAAAACTGGGCTTTTGTCTTTTCCTTAACTAGCAGCTTCCATTAGGTCCGGGATAGAGAAAATATTCTATCCCGGACTACTCTATGCAGGACTACCATTACTCGTATGCTGAAGTGGATTGGCATACAGGGTGGAACCGACAAGTTTCATTGTATAGGTCACTCAGAACAAAATGTCGAGTCTAGCCATTAGGACAGGCCAAGAAACTATAAGAATGTCGACAGCAGGACACTAGTTAAGTTCAATGAGCTCTTCAAAATGCGTACTACAAAACTTACCGGTAAGATTATTCATATCCTGATTGTGACTAAATTAAGCATTTGCAAATGATCCTTCCTATAAGCTTCTAGTTTTACTAGTAATAGAGACATTTGCAGAATTCTCATACAAAGAACTTCCTGGAAGAAACTTAAGTGAACTTTAATTATTAAATTGTTTTAGCTAGTTGATTTAATATCTGGATTAGCATGCATGTAATCTTTCCATAATTAGTAATGTGTTTTTAATATTTTAATTTGTTAGAATAAAAAATATTTATTTCTAATATCAGCTATTCATTGTGTGTTATTAATAATAGTTATCAAATTTATTAATGGTAGTTTATTAGGATCTGAATATAATTTACCTATGCCAATATTTGTTGACTAAGCTCCGGGAATAATATCTTAAAAATAAAAATAACCTTATCTATGGTAAACTATGACCCAGTTTTCTTTTAAAATCATTTGCTTTTTTATGTGCGATGTGATGGATTTCAGCAGATTTACATGAATCCTGGTGCCCTTATAAAAGTAAATAAAAAGCTGATTCCGCCATTAGCATAAGTCGAAATCATTGGTAGGCCAGTTAATCAGGAAATATAGCTATGTTTTATAGAAATTTGAACAAAATATTTGCATTTTCTGTATTCATAGCTTGATTAACTTTCACTAAATTTACGGTGAGTAAAAGATGGCCTACCAGAATCTATTAAAATGGGGAAAATGTTACAAATGGCTTCCCAATGCGAGGCTTCAATACAACAACAATTTGAGTTACATTGTAATGGTATAGAGAACATTACAATAATGACCCAAAAACCCATAGCAGAGAATGAAAAAATTTTTTTTAAAAAAAAAAAAAACTAACTAACTAACTAAACTGGATTATACAATTGTAAAAATATACTTTTTTAAATATGACTAGAAAAATATGACCGTGGCAGATGTAGATATTAAGTCACAAGTATTTGACTGAGTAGACTGATACTGAAGAGGAAAATAAAGCATTAACTAACTAACCAAATTGGATTATACAATTGTAAAAATATACTTTTTTAAATATGACTAGAAAAATATGATCGCAGCAGATGTAGATATTAAGTCACAAGTATTTGACTGAGTAGACTGATACTGAAGAGGAAAATAAAACTAGTCCTGAGTACTTATATATGCAGTAGATGACATAAGATTGTCCTTAAATGTCATGAGTCTTGAAAGAGCAGGTTCTCGAGAAATGGGAGAGTGGATCAAGCGCCATGAGCCAATAAGTCTCAAAAGAATGAGCAATACTTGTATGTGCTTAGTCTTGGGTTTCTTATTGTTAGTCTTATGTTGAGTGTAAAGGACACAGATCAATGTGCAAATCATCCCCACTGTGTTAGATCCAAAAGTAGGCATTAAAGTTGCACATCACTTGTGAACGAGTCTACAAAAATATATCAGTACGCTAACGCAAAAAAAAGTTATACTTTTAACCTTATTAAGAATAAAATTTCAAATTCATATTTTTTTCTTGTTTGTGGGGGATGGATGATATTGTACCATCTACAAGTAGATGGCCCAAAGATATTGTCATTTAAAATATTTAATAGCTTAAAAAAAGGTAAATTTAAAGAACTTTTAGATTAACGCAGTTTTAATTTTTTTTTTGATTGTATAATTTATTTGTTTTTAAAATGTACAATGAAAGTTACATTTTTTGTTCATATTTTTATTACTAATCCATATAAACTAAAGAAAAGAAAGAATTCCACATGCAGATTTCAATTAGTAAAACCTTTCTAACTCTGATTAAAGATGGAGGAAAAAAAAGACTTTATAACTAAAATTTAAAAAAGAATGTATGAGATTATTATCTTGTATCTTTCTAACTCTGATTAAAGATGGCAGAATTATGTTTAAAAAAAAGACTTTATAACTAAAATTTAAGAAAGAATGTACAAGATTATTATCTTGTATGTTGATAAAAGGACAAAAGAAAATAGATGCACAGAGAAGTCTAAAAATGGATCGCAACTATAAAAGGTCAGAAAAACTTAAAACTGGGCCTTTGTCTTTTCCTTAACAAGCAGCTTCCATTAGATCTGGGATAAAAAAAATATTCTATCCTGGACTACTCTATGCAGGACTACCATTATTCGTATGCTAAAGTGGATCATCATGCAGAGTGGAACCGATGCGTTTATAGATACCTTTCATCATATAGGTCACTCAGAACAAAACATCGAGTCTAGCCATTAGGACAGGCCAAGAAACTACAAGAATGTCAACAGAGGGAAACTAGTTAACTTCAATGAGTAAGATTATTCATATCCCGATTGTGACTAAATTAAGCATTTGCAAACGATCCTTCCTATAAGTTTATAGTATTACTACTAATAGAGACATTTGCAGAATTCTCATACAAAGAACTTCCTGGAAGAAACTTAAGTGAACTTTAATCATTAAACTGTTTTAGTTAGTTGATTTAATATCTGGATTAGCGTGTGTTTAATCTTTCCAATTAATTAGTAATGTGTTTTTAATATTTTAATTTATTAGAATAAAAAATATTTATTTTTAATATCAGCTATTCATTGTGCATTATTAATAATAGTTATCAAATTTATTAGTTAGTTTATTAGGATTTGAATATAATTTATCTTTGACAATATTTGTTGACTAAGCTCCGGGAATATCTTAAAAATAAAAATAACCTTATCTATGGTAAACTATGACCCAGTTTTCTTTTAAAATCATTTGCTTTTTTATTTATGATTGCAATGCGATGGATTTCAGTGGATTCTTACATGAATCCTGGCACCCTTATAAAAGTAAATAACAAGCTGATTCTGCCATTAGCGTAAGTTGAAATAATTGGTAGGCCAGTTAATCAGAAATTATAGCTATGTTTTATAGAAATATGAACGAAATATTTGCATTTTCTGTATTCATAGCTTGATTAACTTTCACAAAATTTACGGTAAGTAAAAGATGGTCTACCAGAATCTATTAAAATGGGGAAAACGTTACAATATATATTGTAACAGGAGCTGGTTCAAACCGTGTTACAAGAAAGTTACACAATATTCCCTAACTGCTTAGATCAGCGTGAGTCAAATAAATTTGATTCAGCTGCGAGTATAAATTATAAAGATTGAGATATATGTCTAAAAAAAAAAGAGAAAGATATTTATAGTTATTTGCTTTAAAATAAATTCATGAAAATATGTTAATAAATTGTGGGAATGCAGTTATATGCAAATATATAAATTTTCTTCTTGTATTATTAATTTATTTGAAATGTATACTTTCCTATTGTTTTATTGTATATCGCATTTTAATGAGAGTAACGAAAAGAACTTTTATATACATCTACCTCGAGGCAATTTTATATCTTTAGTTCGATTACTTAGCCACTCAAAATTCCAAGGAATCAAAAGTAAATGCATGGTACCTCATCGATATGCCGCTAAAACAATCCAGGAAGGAAGAAAATATCAAATTATATACACTCAGAATGTCTCCAGTAAGTCATCATTATTTCTTAGACTCAAATACCACCAAATGGATGTTTGTGCAAACCTTTTGCTGTTGGCAGAAAAATTTTGTTTTGTTCTTCGATAGTAAAAGAATATCTCAATTTTGGTTGGATCGTCAAAATCAAACTTACAGGAAAATCAATTTATCCCTATTAGAAATCCTGGGTACTTCAAGGTAACTATAACTAGTTTTATTAACCTAAAAGAACTGAAAATTGCTTATCGTTACTCTCCGAAAGTTCAGCCACTGTGTAAAATTATATATTTTAATTTAAACGTATAAATGCATTCCCACATATATATTTAATTATATGTTCATTTATAATTCATTAATTCTGTTTTTTGTTTTTTTTTGTCTTTTATGTTATCATTGATATATAAATTATATATATGTTTTTCTTTCTCAATATTTAATTAGCCATAGTAATAAAATTATCTACTTACTATAAAACAAATTGTCTCTCATTAATGAACATATTTATCACTTATATTAGTCTAGTTTCTTTCCTGGAAGAATATCAGAATAAGCAAGTAGATTACATGTAATTTTAAATTCTAATACGTAAGTTTATATATACGCATCTTAAGTTGAAAGGTATATAAAACAGGGAAAGCTTGTTTCAACTACACAAATTTAGTCAGTCACCTCCATTCAACCTGATGGGTATTATTACCTCCCAGCCCTGGGGGTTGAGCTAGCTCAAAGGGTCGGGCACCTAATTAGCGATAGTTTTAACATTTCTAAAAGGAGAAAGTATAATTCTTACAGTCTTAGTAATATTGGTACTTGAGGTCATTTAGTTAATTGACGCTCACAAATATACTTTATCCGAAGAAATTGTTTCTTTTTTTTAAAATGAAATAATGACCACTGGGTAGATTTTTTTTATATATATTTTTTTAATGTATATCCTGATATAGGATACGTAGATTTTATTTCTTAATATATATTTAAGAAAGAGATTCATATTCTAATCCAATATGGTGAATAGTAGTCAAATTCTATCCACAGGTGTTACGGTGACTATACGGCCATAGTTTTGTGTTTACTACCCTACGTGGTCAACAGATTCAATTTTTTTTTGATAGACATATAAACAAACAACTAAAATTAATACCGGGGTTGCCTGTTAAAATATATATATATTTAATAATTTTTATAAAAAAGTGAGTAGCAAATTTTTTTAATGTAAATTATATATGATTACTTTAGCTAAAACAAAAAAAAAAGTAAAGTCAGTAAATAAAACTGAGACTCATCATAGTGAGTTTAAGAACATGATAATGAGCATGTCCACAGAATTGAATAAAAAAATTGAAACACAAAATAAAGAAACTAATAAGAACATTGAAAGAATAGTTAAATGAATGGTACAAAACACAGAATTGAATAGAAAGTTTGAAAAACAAAATAAAGAAGTTGAGAATATGGAAAGCATATCGAAACAAAATAAAGAAAATCAAAAACGTTTAAAAAGATAAGATATGAAAAAGCAGAATAAAGAACTGAGAGAAAAAATGAAAAATTTGTTTACAGAAGTAAAAGATGATAGAACCCAGCTGATAGAGAAAATAATAAAGCTGGTTGTGATATAATTTTAGAACCACCCCAGATAGCTATATCTAAGTTAGATGAAGCACATAAAGCTAGTGATAACTGTAAGACTGATTTAGTTAAAAATGTTCAATATATTGATAATTTAAATAATTTTAACACAGAAACCTTAAAAGGTGATGATCTCATTATAGTTCACACATAATAAAGATAAAAATGATGAAACATCTGATTTGGAAAATGAATTAAGTTATTTAAATATTACAGAAATGGATGGTCAAGAATATCATTTTAATACAGTGAAGTTTGAAAGTATTTTGTTTTGGTAGAGTGTATAATAAAAGTAATAAGAAACTACCTAGATTAAAGGTTAGAAAACCGGAAAAGAGAGATCAAGAGCTTGGGCAAATAATTAAGCTAAGTAAATGGTCCAATCCAGAAATTATCTTCAAGAACTCATTATGTAAGGATGAAAGTAAAAAGTAGCGATAGAAAGCACAAAATGAAATATTCATTTTTTCTAAAAATGAATGTAATAAATAAAAGGTATTACAGGTCATTCTGAGTGAGGACTTGCATATTGATTAAAAAATATTTAGAGGAGGCAAAGTTTAATCCTTCTATGAATAAGGATGGCCTCTTAGGTAATGACTCTGGATTTGTTAATTGGAGTATAGAATACTTTTTATCTGTTTAAATGCATTGCATTCTTCGAAGAAATGTAGTCTCCTCTTCAGTCCTACAAAACATACACAAAGTCTCCAAAATTATATTTAGTATTCTATTTAAGTATGTTGTTGTTGGTAGTATGCCATTCAATAATATGAAAATAAATTTCATATAAGATTGAGGAGCAAATGTTTTCTGGAAATTCTTCAATACTTTCATTCTTGACACCTCCATCCTTGAGTATGACTCTCTATTTATTTGACCTGTCAAATCCTTATATTTGATGTTGTTCAAGCTGGTTAGGTTTAAGTCATATTGCAAATCTTCATATGCCATGAGTCTGCCAAAAATGACCTTTCTTTCCTTATTTCATTGATTATATTTACACCCAATAGTGGTGGATTAAAACGTTGGCTTTGTATCATATTAATGTATGTTCTTGCTTTAATGTAAGATGCATATAAATATGGTTCAATAAGGTTAAGTCTTACCTAATTAATTGGTAATTATAGTACTGAAATTAACAGCAGGCATGATTTATTGTTATATTATATAAATTAAACTAGGGAACATAAAGCTCTAAAATGCGTTACTGCAGCATTAAATATTTTGGCCCTTATAATTTTATAAAGTCTTATCAATGAGAAGTTCTTAATTTTTGCTTTAATTTTCTTGATTATTATTTTATTTAAAGGTTGTTCATACTAGTTTTTGACATATATACGGAGATTCCTGAAAAAATGAATGGCACGATATATAGCCAGCAGCAGATTTCATTGGTTGGATATAGGATCCTGTTTTCATTTGGAAATTTTTCAATATATCAATGACAGTCTGAATATTATTAACATTCTAGAATATTATTATTACATTATCTATAAAAGTGGTTACTGCTATTTTCACATCCAAATAAAGTAGACTAAAGAGTGGATATTGGTTCTTCTATTTCTTTTACCAAAGGGTCTATATAAATAGCAAAGAGAAGTGCAGCCAATGATGACACCTGTGGAATTCTTCTACTCGGAATAAAAAAGGTAGCATCTCAAATTTTTTTATTGATATTCTACTATTTTTTTATATAGTTTTCAATTGTCTGAGCTAAAAGGTTGTGTTCTGGCATTAATTGATTTAATGCTTCTAGCAGATACGACCAATCTACTAATGTGTAGTATAAATGTCAATTTTAATTCTTTAGTATACTTTATTGCTTTCCTGGATTTCCATTGCTGCATTCATTGCCTTTTCTTTTATAGCATGGTGTGCAGATGAAATTCTAACAATTATCAACTGATAGTTTTTTTTAGCAATATTTTACTTAGTATTTTGGAGTCAACATTCTCAATTAAAATGTCTCAAAATTCCCCATAGTCCATGTCTGAATGGTTATCTCTTTCTTCACACCGATCATTACTCTATTATTCATGTATGGCCAATGAAATTTTTTGTAACACATCTGATTAAAATATTTCCACATTGCTTCTTTTAAGGCATAATCCAATAGTTTATAAACAGATGATGGAATTGCGCTTGAGAGATTTGCACTCTCTCAATTATTTCAATATCGACTGCGCTTTATAAAAATAATATTATTTACTTTAGTTTATTAATCTCTTGTATTTTCTCTTTAGTTATATATTTCTTTTGCTCTTCTATTAATTATACAGCTATTGTCAGCATTTATATCACTTTTAACTTCACTAAATTTTATTTTTAGCATCTGCTTATGTTCCTGATATAAATTTGTTTCCATCTTCCTTTACCGGCTTGAATCTCTATTGCTTCCCAGTCACGCATCTTACAGGACTGGTTGAAGAGTTTGTTTTCTTTAAATTACATAAAAACTATAAGCACAACATCAACAGAAATACAGGCATTCAATCTGTCTTTAAAATATATTTTCAATGCCATCTTTTTGATTGAAATCGGAAGAAATTTGATTTTTTTTTTTTAAACAGGTGGATTTAATTTTTTTATATTTTGGACAATTTTCTAGTTTGCATGAAGCGATAAAGGCAGAAAATTGTAATTGATCTGATTATATAGTGAAAATAGATTAAAAACATGCTAGTCATCTGCATTCAAGGCCTATAATGAGATGTGAATGTAATTGCAGAATATGTATTTCGTAGGTAGACTTTTTTAATATTTATTAATTTGCATTTATATTGGTGTGTGTGTCTATAGTATACAAATAAAAAATAAATCATAGATATAATAAAATATCTTTACTAACAACAGAATGATATATAACAATAGCTGTAATATAGTCATATAATCATCACAAATAAAACATATAAAAGCTCGTTTCGGCAAATTTTAAATTTTTGCCCTTTTCAATATGGCTTAATTACAAAAATAACCTATACTGCATACATAGTGACATCTATCGGCTCTATATAAAATTAACACAAGCTTATAATTATGCTTAAATATAACAACACATATTATACAACCCTCCATTCATTATTCATTATCCAATTATTAGTTAAATTAATTGATGTTTTATAAATGTTCATACAATTATTTTTGTTATAATTAATGTAATTGGTTTCATATATTTTCCTTCTATTAATTTCTTTAATATAATTTAATGGACTTATATTCTTAAAACAATCTATTCTATGTCCATATTTTAAGTAGTGAACATATAATGCAGATCTGTCATCTCTTCTATTAATAGCATTATTATGTTCTTTAGCCCTTTCTTCTAATTGTTTTGCTGTATGTCCATAATAAACCATACTGCAAACCCCACAAGTAATTTTATATACTATACCCTTTTTATATCATCTTTTATTTTATAATTCTCTACTAATATATCAAGAGTTTTACTGTTTGACCATCCTATTTTAATATTTTGATCTATATAATTTTTATTTTTTAATAATGTATTATAAATTTTAGGAACATATGAAAGTTTTACCCATTTTATATTTTCTGGGTCACTATTATTACCCAAATTATTTTGTTTATAATTAAAGAATATATTTCTCTTTTTGTTCCTAAAATTTATAATACATTATTAAAAAATAAAAATTATAAGCTTGTGTTAATTTTATATAGAGCCAGTAGATGTCACTATGTATGCAGTATAGGTTATTTTTGTAATTAAGCCATATTGAAAAGAGCAAAAATTTAAAATTTGCCGAAAAGAGCTTTTATATGTTTTATTTTTTTAATAAACTATATTACAGCTATTGTTATATATCATTTTGTTGTTAGTAAAGATATTTTATTATATCTATGATTTATTTTTAATTTGAATAAGCAACATAAAGGATTTATTCCTTGTATTTTAGTATACAAATAATATATTAAAATCATTTATGTTCTTTATTATACAGTATATAAATTATTATTCATATGTACAGTAATTTTATGTCTTTGATATTAATAATTTATTATGTTTACATGGTGTGTAAATGATTTACATATATAGAGCAGTGCAATGTAAATTTTAAATCTGATAATCAAATGTACAGAAAGGTTGTATAACAAGTAATGATATAATATTAAAATCATTTATGCTCTTTATTATAATGTATATAAATTATTATTCATATGTACAGTAATTTTGTGTCTTTGATATTAATAATTTATTATGTTTATATGGTGTGTAATGATTTACATATATAGAGCAGTGCAATGTAAATTTTAAAATCTGATAATCAAATGTACAGAAAGATTGTATAACAAGTAATGATTTACATATATAGAGCAGTGCAATGCAAATTTTAAAAACATAATCAAATGTACAGAGAGGTTGCAGTTGATAAAGCATTCACAAAATTTACTGGGCATAGTACCATGTGAAAATATAAACAAAACCAATAAAAGAGATTTCAAATGATGTTTGTGTAGTAGTAGCCACAATAGTTATGCATATACCATATGGAATTGTATGCAGACAAAGGGTCATTCTGATTCTTGCCTATGTCTTGATACTCATGCTGTGGAGTCAGTAGTTTTGCCACATCTTGCATAACATTATTTTCAAGTCTATAGCTAGCAAATGAGCTATATGCAAATAAATTATATCTTTGTGGGACAATAAATATAATAAGATAGCATCACTGGTATGCATAAAGAATATAAACATGACTGAGTACACAAAAAAATATAAAATGAGATGAAATTCATTTTATCACTGATACAGACAGTAGCCTACAATTTCTAGTTTTAGATAGACAAGAAGCCAATTGCTATGATGAGAAATGCATATCTATCTTCTGGAAATGATTTGTTTTGTATCTTTTATTAGGTTGAATCTTTTTCTTATAGACACCTTTGAAATTTGTTAACTTTTGGGGTAAAAGATAAAAATGAAGAATTCATATGCAACTTGTTTTAGAGATTCTGAAGCTATGGATTATCTCGGATAAGAAGTATTATATATGGTCTGAAAGATAATTTTGTGAGGAATACAAAGAAATTATCACTGAAGATGTAATTTAAACTTTGTTAATGACAAATTAGAAATTATGAACAAACAATAAAATAATAATTGTGTCGAATGTTGAAATTTCTTTTTTCCTTATTTTTAAATGATTATCACTATTTGTCTTAGACTTATTGTTTTCCTTTCTTTTTCTAGTTTCTATTAATGTAATTTTTTTGCTCTAACATTATTAAAACTGAAGTTATTGTGAAAATTGTGTCTCAGGTCAGTTTTTTAAAAAATTCAATGTGGTGCCTGGAGAATTAACCAGTTATTGCAGAAATACTCTTGGTATGTGGCATATAAATCTTTGTATAGTTAAGGAGTGGCTTTGATAAATTTCCCAAATTGAATATTAGCTTTCTAATTTTCCTTGATTTTCTTGTTGCATTTCTTGGTATAAATTGTCATATTCCTCCTGTAGACTGTGTATTAACTCTTGATTAGGTTAGAGTCTTGTTAATACTTGTAGTTTTCTGTATTCATCAACAATTTTTCTTTAGTTTTTTTCCTATATAACTCAGAAAGCTCCTTATTTTATACCACGCTATACAGGGTGGTAACTTGGTGTTTCTCGTGTAGTAATTTTTTATTATTAAAGTTGCTAAGCTAATATCATCTATTATATTTCTTTTTATTGAATAACTATAAGCATTTATAATTTGTCTATTATCATTTATCTTTAGCTGTATACCGAGATGATCTGTAAATCCTACTAGAGATCTGAATGATATAGTTCTGCTATTGAAAAATGAGTATGCAATTAGTTGGATATTTATCATGCAGTGAATAGATGGGCACCTCTCGTTTTATGCTTTTGGGAGATCTTCATATGTTTAGAACACCACCTAATATTATTATTCCTGGTTTCTTAGTAATTTGTTTCGGACATTATGAATTACATTTATAATGTTTTTACCCCTTGCTATTGAATAAACCACAATCAAATAATGCATTTTTTGGTAAAAAGAAGAGATACTTATATATTTTGTAAGTTTAGTATCTGAATCTTTTCTATGTCTGAAAGAATATTATTAACACTGTCACTCCTTGTGCTAGCCTATCATTAGCTTTATATAATACTATATTTTGTTTGACTAATGTATCTTATAAATTTTAATTTTTTATGATTTATCTTTGTCTCTGATAATATAATTATATTATTCTATTTGTGTTAATATAATTATATCATTCTATTTGTTGGTGTATACAATCTGAAATTTGTCCACTTTATTTGGGCCATTAAATCCTCTAATATTTAATTTGATTATTTTAAAGTTATTATTCATGATTATTCATAACTTTTGGACTATGTCCTGTGCTTCACTTTCTATTTTATCTTCTATAACATTAGCAGAAATTCTTTGTTTTTTTATCATTTGTCATTATTTACTTATGCTTGCAGTTTTTGCTCATCTTTTATTGGAAATGATTTATTTCTCTCTCTCTTGTTCATGTTTTTAACTTTTTGATATTTCTGTTAGCATGTTACATCTATTTGTTTCAATGTGTCCTTTTGGTTTTGGTTGATTTATTTATTGCACATCTCAATATCCTCTGGAAATTGCATTTCATGTACATCATTATCACAAATGTCATTTTAGTTTAACAACTCTATATAATCAGACTTCTTTCATATTATCTTCAATAATTTACACTACTAAATCAATATCAACTACATCCTTATTTCTATGATTTGCTAAGCTTGTTCAAGTTTTATTTTTATTAATATTGCATAAGTAATCTAATCTATCAAATTTGGAACAATTCCCAACTTCATAATTTACCGTTATATGCCCAATTCTGTTGCAACTAAAGCAGAATGGGTATCTTCCTCTTAATATAATTGATATTGGCATTTGATCTTTAATTAATCTATGGGGTGATTGTTCTTTCAAAATTCCTTTTTTTACTTTTTAATATTTTCCAGGAATTTGTTGGTATTTGGAATGAAATATCAGGCATCATTTCTCTTTTCATTTTAATAATCTCAGCATAATTGCTTATCTCCTTTCTAAAGAATTTTTCATTGAAACTTGGCAGAGTATGCAAGACTCACCCAAAAACAAAAGGGCTGGCTCTTTAGACACATAATGGACTTTGCACCCATGTACTTCTTTTATTAGTCTTTCTGTCAGTTCTTTCTGATTTTTGTTAAAATATTCGATTGATATAAAACCCCTTGCTGGGAAAAATGTGTTTCATCCTGTCGATCAAATTATGATTAAGCAAATTGACATATTCATTTAAATCAGGTTTATCTAAAATATGCTAATTTCTAGCATTTATTTGTATTATTAAACTATATACCGATGAGTTCGGGGTCATACAATGACTGAAAATTTTTTTTAAAATAATTGTTTACTTTTATAAACGTTTTGGAAGTAAGCTTACGCGTATTTTGTACTTCTTACAAATCATCATTTAAGTCGGGAAATTCAGTTAAGTTAGAATTTTTTTCCAATTCTTTGCATTTCATCTTCTTTATTCACAAAATCATCTACATTCCTTACATTATGTTTAATATTACAATGTTGGTTTTCTAACAGCAAATTGCAATCATTTTGGTTCTGTTTACTATTAGTTTTTCTTTTTTTCCTTTTGCCACAAAGTTCCCAATTTGCACTATTCAAATCCTCTCAACGTAATTTCCTATATTTAACTGACGTTTGCATTTAAAAAAAAAAATCTCTTAGATGACAACATGGAATGTCTTGTTTTTTTAATCTTTAAGAATTTTTCATTTTCGTTTTTAGCAATATTTAATTCTGAATTACTAAGCGTTTTTCTTATTGTTTGTTGGCCTTTTAGCTCTCCATTTTGGCATTTTTCTCTCAATGAGACCATGTTTTCCATTTTAACAAGATTCTTTTTTTATGGAATTCATTTGACTTACATCTAACATGGTTTTAAGATTTTTTTCCACTTATCTTCCTGTATTTTCTTCACTTTCCTCTCTTTTGACATTTTCAATTCGATCGGAATTTATTTGAGAATTTTATCCTATGATTACTTTACATGCAAAGTTAATTAACGCATGCGTTCTGATCAATATTTTAAAAGAGAGAGCAAGTGAGAAGTAAAAAGAAAAAAAATTTTTAAAAATTATATCGTATAAATTCTATAAACTTATTCCATCAAAAATAAATATTAGTCATTTGTTGTTTCCAAAATCACAGCTAGAATTTTTAACATACTAAGCAAACAATCCGTTTTCACCCCTCCCGCAAAGCATGTCTTCATTTTCATTGTCAACATTTAATTTAAATATTTTTTCAAATAAAGTATTTTTGTTTTTTAAAAAAAAAAACCTGAGAAAATAAATATATTGACTAGTCATAAATTTTAATAGATAGGATATTTGATTTACGAGCACATAGATCAAATTGTCTGGGAATAAAGGATTTACATATGCTTTGTGATCTTTTATTTATTTATTTATTTTTTAAAAAAGGGTGGGGGAGTATTCCAAATTAGCTAAATTAAAATTGCAGTGTGCTAAATGTTAAATAAGTCAAGAAATTCAACTATTGATGCCATCGAGGATGAATACGTTGAGAACTGAGCATTTTAACATTAGCGAATTATTAATTTAAAAATATACAATATAAGGCCAATTATATATATAAATCACACAGCAAAACCTTAAAGCAAATTAATATAGCGGCACACCATTATAATGCCAAAAATACAACATCAGAAGAATGAATCACAGATAAAATATAAATAACAATCACAAACAACTAAATATAAAACATAACCATTTATTTCTTTTTTTAATTTATTCAACTTTATTTAGCTGCTATTTTACAGATCAGTAAATCCTAGCTATCTAAATAAAATAAAAAAACGGGGGATAAATATACAATAATCAGACATGCATTACCAAATAACTTAGATAAATTATTGGGGATGGGGGAGTGACGTTGTAATAACTTTCTTCTAAACCTATTTTGTTTTTTGTTGTATTTGAGATAAATGGAGAGAGCAATAGAAAGATTAGAAGAGGGATAGAGATACCATTAATAGATGTCAAGGGAGTATATACATTATCAGGTCTTTTATTTGCAGATGATGTCTTTTTGGATGCAGAAAGAAGGGAAGATATGGCAGTTATGCTGAAGACATGCACAAGGTTGGATAAAGAGATGGGGATTAAGTTTAGTGAAAAAAAATCAAAAATAATGAGTTATGCTGAAGACATGCACAAGGTTGGATAAAGAGATGGGGATTAAGTTTAGTGAAGAAAAATCAAAAGTAATGATGATTAATACTGGGGAAAGAGAAGACAAAGAATTTTTATTGGGGAATATAAAGTTAAGTGTGGTGAATAGATATAACTATTTTGGAATAATATTAAGTAATCAGAGAAACTTCTTGGATAAATGGAAGAAAAAATTGATAAATGAAGCAAAGAAATGAAAGGGATTGATAAATAAATTAACAGGGTTTTCATATAATAAATATGATGTAGCTAGAATTATATGAAAGGGAGTGGCAGTAGTAGGGTTAACATATGGTAAGGATGTGTTATGTGTTAGTAAATGATACTTGGAAAAAGTACAATGAGAAATAGGAAGACATGAATTAAATGCAGATGTGTAGATCGCAAAGAAGGCAATTCAGGGACAAATGGAATGTCAAGTTTTTATATGAGGGATGCAAAAAGCAAAATGAAAATGTTCAGTAGGTTGCAGTTTATGGATAATAAAAGAATAGCCAAAATAGTATTTAATTGGGTTATGAATAAAGGGCAGATAACAAGATGGGTGAGAAAGGTGATGCGGTATGCAGAAGATTTGGATAAAGAAAATATGTCAGTATACTTGTACAAAAGGTGTGATGATTGTGTTAGGAGAATTGTGTGGTGTTATGGTGGTAGGGCATGGGATAGAAGAATAGATGGATTAATAAAGAATAGGGTGTTGGAGAGATGAAGAACTAGTATGGAGAGTAAAAAGAGTTTAAATACATATAGAAGTAAATGGAATATTGGGTGTGAGCTAATTAATAGCAAAGACAGTAGTTTACTATTTAAGGCTCAAATGGGATCTTTAGCAACATGGGGGTTATACACATAAATGGAAAAGCATGGGTGATTTAGTCTGCAAGTTATGTAAGGAAGGCACAGAAAATATTAGGCATCTGTTAATTGAATGTAAATGCCTGAAAGTAGAAAGGATACAAATAATAAAGTTGTGGAAGAATAAATGTAAGGAAAGTGATTATATATAAAGTGAGTCATTATTTTTATGCTGGGTTTTGGAAAAGATAAGGGGGATTTAAATATAAAAGCCATGGAGTTGACAAAGATTATGTTGTGGAAATGGCATGCAGCAGGGTATGGAAAAACTTAGGATGGGGAATGGAAATGGAAGGTAAAGTGACTAACAGGTTTCTCTGGGCATAGTTGCTGAGAGATTCCTGAATCTGTTTAAGGGGAAATCACAGTGCATCACATCATATCACTAAATAAAGTTTTCTATCCAGTACACTTTTTTTTGTTTATGTGTGTGTGTGTGTGTGTGTCGTTATTTAAATGCAAAATAAAAACAAACAAACAAACAAAAAAACTAATAAATTAAAAAGTAAAATATTAATAAAAAAATAATTTAACTAAAAATTATTATATTAAAATATATTTTCAATATATCCTTTAAGTGTTAGTTCTGTAATAACTCAGTCATTACTGACCTGTCATCTAAAGTATTCAAATCGGAATATAAAGATGTATAAGGATCATTAGCCATAAAAGAATAATCTGTTTCCATTTCGGATGTCACAGAATAAAGGCTTGGTTCATCATTACTTACTAAGTCTTGGTAGTGAGGATTTATTTGTACCTTGAAATTAGACCAGGACGATTGATTGTATTCATTCCTGGTATTATCCTTACCAATGGATTTCTTACTTGGTTCAGAACGTGAACTATTAAAATATATTATAAATAAATAAATATTCAAACAAAAAAAAGCATGCTAATTAAAAAAGAAATAAATAGCAAACAAAAATAAAATAACTGCTGACAAATAATTTTACTTTTTTTGTTTTGTTTTGCATTAAAAGCTATATTAAAACAAACATTAGATAAAAAAATTTAAAATACTCATTCACCAAAACAAATTAATATTCATTGATTTGTTAATGAAATTTCAATCAAATTATTAATTATAATAAATAATCACAAAATTTAAATTGATAATATTTCAATCTAAAAATACAACAATTTAATTCATAATTCTGTTAATTGTTGGTTTTGGTCGAGTGGTCAGCACAGCTGCCTTACAAGCAGTTCTTCGGATTTGCATGTTCGCTTCCTAGCCGATGCTTTGACACACACACACACATATATATATATACTACAAAAAAAATATATTAGTTTTTAAAAAAGAAAAAATCTTATCTGAAATTATAAATGAAATATTCTGAAATATGATTTTTTTTTCTACGGTACAGGCTTTTTCTATCTGCACTTATATATGTAATATATAGGGGGGTTGAAATATTCGTAACTTTGTAAAAATAAATATGCAATAGCTGTTATATGTAATAGATATATAACGAATATAAAACTGATAGTTACATTTTCCTTGTCATGAAATGTTCATAAGTAGAATTGTTCTCACATAAAAACTAGGCTTTAGCCTGGTGATTTTTAAAAAGTGTCTCAATAAAGAATGAATGTATCACGTCACACACACACAAAAAAACTAATTTATGATTGTTCATTCCCTCATGGCATAGTATGTGAAAAGATTTATCAAAATCCCACATACATATAATATAGAAAAAAAACTTATCTGAGATAAGTAATAAAAAGAATATTTTACATTATAATAATATATATATTGTATATAATGGTTAAATTTTCAAAGAATGATATTCTGTTATTTGAATTATTCTTTTTTGTTCAGAAATATATTTTATGAAAATGAGTGAAAAGACTATATGAAATCGTTAAAATACATAGCACATAAATAAAACTAGCACTTTTTAAATATTTTAGTATTATAGACAAAAAATAAAAGAATATATAATGCATATTCTTTTTCACTACATTGCTATAATAGTCTGCATATAAATATTATTTATATAATATCACATTTCATTTCCAGTCTATATATTATATATAAGCATTAATATATACTATGTATAAATTCTTCAATTCTCACTTATGAGTAAATAATCTATATATTACATATATATATTAAAATCCATATACATATAATTACAAACAAAAGTATGAAATAAAAGAAAGTCTAAAATATACGCCATAGTTTTAAAAAATGCAAAGTGTTATAAACAAAATAAAAATATTTAGTCTAAAATATACGCCATAGTTTTAAAAAATGCAGTGTTATAAACAAAATAAAAATGGTTAGTTCTAAAATACGTATTTAAAATTAATGGAATATATATATATGATTAAGTATTAATTATTAATCAAAACAAATCTCGCAAACAATATCAAGAATGCTCATTTTAAAATAATTATGTCATTCATAAATGTTCCCAAATACAATATGCTTTACAAAATTTAGCAAAAAAAAAAAGTTGCTTAAACTTCACATCATCCTTTTTTTTATATATATACTTTTGATGAAAACGGAATATTTATAAAAAGTTGTTTGAATATACTAAGCATGTACATATCAGTTTATTTAAATTAAATATTCACACACATATATGTAAATTATTTAAACTTTTTTTTTGTCATCAGTTTTTTGTTTTGTAATAAATAAATTGAAATATATAATAAGAATAAATAACAAAAGATATTTATCAAAATTATAATATTACTTGATAATACTTCATATAATTTATCTATTTCGAAGGAAGTATCACAATTAGAAGATATATTTAACTGAAATGATAACTTAAACATAAATTTATGTACATACATATATCTACACAATGTTGTTGTTACATCAAAAAAATACAGTCTGTATCAAATAAAAATGTTAGGATGATGCAAATTTTAAGAAAAGATAAATCTTTTTTTATTATTATTTAAAACCATGCTTATAAAAATAAAGAAATACCGAAAACGGCTTTTCATCCTTCTTAATGAATCCACACATGAATCAAAGAGAGTACACACGCGATTACGACCAATAACACTTTTGTAACTTAGCAAAATAAAGTTAAAAAAATATTTATTATTTTCATAAATTTTACCTATTAAAAACATAAAAAATAAAACATTTTATTAATTTGATTTTTAGATATGTAAAACTATTTTATATCTCATATCAATTATAAATTCATCTTGTGAACTATCAACAATAATCACATGATAAAAGATGTATTCCAATCCAGAACTGTCTATAAATGAATTCCTAATCATTATCTTTCATTTAAAAAA
Source organism: Epiperipatus broadwayi (assembly GCA_028023455.1). Lineage (NCBI taxonomy): Eukaryota > Metazoa > Onychophora > Udeonychophora > Euonychophora > Peripatidae > Epiperipatus > Epiperipatus broadwayi. Next base: position 7,878,098 of record JAQFVV010006232.1, read on the forward strand.
ATTGCATTACTATTTTTTCCCTCTTAGTAATAAAAACCCTAGTTATTATTATTAAAAAAATACTATTATTAAATATATTATTTATTATTATGATTATAGATTTGAATAATAATAACCTCAAAAAACAAACATTTTTTACATAACTTGTTTAATAGTTATTTTAAATCATCATTATCAATCTATTGCAGAATGAAAATCTCTCTATGTTTAATACAGTTTCTCTGATCCTTAATTTTTCCCATCCAGAACAACAAATTGTCTTATTTCATACATCTAACTCACATGGGGTCTATTTGTAGTTTTTTACAATCTCTTGGAATCTAATTTAAAATGTTAATTATCTATCATCTTTTTTTCAAAGTTGTCCAGCTCAGCTCCTCTGCAATCTCTTAATTCATTCAATAATATTAGTGATACATGTTGTTTTTCAACCATGCATTTTGTTTTTTTATATCTTCTCTCCAAACCTCACTATATGAAATTTAATTAAGATATAAATTTTATTAATTATTTTGTTTTGTATTTTAAAATATGCATTATCTGATAGCCAAATTAGGGGAGTTTCTTTGTCTATTTGAGTTAGCTGTAGAATCAAGCACTAGAAGTTGTTAAAATCTTTTCTTGTGAATATTCCAGTAAATTCTCTGAATGGTGCCCAGGTTTATACCCAGTATAAATAAAAGGTATTCACAGGAGAGGTATTTTGCTTCCAAAAGTAATAGAGTCTAACGATCTTGAAAAGTGGCTGTGGTTTGTGTATAGACAATACCCAATCTGATCATTAGTATAGTCACTATGTAAAGTACTGATTGTATTTTCCCCTCTGTTTGTATAATGGTTCAGATATATAATTGTTTTAAAAAAATAAAATGTGGTCCATTATAATTGGCACTGAACATGAGTGCCTGAATGTGCAATTAAATAATAACAGCACAAAGATGAATGCTTAAAGAAACAATTGCATGTAATTGTCTCCCAAAGCAGTTGCACAAAAGCCATACACATAAAAGTAAATGTTATATAATCAACTTTACCAGTGTATATACACAAAATAAAATCGTTTTAGCTAGCAAATAAAGTAAAAAAAAAAATAGAAAAAAAAAAAAAAGTAATAATTTTATGAGAGATGTGAGAACAGTGAAAAGAGCCAATAGTAAAATATTAATTTTATTACAGTATAATAATTGAAAAATATATATATTGTAACAGTAGCTGGGTTCGAATATAGGTACTAAAGGAAGTAAAAGCCAATAATGATTACAAAAGTGTTTATTGTGATTGTTATTATGAAGTAGAGTGTGAGTGAAATACATTAACCATTTAAAGGCATGAACGTATACATATATATTTATTACATGTGTTGTTGTGATGTTACGTAGATTTAATTACTAACAGATTTGTATTATGTGCAGAGTTATATATATATTTTTCATTTATATATTTTTGTTGTTTATTATTGTAAGTTATAATTATTTAAATAATGTCATTTGTAGCGCATATTTCTTAATGAAAGCAAATTAAAAATAAAGCAGGAGAGTAATAAAATGAGTTTCAAGTTGTGCCAAGGGTGATTGATGTTAATGACACTTGTCATCGTAATTCCAAGAACTGGCCAATTTAGTATTTTGGAACAATGGAAGCTAAAAGCATTCCTGAGCTAATGTCCATCGGCGTATAAATAGATAAAAAAAAGTGACATGAAAGAGTCTTAAAAGAAAAGAACTATATATATATATATTGATTTTGTAGTGATTTGGAAAAAAACCGTTAGAGAAAAAGAAGAGTGAAAAGTAAATTTTCATAAACTGATTTGATTAATTAATAAGAATGGATCCCATCAAAATGCTGGGGTAAAAGAATCATGTGGATTCATTAAACTGGCCAGTATATGATCGCGGATCCAAACCACAAGAACTTTCAGCGTTCAATTTTGAATCATCTACCTAACACCTCTAAGATGGATTATCATATGTGTAAATGTTTGGAATCTTTTATCATCTTTCAGACTGACAACTCTCGCTAAAACAATCACCACTGTAATGCTGTAAGCTTACAGATCATCAGCCTTAAACACACGAATGTTCACTTTTGGAATGAGGTAACTTTGACTTTCTCTATATATATTAAGTGAACATATAATAATAAATTAAGAAGTATGCGCTTTGTTCCAACTTAAAAAAATATATATAGAAAAATAGATTAAATTCTTTTATAAATACAACTCTGACGCATAGTTGCACTCTTTCGTGAATGTGTATAGATATTATATATATGTATCGGAATGATGGGTCATATGATTGTGTTATGAATATATACATGTATTAATAAATATTAGAAATTTAAGGTATAACTTGTGTATTTATTTGAATTACGAGATTCTTATAATTTCAGGGTTATTATTTATAAAAGCTAATTTGGAATTTATCATTAACTAAAATTATTATTTACAAAAGCTTACTGATATTCATTACCATATATCTCTAAAAGAAATAAAATAATAACATTTGTAGGGCAGATAAGGAAATTATAAAAAAAATATAAATGACATTTCTTTGTAAGATAACCTCGGCTTCATTCTCCCGATAGACATTGTCTCCCAGACCTTGAGACTGAGCTAGTCTGGATAAGATACCCAAGAAAAGGTCCATTGGAACCTTTTCTTTTGTTTTCAAGAGGTATAATTTTTATTAATTGATAAGATTGGTGATTGAGATGTGAATTATTCCATATTCATAAATATACCTACTCGAAGCTTAGGTAATAACCTGTTCTCACTCAAATTCTTAGAATAGAATTACGAGTAGACTGTTAAAATATATTTGTGTATAATTAAAAATGAAAATAAGCAATATAATTAAACATTTTAGAAGTAAGTAGATAGACTAAGATAAATAATTAAAACAGGCAGATTGTAAAAGTAAATGTCTCAAAACAGCAGTCATAGAAGTCATATTCAAGCAGGCAAATAAGATTGATAATAAATATAATTATATACACAACTTTTCACTTCTTTTTAAATTATAGCTCCATGATAATAAATATATAAATTCAACATTCCTTCTTTTTCTTTTTAAAACTTGTTTTATTCCTAACTATAATTTTATTTCTCTTCCATACAACATTTCAACTACATTCTGTAGTCGGTGCAAGATTTAGTACACGATCTCTGCCATTTTGAATTTCAAAAATATCCAAAAACATCATCTGACACATGTAAGTGATAAAAAAAACTACGCGAAAACAGGAAAAAATTTAGAACTTGGGTCACGTGACTTGGAAAAACCCGCCAAAACGCACAGTTAAAAAAAAAAAAGCCAAAACACGAAAAATTAACATTTTCTCATTTTAAATTATAAATCAAATAATTTATATATAGAGAGAGCAAGATTACTATATTTAAATCTTAATCAATAAATGCTAGTTATCATTGCCTAAAAAAGTACTTGGTAGCATTTTGATGTGGCTGATATGTGATATCTAAGGCACCCCCTCCCCCCTTATACAAATTAAAGTAATATATATGCGATATATATATTTCACACAAATAAAATTATGAGTGCGTAAAATAAACAAATAAATGAAATACGATAAATAAATAAATGGCTAGTATTTTTGAAGGAATACCTTCATTATCAAAGCTGTGGCTAAATGAATTGCGAAGTAAAACTGTTGCTATAAGAAATGCAAAGTGTATGCAAATTTAGTACACAGCTTTGATAATGAAGGTAAATAAACCCAATAGCTATTTATTTATTTATCATATTTCATTTATTTGTTTTCTTTACGCACTCATAATTTTATTTGTGTGAAATATATATCTAATATATATTACTCATTACAAACACAGACACAAAGCGATTATTAATTAAAATAAATATTTAAAAAAAAATAAAATATTTACATTTATTTAAAATATGTTTTTGTTTTCCTTTGTTGGTAGTAAAACTCATTTCAATGTTAATAGATATACAGATTATAGTGACATAATCAAGAGTAGATCTGATATAGATGAAATGCAACTGAAGACTTTAATGAGTTTTATCTTCTTATATTTTAACGCGTATATATGTTTGTGTACAAGTAAGCTGTACATAACTAACTTTAATAGTGACTGGGGTAATATTTATATGTACATCCGCACATAGTAAGAGGCTTAATACGCCTTATTTGGTTCTCCCCATCATATCAAGAAAGTTATTCTTTAATTCTCAGAATTTGTATACAAAATAATTATAGAGTGGTTTGCATATTTTTCTAAACATTTTTAAAATTATTTGTTGAGGTATGATTTTATATATTGAAGCGGTGAATATCATCTGTACCCAGATATACTTGCTTCATTTTACTTAAAACCAAATTATCTCCCATGGTGTATAAAATGTAATATTAAAATCCGCACACATTTGTAATAGGTGCGTGTGTGTATATATAATATTATGGCATCTTTCTAAAGCTAAAATCTAAATTATTTAAGTTAAGCATTTTACTGTTAAAAGAAACATATATAAAAACTGAAAACCATTAAATAAGAATGTAAAAGTAGACAATGGGAGAGGGAAAAAAATATGTGTGGTGCATCTTTATCCGCAAAGGCAATCTTGAAAATAGCTACAGTCAAACACCTTTGGATGTTCAAAGGTGTCAAATGTAAAATAAAACAAAGAGCAGGAAACCAAATGGTCGACTGTAGGTGTGAGGAAGTAAAGAGCAAAGAGTACTGTAATAAAAATAATGGCATAATATTATATATACACACACGCACCTATTACAAATGTGTGCGGATTTTAATATTACATTTTATACACCATGGGAGATAGTTTGGTTTTAAGTAAAATGAAGCAAGTATATCTGCGTACAGATGATATTCACCGCTTCAATATATAAAATCATACCTCAACAAATAATTTAAAAAATGTTTAGAAAAATACGCAAACCACTCTATAAATATTTTGTATACAAATTCTGAGAATTAAAGAGTAACTTTCTTGATATGATGGGGAGAACCGAATAAGGCGTATTAAGCCTCTTACTATGTGCGGATGTACATATAAATATTACCCCGGTCACTATTAAAGTTAGTTATATACAGCTTACTTGTACACAAACATATATACGCGTTAAAATATAAGAAGATAAAACTCATTAAAGTCTTCATTTGCATTTCATCTATATCAGATCTACTCTTGATTATGTCACTATAATCTGTATATCTATTAACATTGAAATGAGTTTTACTACCAACAAAGGAAAACAAAAACATATTTTAAATAAATGTAAATATTTTATTTTTTTAAAAAAATATTTATTTTAATTAATAATCGCTTTGTGTCTGTGTTTGTAATGAGTAATATATATTAGATATATATTTCACACAAATAAAATTATGAGTGCGTAAAGAAAACAAATTAAATGAAATATAATAAATAAATAAATAGCTATTGGGTTTATTTACCTTCATTATCAAAGCTGTGTACTAAATTTGCATACACTTTGCATTTCATATAGCAACAGTTTTACTTCGCAATTCATTTAGCCACAGCTTTGATAATGAAGGTATTCCTTCAAAAATACTAGCCATTTATTTATTTATAGTATTTCATTTATTTGTTTATTTTACATACTCATAATTTTATTTGTGTGAAATATATATATCGCATATATATTACTTTAATTTGTATAAGGGGGGAGGGGGTGCCTTAGATATCACATATCAGTCACATCAAAATGCTACCAAGTACTTTTTTAGGCAATGATAACTAGCATTTATTGATTAAGATTTAAATATAGGAATCTTGCTCTCTCTATATATAAATTATTTGATTTATAATTTAAATGAGAAAATGTTAATTTTTCGTGTTTTGGCTTTTTTTTTTTTAACTGTGCGTTTTGGCGGGTTTTTCCAAGTCACGTGACCCAAGTTCTAAATTTTTTCTGTTTTCGTGTGGATTTTTATCACTTAGCTGTGTCAGACGATGTTTTTGGCTATTTTTGAAATTCAAAATGGCAGAGATCACGTACTATAGTCATTATCAAGTTTCCTTAAAAAATAATAATAATAAAATAAATAAAAAACAAAAATAATAACACAAATAAATAAAATATTAGTACATTCCAAATATATAATATTCAAATAAAACCACAATATTATTATCATCTACAAATACAATTATTTACCTCCTTCCCTATCTTTAATTATTTCTTTTAAAATACCTTTATAATTTAATACTCTTCTTATATAAATTTATTATCTATTCTCTAAATCTTTACCCATTAACATTCCTTTTATACCCTCCCCCCTTTTTATATATATTATTCCTATATTATCTTATTTTTTTATCTTTATTTATTAACATTCTATTTAATACTGGTGTATACTGATCTATATATACTTCCTCTTTTTTTATTCTCTCTTTAAATTTTTTAACGCATTCCAATAACCTTATATCAAAATTTTCATGCTTAAATTCCTTTTTAAGAATGAAATAAATAATATTAGGGGGGAATGTATTAAATGATTATTCTGAATATATTGTAAAAAGATTGATATCTAATTATAATATTGAAAATATAAAAAGATTAAATTGAATAAAAATGGAGAAAATAAAATAATTTATATAGGATTTAGGGTATCAAGATATTTATTTTTTTAAATTAAGAAATTTTTTAGGTATTTTAATAGGAGATATAATACATTAATTTGCCCTGTTTATAAAAGGAAACAATGTTTGGGTGAGTTAATAAATGATTATGATAAAATTGATATTTTAGAATGTATAAATTCAGTATATATAATTAAATGTATGGATTGTGATAAAAGTAATATAAATATGACTTATATAGGAACAAGTAAGAATAAATTAAAAACTAGATTAAGGCAGCATTTATATGATAAAAAATCTGCTATATATATTCATAAAAAGGAATTTAAGCATGAAAATTTTGATATAAGGTTACTGGAATGCGTTAAAAAATTTAAAGAGAGAATAAAAAAAGAGGAAGTATATATAGATCAGTAAAAAACAGTATTAAATAGAATGTTAATAAATAAAGATAAAAAATAAGATAATATAGGAATAATATATATATAAAAAAGGGAGGAGGGGTATAAAAAGAATGTTAATGGGTAAAGATTTAGAGAATAGAAAATAAATTTATATAAGAAGAGTATTAAATTATAAAAGTATTTTAAAAGAAATAATTAAAGATAGGGAAGGAGGTAAATAATTGTATTTGTAGATGATAGTAATATTGTGGTTTTATTTGAATATTATATATTTGGAATGTATTAATATTTTATTTATTTGTGTTATTATTTTTGTTTTTTATTTATTTTATTATTATTATTATTTTAAGGAAACTTGATAATGATTACAGAATGTAGTTGAAACGTTGTATGGAAGAGAAATAAAATTATAGTTTGGAATAAAACAAGTTTTTTTTTAAAAAAAAAGGAATGTTGAATTTATATATTTATTGATAATAAATTAAACCAATTTGAAAAAAGTATAATAGATTAGTTAAAAATAAATAAATAATAAAACAATAGCAATATTGAAAAAGAAAAAGATAACTATTGTTAAAAAAATAAATAAAATTAAAGAAAGTAAATGCTTATGAGAGCAGTGAATTCGAATTGGGAGCTATTCTGCTTCAAGTCTGGGAGAATGACCGACCTAGCATCCTTTTCTTCATAAGTCAGCTACTGAAGGACCCTGGGATTAATTACATACTGATGGACAAGTCTTAGCTATAGTTTGGTCTTTTCAGAAACTTCATCAGTTTTACTAGAATTGGAGGTTATTGTGATCACTGATCTAATTCACAACTACATGACCAATAGCAGATTGATGAGGTTGAGCCTATTTCTGCAAGAATGCAATTATACTGTGCAATATTGCAAAGGCTCTGACAATAGAGTTGCAGATATATTAAGTCAATATCTAGTTCCACCTTGTAGCAGCATGTAAGCACTGTGCTATTGGAAATGGATAAAGACAAATCTATGGGAAATGATTTTTGACATTTGAAAGAAAGACAGCAAGAAGGCCTGGAATGCAAACAAAAATCAAATATATTGTTAAACCACCTGGATCTTGAAGTAGGTGTAATCCCATATGAACAGATAGGAAAAAATATCACATAAAAGGGGACTATTGCAGCATAAAAATGAACAAAAACATATTATAGTTCCTCTAGCATTATGTAATCAACTAATTAAATATGTTCAGCAATTATATAGACATTAAGGAGCAGGAAAAGTAAAAAAACTTATTAAATAATTGGCTTTACTGGCTGCAAAGGTATGCTAGTATATTGCCTTTGGTGAACAAGTGTGAAGAATGTCTGAGAACAAAACTATTAAATAAATCATGTATAGGGCAATTGACTCCTTTAATTTCTCAACAGTCTAATACTATTGTAGTGATCAATTACTATGAGACCCACCCTCCATTTCAAAAAATGAGATACTTGGTGAAGGTTTATGACATGTTTTCAAAACTAGTCACTGCATACCCTGTATCTTGTGACAATGACAAACAGACCATTCATGTTTTTGAGCAACAACACTTTGGTACTGTGGGAGTATCTGATACTAGAATTCCATTTATCTCAGGTGAATGGGAAAGATGGGTAAGGAAAAAGGAAATAAAACACATCGTAACTTTAATTAGAAATCAGCAGTCCAATTCATGTGAGTGGATCATGCATGAATTTAGGATAACTTTTTAGAATATACATAAATACTAACCATTGAGGTTGAGTTAAGCAAGTAGTTAACTTTAACAATTTGTCCACTAATATTTAAACCTATTCATCTCTATTTGAGTAAAATTATAGCATATCTCTTCAAAACCAGGTTGGTTATCCATTCACCTTGCTCACATAAATATGGTAAACAATGCTACCAGAGCCAGGGATAAACTCATAAAACAGTGAATCTAAGAAAAAAAAAGCAAAGATTATATAATCAGTTATTTCAGCTGGGTGATAATGTCATGATAAGAATTAACCCTGAGAGCCACCCAGAGAAACATATTTATTAAAAATTCCAGCAAATTTACAATGTTCCCTTATGCTATAGTTCATCAATATGACTAATGCCTTCATAATGGCCAAAGAAAATATAGAAAAGGGAATGTACAACACCTGATCTCTGAAATTAATTAGAAACCAAAAAGATTAAGAATTTCCAGATAAAAGATAGTCTAATGATCAGATGGACTGGCAGGTATAGTCTCATGGATAATGATCATGGATTTTGTTAAAGAAAATATGATTAATGTAGAATATTTTTAATAATGAATATATATAAAATAAGATTTTATTTAGCACCTGATTAAAAAAACTACAAAAAAAAGTAATAGAAGTTGAATAATTCGACAAAAATTGTATTAATGCATAAATAATAATTCCTGGTCAATAAAAAAAAAACTTTGGAAAATCCAATAAGTCTCAATCCCTGAACTATGTCATCCAAAATTTATGAGTAACCAGCTCATAAAACTGTGCTTTGGACACAGTCAAGCGTGACTAAACAAAAAAATTAAATGCATATAAAGTTGAAAATTATAAGAAATAATAAAATGTTTGAAATGTAACCATATAACTATTAGAAATGAATGAAAAAATAATACCATTTATTAAAGGTCAAGTGACAATGAGTAGGGAAATAATAGACTGAGATATGTGTATGTATAAGTAAATATAGGATTTTCAGATTGTACTCTGTTTGATTAGTCCTTTTCTTTTGCAGAGGGATGCTGCAGATGAGTCTGTGTGAATTCCTGCTGTAAGATGATGATGATGTTGCAGTAGAGAAAAATCCTGGTTCACTAAACATATAGCTGGGAGGAAAAATAACAGACAATAAAAATATTGTAAGCCAAATGAGCAATAGAAATAGTCCTGGCATTCACTGATAGAATGTTCAAAGACCATGTTTTGCACCCATATTGTGCAAAAATTGGACGTGAGTTGTAGTCATGATATTGCAAGAAATTAAATGTGGTTTAATTAACACAGGATCAATCTGCATGTGAAATGACAAGTCATTAAGTTTGGTACCTCTTTTAAAACTCTTGCACATTATGAATCTCACTCATCATAAATCTTCCCTTTGATAATTGTAATTTTTTTAAAATAAAACATTTAGAATTAAAATAGGCCAATGCGACAGAAAAGGAATTGACATATTTTACTATTAAATTGGGAAGGGTGCAATATAACAGATAAGTAAAATATATGTATTACATAAAATATTTAAAAGATATATTAAAAATAAGAAATATATATATATATTAAATGAAAAGGGCTATCATTTAAGTAGTCAGTACAATAGCAATTATAGAGAGATTTTAAAATAAAGAATAAAAGTCCAGTTTATAATTCAACAAATGGAGAAATAAAGCTTCGGTCAAATTATCTCAATCTTAATTTTAAAATAAAAAAATATAAAAGTAAAAATTAAGTTATAATGATAGTTTAAGAATTTTAATTAGATATTGCAAGAAATCTAATAAAATTAGATATTGCAAGAAATCTAATAAAAGTAATCATTAACTAAATAAAGCCATTAAAAATTGCTTATCTTTCTTTTTTTAAAACTACAGATTCTAAAATGTTATCTGTAAAAATTACAAAATAAAAGAAAACAAAAAGAAAAGCTTAAAATTGTATTCAATAAACTGATATATTACTTTGAAAAAGAAAATGGAATGTAAAGTTATCTAATTAAATATAAAATAATATTTTTCTAGTCATTATTAGAATTTTGTAAATTAACTAATCAGAAAAAAAAATTAAGGTGTTTTACTGTAGTCTGTAATTTAAAAAAAAGATTAATTAGAGAAAAGACTTGAAACTGATTGATTATATGGGTGAACTCACAAAATGGTTGGGCAAGGGTCTATAAACTAAAATCTTATCAGTTCAATTTTATGAAGTTATTTGAGTTTTTGAAGTTGTTCAATATACTTACTAAAGCTATTCTACTGCTGTAATTTTGCTATTGTATTTCTGAATTTTGCATTCTTCATCATGGATATTTAGTAATGTTTAGGAATCTCTGCAGACATCTAACATTATCATACCTGCTAGACTTGCATTACAAGATATATTCATTTGGTTTTTCACCATGAAGTAACTATAATATATCAATAGTATGAGATAGGACCAAAACATTGAGTGCCATTGCTGAGACATTCATCAATCATTTGTTCAAAACTTGCTGAACAACTATATAAAGATAAATACTGCCCTGGAAAGAAGCTACAAGCCACTAAAAAACCAGAAGCCAACACCGGAATACTTTTCCTGAACTCTAAGCACTGTCAAAATAACAAGGGTGATCAACTCAAGAAAAGCTAACCATGACCTAGGTCAATGTAAGAAAAAACCAAAGTCTAGACTTAAACTGAAATGCAAGAAATAAGATTTATATTTTCGTCATAAACATTGATAGAACTAGAAGTGTGCAAACTCTTATTTACTAATTTAAAGTGAAATTAATTATGCTAAAATAACTTTGTAACTAATTAACGTTTGTAATTAATTCATGTTTATTTTGTTTTTGTTGTTATAATTTGATATGTAAATAAATATGTGGTTTTAATTGTTAATTTGGCTTGTATTTTCTTCTCTCTGAGTCTCACCATATGAAATTTAGTTAAGACAAATTTTGTTAATTATTTTGTTTTGTGTTTTAAAATATGCATTATCTGATAGCTAAATGAGGGAAGTTTCCTTGTTTATTTGAGCTAGCTTAGTAATCAAGTGCTAGAAGCATTTACAATCTCTCATGGATTTTCCAGTTAATTCTGTAGATGGTGCCTGGATTTTATACTCAGTATAAGCAAAATATGTTCACTTGAGAGATAATTTGCTTCTAGAAATCATAGGCTGAGTGTAATTGAAGATCACCATTGTCTGCGCATTTGCAGACAATACCCAGTCTAACCATTAGTATAGTTAATATATAATGTATTGATTATATTTTCCTCTCTGTTTGTATAAACCATTCAGTCATAAAATTATTTTTAAAAAAATAAGTAAGAATCCATTATAATATAATATCATTTAATATATTGTTCAATATTCAATTCTTCAAGATAGTAAATTTTATTTAGTTCTTAATAATGTTTCTCTACAATTTTGACCTATCAGAAATTTTCATCAGAGCTACAATGTCAATACTTATATCACCACATAATTAATATCTTTTAATACATAATTACATATAATTAAATACATTATATGTTATGTCTTATAATGAAAAATAAATACCACATATATACAAGAAATAACTGCATATATATATATATATTGTAACGATCCAAAAGAAAGTGGAGACAGCAATTTACGATATCTGCACTACAAGGGCGCCATCTAGGCATTTGAACCTAGAAAAATTTATAAAGTAGGCAGATACGCGCTGTTAAGATCCGACTTTATTTTATATTTAGACCGATAGCCCATTGTCACTAGATCAGTGGAGATGCAGAGATTATAATATATAACTTGTTTAATTTGTAGTTAAATATAAAAAAATAAAAGCCACTGCCAGTAATTAATACACAAACATTTATTTACGCACATATATAATATTTAAAATTATTTTAGTATCAGTTTTACATTTTAAAATTGAACTTACATTTTTAACTTTGATTTTAGATTTTAATTTACATTTTAATTTTTATAACTTCGCACAGATGGATTTATAAAGGTTTGTTTTATAATGTTGAGTATCGATCGGCTGCATAGATTCCACGGTTAAAAATGTCTTGAAATCAACATAACCGATCAAAATACAAAGTCATTGATAGCGTCAATTGCAGAGGGAATACAAGAAACCCAATAGCATTCATCATAAGATGCCGCAGTGACATCGATGACTTATATATTCTAACCGAATATGAAAACCACAACATAATTAACCGCTAACTACTCCATGCAACGTCCATACCCAACTTAAACTTAATGCATTTTTATTTAGATTGTCGAGTATGAATAGACTACATAGATTCGCATTTGAAAAGAAAATATTCTGTCCATCATTTAACCTTAGGCCAAAAGTTCTCAGTCAAACTGGCATCAATCCAACTGATACATTGATGTATTCAATGTAATACGACAGCACAAATAGGTTAAGAGAAAAAATTGACTCTCGTCAAATAAGAATACTACATCTATCTGACAAGAAGAGCAATATAAAAAAACTCCATAGGAAAGGACAGCGGACTCCGACTTATTATCCCTTCCATAGGCAAACGGCTGTGGTGTGGCGTACAAAGCGATTCTGCCCATAGCGAATCTCGTATTACATCTACTAATTACACCAATATATCCAATCCATTGACCCAATTCAACTACGAAACAAATAACCTAAGACTACCTTCCCCTGATATAAGTTTACAAATCTATATAGCCATTCATGCCCGACTTCAGTTTAACATTTACATAATTTAGTCTAACGAAAAACAAAAATCATAATAAAAACTTAAAAGAACAAAAAAATAAATGGAAATGATTTTACAAAAGAAATACATCAAATTGAAATTACTTATTAATAAATAAAGTTGGTCAGATAGGCTTCTATTGCAATTATTTTAAATACGGAACAAGTTTTAGAATTAAAGTTCTTATTGTTTAGTATACTGGAGTTTTAGAAATATATTTAAAACTTAGAGTTCAAAAAGTTCTTATGATTTTAAAACGTTCCTTTTTATCCGTTGCTTGCCATTTGAACGTGAATTCCCACACCGTCCTAAAGAGTGGTATTCTGTGGGCCGTTTTATTTATTCATCTAGAGGTTTTTTACTTTAGCTGGTCCTCAATGTAGAAAACGATGTTTCATTTTTTTTAACAACTGAAGAAATTGAAAATGCGTCTTTCAATCTCTTCAACTCCAACTCCGCACTAACACATATCTGTCCTCTTGTAATAACTGAATAATTTCCAAACTTTTCCTTTTATATTAATTTTAAGGATTCAATTGACATTACGTCATCGATGATGATGATCCTTCCATTGAAGTCCAATTTCCCCGATGGATTTCTTTCACTGGCCATTCTGTTCCTATTGTTTTTCCTCTCCTATCTGACCGCTGCTTATACATTTGAAATGCCCAAGGGCTAGCTTACTAATTAAAATAATCATTTCCATTTTACAAAAGATTAATTAATTTATATACATTCTTGAAGATATATTTTTATCTTCAATAAAATCTTTTTAAGTTTTTGCTTTTAAAATACTTTTTCTATTTTTAATAAAGTTTTATTTTAATAATTTTTTTTCATCTGTGCGATTTTATATATATATATGAGTTTAGTATAGAATTTTCAATTTTTAATGCTAAAAAAAAATAAGTTTTATTTGCGAACTTTTATTTTTTTCATGTTTAATAATAATAAAACAATGTAACGTTGTATGTATCCGTTACAATATATTATAACAGTCAGAGAAGAAACAAAAGTTCCAGTCTTACTGTATCTGCACTACAGAGTGCCACTAAGCTACTTGAACCTAGAAAATTTATAGAGTAGGCAGATATGCGCTGTTAAGATCCAATTTATATATATATATTTTATTCCGACAGTCAGCCCCATGCTACTAGCTCAGTGAGACGCAGAGATTTATAAAATATATTCTTATTTAAAAATATTTTCATTATTAAAAAAAATAAAAGAAGCCACTGCCAGTAATAACACACACAAACATTTATTTAAAATTAAATAAAAGATTTAAAATTATTTTAGTATCACTTTTACTTTAAAATTAAACTTACATTTTAACTTGGATTTTAGAATTTAATTTACGTTTTAACTTTTATAAGTTTGCACAGATGAGTATAATATTTTATTAGAGTGTCGAGTATGAATAGACTACATAGATTGCATTTGAAAAAAAAAATTCTATCCCTGATTTAACCTTAGGCCAAAAGTTCGCAATCAAAAAAACGCCAATCTATCTGATATATCGACTTATTCAATGCAGCATGAATACGACAGCACCAATACCATACTGTCAGGAATGTACATCTGAACAGCATGGTTATAGAAGACATTGACTCTCATCCAGACAGGAATACTACATCTGTCTGACAAGAGCAATAAAAAAACTCCATAGGAAGGGACTGCGTTTTCCATCTTACTATCCCATTCCATAGGAAAAAAGGGTGTGTGCGGTGTATAATGTGATCCTGCATGTAGCAGACCTCATACTACATTTACTAATTACACCAATATATCCAATCCATTGATCCAATTTAACTACGAAACAAATAACCTAAGATTACCCTCCCTTAATCTAACATAACTTTATGAATCTATGCAGCCATTCACGCCCGACTTACATTTAACATTTATTAAAAGTTGTTTATACAAAAAAAATCATAAGAAAAATTTAAAAGAACGAAAAAATAAATTAATGGAAATGATTTTTTTTAAAAAAAATATATATATATTCAATAAAATAATTAATAAAAAATTTAGTCAGATAGGAAATTCTACTTCTATTTAAATATTGAGAAGTTTTTGGAATCAAAGTTCTTACTGTTTTGAAAATGTTCATTAACTATATAGTTCTTACTGTTTTTAGAAGAGTCCGTAGTTTCTAATTGCTTGTAATTTGGAAGGTGTTAATTCCCACAAAGTCATGAGGAGATCGGTGTGCAGTTAGCCGTTGGTCCTTTACTGTAGCTGGTATTTAATTGCCGGGCCCAGATGTCCTATAGTCCGCAATATGTGAAAACGATGTTTCATTTTTTTTAGAACAACTGAAGGAATTGAAAGTGTGTCTTTCAATCCCTTCTCCTCCAACTCTCTCTGACTTAACACATATCACCTCTCTCAATCACATCTCTTTCCTTTTATAATCAACTTTCGGATCGAGTGTGCATTACATCATGACGATGATGACCCTTTCATTGAGGTCCATTTCCTGAGGGATTTCTTTTAATGACTATTAGTTTCTATTGTTTTTTCTCTCCCATCTGACCTTTACTTCTATATTTTGGAATGCCCAAGGACTAGTTTACTTTTATTAATTAAAATAATCATTTCCATTTTATATAATAGAATTAATTAAATTATTGTACAGTTTTTTATCTTTAAATCTTTCAAGACTTTTTTTTTAATATTTAGTTTTAAAACTTTTTCCTTTTTTAATAAAGTTTTCTTTTAATAATTTTTCATCTGTGCAATTTTATATATTAGAGTTTAGATGATTTTTAATTTTCAATTTTTAATTCTGAAAAAAAGAAGTTTTTATTTGCAACTTTTATTTTTCATGTCTAAGTTTAAAAAAAAATAATGTAACGGTGTATGTGGCCATTACATATCAGTAAACTTGCTTTAAAAAAATAAACAAAAAAAATATTTTACTTAGGGTTAGTAATTACGGTATACGAATAACGAAGACATTTGATTAGTAATTCTACAAAAAGACTATATACAAAAAAGCAAAATGTTGACTATCGTTTTCATTTGTAACAAACAGCACAACAAGCAAATTATTTATTTAAGGAAACTTGCATTGAAGTAAATATGTTTCAAGAGATAATAGGTTTATATGTGTACATTTGCAGCACAATTATATATACCACCAACTTATTTATGACTGATTGAAATGCTTAAATAGGGTTACACTGAAGTAAAACCCCAAAGGGCACTCATCGTAAGGTACCACATTTACCATGATAAATTTACGTGGCTGTGTGCGCCGATACACATTAAAGCATAATATATTGTAACGGGCACATACACAGTTACATTTTTTTTAAAATTATACATGAAAAATAAAAGTTCGCAAATAAAAAGTTCTTTTTTAAAAATTAAAAATTGAAAATTAAAAATCATCTAAACTCTAATATATAAAATTGCACAGATGAAAAATTGTTAAAAGAAAACTTTATTAAAAGAAGAAAAAGTTTTAAAACTAAATATTAAAAAAAAAAAAGACTTGAAAGATTTAAAGATAAAAAACAATGTACAATAATTTAATTAATTCTAAAAAATGGAAATGATTATTTTAATTAGTAAAAGTAAACTAGACTTGAGCATTCCAAATGTAGAAGTAAAGGTCAGATAGGAGAGAAAAACAATAGAAACTAATAGCCAATAAAAGAAATCCAGCCGGAAACAGACCTCAATGAAAGTTGTTTATAAAAGGAAAGAGATGTGATTAAGAGAGGTGATATGTGTTTAAGTTGGAGAAGAGATTGAAAGACACACTTTCAATTCCTTCAGTTGTTCTAAAGAAATGAAACATCATTTTCCCATATTGCGGACTATAGGACATCTGGGACCGGCTATTAAATACCAGCTACAATAAAGGACCAATGGCTAACTGCACACCGATCTCCTCATGGCTTCATGGGAATTAACACCTTCCAAATTACAAGCAATTAGAAACTACAGACTTTTTCTAAAAACAGTAAGAACTCTATAGGTAATGAACATTTTCAAAACAGTATGAACTTTGATTCCAAAAACTTCTCAATATTTAAATAGAAGTAGAATTTCCTATCTGACTAAATTTTTTAGTAATTATTTTATTGAATATATTTTTTTTTTAAAAAAAAAAAAATCATTTCCATTAATTTATTTTTTCGTTCTTTTCAAATTTTCTTATGATTTTTTTTTATATAAACAACTTTTAATAAATGTTATGTGTAAGTCGGGCGTGAATGGCTGCATAGATTCATAAAGTTATGTTAGTTTAAGGGAGGGTAATCTTAGGTTATTTTTTTCATAGTTAAATTGGGTCAATGGATTGGATATATTGGTGTAATTAGTAAATGTAGTATGAGGTCTACTATGTGCAGGATCGTATTATACACCGCACACACCCTTTTTGCTTATGGAGAGGGATAGTAAGACAGAAAACACAGTCCTTTCCTATGGAGTTTATTTTATTGCTCTTCTTGTTAGACAGATGTAGTATTCCTGTCTGGATGAGAGTCAATGTCTTCTATAACCATGCAGTTTAGATGTACATTCCTGACAGTATGGTATTGGTGCAGTTGTATTCATGCTGCATTGAATACATCAATATATCAGATAGATTGATGTTGGTGTGACTGCGAACTTTTGGCCTAAGGTTAAATCAGGGATAGAATATTTTCTTTTCAAATGCAATCTATGTAATCTATTCATACTCGACACTCTAATAAAATATTAAATTCATCTGTGCGAACTTATAAAAGTTAAAATGTAAATTAAATTCTAAAATCCAAGTTAAAATGTAAGTTACATTTTAAGTAAATCAATTATTTTATATAGCATGATGTTTATAAACTGTAATATTTAAACAGCATTAAGCTGTTGCACATGCACTTTGCAGATTTTAACAATAAATGAATGAATACTAACACTTCAAACACATGATAAAGTCTTTGTAAAGCATGGAAAAGTAATTTAAAGTGATTATTTAATATCTTCATGCTTTCACTTTCAAACACTTAAGATTTTCCCATAGAAAAGCGTTTGGGTTTGAAAAGACAGATGGCCACTCTATCTTTTCCAAAGACTTTATCATGTGTTTGAAGTGTTAGTAATCATTCATTTAGAGTTAAAGTCTGCAAAGCGCATGTGCAACAGCTTAGTGCTGTTTAAATATTACAGTTAAATTTTAAAGTAAAAGTGATACTAAAATAATTTTAAATCTTATATATGTTTAAATAAATGTTTGCGTGTGTTATTACTGGCAGTGGCTTCTTTTATTATTTTTAAATATTGAAAATATTTTTAAATAAGAATATATTTTAAAAATCTCTGCATCTCACTGAGCTAGTGGCATGGATCTTAACAGTGTGTATCTGCCTACTCAATAAATTTTCGAGGTTCAAGTAGCCTAGTGGCGCTCAGTAGCGCAGATACGGTAAGAATGGAACTTCCACAAATATCCAACCATTATAATTGGCCATGCAACATGAGCCGATGTTTAATAAACCACGAGTACCCTGAGTAAATTTTTTTCCAAAATGAAATATTTTATCTAATTACATAAAGTCGTATACTTTAAATTTTTTAAAAGCGCTGCCAGAAAGAAATAGCACACATATTAAAAACGAATAAAAAGATATTAATAATTTTAAAACTGTAATTTTTCTTTTAAAAAAAGTCAAAAGGTTGCAATTAATATGTTTTTTTGTTAATATATTATAACGGTCAGAGAAGTGGAAGTTCCAGTCTTACTGTATCTACGCTACAGAGCGCTATTAGGCTACTTGAACCTAGAAAATTTATAGAGTAGGCAGATATGCGCTGTTAAGATCCAATTTTTATATATATATATTTTATTCCGACCATCAGCCCCATGCCACTAGCTCAGTGAGATGCAGAGATTTATAACATATATTCTTATTTAAAAATATTTTCAATACAAAAAAAAATAAAAGCTACTGCCAGTAATAACATACACAAACATTTATTTAAACATATATAAGATTTAAAATTATTTTAGTATCACTTTTACTTTAAAATTTAACTTACATTTTAATTGGATTTTAGAATTTAATTTACATTTTAACTTTTATAAGTTCACACAGATGAGTTTAATATTTTATTAGAGTGTCCAGTATGAATAGACTACATAGCTTGCATTTGAAAAGAAAATATTCTATCCCTGATTTAACCTTAGGCCAAAAGTTTGCAGTCAAACCAACGCCAATCTATCTGATATATCAATGTATTCAATGCAGCATGAATACAACAGCACCAATACCATACTGTCAGGAATGTACATCTGAACAGCATGGTTATAGAAGACATTGACTCTCATCCAGACAGAAATACTACATCTGTCTGATGAGAAGAGCAATAAAAAAAACTCCATAGGAAGGGACTGCGTTTTCCATCTTACTATCCCATTCCATAGGCACAAAAAGAGTGTGCAGCGTATAATGCGATCCAGCACGTAGTGGACCTCATACTACATTTACTAATTACACTATATCCAATCCTTGACCCAATTTAACTACGAAACAAATAACTTAAGATTACCCTCCCTTAAACTAACATAACTACAAATCTATGCAGTCATTCATGCCCAACTTACATTTAACATTCATTAAAAGTTGTTTATACAAAAAAAAATCATAAAAAAAATTTAAAAGAATGAAAAAATAAATTAATGGAAATGATATTTTTTTTAAAAAAAAATATATATATATTCAATAAAATAATTAATAAAAAATTTAGTGAGATAGGAAATTCTACTTCTATTTAAATATTGAGAAGTTTTTGGAATCAAAGTTCTTACTGTTTTGAAAATGTTCATTGACTATTATATAGTTCTTACTGTTTTTAGAAAAAGTCCGTAGTTTCTAATTGCTTGTAATTTGGAAGGTGTTAATTCCCACGAAGTCATGAGAAGATCGATGTGTAGTTAGCCGTTGGTCCTTTATTGTAGCTGGTATTTAATTGCCGGGCCCAGATGTCCTATAGTCTGCAATATGGGAAAACGATGTTTCATTTTTTTAGAACAACTGAAGGAATTGAAAGTGCATCTTTCAATCCCTTCTCCAACTCTCTCTGACTTAACACATATCACCTCTCTCAATCACCTCTCTTTCCTTTTATAATCAACTTTCGGATTGAGTGTGCATTACATCATGATGATGATGACCCTTTCATTGTGGTCCATGTCCTGAGGGATTTCTTTTATTGGCTATTAGTTTCTGTTTTTTCTCTATGTGACCTTTACTTCTACATTTTGGAATGCTCAAGGGCTAGTTTACTTTTACTAATTAAAATAATCATTTCCATTTTATACAATAGAATTAATTAAATTATTGTACATTGTTTTTTATCTTTAAATCTTTCAAGTCTTTTTTTTTTTTTTAATATTTAGTTTTAATACTTTTTCTTTTTTTAATAAAGTTTTCTTTTAATAATTTTTCATCTGTGCGATTTTATATACACCTGGGTCTCGTTTTACGCAATAGATAGGTTCCTCAGAAAACACGCGCAAACAAAATCGCGCAAAAATAGACGTAACTTACATTGAAAAAGGGAGGATGCGGTCTGTGATTTTTCAAAATTCGCGTAAAAGCAAAGCACCAATGTAAAATTACTTTAAAATTCGTGCAAAAAAAAAAAATAAGGAAATAAAATATGACTAATAAAAAATTTCAAATTTGAAAAAAAAAATGATACAAGACAAACTTTTTTTAACTATAATATTTAATTTTATTCAAAATATTTTTATGCATAATTTATAGTACAGTAATTTAAATTTTTTTATACACGTTTTAATTATTATCGCTATTTGCTCAAAAAGATGTTCGTTTGCAAACTAGTAAAAAATCAGATTCTCATGTGATGTGATGTGATGTATTTGGCTTCTCCTTAAACGAAGTCAAGAATATCTCAGCAATTATTCTCACAAGAGGAAATACAACTAGCACCAAGTTCACTCTCATGTTGTATTAATGGTTTTCTGTTGATGACGATGATGATTTTATTAATTGTTTATGAACTTAGACTAATGATAATAAAAAGACATTTATTTACCACTGCTGGGAAAAATTTAATTAAAACTAACAACTAAAAATTAAATTCTTATTTTTGTCTTTAATTTTCAATTCCGTTTAAAAATCAAATTTCGTTTTACATCACATTAGTTTCAAGTCACCCGTAAGTAATTTTTAAATAATCATGTTAAATAAGTCCGCATAAAAAGAGACCCAGGTGTTTTAGAGTTTAGATGATTTTTAATTTTCAATTTTCAATTCTTAAAAGAGAAGTTTTTATTTGCGAACTTTTATTTTTCTGTCTAATTTAAAAAAAAAAAATTTAACAAAGTATGTGCCCGTTATAATATATATATAGAATAAAAATAATAATACAGAAAATATTTTTTCAGCAAATATTTATTTCTGCCTTTTTCAATGTAATTGAACTATTTTAATATTATACATTATGTGTAATACTCTCTATATCCACATAATAGAACTCAATATATATATATATATAATTTTTAACAAATTTATAAATATTAACTCTATATTGTGTTCTAGATAATTATATAAAATCCTATATATTTTATACTTTACATTTATATTAATATTAATGATTTATTTATTCTTATTTTAACTTATTTTTATCATTTTAATTATTTTATCATGAATTTATTCATGCATTGTCTAAATATAATAAAATTTTATATCTACTTTTATATTTTTTAAATTTTATTTTATTTTTATCATTACGTTCTCTTAACACTTGTAACAGCCTTTTCTTGAATACTATGGAGAAACAAAAGCGACTCTGTCAACAAGATTGTCCCAACACAGATATTTTTACAAGGCCCAAGCAGACCCGACTTGCAACTCAATATTCACAATGCATCAGAAATCAGCTAGGTCATGCATGTGAACCTGACAATCCAGGAATAGTCTGTAGGAAAAAAAAGATGTTAAGAGAATGGTTAAGGAGGCATGTTTTATTGTCATGGACAAAAAAGCTATAAATAAAAATGATGCATGTAATAAAATTTCTAAGCAATGTATTAATTAGATTTACACCTATAGTTCAACTAATTTACATGTATCTGCATATATTTGCATATAGTAACTGGGTTATGCTTACTCTTTATTGCCCATGATTATGAGATCTAAGTTCTCTTGAAAGCACTTGGGCACTGATTGTTATGTATCAAAGTTTACATTTATTTTATAATAAATTGTGATTTAATTTGAACAAGCACTGCTTTCATGCACTGATTTGTGCATTAAAATTATATATATATATATAATAGGCAGCTGAGTGTGAAATAATTTCTATTTATAATTTTTACTTTAATAATTAATAAAGCAAGTCATATATAACATGACATTACTTTTATTTTAACTTCCTCTGGGAGTATTTTTTGTAACAACTTATTTATTTTATTTCCTAAATTTATATATATATATGATTAATAGATGGTGTTTTATCAAAAACACTGTCAAAGTGTATGTTTGTTTACATAAACGTCAGAGTAAGCATTCACTATCTCTAACGTTAGATCCACCTTCAGATCATGATTTCAAGCTATTTGCTATCATCAATGAAGGAATAGGAATAAGAAACTAGATCTAAACACTAACTCGGAGCATTTATGAAACAATTTCTATTTAGCTTGCAAGCATGATTTTTTTTTAGACATCGTATTGTCTTCAAACTCAGCATAGCAAGCCAGATAGCTATATGGGTCTGATAGCTATATGGGTCTGATATCAGTTCAGTATCACCACATAGTAGAAGCCTCTGCAGTATATATCATTGCAAGAAAAACTCAAAGGTACATTTATGAAAAACAAAAAAACAAGTTTTACTTGCTAACGCTTGTATTTATGATCAATAGATGGAATTTTACCAAAAACACCGTCAAAGCATATGTTTGTTTACATAAACGTCAGAGTAAGCATTCACTATCTCTATCGTTAGATCCACCTTCAGATCATGATTTCAAGCTATTTGCTATCATCAGTGAAGGAATAGGAATAAGAAACTAGATCTAAACATTAACTCTGAGCGTTTATGAAACAATTTCTATTCAGCTTGCAAGCGTGAATTTTTTAGACATTGTAATGTCTTCAAACTCAGCATAGCAAGCCAGATAGCTATATGGGTCTGATATCAGTTCAGTATCACCACATAGTAGAA
This sequence comes from Epiperipatus broadwayi, assembly GCA_028023455.1. Taxonomy (NCBI): domain Eukaryota; kingdom Metazoa; phylum Onychophora; class Udeonychophora; order Euonychophora; family Peripatidae; genus Epiperipatus; species Epiperipatus broadwayi. Next base: position 7,901,746 of record JAQFVV010006232.1, read on the forward strand.
GCCTCTGCAATATATATCATTGCAAGAAAATCTCAAAGGTACATTTATGAAAAACAAAAAAACACGTTTTACTTGCTAACACTTGTATTTATGATCAATCAATAGATGGCATTTTACCAAAAACACCGTCAAAGTGTATGTTTGTTTACATAAACGTCAGAGTAAGCATTCACTATCTCTATCGTTAGATCTACTTTCAGATGATGATTTCAAGCTATTTGCTATCATCAGTGAAGGAATAGAAATAAGAAACTAGATCTAAACATTAACTCTGAGCGTTTATGAAACAATTTCTATTCAGCTTGCAAGCATGAATTTTTTAGACATCGTAATGTCTTCAAACTCAGCATAGCAAGCCAGATAACTATATGGGTCTGATATCAGTTCAGTATCACCACATAGTAGAAGCCTCTGCAATATATATCATTGCAAGAAAATCTCAAAGGTACATTTATGAAAAACAAAAAAACACGTTTTACTTGCTAACACTTGTATTTATGATCAATCAATAGATGGCATTTTACCAAAAACACTGTCAAAGTGTATGTTTGTTTACATAAACGTCAGAGTAAGCATTCACTATCTCTATCGTTAGATCTACTTTCAGATCATGATTTCAAGCTATTTGCTATCATCAGTGAAGGAATAGGAATAAGAAACTAGATCTAAACACTAACTCTGAGCATTTATGAAACAATTTCTATTCAGCTTGCAAGCGTGAATTTTTTAGACATCATAATGTCTTCAAACTCAGCATAGCAAGCCAGATAGCTATATGGGTCTGATATCAGTTCAGTATCACCACATAGTAGAAGCCTCTGCAATATATGTCATTGCAAAAAAACCTCAAAGGTACATTTATTGATCATAAATACAAGCGTTAGTAAGTAAAACAAGACTGAAAATGGCGCTAGTTGTACATCACATCACAAATAAAAATAAAGTGTCTAACAGGTTTCTCTGGGCATAATTGCTGAGAGATTCTTGACTTTGTTTAAGGAGAAGTCACAATATATCACATCACATTGAATCTGATTTCTTACCAGTCTACAAATGAATGCTAGTGTTAATGATTAAAATATGTATGAAAAATGTAAAATTAAATACTGTTGTTAATAAAAAATGTAAAAAAAGTTTATCTTGTATTAATTTTTTTCAAATATTTGAAATTTTTTATTAGTCATACTTTATTTGCTTATTTTTTTAATGTGAATTTTAAAATAATTTCTCCTTGTTGCTTTCCTTTTATGTGAATTCTGAAAATTACAGACCCTATCCCCCATTTTTCAAGGTAAGTTAAGTCTGTTTTTGTGTGATTTTTTTTAATGCAGTTTTCTGTGGAACCTATCTACCACATAAAACGAGACCCAGGTGTATCTTTGTTTTTTATTAATTTTGTTTTTAATAATTAGTTACAAAATTTTAATATCAAAAAACTATTTGACTTCACATACTATGATATTTACTTCTAATATCTTTATGGAACCATAGTGTACTGTAGCTTTTAATACATCTATTAAAGTCTCCAAGAAAAAAAAGGGCAACAAGAAACAAAAACTTTCCAACCCTAAATTTTCTAAACTTAATGATGAAGTGAGATGCTATGATATAAATAGGCCTATGCACCATTAAGCAACCCAAATTTTAATATTATTAGTTTCTCATTAATTTATCTAGAAATTCTACAAGTAGAAGATATAAAATTAAATCATACAGTAAATCTACCACAAGGCAGTTTCCTTTCATTTGACTGTTCATTTCAAAAATATTATAGATATCTACTTGATCAATGCAACTTTTCTTCTGCCAAGAACAAAATTATGCGATCTATTTAACAATAACTACTCTTCTGCATTCAGATCTTAAAAGGTCTGCATCCCATAAACATACACAGAGTGATATTATATAAAATGGTTAAAAGCTTACCAATTAAAAAACATTTTTTTTACAGCAATAGCTTTGCGTTTTGAAAAAATAAGAACAATATTAGCGATTTCCAGAATGATAATTTGTAAACGTCTTACAAACTTTCAACAATATTTCATAAAATTTTCTTATCACATACTTATAATATGATTAAGAATATTTTGACTGCATTCATATAGGTACTAATAGGCTGAAATTCTAGTTGTGATCTTTAGCTCAATATCTTTAAAAATATTTGAGATAGAACTTTGTCACATAGCTTTGATTATATATTAATGATAATATCCATTCACAAGATGTTAAAAGTGACTAAAAACCATTCCCTACCTTGTGAGAGTGGTACAGTGAAAATTACACTACAGAGATTATTCATTATTAGATAATCTCTAGGCTAATAAATGTCTACTAAAAATTATTAATGTGACTTAGAATTAATTATTATGAGGATTGCAAACAATGACAAATTATCTAGGGTAAATTTAATTAAAACATTATTATGTCATAATATCTAATGATCAAATACTTCTAAATGCCTTTGGGGAGAAAACATATTTTTAAAAACTTATTTCAACCTACTACTGATTTTCTGTTTCTTAAATTAAGCCATCAAATTAATCTTTCCACTCACCCGGCTTCATTTATGATGTTTCTTAAAAAGTGGTAGAAGAGATGCAAAAAGCTTTTAATTAAGTTTAAATAAATACTTTCTCTCAAAAGTAATTTACAAAGAATGATTTATAACATTCATTGGTTCATTTAAAACTTACACATTTCTTAAACTTTTTTTTTTTTAAATTGAAGTTTGATTTTTTTTTTCGTATAATAATTGTTTTTATTATATATATATATATAAATAATCTTTCTAAAAATATTTTATTATAAATATTTACTAAAGAAATTATAATTTTAACAATGTTTCTAATATAGAAGCGGTAACTTTTGGATGTTGTACCACATCAAAGCTTAAAATAAAGGAATTGTGATAGGATTTAACTATTTCTTTTTTCAAATAATATATGCAATTTTAGAATATTTACTAATGCTAATAATATTCAATATAAATAATACATATAGCACATACACTAAAAAATACTTGTGAAATAATTTAAATAAAAATGTTAAATACATCAACATAGCATACTTTTGGCTAACTTGTAGTCATCATATTCATAGTTATAATTATCCAAGATCTTTGCCTGATTTATAAAAAACCCACAAAAGAGTTGATTTACATAAAATTTGCTTATAAGATGTAAATGAATTTATTTAAATGAGCCACTTTTTTGACAGGAGGATGCAGGATTCTTTATTGTTGATTGCATAAATATTGTTGGTGATGTGCCAGACTTCTTTAATTTCTTTCAGGACAGACAATACTGGCAAATGTGAGTTCAAAACTGTGACCATGTTTATGAATTCATGTTTCAGGAAAATAGATTTAATATCTGTATTAGTTTTAAATTGATTGTATTGATATTTTGCCATTGCTGTCAAAAACACAGTTTGCAAAGAAAGGCTCATCAACTGTTGAGGCAGCAATTTTATATAGAGTGGTAATCAATACAATCAGAAACAACAAAAATGTGATCCAGTTGAAGTTCATCTGGAAATTAAATCAGCATTTAATTAATGCATTAACAAATACATCAATACCAAGGGCATTAACCTACTTGATTGTAAATCTTCTAAGTCATCAAATTCAGATAACTCTTAGTGGAAAGTACTCATTCCATTTAACTTGATTCCACAAAGTACACCATTGAATGCTCTTTTATTCACATTTTATATTGATCCTCTCCTTAAAGCAATTAAAAATGAGATGATTGGAATATTTATACCTCGAATGGAAACAAATGTTTCATATTTTGCATACATGGATGGCATACAAATCATTGTCAACTAAAAAACAGATGCCAAAACTAATAAAAATTCTAAATAATTATTCATACAAATATAAATTGGAGTTTAATTTAGAAAAATCCAATGCATGGTCTATGCTCTGATGATGCCACCATGAACAATATTTTAATAGAAAGCATAGCTCATATAATTTCATTTTCATTTGAATAACTCTGAAAGTTGGCCATAGATACAGGGAAAAGTAATGAATAAAGTTGAAAATATAATTACTTCTCTTTCCAGGTTATATTTATCACTCTATGCCAAGGTGGCCCTTCTCAATCTGTTAATAATGACATGAGTCACATACTATTAAATGTAAAGGAAATTGCTGTGGGGGTGGTTATAGCATCAACATCCCTAAGTAAGATTCTGCACCTACTATCTCAAAATGGATTGGGTTTACATTCTATAAAAAATTTCCAAAATAAAAAAAAACAGTCTTATACCATTATATATAAGGATATTTCCATATCTAGAAATAGTTTTTAAAATTACACCAACATACAGGTTGCCCCTCATAGGCAATTACTGGAATAAGTTAATTTCTTTTTGATGCACTCCCTTCAAAAAATAAAAGTATATACTGGGAAATATATTCAACCAGTGCTTCCCCAATCCAATGATAATAACAAATCCCTTTTAAACATAACCAAAAAGCAGTTGACTAAAAAATTTAAATACTGGTCATTAGGGCCAAAATATTATGATTTTCCCTAAAACTAAATCTTGAAGCACTTCTCAGCCTTTATTTCTACATATATAAAAGGAAATGTACTAACATTGAAGACCTATGCAAACTATGTCAGAGAGAATCAGAAACACAATCACATTTTTTATTCATGTTCCCCAAGTTTAATAATATTCAGTGGAATATCCCCAAAATATTTAAAAATGGAAATTACAACTTACATACACTTCTCAATGCATATAAATAAGGATTTATTCACATATTCAAGCCAGCACATGTATATTATTATCATTACGGTATACAAGATGTACATTTATGTATGGTTCAAATACAAGCAGACACCCTAATTTCACAAAGAATATTTATTCAGATACATCATTAATGTGACTTCATTCAAATTTATGATATGACTATTATAAAATGATAATTAGATAATTAAAAGCAAAAAAGACATTAATACAATGATATATGTAAAAAAGATGTAAATCCTATGAAGCAGTCAGAAAATGCTAAGCTGCTTTCTAGATCATGTTTTTTTTCATTACACATAGGTTATTTTTCAAATCTCTAGTATGAAATAAAACGAATATATAATGTAAATCACATATCTATCTGTTTAAAACTTTATAGTCTTTTCTTACTCTACCCTATTTATATGGTAATAAGTACTCCATTGTAAACTTATAATTCAAAAAGCCTTTTGAAATGAAAGGTGATACTTTTGCACCATATGCAGTTACCATCTGGAAATTCAAACACGAGAATAAACCCAACATTAATATAAATAACCATTATTCTCTCTAGAGCCAACCAAAGGCAATAAGACTCTAGGTACTGAACCATTATCAAGAGAAAGATAAATATAACATTTACTTTTAATAGACAGGGTATGAGCACAGACTTTCACATGACCCATTACTCTCCACACTATCTCATAACACTGATACACCTGAACACACATATGTCGAAAAGATATACGTATTTCATGCTAAACCAGCAATCATCAGTTGGTCCAGATTATCATCTCTACACATGTGTGTTCAGGTGTATCAGTGTTATGAGATAGTGTGGAGAGTGGTGGGTCATGTGAAGGTCTGTGCTCATACCCTGTCTATTACATATATAGACACAGGTGTATATAAGCCTGTGTATTTCATCATTTACTTTTAAATAACTTTGCAGAAATAATTTAAAAATCACTAAACATTATGCTGCAATGAAATCAAGTAACACACACACTATAAATTCATAAAACAGATCACTGAAGAAATATAAGCCATTTACACAAATATTTTTGTAATTATTTAATAAAACTGACTGACAATTATTAAAAAATAACATGCTAATATGATAATTCAACCTTAAATACATTTTTATCAAAAATACAATTTTTATAGCAAATAACATTATATTTTATTAACTCCAAATCATTAAATTAATCCACATTAATTGTAAGTAGAATTGTTTTCCTTTCAATAGCTAAAAATCCTTTTCATCACTTTGTAGGGAAAACCAAAATAAATAAATAAACATGTTTAAAAAGAAAATATTACATTAATAACAATTGTTTATTATGACTAAATATTATTTATAAAACAAAATTATAACTATGAGAAAATTTTAAACTAGCTAAAAATCCTTTTTATAATTTTGGAGAAGAAATAATATATTGGAAAAAGTCTCCATAAACTAAATAATACTTAATAACATTATTAATTATTACTTAATTTTAAAACTCATCTATAAATTTAAATATAATATGCACATTAAAGTACCTTTTTACTGTGGATATATTTTTCTTTGGAGTCCTTGGGCAGTCATAAAGTTCATTTTTTTCATGGGTTGTCTTCTTGTAGACTTATCCATTAACATTATGTGCAGTCTAATATAGTCTTTTCTCCATTTTGCAACATAACATTTTCAAGGCTAATACAGAAAGAATCTATACATTTTCTTTCTAAAAATTGTCCAAGTAATCTAATATAAAGACAAAAGTCATTCATGGTTTTTGATAGAGAGAAGGTTTCTTGCATATTACTTCAGGGCTATGCTTGTTCTACATTTTCTTTAGAGAACAGGCTATATGGAAGTTGAGATACTTAACTTGTAGCTAAACTTAGCATATAGTTTTATTTATATTAGAAAACATTTTAAAAGCTAAACTTGTTTTATCCTGCTGTTGAGTCAAAAAAAATTCTACTGTCCTCCCCAACAACTGGTTCAAGAAAAACTGCTGCTAATGCTCTCCTCAATAGTTTAGCCTAAAATACCTGTTATCTGCAAGACACAGAGGTCTACTGATTTAACCAAATGGTTATGGTCCTTTTTTAAAACAATCCTGTTTTCAACCAATCACAATCTCATCTACCACATGACCAAATTAAACACTGATCATTAGGGTTACTTTTTATGAAAGATTATTTCCCTCTTTCAAAGTTAAAATTGCTAAACAAGTCAGGATAAAAAGTTAAATTTTATGTGTATTGTTTCTTCTTATGCTAAAACGGTAATTATTTAATTACCCTTGATTTGGTAAATATTGTTTCTTGTTTTGGAAAAAGATAAAGAGAAAAAACAATTTCAATCAATTAAAACAAAAATTTAACAAAATGATAATTTTTTTTCTTTTCTTTTAAAACTTTAATTTATCTTTCTAATTATTATCTTTAATAAGTTAAAATTACCAAAGAGAAAATAAACAAAAATTATTTATTTGATTTCATACATTCTCTCTTTTTACTTAACCAAATATAATATCAAAAAAAGTTTTCAAATTATCGTAACATGATTTTAACAAAAACATTAGTGTTTGATATTATAAAAAACATACAGGAAAATTAAATATTATTTTCCCATTAATTTATTCTAAATTTAACAATCTTTTAATAATGGCATAACTAGAGTTGGCCACTGTCTACAATATTACAATATATATCTAACCTCCATTACATGCATTGTGTTTTGCTTTATTATACTTTAGTTTTTTGTTTATATATAAATATAATGTTCGTTAATTAAAAACTATTGTAATAACAATAAAAATAATAAATATAATGATATTTAACTATTATATACAGTCTTTCAATCCAAGAAGTACTTTTAGATAATTCCTTAATACTCCTCAACTGCTATTGAATTTAAAAAATATAATGGAAGCAAACATCATCAACTCAGATCTCATGAATTGTGAATTTTAATGTTAGTAGTTTGCCTATTAATTATATTCATTTTATTTCTATTTATTAAAATTGCCTCCTAATTTTTCTTTTATTATGGGTTCTCTCTTCATGAAAAATCTTAACTCTTTCAATATCAAACTTAAATTTATATATACATGTCCTTTCATGATCAAAAAAAACTGAAACACTCATTAAATCACTATTATTTTCACTTTTCACATGCTTATATAACAATTCATGCTCTGTTAATCTTTCCCCAATACTACTTCTCAATTCACTTATATATGATAACATAGTTCCACAAAAAATGTGATTCACAACATAATTTTTTTGCTTGATAGGTATGACATTTTTAGAATTATTCACTAACTTATTAACATTATTTCTAACACAAAATGAAACATTAAACACATTCTTATAAATATATAAAAAAATACACTCGAAGATTTGAAATATATGGAATAGATATCCATTTTTATTATCAATCTTCAACTCCTTTAAATCATTATAAGTCCTTTTAAATTGACATAAAATACTGTTCAATCTTATAATCAACTTCAAGCACCCCTTGGCAAATATCTCAATGTTTTTTTAATTTCATCAAACAAATAATGACATAATTTTTGATTACAAAACAAAAAAGATCTGACATCTTGTGCATAATTGATAGATTTTATTTACAATTTATATACCACTTTTTTCCAATAGTTTGATTATTAATTTATAACTAAACATAATATTATCTCTTGGAATAAAAAATCCAAATATGTACGACATTTGTCTTGTGCTTTTTCAATAGTCCATTTCAAACCATTCAAATTAGTTAACTCATCAACAAGATAATTAATTGTATTGGTATTTCTATAAACAAAAACATCACCCACATACCTTTTGTAAATTTTAATATCTTTAAAAGTGCACATATCTAAAATACTACTGTCACATGTCAACAAAATCAATTTGCAATATTATGCATAGGTCAATCTGTAGATATTTTATAATATCCACCTTCAAAAAAAGAAATAATGTTATCAAAAACTTTTAAAGAATCAATAACAAATTTAATAACATATTCACAAGAACTTTTATTTTTTAATGCATGCTCAATTCTTTTATGGCATCCATTCTATCTATAGAACCATACATTTCTGTCAAATCAAATGAAGCAATAACATTAATCTCATTAATTACTGTATTTTATCTACAAAATCAAAAGATTAAGCAATAGTATTTTTCTCAAATCCTAAAATCTCTTGTAACAGTTTACCAATATATTTAGAAGACTGGTATATAAATGGACCACCAAAATCTATCATAATTCACAGAAGATTATGTAATTTTATATTTTCAAAAATATGAGGACATATATCTTATAATGCACATTATTTAATGGCTGTTAAGGAAAATTAAAAAATTACACAAAAGTACTTCTGCAGATAGTAAATTACTGTTACATTCATTATTTTTATTGTTATATACAAGGACATATAGTGCAGAAATGATATATCTTACAGTACACATTATTACTTAAGGCTTTATTTTTAGCTTTTTAAAAAATATTATTAATATATGTTCTTCTCTGACCTCCATATTATATTCTTCAACTTAGTTTCTGTTTGATTGAAGAATATAATATGGATGGTCAGAGAATGAAATTAATTAATATTTTTTTAAAAAAAGAATAAAGCCATAAGTACTATTGTGTACTATAAGATATATTGTTCCTGCACTATAAGTCCTCATATTTTTGTAAATATAAAATTACATAAAGAAGGTAATTCAATGCAAATAATCATTAATTTTGGTGGTTCATTTATGTATCAGTTTTCTAAATATATCGGTAAGCTGTTACAAGAGATTTTAGGATTTGGGAAAATTACTATAGCTTCATCTTTTGATTTTGTAGATAGAATTAAAAATACAATGATTGATGGGAGTAATTTTATTGCTTCATTAATATGATAGAAATATATGGTTCTATAGATAGAGTTAATGCCATAAAAGTAATTGAACATTTATTAAAAAGTAAATGTGTTTGTAAATACATTATAAAATGTATTGATTCTTCAAAATTTTCTGATAACTTCTTTTGAAGGTTAATATTATAAAATGTCTAAAGGTTGGTCTATGGATCTTTTTGCTGTTGCACAAGTTTGCAATTTTGTTTTGTCTATATATGAGAGTAGTATTTTAGATATATGTACTTTTAAAGATATTAAAATTTACAAAAGTTATATGAATGATGTTTTTGTTTGTGGAAATACCAATATTATAAGTTTGCTTGTAGAGAAGTTAACTCATTGGAATGGCTTGAACTGGACTATTGAAAAAGAACAGAACAAAAGTATTAAGTACTTGGATTTATTTATTACAAGAGACAATAGTATGTTAAGTTATAAATGAATAATCAAATCATTCCAAAAAAAGGATATAAATTGTAAATCAAATGTACCAATTATGCACAAAGTGGCAGGTTTTAGAACTTTTTTTGTTTGTTAATGAAAAATTATGACCTTACCAATGTGATTAATTAAAAAATATTGAGATATTGCCAAGGAATTGCTTGAAGTTGGTTATAAATTGAATAGATTAACAATATTTTATATCAATTTAAAAAGACTTATAATGATTTAAAGGAGTTAAAGATTGATAATAAAAAATGGATATCTATTCCATATATTTCAAATGATCAAGTGAAATTTTTAAAAATGTGATTAAAGTTTCATTTTGTTTTAGAAATAATGTTAATAAGTTAGTGAATAATTCTAAAAGTGTCATACCTGTCAATCAAAAAAGTAATGTTGTGTGTCAAATTTTTTTGGATGTATGTTATATAGATGAATTGAGGTGCAGTATTGAGAAAAGATTAAAGGAGCATAAATTGTTATACAAACATGTGAAAACTAAAAATAATGATTTAATGACTGCTTCACTTTTCTTGGATCATAAAAGAATATGTAAATATACATTTAAGTTTGATCTTGAAAGTGTTAAGATTCTTCAAGAAGAGAGAAACCATAATAAAATTAAAATTAAGGCAGCAATTTCAATAAATAGAAATAAAATGAATATAAAAAATACGCAAACTTCTAACATTAAAATTCGGGATTTGTGGACATGAATTGATGATGTTTGCTTCCATTATGTTTTTTGAATTTAATGGCAGTTGAGGAGGGTTAAGGGATTAACTGAAAGTACTTCAATGAATTGAATGACAGTATATAATAATAAATTACTGTTATATTTATTACTTTTATTGTTTTATATGTATTGTAAGAGTATGGTCCTGACCTATTAAAAACAAAGAGGATTTGAAACAAAATGTATTTAATTAAAAGTATAACTAATCTATTAACACCCTTTGTTATGTAAAAACAAATTATAACATTAATTATATTATGTTATGTTAAATCTACTGACTACAAAATAAAAGTAATTGATACTCAATTGACCAAATTCCTGAACATGGTATAAAGAGTAACAAAGAAAGATGAGATTTAAAATTAAATTATTGCATTATTTTTTTTTTAAAAAACAAAAATTCTTAAAGAGACTAGAAATTAAAACTCTTAAACAATGAAAATGCATGCATAATATATAATATGCTCAAGATATAGACTGATAAGTAAAACAAAAAATGAATTGTTTTAATCAAGATGAAAAAGGATAATAATTTTTTAAAGTTATCAACATGCATTAAAATAATGTTTAGAAATGAACTAATGTTCCATTTATAAAGTGATTATGTTGTAATGCATTAAAGATCAGCCTTTTCAAGCTATTATGCATGCGCTTTTTATGAGTGTTAATAATAAATGAATACTTTCACTCCAATACAAGATATGGTATTCAAGAAAGAATAAAAAGCGCATGCATAATAGCTTGAAAAGGCTGATCTTTAATGTATTACAATTTATAAAGCACAGCGCTATAAAAATAAAAGTGATTATGTTATAAAAGAACAAATTATCTGCAAAAGCTATTGAAAACAATTATAAAAGAAAAAGTTTATAAAGGTCAAAGGAGTAATATACTTAAGGAGTAATGTATTTAAAAAAGAATAAAAAGTGCATGCATAATAGCTTGAAAAGGCTGATCTTTAATGTATTACAATTTATAAAGCACAGCGCTATAAAAATAAAAGTGATTATGTTATAAAAGAACAAATTATCTGCAAAAGCTATTGAAAACAATTATAAAAGAAAAAGTTTATAGAGGTCAAAGGAGTAATATACTTAAGGAGTAATGTATTTAAAAAAGAATAAAAAGTGCATGCATAATAGCTTGAAAAGGCTGATCTTTAATGTATTACAATTTATAAAGCACAGCGCTATAAAAATAAGTGATTATGTTATAAAAGAACAAATAATCTGCAAAAGCTATTGAAAACAATTATAAAAGAAAAAGTTTATAAAGGTCAAAGGAGTAATATATTTCCATAGAAAAAACTTAAATTATTAATTCCAAGGAAATTAATTCATGTAAAATTTTATTACTTATCAACACAAGGCTCATAAAAGGAATTTTAGCTATCTGAAGAAACAAAAAAACCACACACCTTCTAATCTGTAGCTGATATTAATTCTAATGAATATTAAGCAATACAGAAGGGTGTGCAGTTAGAAGACTCATTAAATGTTGCAGATGGGAGATTGCTAAGTCATATGCCTATTAATAATTCAATTTTATAAGCTAATAACATCAAAAATGTCTTCACCATCACCAGAAGGACAGTATTCACAAAGATCATGGAGAAAGCAGCAGTAAATAGAGGAACATTACCGGTTCACTGGCAAGTCATCAACCAATTACCTAGAGATTGACCAGACAACATCAAATATATTACTAACTCCCAAGATCCAGGAATTTTCCTAATCTAGAAGGAACCAGCCATCTTATAACCTATGTACCCACATGCTGAACAATTTCAATTATCCAAATTATATATGTATTATGTAGAACCCATTTTTCTTGTTGTACGACTCTTTGCTGCTATTTTTTATTGAAAGAATTAATGATTCCGCCCTATAATAATCATCATAATTATGTAATGGGAGGTTTTATAGGTCAAACACTATAATTTTTAATTGTAATAAAATCTAGATCCTAATTCCTAGATCTACCAACTAAATGACTGACTGGTATTGAGGTGAGATTTTATTTATAAAATATTAAATTCACACACTAATACAGGGCAATTTTATATTTTATTGTTAAATTAACTTGATTACTATTATTTGGTATTCTGTATAACTGACTAAACCTCTTGTATGAATGGCTATTGCTATCATAAACACCAAAACATCAAGGGGGACTTCATACCCAAAGATGACAGTCAGTAAATCATGAAGCATTGCCATAGATTAGACAAATTAAAGCCAGAAAATAGAAGGATTATTCAACATAATAATCATATCAAATTAATCATGAATTACGTTGTTAAACTAAGTGAATGTTTAAAGCAGGTAATGAATGACCATCTTACATGGGCTCAAAGGTTAGGGGATAATCATAATATTTTATGAATCAAATGGATGATCTGACCTACCCAAACATCAAATTGATTTGTTATAAAAGATTGTAAATCCCCCATAATGGAATAAAGTTGTTAATCATTTATTTTATTTAATTAGAATTTGTGTATGTTTCCTCAATTATCCGACTTTCCATTTCCCATGCCATATCATTTATCTATTTTTCCATTAGCTCATGCCATATCATTTATCTATATTTTCATTATTCATGCCATACTACACACATAACTCAGATATAATATATTTAGTTGATATCAAACTTATGATAATCATCATCCTAGCTTATGAAAATCATGCATATAAACACAAAGTTTGAATACTGAGATGTAACAGGAATATGAGGAGAACCAACAATGTTGAAGACTTAAAGAGCAACCATATGGTAATGATATATATATCAGAGTTGAATTCAGCATATTATCAAATATGACACATTTATACCTGGTAAACATTAAGGAATTAAACTCATATCAACAGCTCAACATACAAATAAAATAAGTGATACAAGTAGTCATTTATTCTGTTACATTTCAATTAATGACCAATTACTGTGGCTAATTACTGTCCAGTTGTATAGGTATAAATATGGTCTCATACATAATGAACCATTCCATTACAACTGGTGCACCCAATTGTTGGATATGAATCACATATATTAAGATTCCAATATTCACCCCTTCCATTACAAATGGGCAGTCAATTGATGGAGCATGAACTCATATGGTTGTCATATCCATTTGGTTAAAGTAAATATTGTAATGGGATTTGATGTTTTGAGTTTATAAAATTTGAAATTTGTACTGGATTTACAAGGTTGAGACTGGTTTTACCGGTTTATTATTACTATTTTTAGTTAATAGTTCATAATTAATTGTTAATTATTTGGCTTTATGACACGATTACTCAAGCAGAAAAGTAAAATATGATCAATACTTACATATTAATCATACCTCTAGTCAGATCAAGATTTAATAAAAATACTAAAACAATGGTTATTTTTCCAGATTGAGGTACTCCTCACTATTGCAAGAGCATAGACACATCTCACAGAAATATCTACAATAGGTTTAAACCCTACAAGTGCCATCCAACCATTTGACTGGAACCCATGAGATGACATTATCATGCTTCAAGGGCTTGACCCATTGCTTGCTATTATAACATGAGATCAGCAATACAGAATATCTAAGTATAATGATCTATTTAATCATAGGTAAATTGACAGAAAGAGAAATATAAATGAGACTAATAATTTACAACACATTTATTAAAATAATAAAACATAAATAATAAGGAATCTTTAAACATAAAAACAAAATATGAATACTTATATAAATTAGTATAATTAATAGCAATCCTATGCTTATTTAAAAGTAATAATTAACACTTATAAATGATGTTTAATGTTCTATTTAAAGATAAAATTTAAAAGTTCAATACTTGAAATAAAAATTCAAAAGTTCTATTAATGATGTCAATGTATATATTACCTAGGTTTAAACACAGTCTCTAGTTTTTCATATGGATGGCCACCCCTGTCTTCTGATCTGATCAGATTCATGGTAGGCATACATTTTCAGTATCTGGATGCTTCTTTCTTGCTCTGCATACTACTGTGTGGGCTGTTTCCAGTGATTTGGTAGGGCACATTAAACATTGACAAAAGGCAAGTCAAAGTAATATTACTGCATCTGACTATTAGCATACAGGAAAACAGCAGAGGAAAAATGAATGACCCTCCCCCACAATGGTCTAGCAATGCATTTCTATCAATATGACCAAAGAACGATTACTTCATCATGCTGTACTTCATTATTTTAGCTGCTTGTAGATTTTCTTTCGATGCTCTAGCTGACCTCGGTTTAAATCAAATTGAGTATGTTTGCACATGCATATTCTGCATAATCTATTTTAATACATTGTACAGGCTTACACCTGCCTTTATATATGTATGCGGGATTCGAACCCAGACTTTCACCCAACCTACAACTCTCAGTGCCATCTTATATTGCTGACTCACCTGATCACACATATATTGAAAAGATAAATAATCACCAATATAAGTATTTTGTGCTAAACCAGCACTCATCAGTTGGTTCATATTACCATCTCCACACATATATACAATTAGTACTCAGCGTTATATTAAAATTACACCAATTTTCATACTTTGATGAGTGCTGCTTTAGCAAAAAATATGTATATTGGTGATCATTTGTCTTCTCAACATGTGTGTGTGATCAGGTGAGTCAGCAATATAAGATGGCACTGGAGAGTTATAGGTCGTGTGAAAGTCTGAGTTCGAATCCTGCATATATTACATATATAACTGCAGGTGTAAGACTGTACAATGTATTAAAATAGATTATGCAGAATATGCATATGCAAACACACACTCAATATGATTTAAACACGCATTTTAATTATTCTTCACATTAATGCTTTTCGTATTTTTTTTGTTAAATTGTTTTTTTAAATGTAGATTTTAAAATATGTTTTTGATTTAATAACTTAATAAATTTAATGATTAAATGATTATAATTCTTCATGTCACAGCTCTAATACCACAGTAATTCCATCTATTATATTTTTATCTGAATTAATAATTTAATTAGAATAGTTGTTTCTAATTCTTTTATCTGCTATTTTAATTCACAAATATTTTCTGTAAAACTGCTGTAAAATGATAATGAAAAATAAAATCATCCTAGTATCGCTATGTTATGTACAACTAAACATCACATGATCAATATGTCATACTAGCACATAATTGTTACTAAACAAAGCAAAACTCTCTTCACAAAGTAGTGCCACCCTGTGCCAATCAGAGTAATCAATGGATGCCAGAAGGCTTGTGCATAAAATCCCTATCTAATGCCTACTCATCCAATATCCCCAGACCAGTTTCTGGCTTGTGGCAATCATCAGTGAGGAGCCTTGGATCTGATAGCACTGCGCCTACATCTTAGGATCTAATGCAACCCTCCAGCAACCACCTTTTATCTCCACTTAACTACAAAACTATAAGAATGAAATTGAAAACGCAATAATATTTTCAATCTAAGCTCAATAGCTTATATAGTCATATGGGTCTGAAGGCATTAGATAGGGATTTTATGCACAAGCCTTCTGACATCCATTGATTACTCTGATTGGCACAGGGTGGCACTACTGTATGGAGAGTTTTGCCTTATTTAATAACAATTATGTGCTAGTATGACAGTGATCATGTGATATTTAGTGGTTTAATACCAATACTGCCTAATAGGATAGTGGTGGCTATGGTTGTTAAAAGAACCAAAGCCACCAAAATGTATGGGTACTGAATTAAGTTCAGACCCATATGACTATATAAGCTATGGAGCTTAGATTAAAAATATTACTGTGTTTTCAATTTCATTCTCATAGTTTTGCAGTTAAATGGAGATACAAGGTGGTTGCTGGAGGATTGCATTAGACCCTAAGATCTAGGTGCAGTGCTCTCAGATCCAAGGCTCCTCACTGATGATGGTCACAAGCCAGAAATTAGTCTGGGGATATTGGATGAGTAGGCATTAGATAGGGATTTTATGCACAAGCCTTCTGGCATCCATTGATTACTCTGATTGGCACAGGGTGGCACTACTGTATGGAGAGAGTTTTGCCTTGTTTATGTTATGTACTTTTATTATTGCTGTTCAAATTGAAATAAATAATTCCTAAAATTTGATAATATTCTGTGTTTAAGATTTGATGTGCCCAAGTTTTAGTCCTGCTGAAATGCTTATATAATAATCTACAAGCCATGTAGCTTATATTCATTGATTTTTAGATGTGATATGATCTAGTTTTTCTGTGACTATTTTTATATGTAATTTAAATATAACTTTTTTTAGTAGCCTGATATAGATGAAATAATGTGGAAATCCCCAGCAAACTATATAAACATTAAGTGTCAGTTTTATAAAATATAAAATGGGCTTATTCTGTTTGATATTTACTGACAGTTAGACTACATATAGCTCACAGGAAGTTTTCAGTATTTCTGCATTATTAAATTTAGTTTATATATTTTTTGTTGGTTTGAATCTAAATGTCTTTATAGAATAGTTACAATGATTTTAATAAAAATCTTATATAAAAAACTGTCAGAAGATAGATTGATCTATAATTTCTAATATTTCCATTTACATCTTTTTAATAATTTCAATGATCAACTTCTACATGTACCATTTTATAGCCCCTATCATTTATTTGGGTTATATTTGCAACATTTTATTTTTACAATTAAAAACTTATTCTATATTGTATTTCAATAGTTTTTATTTATTTTTTCATAATACAAGGTTACAAATAAAAAAACGTTCTTAAAAATAAAATTTCAACATTGCAAATGTAGAGAAAAAACAACTGAAATTTATAATAAGAACAATAACTTTCTTTGGGATGCTTATCACATGGCTGAAAAATATTTAATGAATGAAATATTTATTTTTTTAATTCCATTTTTAAAATGTGAACATGCTAATGTTAGGACATCCTAAACCAATAAAATTCTGTTTTAAAATTGTTTTATAATTATTAAACAATCACAAAAATAACTGCTGCAGTATTTATGAAAGCTTTTCTTTTTCAGTTAACCACAACTTCTACACTGTATTTACAGTTTCACTTGATTTGTCTTCTTAAAAATAAATATTTTCAATCTGACTATAATCATAAATATTTTTGCTTTAAAATAACTCTTTATAAAATATTTTACATATAAAAATCACATATATTTAAATAAAATATGGAAAATATAGTTTTTCTTTTCCAAGTGAAACAAGAAATCACAATTTCAAAAGCTCCTCCAAGTATTCTTAGAGCCTAACAACAAAGAATCCTATTACTCGCCACCATTATCAACTTATTTTTATTAGGTTCTTATATAATACTGACATCTTCAGATTTATTTAAAACTAATAAATCAATACTATTTTAGATCAAGTTTCTTCCAATAAATGAATGCTACTAAACACAACATGGAGTGACAAAAGTGTGATGATAAATTTGAAATGACTATACTGCCAGCACAAAGTGATGCAAAAACACTGCTAGTAATAGAACATTAAATAAAAAATTACTGATTCATTATATCAATCAACTGATATATCTTTATAATTTAGTTATTTGATATATGAAGACATTTTTTTTCATCTGCTTTGTTAAAATATCTTTTGTCATTTCTTTATTTTAAATATTAGCAATTTCAAAAGATATCATAATAATAGAGCAACTTTCTTTTTTTTAATTATTAGTCATCTTTTTGTTGTTGTTAGCAATAAAACAACTTTCTTTACAACTGTTACTTTATATTTTTGAGAGATTTTTTTCTATAGCTATTTTTACCAAATTCCATTTTTTATATCATTATTAACTATATTACTCAGTACCATTTTACAGAATTTCATACATTTAATTATTTTCAATGGGAAATTTTATACTATTTTTATATTTACCTTTTTTAAGTCATTGTACACATCATTTAAAAATTAACTGGAGAACTTTTTGTTGTAACTATCTGTGTATCAGTTATTAATAGTATGTCAGTTATCTTCTCAATGATCCCACTTATATCTGAATAATTGTCAAAATCTTCATATTTTAAAATGAGATGCAAGTTTGAGTTCAAATTTTGAAGGTTAGAAATAACAACTCTTTTAAACAAGGCAAAACAATCTCCATACAGTAGTGCCACCCTGTGTCAACCAGAATAATCAATGAATGCCAGAAGGCTTGTGCATAAAATCCCTATCTAGTGCCTACTCATCCAGTATCACCAGACCAGTTTCGAATTGTGACCTTCATCAGTGAGGAGCCTTGGATCTGAGAGCACTGCACCTAGATCTTAGGCTCTAATGCAACCCTCCAGCAGCCACCTGTTAACTCTACTTAACTACAAAACTATGAGAATGAAATTGAAAACCCAATATTTTCAATCTAAGCTCAATAGCTTATATAGTCATCTGAACTCAGTTCAGCACTCATACATTTTGGTGTCTTTGGCTCTTTAACAATCATAGCCACCACTATCCTATTAGGCAGGATTGGTGTTAAACCACTAAGCATTACATGATCACCATCTCTTATGCTAGCACATAATTGTTATTAAACAAGGCAAAACTCTCTCCATACAGTAGTGCCACCCTGTGCCAACCAGAATAATCAATGAAGCCAGAAGGCTTGTGCATAAAATCCCTATCTAGTGCCTACTCATCCAATATCCCCAGACTAGTTTCTGGCTTGTGGCCTTTGTCAGTGAAGAGCCTTGAATCTGAGAGCACTGCACCTAGATCTTAGGATCTCATGCAACCCTCCAGCATCCACCTTTTAAATCTACTTAACTACATAACTATGAGAATGAAATTGAAAACTAATATTTTCAATCTAAGCTCAATAGCTTATATAGTCGTATGGGTCTGACATCAGTTCAGCATCCATACATTTTGGTGTCTTTGGCTCTTTAACAACCATAGCCACCACTATCCTATTAGGCAGGAATGGTGTTAAACCACTAAGCATTACATGATCACCATCTCTTATGCTAGCACATAATTGTTATTAAACAAGGCAAAACTCTTTCCATACAGTAGTGCCACCCTGTGCCAACCAGAATAATCAATGAAGCCAGAACGCTTGTGCATAAAATCCCTATCTAGTGCCTACTCATCCAATATCCCCAGACTAGTTTCTGGCTTGTGGCCTTTGTCAGTGAAGAGCCTTGGATCTGAGAGCACTGCACCTAGATCTTAGGATCTAATGCAACCCTCCAGCAGCCACCTTTTAAATCTACTTAACTACATAACTATGAGAATGAAATTAAAAACTAATATTTTCAATCTAAGCTCAATAGCTTATACAGTCATATGGGTCTGACATCAGTTCAGCACCCATACATTTTGGTGTCTTTGGCTCTTTAACAACCATAGCCACCACTATCCTATTAGGCAAGATTGGTTTTAAACCACTAAGCATCACATGATCACCATCTCTTATACTAGAATATAATTGTTATTAAACAAGGCACAACTCTCTCCATACAGTAACCATGTGCCAACCAGAGTAATCAATGAATGCCAGAAGGCTTGTGCATAAAATCCCTATCTAGTGCCTACTCATCCAATATCCTTAGACTAGTTTCTGGCTATAAAAAGCTATTCAGCTTTAGATTGAAAATATTATTGTGTTTTCAATTTCATTCTCATAGTTTTGTAGTTAAGTAGAGTTAAAAGGTGGCTGCTGGAAGATTGCATTAGATCCTAAGATCTAGGTGCAGTGCTCTCAGATCCAAGGCTCCTCACTGGTGAAGGCCACAAGCCAGAAACTAGTCTGGGAATATGGGATGAGTAGGTATTAGATAGGGATTTTATGCACAAGCCTTGTGACATTCACTGATTACTCTGGTTGGCACAAAGTGGCACTATTGTATGGAGAGTTTTGCCTTGTTTAATAACAATTATCTGCTAGTATAAGAGATGGTGATCATGTAATGCTTACTGGTTTAACACCAATACTGCCTAATAGGATAGTGGTGGCTATGATTTTTAAAGAGCCAAAGACACCAAAATGTATGGGTGCTGAACTGAGTTCAGATCCATATGACTATATAAGCTATTGAGCTTAGATTGAAAATATTATTGTGTTTTCAATTTCATTCTCATAGTTTTGTAGTTAAGTAGAGTTAAAAGGTGACTGCTGGAGGGTTGCATTAGATCCTAAGATCTAAGTTCAGTGCTCTCAGATCCAAGGTTCCTCGCTGACAAAGGCCACAAGCCAGAAACTAGTCTGGGGATATTGGATGAGTAGGTACTAGATAGGTATTTTATGCACAAGCCTTCTGGCATTCATTGATTACGCAGGTTGGCACTACTGTATGGAGAGTTTTGTCTTGTTTAATAACAATTATGTGCTAGTATAAGAGATGGTGATCATGTGATGCTTAGTGGTTTAACACCAATCCTGCCTAATAGGATAGTGGTGGCTATGGTTGTTAAAGAGCCAAAGACACCAAAATGTATGGGTGCTGATCTGAGTACAGACCCATATAATTATATAAGCTATTGAACTTATATTGAAAATATTGTGTTTTCAATTTCATTCTCATAGTTTTGTAGTTGAGTTAAAAGGTGGCTGCTGGAGGGTTGCATTAGATCCCAAGATCTAGGTGCAGTGCTCTCAGATCCAAGGTTCCTCACTGATGAAGGCCACAATCCAGAAACTAGTCTGGGGATATTGGATGAGTAGGCACTAGATACAGATTTTATGCACAAGCCTTCTGGCATCCATTGATTACTCTGGTTGGCACAGGGTAACACTACTGTATGGAGAGTTTTGCCTTGTTTAATAACAATTATGTGCTAGTATAAGAGATGGTGATGCTTAGTGGTTTAACAACTCTATTACTGACTTTCTTAATACCATTTGTGTCTTTCTAATTTTGCATTAATGCATATCTTATATCTTAGTAAAGCTATAATTAGTTTCTGTAATAAATCTATTAAGTATATTACAGTATTGAAATATATATTTTCTATTAATCAAAATATAATTCAATTCTGATTATACTTCATTCAGATGTTTCCATATCTATTTTTATTTAATGCTTTTTTTAAAAAAGAATCTATGTCGGTTTTTCTTCTTCTGCAAATTCCAAAACTCTACAGCTTCTTTCATTTCTGTTTTCATAACCAAGTTTAATCACAGCACTTTCTTCATTCAGTCATTTTTTAATTTTTGCTTTCTTATTTCAGAATATTTGATTACACTCTATTCAACATTAACAGATGCAATTCCTTCATTTGAAAGTGATCTATAAATATATTTACTAAATAAAACATCATAATTGAATGCTAATCTAAATTCATATATAAAAAGATTGTTTTTAGCACCATCTTCTTAATTTGACAATCACTGCCTTGGCTGATGACTTTACAACTTCTTCACCTGCTATAATATTTGTATAAAAGATAATCACATACTTTAATCTTATTTCAAATAAATCCAACTAATGACTTAATTATATCAGGCATCTAAAAAAAAAACTGTGGTCTTTCCTTGATTTTAAAATCAGAGATCAATGTTCAGAAATTCACCAAAGATACAGATGCTTATTGACAAGCAGTCCATCCATGTTAAATCCCGATATGATCTCTTTAATGCCTGAAATCACCATCTTGAATTTTAAAAAAAATTATAAATTTTATAATTGTTAGTGTGTATTATGTTTGAATGCGATTATTATAAAATGATATATATTATTAGAAAGAGCAAATATGAAAGAAAGTCATAAAGCTGATAAAATAGTCATTACTTAAAAAAAAAATTAAGAAAAAAAAAAAGATTTTTAATACTTTTGAAATATGTTTATTTTTACTTTGGTTCACAAATTCTAAATTTTGAAAGTGAAATATTAAAATGACATTTTTATAAACAGCTTTATCACATCTGTCACTAAATGCTGAAATATATATATATTTTGATGTTTATTTTTAAAAAAAGATATATAACATCACTTACCTGAGATAATTTTTCATAGCAGAAATATTGAAACTGGATGAATTCGCGTCTCTCTGTTTTACTTTCAGAACCTACATTTGGTCTTAGTGAGGGCAAAATAAAAATAATGGTAAGAACAGGGCATGATAATGAAATGAATAAAAACAAAGCAAATCAATAAACATAAAAATAAACTAATTTATATGAGCACTAAGTATATGTGTAGGAGACGATCTCGACAAAATGATGAGTGCTGGTACAGCATAAAATGTGTTTTTGGAATCATTTCTCCTTTTTACATGTATTTGTATATGTGTATCAGTTATATGAGATAGAGTGGATGGATTGAAGGAACTTGAAAATACCCTATATTACATTTATCTCTAATTAGCCTGACTTTATAAATTCTATCAGTGCCTAAAAATATATTCTTTAAAATTAAAATTAATTATCAAAAAAACAAAAAAATTAAAAAAAAAAAAAAACAATACTCACAGTTGATTCAAAATGTAGATGTAATTTTTGGACTGAAATAAATAGTGAATGAATTCATTTCTGCTGAAGCAAATTTAGTCTCTAACTAAATCTAAGAAAATGAGAAGAATAAAGTAATTAAAAATTGCATTTTTCAAAAAAAAATAATCATAAAAAATTGAAATTTTATTGTAGAAAAAAAAATACGTACATTTTTTTTTCTGGCAAAATGGTGGACAGAAAGAAGTAATGCTCCTGGGTTTGAGATTAATTGATACCAGGCAAACTCAGTATTTACGGTAAACTTACGCTGATGGGTTAGAGGACAAGGCTGGAACGAAGGAGTTACACACTATTTTATATTAACCGATGTAATTCCTTCATTTAATAGTGATCTATAGATATATTTACTAAATAAAACCTCATAATTGAATGCTAATCTAAATTCATATATACGAAGATTGTTTTTAGCACCATCTTAATTTGACAATCACTGCCTTGGCTGATGACATTACAACTTCAAGGAATGAGAGTCATAACTTATTTTCACCTGCTATAATATTTGTATAAAAAACAATCATATACTTTCATCTTATTTCAAGTAAATCCAACCAATGACTTAATTAAGAACTATCAGGCATCTAAAAAAAAAAAAAGATTGTAGTGTTTCCTTGATTTTAAAATCAGAGATCAATGTTAAAAATTCACCAAAGAAACAGATGCTTATTGACAAACAGTCCATCCATGTTAATTTCCAATATGATCAGTCATATAGTAATAACATCTGCAAAAACTTAAACTTATTGAGTGGATATTATGAATTTACTCTATTAATTCATATAAAATCTTAAACATATGTAAATATTTTATTTATATAGTTTAAATAGTGTTCCATTTGTAAAGCACATGTGCCATGGCTTAAGCTATGTTATTATTTATAATTTATAAAAACTTAAAGAGGAATCAAAAGAGCACCTTTTAATTGATCAATAGCAACTCCTTTTCACATCCCAATTTTTTAAAAGACTAGATAATTTAATTAAACCTTTCTGATTGAAACAATGCCACTTATGCCATTTTGAACTTGAATTCATTAATATTTTTAAATGTATGCATTCATACACACATATATAATAATAAGTATTTTGATAATTATAAATAAATAAAAAATTTTAAATCATACTTTGTAGATTTTTTAATGCATTACATTTATACTTTCAATTTATTATTTAATGAAAACTGTGCTTTAAAATTACTTAAAACCTTTTTGAACTAAACGTTGAAGCTTGCCCAAATAAAAATTGAAAAAAAGAAAAGCTGAAGTTATAAAATTTCTCTTCCAAAGTAATTAAGGCTTTTGTTCAACTGCATAGCCAGGAAATCAAGTTGACTGAATGTTATTTGTATATGTAATCAAACTGAATCAGATTATGCATGCTGAGTTGAACTGCTAAGTTTTTTCTCATTTGAGTGCAGTGTGTGAAAGAAAGGGCTTCAAAGTAAATTTTAATGTTAGATTGACGGGTATTTTATTAACCACTAAGGTTTAAATATTATTTTTATCGAATTCAATAAGATAAGACTAACTTATTAGGAAATCTATTAAAACAATTTAGTGATATTTAAATAATCACTATTCATGCCTTAAAAATTAATTCTATTTTAATGTTAGACATGGTCTTTCTTTCTAGTCTGTTGGCATGAGTAAATATTTAACAGTGGCACAATCTTAATCACATTTTGAATTAGTTAATGTTTATACGACTATGCCCTTCTATGTGTGTATATATAAATCATTTCAATTGTGTATGTGTATATAGGTCAGAAATAAATATATGTATATATAATTACAAGTTTTCAGGTGACTGTATATTTTTCTATATTCATGACTTGCGATTTAAGTCTGAGACTGATAAAATTTGGAAAATTCTTCTATATTACAAGTGGACTTACTGTTTAGTTTTAGATTATGGTTGCACATATTGTGGATGCAGTCTAACTGCGATATAATATGGTTTAATGTTAAGTCCAAACTCCTAGCTAGCATACAATTTATCTTGATGTGTTATTTCATTCTTTAGAAAATTGACAGATTTGTTATCACTTAGGTACTGTTAAAAGTGCTCTCTGCCATTTTGGTTTCTAATGTGAGCCCCAAAACTTCTGTTGACACAACCAAGTCCTAAAAAATAGTCAGATTCAGATAATACCCTCAGTCAGTGATACAGTGTTTCAGTTATTTTGTCCAATAGTTAAAAATTGCAATTTATATTTTTTAAAAAAATATATAACTGTCATAGAATTAAGTGTAATCTCATGACCAAAAAATCCAAATAAATCCCAAACTCAAATACCAAAAATATTAATAATTAAAAAAATTATATAAAAAAAAAAATAGTGAATCATGAGACAAAAAAAAAAGTCAAATATCAAAAAAAAAATATCTAGCAAGTTTTGGAAATTAGAACATAGCAAAAAAAAAAATAATAATGTAAACAAAAATTAAAAATACTAAAGTATTTTACTTTTAAAATATGGCATATTAAAAAATAATATTTTTAAAATTCTAGTAATTAGGAAATAATGATAACATTAACAAAAACTATATGATCAAAAACAAAAAATCAAATAATTTTCAAAATCAAATATCAAAATTATTACTAATTAGGAAATGCTTCAAAAAATTAGCATAATAAAAAATTTTAA
This sequence comes from Epiperipatus broadwayi, assembly GCA_028023455.1. Lineage (NCBI taxonomy): Eukaryota > Metazoa > Onychophora > Udeonychophora > Euonychophora > Peripatidae > Epiperipatus > Epiperipatus broadwayi. The sequence continues at coordinate 7,927,671 of JAQFVV010006232.1, forward strand.
ATAGCATAAAAATGTATAGAAGCAAAATAAATTACTAAACCAAGATTTAAAAACATAAAAAATACTAGCACAATCAACAAAACATAAATTACAAATTTTAGTATTTGACAAAATAAATAACTGCTTTCATGAAAAAATATATTAAAATTACTTCTTGAATAAAATGATCATAGTTAAAAAAATTACTACAGTAACTTTTGAAAGAATAAAATGCTTGCTTTTAGTGGCAGAGTAGAATGTGATATTACATCAAAACTATTTTGTTAAATGGTATGTTAATAGATGTATTATCTGTAAATATTAAGTAGAAAAATCAAAACATTATGGATATTTATTTAAGTACAAAATAAAAAATTAGAGAACTTTTGGAGGACAAGAAAAAATGTAAGGATCAGAAAATTTCAAAACCATTAATTTAGCAAATATTTAATCAAAAAAATAAAATAATGATACATAGTTTAACATGACCTTTATTTGTTGAAATATGTGATTACATAGTTTATATTAATGTAGGTGTATAGTACTTATTGCATATATACATAGTATATTTTAGTTTGGATTAAGGAAGTTAATATTGTATATTACATATACATTGTAACCTATAAATATAGCAAACAATCCATTGATAACAATGATACAACAGGGTAAAGCTAATACTGAATAACAAGCAAGTGTTAGGCTACTGATGACAATAAATAAATAACAGTTAAAACTAGTTCTAAGACGAAAATATCAAACATCAAATCATGAGGAGAGTTCTGATACTCTCTAAAAACTCTTATTTTATACAGCAAAAATTGCACAAAGTTAGGTTAATTCAAAATGTTCTTAATCAAATAAATCTTTCTTAAGAAAATTGGATCTTACAAGAAAAATAAAGCTTTGCTTAAGTAAATCAGATTTTATAACAATATAATGTTTTTTAAACCAATTAAATCTCCTAATCAAAATAATTCTTTCTAAAATAATTCAGATCTACAGCAAAATAATTCTTTCTAAATAATTTACAATATTTTAATTTGTGAAGCACAGATAGTTGAAAATTGAAATAAATTGAAATACTGCCAAATCTCTTTGCACTCGTTAAATACTTATCTGACAGCCATCCTTTTCTCGTAAAATCTTTGTCGTGTGTTTAGGTTTGTTTGTAATTTGGACAGCTATCATGACATCTGATTGGCTGTCAGATAAGTATTTAATGAGTGCAAAGTGATTTGGCAGTATCTCAATTTATTTCTAAATGATTTATATATCTGGATTCATGCTATAATAAATTATTTAATAATCATGTAATCTTATTCTCTTCTAAAGTTCTTATTTAACATTGAATTAGAACTCAATAGGATCAGTAAAGCAGAATCACAATTGAAATTTTGTCACAATCTAATTCAGAACAAGATTATATAATATGAATTGGATCATGAACCCTGAGGACTTAATGGGACCATGAGACTAATTGGTTTTTTTTTCCTTTTGGGTTTTGCTTGAATTCTCAGTCTCAAGGATAGAGGCAATGGCCATAAAGGGTTTGTCGATTGGCAGGATTGGTCAGCAATCATTGCCGCACTCAGGTTTGGGAATGATATGGCAAGGTTCTTGTGGCCCTCCCTGATTTTCTTGGTGTTCGGGATATGCTGAACTAATGTTACACTCAGATATATTGCAACCCACTTACAGAAGGGGCCAAAGTGGTTTAACCTTGTCCAAGGAGTGGATCTGGGTTTTTGCTAAACTGAGTTCTGGCTGACGGGTCATAGATGGAGTCTGGGGGACATGCCAGATGGGTTGAGAGTCGATTGTCCCACATAGACATTGCCTCAAATGGCTGTCACATCCTCTTGATTGACTGTCATTTAATCTGTGATAATTCATGTCCCTGTTTTTTTTGGGGGGTGTTTTTTTCTAGATGTTTATACTCCGAATGTATTTTTCCTTTTCAGATACCTGTAATACCTAACCTATTGGACAAGGCGGTTGTATTGCTTTGAACCACCACCCAGTTGTAGAATATAAATGTATCATTGTAGCCTTTATTTCCCATTGCTGCAGGTGACAGAATATGATCCCTGCACAGGTGGATTATACTTTAGTGACTTAATAAAGTTGTTTTGAGACATAGTCATAAATTTAAAAATATCAATGTATTGTAACTGACGTAAATGTGAATAAATTTGATTTTGAAAATAAAATACATGACTTTAATAAAATCTCACCATGGTAAACAAGGGATTTAAAAGCAAAACAAAAATGAAATGATGGGATAAACTTACAATAAACACTTCTACAAGAATACACTAAAGAATTAGAACCTTGTCTCTAATCTTAAAATACAAGAATAAACCATCAAAAAAGGGGGAAGTTGACTAAATATAGCATTCTATGCTAAATATCACTTAAGATATAATAAAAGCTCACTGGCATGATAAAGCAATCTATAGAATAAAGATAGCACTATTATCTCCTACAATAACAATGAATAAATGATATGTAAAACCAATAATGCATGATAATAATAGCAAAACATAGCTAAGTATATAAATTTGTGGCAAAACAATTTAATGAATTCTTTCATTTATTCACATTCTAAATAATTCCATAATATAACACACACTAAAAATATTTCATATAACAATAATGTTCTGAGAACTTAACATGAGACACATATTAAAAGCATACATAAATAATATATAGAGCAATAATGAACAGTGCATGTATAAATAAATCTTAAAGCTAAATATTTATACCCTTTTATCAAATAAAATTAACATTCCTCAAATATTGACTTCAATACCATTTAACAAGATAACAGTCCTTGTATATACTGACAATTTTGCAGAACAACCAGATAAATAAAGTCTGAGATAAGTAGCATTTTAAAACACTAACATACTGAAATACCATTCAAAGCATTAAGATAGTATTCATTTAATAATATGATGATAAGCAATTTATATGAAACAATAAAATTAATAGTAATAAGCATTGCATATATTTTTAAATAGAATCAATAATAACCATTCATTATTGATACTTTAAATAACATGTAGATAACAGAATATTATTTCCTTTTTGAAATATAATTTATAGCTTCATGGCAAATATTAACAAAGAGCAGACCAATGTTTATCAGAATAATGCAAAGTAATGTATAAAATATTGACAAACTAAATAAATCTTTATATATGAGCATGATAATCTTCTTTTATAAATAATATATATTATAAAATAAAGAGCAAAAATCTTGCAAGCAAACAACAAATAAAATTTTGTATTTTCTTGGTAATGAACCACTTTCCAAAAGCAATAAAGCATACTTACTAAATACAAATATTTATTAACAATTCATAGATTAAAATGAGCATTGAGTCCAGATCATGTCATATTTTATCTTTTACAGACATATAAAATATTTTACTAGCAAAATGAAGTCTATTTGAGCATAATTTTATTTCTTTTACTAAAATAAAACAAACATTTCCATGATAGCATTCTCTAACACAGATTTTATTTATAGTAAACATGGATAAAAATGACATTTGTCTATTTATAAAATATTTTCATAGCAATAAATAATATATAAAAACTAGAATATATAATGAATCCATTTTATTAATGATGAAACAATCATTTCATTCCTTTTGAAACTAGAATATAAGACAATAATAATTTCTGAGTAGCATTTTGAAATAATCAGACATATAAATTAACTAATTTTTTTAAAGTAAGCATTTATACATTCATAACAAATATTTATAAACTTTGTTATCATTTACATGGTCCTACTATTTCCATTAACAGTCCTAAGTTGATAATAAAATCATGTTAACATAAATGAGAATGTTCTATATAATGATAGCAATATTCAAAATTTTAATGAAAAGATAATGTTTAAATTTCTTATAGAAAAAAAAAATATAAATTCCTTTTAAAATTAATAGAAAGTAATTCAGAAGTTCATACATTCAAAAATAAAATTATCATCTGGAACATCATGTTTAAAACATCAGTAGAAATTAATAATAGTTCTAGCAAATCAATAATACCTTTGATATAAATTTAATGTTGCCTTTTAACATGAGCCAATGTATTGCTCCCAAAATTTGACACATTGATTAGAGCTTCTAATAGTGTAGAATGGTGATATTTGTACCATGCCAGAGAGGTGTAAGATATACATCTGAATAGATAACTATTCTAACATTGCAAAGTAACTTTACTAACAAAATTATTAAAAAGTATAAAAAAAATTATACTGCAGAATGCTGATAAATAACTGATAGTGAAGAAGAAGAATGTTCAGAGTGTGGCAATCAAAACTTAACACTGTAAATCATGTGATAGATAATTAATTGAATGAATGATAATCAAGTAATTAATTTTTGTGACCTAGATTTAGGATAGGTCAAATATTTATCTTGCTAAGTTAGATTCTAAAAATAATTTTAAATAATTTATATTATCTAGACAGTAGATAAAAACAATACTTAAATATTACATTATTGTTACAAAATAATTATTATTTAGAAATAAATTATTATACATTTGAAATTGTTTAATAAGAATAAAAATTACTACAATGATAAAGAATATGTTATTTAAACACATTTTCTTTTTTAAATTTCCAGGACATTATTATTTTAAAACATTAAAGACAAAAGTATTAAATTAAATTTGGATATTAACTTTTCTAACCAGAAAGTTAAAATACAGTTATTATTCACGCACTCACACAGAGAAATAAGACAACTTTAAAAACAACTAATCTAAAGTTATTGGTAAATATATATTACTTAATGACAATTCATATTACACTAACATGTATAGATTGTACTTTTAAATAAATAATAAGTTAATAATTTACAGTGCAGGTTTTTTAAAACTAACTTAAGCATTTAAAACTCATTTTAGAATTCATTTATTGATGATTTTATATAATAAAAGGTTTAAAAAGAAATTATTTCACACTCAGCTGCCTACTATATATATACAATTTTAATGCACAAATCAGCGCATAACAGCAGAGCTTCTTCAAATTAAATCACAATTTATTATAAACTTAATATAAATTATAATACTTAATAAATAATGCCCAAGCGCTTTCAAGAGAACTTAGCTCTCATAATCATGGGTAACAAAGAGTAAGCGTAACAAGGTTGCTATGTGTAAGTATATGCAGATATATGTAAATTAATTGAACTATATGCGTAAATCTAATTAACCCATTTCTTAGAAAGGTGAAGGAGGCATGTTTTATTGCCATGGATGATAAGGCTATGAATAGGAAAGATGCGTGTTATAAAATTTCTAAGAAATGGGTTAATTAGATTTACGCATATAGTTCAATTAATTTACATATATCTGCATATATTTACACATAGCAACCTTGTTACGCTTACTCTTTGTTACCCATGATTATGAGAGCTAAGTTCTCTTGAAAGCGCTGGGCATTATTTATTATGTATTATAATTTATATTAAGTTTATAATAAATTGTGATTTTATTTGAAGAAGCTCTGCTGTTATGCGCTGATTTGTGCATTAAAATTGTATAAATAAAAGGTTTAATAACTAACAATATAACAAATTTAAGAATTCAATATTTTAATATAAATGATGTTTTATGATTATATGCGTGCAATTGCAAACAAGCTAGACTAGTAAGTTAAAATTTTTGAAATTTACTTAGAGATGTCTGTTTTTAAATAATAATATTTTATAATAATAATTATAACTTAGTTAAATAGCTTACAGAATGATTAACTATTATTACTACTATAGTAATAGCATTTACTTAATAAAAATAAACGGTATTCTTTTTAAAATGTACTATCACAAAAACTTAATATTAAGATCTGCAGCAAGAATTTAAGATTGCACTATATATTTATTATTTATATCAGATTCAAAGAGAATTATATTCGAATAGTGAAGAATTAATTAAAATATGAGCTTTGCTGTTAAATTTTAACTGTTTTTATAGGTTAGTGTTTAGTTTCAAAAAAGTGTTAAAGCATACTACATACACATGATTAAAAAAATATTTTCAAAAATAATATATAAAAAAAAAACAGAAATGTCATAAAAATAAGCATAAAAAATGAAATAACTCTAGAAATCAAATATTAAAAATATTAATAATTAGTAAATAACCTGAAAAACATTGCATAATCTTATGATCAATCCCTCCTCTTATCTTTACAAATAACACATCAAAAATATTAGTAATTAAGAAATGACTAGAAAAATTCAATCACTTAGTCAAAAAACAATTTTTGTTAAAATCAAATTACATTTGTTATAAAAAATTAAAAATGATACTAAAGTACTTTACTTTTAAAATATAATGGCAATCATGAACATATGCTGGTTTAGTATAAATATAGCAGCTGAAAAAAAATGCATAAACTAACATAAGCAAGAATTTTCTTAAAGTATTTTATTCTTTTGATTTATTGCTTTTTTGTTATTTTCATGTATTGTTTTTTTTTGTTACTTATAAGTCATCAAAAGTTTAATTATGAAATATATTAAAATCCTATGATATAGTGGCAGAATACAGAAAAAAGTGTGTAACTAATGAATTCAGTTACAAAAAAAAAATGGTGCAAATAAATGTATTTTAGTTTTATAATTAATAAGTATCACATTTTAAATGTTATCAATTATTCAATTAATCCTAAGATAAAGTAGTGAAATAAGGTAAAAAGAGTATAATTATGAATTCACTTATGAAAAAATATGGCTCAAACTAAAGTCTTTTAATTTTATAATTAACAAGCATCACATTTTAAATGTCATCAAATGTTTAATGAGAGAAATATTAGTAATGAATGTAAGCCATGTATAATAGATATTAAAATTAATAATAAAATTCTAAAAACATTATACAAAATTAAAAAATCAATTGATAAACTAACATGGAAATTAAAACAGACTTTACATTACTTCACTGGTGTGCCAACTGATGTCCTACTCCACATGTTTAGACAGAGAAAAAAAATTTCTGAAGTTATCTTGTCATCTGAACAGACTAACATTTGACTTCTTATTTTTTTCAAATGGTAAAAAAAAAATCTAATTAATAAATTAAAACAAACTTTCTAAAATGTTCAACATCTTAAAGTAATATGAACTTTTGCATGAATGAAATCCCTAGAATAATTATGTGAGAAATACTTTAAGCTGATTATTTTTGATCAGTGTATAAATGCACAAAGGTTTATAATAGTTATAAAACAGTGCATGATTGGAGATTAATTTTCTTCTGCACAATTACAGATTTTCAGCACTTAATAATAGTAGATTTACATATAATATTCAAATAATCATTAGGGATCACTTCACTACACATGTGCTGTAAACTAATAGATACTTTTTAAGGAATGTATTTTTTAAAAAGTGTTTATTAGTTTACAGTGCATGTGTAGTAGAATGATCCCTAATGATTGTTACAGATTAAAACATAACTATATTAAAAAAACCTCATTATATATAATATTCCAGCAATCACATGAATAGGAGGAAAATACAAAGGTTGTTTTCAGAATTGTCTTCTCTTCATGTTTTGTCACTTAAATGTAAAGTGAGGAAAAATATTTTCTTCAAAAGCAAAAATTTTTTTTTTTAATTCTATGGATACTGTTTGCTTGAAAGTTTGTGATGATAGTATATTAGATGTGATGATATGTTGAACTATTTCTATCATCTATCATTAAATGTTGAATATCTAGGAAATTTTAAACTTTATTTCAACTTTTCAAATACAAGCACATGTTAGAAATAACAAATAGATAACACACATTAAAATATTACATTACATTTCAAATGGTATTACTTTCCACTCTTTTTAAGGTGCTGCTGGACTGCCAAAATCAATATGAACTTAGAAATTTGACTTACATCTTTTGATGCTAATATTGTCACTGGTCAGGCCAGCAAAACTGAAGAAAAGTTGAGGATATCACTTGAAATATTGGACAACCTACTAACATGTGTTATCTATTTGTGTTTTATTATTAACAGTTGTTTGTATTTGAAAAATTTAAATAAAGTTTAAAATTTTTTAGACATTCAATATTTAATGGTAGATGTTAATTGAGTTTTTTTTAAATTTGATGTAACTGTTTTGTTTGTGACCAGTAGTAATAAACATCTGTTAATGTTTTTGAAAATTTTATTTTCTTTTTATTTAGTATTTTAATATTTGCTAATTCTTGTTTATTTTTGATGTGATGGAAAAATAGCAGTGATATCAAACTCTGATTATGTACAGATAAATGGCTGTAGACAGACAGAGACAAAGATTGACAGGTAAATAAAAACATAAATAGATAGTTAAGTATATGATCAGAAGTCAACATCACTGTTATTTTGCCATCAAATCAAAACTAAAAAACAATTAACAAATATTACAATAACAAATAAAAATAAATTGCCAAAAAACATTAATAAATATTAATTAGTCACAAACAAAATGATGACATCAAATTAAAAAAAACTCAATTAACAAATAAAAAATGTTTATATATTAAAAAAACTCTCACCTTAATTCTGTTTGATAACAAAACATATTTTACCACTTTACATTTAGGTGCCAAACCTCTGAGACATCTCAAGTGATGAGGCCAATCCTGAAAACAACCTTTCTATTCCCATCTCCCTGCTCGGGTATTTACTGATAATATATATTATAATGGGATGGGTAAGTGATGTGGTGGAGTGATCATGGGGTGATGGCATTGGATAATCATCATCACCAAATAAAATAAGATATTTCAAATAATAAAAAAATTCATTAAAAAGTGTATAATATTTAAAGTAATAAAAGAAGATATTACAGTAAAAGATATTAAAATAATGTTTAATATCATAATATATAAGTAATTTTATATATTATAAAGAGCATGAGCAACCTGAAGAGATCACTCTGAGAGATCAACAGCCCACTTAACTCCTTAAAGCAACTATACATCACCCAACATTATCAATATGTAAAAGTATAAGTAATACTCAAAAGAAATAACTATTCATCATCATGAATGATCAACAATGAAATAAATCAACAGTCAATCTTGTGACTGGATTTGAACTGGGTCTGCCAGTTTGGGACAATTATTAAAGCATTAATTTGGATGCCCAAACTTAAGTGCTCATTCATTTGGATATAGAATAATAAAATCAATAATACTGGGAACTTAAAACATGGTGATCATCAACAATGCTCTGGCCACTCAATATCTTAATGTACTGGCCAAATATGAACTTAAATTATAATAAACTAGACTAAATAAAATGTAGTGCATGGGTTTTAAAGAATATAAACCTCATGCCAAACCAGGACAATGTCATAGTGAAATACCCCTGCACTAACATATACATCACCTTTTACATATCAGAATATTATGCTGAAATCTAGCTCAGAGAACATAAGCTCTATTACTGTTACTATGATTAAGATGATGATGCAATACATAATATAATCTAAAACTAGAATTAAGTTCCTTAGAATAATTTTAATAATTGAATACAAGTTTATTAATAACAAAAAAATGAAATTAAGGTCTCTAGAATAAGACTATTCAGTCTTCTGATTAATATACAATTAATATAAAATTCAAATTAGTATATTGATTTACAATACTTCTTAATGGGTTTACATAAAACATATATATTGTACTGGACGAAAAATTTTGGTTTCATATATTCTGACCACGAGGGTGCCACTAGTTCAAAAATTGGAACTAGACATCTATTTTAAGGGTGGGCAGGATATATGAACATAAATGTGCCAGACTAAACCCAGGGAGATCTCATGAATGTTGTTTAGACAATTGAGAAAACACTGAGACAAATGTCAGCTAAAATAATTACAAGAACTTTTTAAATTTATTAAACAATAACAAAATAAACATGGGAACTTGATCTAAATTTTCTTAGATCTTAACATTGAGTGTATGCGAGCATTAATATGTTAAATACCCAGGCAGACAAGTTCATTTCTCATCTATAACATACGGGTTTATATCTGCCTGCTAGTGGTTCACCCAACTAATTCTATTTTCCCTATAGATTTAGTAAAATGGATGCATGTGAAGAACAACAGGACAGCGCAGATGAGCTTTTCTTAGTCTGGAAAAGAAACATTGGAACCAAGAATGTCCTAATTCTGTAAAACGCTCATGGACAAGTACGTTTAAATGAGCCAAGGTTAGTCTCACACAAGAAAAGTAACATTATGAACTACGTAATCTGAGTTATAGAAAATAAATCTCTACCAAAAAAACAAAATCCTATATCTTCTAAACCACCAGCCAAAGGATCAGTGGTCTGCAGAAAACGCAAACCAAGTTTGATTAAGTTTAACGACAAAGCAAACAAACAAAAAAAAAACAGGAGAGTAAAAGAAAACTACTAAGGTCGATCTGAGTATTTATCAAGAGTAAATCATAGAACTGAGAAAATATTAAGCATATAAAATATCACTCACCATAATAGATAATAGAAATTGTTTACAATTATCAGTTCTATTTTAACATAAATCATGCTTGTTTTTAATTTCAAAATCAGAATACAATATTAATATTTATTAGACATTTTTAAATGTTTAATTTATAATAAAATTCTGTTTTAAATTCAAAATTGTTTAATTTTTTGCTATGATTATTTTATTCTAGGAAATGTAGAAAAATATCAACAAAGATTTTTTGTTTCCTTTCAACTTTATATATATATATTGTAACGATATATAAATATGTCGTTACATTAATTTAAAATAAAAACTTAAAAGTTCGCAAATAAAAGCAAAAAACTAAATGCTAAAATTAAAATGTTTTGTTAAACGTATATACATTCGCACAGATACCAAACTTTAAATTTTTTTTTTTTAAAAAACAAATAAATAAGTATTTCAACGTACTTTTTTATAATAAAAAAAGTACAAGATTTAAAAATGAAAACAGGTATTAATTAATTCTTGTAATCTGTAAATGGAAATGATTGTTTATAAATTGTTTGAAAAGCAAGCTAGCCTTGGGCTCTTGTATAATTAAAATGATCTGATGAAAGATAGATAAGAAAATAAAGAGAAATTAGCTTGACCAATGGAAGCACTAAGCCTTGGCTCGGACCCTAACGAAAGTGATGGATTAGTGTTGTTTTATTGATTGAATCCGTGTGGATAATATAAAAAGGGAAATAGTTTTTGCTGACAGTTCCAGCTTTTTATGTTTGAGAGATGTGATAGGATGCACATACCACACTCTCTATTTCAAAAAAAAATTAAAAACTGCGATACCTTGAACCAGCTATTGCCATCTCCAGAACATTATCTTCCAATGGAGGTGTTGCAGGAATTAAAAACAGGAACATGGACTCTTCTACCATAAGCTATATGAAATGAACAATTATTAAAATTCATTAAGAACTTTCGTCAAGTTTTACAAATTGATAAACAAGCCAACTTAAATGTTAAAACGGACTCTTATCTGACTTTTGTAAGTTTTTAAATCAAATTAATAATGTTTAATTTGATATGTTTTCCGATTGATAAACATCATTTCCATTTTTTATTTTTTTTTCTTATTGTAAAGATTATTTAAATCTATGTAATCAATCTATACCCAACATTTTTAAACAAATCTGTGCGAATGTATTTAAATGTTAAATTTAAGTGGGGCGTGAATGGCTATATAGTTTTGTAAAGTTATATTAAGGGAACATAATCTTAGGTTATTCGTTTCGTAGTTGAATTGGTTCAATGGATTGGATATATTTGTGTAATTGTAGATGTAGTATGAGATCCGCTACGGGCAGGATTATAGATATACGCCACACACCTTCTGTTTGCCTATGGATGGGTTTGTAAGATGGCAAAGGACCGCAGTCCATTCCTATGGAGTTTTATGTTTATTGTTCTACTCGCCAACAAATGTCGCATTCCTGGTTGGTAGAAAGACAATTTTTTCTCTAATTCTACTTGTTGTTCAGATGTACATTCCTGACAGTATAGTATTTTGTGTTGTCGTATTTTCATGCTACATTGAAGACATAAATGTATCAGATGGATTGACGCCGGTTTGATTGCGAAATTTGTTGCCTAAGGTTAAATCAGGGAAGAATATTTTCTTTTTCAAATGCAGATCTATGTAGTCTATTCATACTCGACTATCTACATAAAATTTTAAACTCATTGAAACTTAGTTAAATGTAAAATTAAAAGTTGATATAAAATCTAAAATGTTGAATTTATTCCTCAAAATTTAATTGTTATTTTATATGTGCGTAAATAAATATTTTTATGTGTAAATTTCTGGCAGTGGCTTTTATTCTTTTATATTTAAGATATAAAATTTATATTTTATTATCTCTGCTACTCCACTGAGCTAGTGACTTGGGCTAACGATCTGAATATTTAAATAAAGTGGAATCTTAACAGCGCGTATCTGCCTACTCTATAAATTTTTCTAGGTTTAAATGCCTAGATGTAGAGCAGATATTGTAGTTTGCGGTTAGATTCAATCTTCACTTTCATTTCGATCGTTATAACTGGGCGCCAGTTATAATGATCGAAATGAAAGTGAAGATCGAATCTAACCGCAAACTATGATATCTGCTCTACAGAGCGCCATCTAAGCATTTAAACCTAGAAAAATTTATAGAGTAGACAGATACGCGCTGTTAAGATTCCACTTTCTTTAAATATTCAGATCGTTAGCCCAAGTCACTAGCTCAGTGGAGACGCAAAGATAAAAATCTATATCTTAATTTATATCTTAAATATAAATAAATAAAAGCCACTGCCAGAAATTAACACATAAAAATATTTATTTACGCACATATAAATCATTCTAATTTGAGGAATAAGTTTAACATTTTAGATTTTTATATTAATCTTTAGTTTTACATTTAAGTAAATTACAAGCATGAGTTTAATATTTATTTAGTGAGTCCAGTATGAATAGACTACCTAGATCTGCATTTGAAAAGAAAATATTCTTCCCTGATTTAACCTTAGACAACAAATTTCGCAATCAAACCGGCACCAATCCATCTGATACATTTATGTATTCAATGTAGCATGAAAATACGATAACACAAAATACTATACTGTCAGGAATGTACACCTGATCAGTAAGTAGAATTAGAGAAGACATTGTCTTTCCACCAACAGGAATATCACATCTGTTGGCGAGCAGAACAATAAACATAAAACTCCATAGGAATGGACTGCGGTACTTTGCCATCTTACAAACCCATCCATAGGCAAACAGAAGATGTGTGGCATACATCTATAATCCTGCCCATAGTGGATCTCATACTACATCTACAATTACACAAATATATCCAATCCATTGAACCAATTCAACTACGAAACGAATAACCTAAGATTACCCTCCCTTAATATAACTTTACAAAACTATATAGCCATTCACGCCCGACTTAAATTTAACATTTAAATACGTTCGCACAGATTTGTTTAAAAATGTTGGGTATAGATCGATTACATAGATTCCACGGTCAAAAACATTTCAAAATAAACATAAACGATCAAAATACAAAATTATTGATACCGACAATCGCAGAGGGAAATTTATAAGTAACCCAATAGTATTCACCATAAGATACTTGCATTGTCACCAATAACTTAAAAGACATCCGAATAAATACATTTTAGATACCGTACGGTATCATTATTTATCGAATGTCTATATATTTTGATCAAATATGAAAACCATAATATAATTAACCGCAAACGAATCCCTGCAAGCGTCTATAAACAACTTAAATTTCATGCATTTAAATAATCTTTACAATAAAAAAAAAAAAATAAAAAATGAAAATGATGTTTATCAATCGGAAAACATATAAAATTAAACATTATTAATTTGATTTAAAAACTTACAAAAGTCAGATAAGAGTCCATTCTAACATTTAAGTTGGCTTGTTTATCAATTTGTAAAACTTGATGAAAGTTCTTAATTAATTTTAATAATTGTTCATTTCATATAGCTTATGGTAGAAGAGTCCATGTTCCTGTTTTTAATTCCCGCGACACCTCCATTGGAAGATAATGTTCTGGAGATGGCAATAGCTGGTTCAAGGTATCGCAGTTTTTCATTTTTTTTTTGAAATAGAGAGTGTGGTATGTGCATCCTATCACATCTCTCAAACACAAAAAGCTGGAACTGTCAGAAAAAACTATTTCCCTTTTTATATTATCCACACGGATTCAATCAATAAAACGTCACTAATCCATCACTTTCGTTAGGGTCCGAGCCAAGGCTTAGTGCTTCCATTGGTCAAGCTAATTTCTCTTTATTTTCTTATCTATCTTTCATCAGATCATTTTAATTATACAAGAGCCCAAGGCTAGCTTGCTTTTCAAACAATTTATAAACAATCATTTCCATTTACAGATTACAAGAATTAATTAATACCTGTTTTTATTTTTAAATCTTGTACTTTTTTTATTATAAAAAAGTACGTTCAAATACTTATTTATTTGTTTTTTAAAAAAAAATATTTCTAAAGTTTGGCATCTGTGCGAATGTATATACGTTTAACAAAACATTTTAATTTTAGCGTTTATTTTTTACTTTTATTTGCGAACTTTTAAGTTTTTATTTTAAATTAATGTAACGACATATTTATATATCGTTACATATCAGTAAACTTCCTCAAAAAACAAAAACATTTAAAAAAAAAAAGAATTTACTTAGTGTTAGTAATTATATTACACAAATTGATTATATATGAAAATTTCAAAAGGACAAAACTTTTTTTACAAGACAAAACAGTAATTACACACAAATATAATGATTTAAAAAAAAAAGTTGACTGTCGATTCCCTATTACCAGCTAAATTTCTGCCCCCTCCCTTCCAAGTTTCATTTCTCCTACCTTTAACTATTACTTAGGCAAGTTGAACGATTAGATTTTAATTTAACAAGATTTTTTTAAAAAAAAAAATGATTCAGATTTATTATTACGTTTTATTTATTAGTTTTTATTCCTCGAATTTATCTCTACATATGCACAATTTTTCTTACTGGCAGCACTTTTTAAACAAAACTTCAAACTGCAACTCCATGTCAATACAACAAATATATTTATACTAATTTCAGAAAAAATATTACGGGCATGATTTATTTTCAAAAGGACTAGTGATTTATTAAACATCTGGCTATAACTTTACGTTAGTACAAAAATGTACTTATTTCAGAAAAAACATGTTATTTGCATGATTTACTTTTAAAATTCTCAGCGCACTCGTGTTTATTAAAGATTGGCCCAAGTTGGGTAGCCAGTTATAACCATCGAAATGAAAGTGAAGATCGAATCTAACCGCAAACTACGATATCTGCTCTAGAAGGTGCCATCTAGGCATTTAAACCTAGAAAAATTTATAGAGTAGGCAGATACGTGCTGTTAAGATTCCACTTTATTTAAATATTCAGATCGTTAGCCCAAGTCACTAGCTCAGTGGAGTAGCAGAGATAATAAAATATAAATTTTATATCTTAAATATAAAAGAATAAAAGCCACTGCCAGAAATTTACACATAAAAATATTTATTTACGCACATATAAAATAACATTTAAATTTTGAGGAATAAATTCAACATTTTAGATTTTATATTAACTTTTAATTTTACATTTAACTAAGTTTCAATGAGTTTAATATTTTATTTAGATAGTCGAGTATGAATAGACTACATAGATCTGCATTTGAAAAAGAAAATATTCTTCCCTGATTTAACCTTAGGCAACAAATTTCGCAATCAAACTGGTGCCAATCCATCTGATACATTTATGTATTCAATGTAGCATGAAAATACGATAACACAAAATACTATACTGTCAGGAATGTACATTTGAACAGCAAGTAGAATTAGAGAAAAAATTGTCTCTCTACCAACCAGGAATGCGACATCTGTTGGCGAGTAGAACAATAAACATAAAACTCCATAGGAATGGACTGCGGTCCTTTGCTGTCTTACAAACCCATCCATAGGCAAACAGAAGGTGTGTGGCGTATATCTATAATCCTGCCCATAGCGGATCTCATACTACATCTACAATTACACAAATATATCCAATCCATTGAACCAATTCAACTACGAAACAAATAACCTAAGATTACCGTCCCTTAATATAACTTTACAAAACTATATAGCCATTCACGCCCGACTTAAATTTAACATTTAAATATGTTCGCACAGATTTGTTTAAAAATGTTGGGTATAGATCGATTACATAGATTCCACGGTCAAAAACATTTCAAAATAAACATAAACGATCAAAATACAAAATTATTGATACCGACAATCGCAGAGGGAAATTTATAAGTAACCCAATAGTATTCACCATAAGATACTTGCATTGTCACCAATAACTTAAAAGACATCTGAATAAATACATTTTAGATACCGTACGGTATTATTTATCGAATGTCTATATATTTTGATCAAATATGAAAACCAAAATATAATTAACCGCAAACGAATCCATGCAAGCGTCTATAAACAACTTAAATTTCATGCATTTAAATAATCTTTACAATAAGAAAAAAAAATAAAAAATGGAAATGATGTAATGCATTTAGTAATTTCTACAATAAATATTACTACAAATAATAATAATAAAATGGAAATGATTTTAGAAAAACTTAACTATATAAATTTAAACAATCAATTATTAATTTGAAAATCAAATAAGAGTTCATTTTAAAATTTAAATTAGCTGAATCTTTAAAAAAAAACATTGACGAAAGTTCTTAATTACTTTTTTTTTGTTGTTGTTAATTTGTAAAGTTCATAGCTCACAATAGAAGAATCCAGGTTTCTGCTTTTAATTCCCCCGACGCCTCCATTGGAAGATAATGTTCTGGAGATGGCAATAGCTGGTTCAAGGAATCACAGTCTTTTCATTTTTTTTTTTAAATAGAGTGTGGTATGTGCGTCCTACCACATCTCTCAAACACAAAACGCTGGAACTGTCAGAAAAAACTATATTTCCCTTTTTATATTATCCACACGGATTCAATCAACAAAACATCACTAATCCATCACTTTCGTTAGGGTCCGAGCCAAGGCTTAGTGCTTCCATTGGTCAAGCTAATTTCTCTTTATTTTCTTATCTATCTTTCATCAGATCATTTTAATTATACAAGAGCCCAAGGCTAGCTTGCTTTTCAAACAATTTATAAACAATCATTTCCATTTACAGATTACAAGAATTAAGTAATACCTGTTTTTATTTTTAAATCTTGTACTTTTTTTTTTTTTATAAAAAAGTACGTTCAAATACTTATTTATTTGTTTTTTAAAAAAAAATATTTTTAAAGTTTGGCATCTGTGCGAATGTATATACGTTTAACAAAACATTTTAATTTTAGCGTTTAGTTTTTTACTTTTATTTGCGAACTTTTAAGTTTTTATTTTAAATTAATGTAACGACATATTTATATATCGTTACAATATATATATATATATATATGCGCACATACTATGTTATTGTATGCTGTGTAACATGTACAGTTACAACATATATATATATTGATAAAAAATAATCAGCATAAAGTATTTTCCTTATTGTAGGGATTTCAGATATGCAAATGGTCATAGTATTTTAAAATTTGAAACATTTTACAAAGTTTGTTTTAATTTCATAATTGGATATTATTTTATTTACCACCCAAAACAACAAGAGGTCAAAATTTGCTCTGTTTGGGTGACAAGGTAACTCCCTATTTTTTTTTGTCTAAACAAATGGATTCGGACACTAGCTTCTCCACCATTGATGTAATGTAAAATCTACTTTAATATTTTCATGCTTTATTAATTTTTTATTTCTAATCATATGTAATATTTTTCGTAGTTTTATTTATTACTTTTACTGTTTTTTATACATGGTTTAAATTTGTTACTATTATTTCCCTCATTATTAAATATTTGTTGACATTTAAAATGTGATGATTGCAAAACTAAAAGACTTTAGTTTGAGCCATTTTTTTTCATAGGTGAATTCATAGTTATATACTTTTTTCTGTATTCCATTGCTTTATGTTAGAATTTTAATATATCTCTCATAATTAAATATTTGATACATTTAAAATATGATGCTTGTTAATTGTAAAATTAAAATACTTTTGTTCCAGCCATTTTGTTTTTGTAATTGAAATCATTAGTTGAGCACTTTTTTTCTATATTTTGCCATTTTATGTTAGGATTTTAAAATAATCATTGTAACAGAATATTTGATGGTATTTAAAATATGATGCTTATTAATTGTAAAATTAAAATACATTTGTTCCAGGCCATTTTTTTAATAATTTGTTGATTATGGACATTTTTTCTGTATTCTGCTACTGTATCAGGTTTTAATCTCATAATTAAACTTCTGATTGCTTTTGACTTATTGATTTTTTGTTAACTGTAATAATTGAATGCTTTAAATATATGATTACACCAAATCCCTGATCAGACTTTTGGGCTATTTTCTAATTACTAATAGTTTGAATGTTTGATTTCTAAAATTATTTGATTTTTTTTGGTCACATAATTAATTATGCTTATTTCTATGAGATTTCTGTTTTTCACTTTATTTTTAGTCATTGTTTTTGAAATTATTTTTTTAATCATGTGTAATATGCCCTTTACACTTTTTAAAACTAATACTAACTCATAAAAATAATTTAAATTTAACAGCAAAGTTTATATCCTAATTAATTATTCACTAATTATATATAATTCTCTTTGAATCTGATATAAGTAACAAATATGTATAACATATATAGATGTGCAATATTAACTCACTCAAAACAAACTACGGTATATTATATATATATTGTAACCGTATGGTTGAGCCCGATGTTTGTCAAACCTTATTTAAGTGGTCAAATGGAAAAAAATGTTAAATTTTAATTAATAACAATTGTAATATATTAAATTAGTGTATTATCTTGCTGGTATGTAATAGTAATTGCCAAATTGTATTTTCAAATTAAGCAAATTTTGTCAGTAAATCTTCTGAGAGTAATAAAGACTCAGACTGTTCAAGATATGCTAAACCCTTCTGGCAGGATGTGTATGAGATTTCATATGCAATTTGTCAGGTGAACTAAATTTCAATAATATTAAAATGATGTTTTACTAGCATTATTATTAGGTATGTTTTGATACTTTATTATTATTAAGTAAAAGTTAAAAAGATTTAAATTTATAAATCTTCTAAATCAATATTTGTAATCAATTCTTAAGTGCATTTATTGTGATTTAAAATAATATTGAATAGTCTGATTAATCATCACTAATAAATATTAAGGGGAAATATTAATTATATGCACACACCATGCTATCATTGGTCTATTTTTAATTGTACCACAATTCAATGTAATAAAAGGTATAAATAACTTAACATAAATAGTAGAAAGGGGACTATTAATAAAAAAACTAGAGGAAAGACATTAACATCTGAAACAACAAAACTAAATAAACCAAGAAGGAGCTGAAATAATAATAACACTGGATTTGAATTGACCAAAATCAAAATATATTGGGATTCTTAAATCATAGAATAAAAAATTTTAATTCCTTGTATGCATTATGACCTCTTTAACCATTGATCAACATTTGCCAAGATTTTACACTGGGAGAAAAATGGAAACCATTTTGAAAAACAAGTATTTTACCAAAAGGGACCTTGAATTTGAAACCGGACAAAAAATTGTAAGCATGAAATTTTATTCCACATATTATTACAACTTTAATCATTATAGTGTGTACATTTAAAAAGCATGCATCAGTTGTTTGAATGGGGGAAAAAAACAAGAAATATTCTGTGCATTCATTTATAAAGTAAAAATAAATATGTTTTGCTTTTTATGTCAAATAATAATAAAAATCTGATTTTAAAAAAATAATTTGGACAAAACTTTTAAAATTCAAATTGAATAAAGTAAAATTTACTTCAAATGAATAATAAAGTTTACTGATTTTATAGGATGTGTGAGTTTAGTTTATATATATATTTTAAAAATATTGTTCTGATAAATCTTTTGGAACGCTAATTTGCTTCGTCATTAAAAATGAAAATTGAAATATGTTTACTGTACTGATAAATGCAAAAGAAAATGTTTAACTCACAGTTATTAAATGTCTTTAATGAAAATCCTGATAAGAGAAAAAACAATAATCATTCATTATATTATTAAAGAAAATATTTAATAGTATTGATATAAAAACATAAATGAATAAATATCTACTTCTTAATAACTGAGGTGGCACACTGGAATTAATATTAATTTTAAGTATTAACAAATGATCTCAAAATGATTTGAAATGCTGAAGTCGTCACCAACTATTTAAAATGTATTACCGCAGAGAAAATAAAATTTAAAAAATGCTTTTGTGAAAGTTTTCTCTTGCTATCAAACTCGAAGCTATTATTAAAATTGCCATTTAGTCAAATAAGATGGATCCAAAATTGTGCAAAAAATAATTATAAGTGCTATTACATCATTACTTTATTGCAATAAAGTCTTGATGATTTGACGGTAGTGTTCTATCCGCACTTACGACTGCCAATGTTATATCTGCAAGTCATACTGTGCAGTCAGCAAATAACGTTATACAATTCCTACGCTGTTCTTTTCCAATGAGTGCTCTCCAACGAATCGGTCTGCAATGAAGCTCTTCAACGAATATGTCTGCAATAAATGCTCTCCAATGAATTGGTCTGCAATCTCTATGCTGAATTGGTCTGCAACGAATGCTCTCCAATGAATTGGTCTGCAACGAAGCTCTCCAACGAATTGGTCTGCAACGAAGCTCTCCAACGAATACTCTCAATATCTCTGCTGCGGTCTCTTTCAGCTACACCATGAACTACATTTCCACTGGGCACTGGTCATTAACTGCCAGCACTAATGCGAGATATCTCTACTTAACTACTGCTACTCAACTGTGTGACTGCTCTCTATATTACACTGCTAGATATTACCCAGTCTTCTTATCGCTCTCTGACAACTGCAATGATCAATCAATGCACTGACCAATAAGGTAATGACTCTTATCTAGAAACATTTGTAATTAGCAAATATTTCTAGGAATTGTCGATCGCCATTACGTCAATGCACTAATTAAATTCCTCAGCTATCAGAGCGCGATCTAAAAACAGCCTTACGAATAAATTCTAATTTTTTCTGGAGTGCACAAACATGTCTGCCATTTTACAAAACACTACACACCTCCCTCCACTCCAGAAAAACCCTTGTTGCTATTTCTACTTTCCTGTAATTTCACTAAGAAATGTACGATTTAACTCTGCTGCTGAAACTTTTTTGCCAGTAACCTTCAATGGTGACTGCGCAAGCATTTTATTTCCAAACTTTTCACTTCCATTGTTAATGTTACTAATCGGGATTGTCATTTTCACCCGGTTTCTCCATCTACGGCTACTTGTAGTTCAACGTATTCGCTACTCCCAGGTTCCAAATGTGACTGCGCCAATGTTCTATCTGCACTTATATCTGCAAGTCATACTGTGCGGTCAGCAAATAATGTTATACAATTCCCACGCTGTTCTTTTCCAATAAGTGCTCTCCAATGAATCGGTCTACAACGAAGCTCTCCAACGAAGTGGTCTGCAATCTCTCCGCTGAATTGGTCTGCAATGAATGCTCTCCAACGAATTGGTCTGCAACGAAGCTCTCCAACGAATTGGTCTGCAACGAAGCTCTCCAACGAATACTCTCAATATCTCTGCTGCGGTCTCTTTCAGCTACACCCGTTAACTACATTTACACTCGGCGCTGGTCATTAACCGCCAGCACTAACGCGAGATATCTCTACTTAACTACTGCTACTCAACTGCGTGACTGCTCTCTATATTACACTGCTAGATGTTACCCAGTCTTCTTATCGCTCTCTGACAACTGCAATGATCAATCAATGCACTGACCAATAAGGTAACGTCTCTTATCTAGAAACATTTGTAATTAGCAAATATTTCTAGGAATTGTCGATCGCCATTATGACAATGCACTAATTAAATTCCTCAGCTATCAGAGCGCGATCTAAAAACAGCCTTACGAATAAATTCTAGTTTTTTCTGGAGTGCACAAACATGTCTTCCATTTTACAAAACACTACAGGTAGTCACGTATTAACCTTGCTATGACATCATTATGCTCATCATTGTTTCTGCCAGTAAGCATCATCAGAAAATTACATGAACATTGTCATGGCAATGAAGACACTGACATGACTAATCCGAGAGATTTGATTTTTTGACTCGTGAGATTTGATTTTTTTTCGTTCATCATGGCCTGCAAGATTTAAAAAGTTGATTTTTTTTCAATTTCAGTGATTTTTTTACTGGCATGTGACCCATTAATTTGTCAGTGATTTTTTAGTAATAAAACATTAATTTATAAATGATTTTTTCAGTTTTGAACAATTTTAAGTATATTTACAAGTTACTTCTAATTTATTTTATATTTTAATAATTTTCTGGATTTTCCAATTTTAGACATTAATTTAGACATGGCTACTGTGGAAACAAGAGATCTGAAGTTGTGGGATCTACCAAAATGTGAAGAAGCAATAACTTTCTTCCAACAACATGGAATTTTACACCATGTGAAAATTGCCATGACATGAAAAAATATATACATAATACAGAAAAGCAGTGGCAGTGCAATTTGAAAGATTGTTTAAAAAAACTCTGATAAGAAAAGGCACATGGTTTGAAGGCTCCAGAATTAGTTTTGTAACGACTCTATGGTTTATATATAGTTGGTCCAGAGAATTAACATCTATCATATTTTGTGCAGATCAGTTGGAAATGGTGGACAGGACTGTCATTGACTGGAACAACTATCTTCGCAATGTATGTACATGGAAGCTATTAAGTAATGAAAGATGGAAAATCGGAGGCCCACACACAATTGTGGAAATAGACAAAACCCTATTCTCCAAGCATAAGAACAATGCTGGCAGAGTACTTCCATAGCAATGGATATTTGGTGGTATCTGCAGAGAGACAGATGAATGTTTCATAATAGCCATTGAAGATAGAAGTGCATCCACTCTCATGCAAGCCATTTTAAAGAATGTACGACAAATCTCTAACATTTACAGTGATTGCCGGAAAGAATACAAAAGTGACAAATTGGAGGAGGCTGGATAGGAGCACTATTAAGTGAACCATGCTTATAATTTTGTAGACCCTATAACTAATGTTCACACACAAAATATTGAAAGGTTGTGGGATTTAGTGAAATGGAGGAATAAAAAGCACAGAGGAACAGCATGTCAACACTTAGATTCCTATTCAATGGAGTTTATGTGGAGGTGTTTATACAAAGATGATATTTTTGGTGCAATTTTACATGTAGGCCAGTTCAGACTACCATAGTGATCATTATTTGGGAAAGTACGCATTTTGTAGTGATATTCATCTTTCATTTTCCTTGTAAATTCATAACTTTATATAGTACTTTTAAGATTACAGAATTATTATGTGTAGACTCGCAGTTATATAAATAAAAAAAGATGCACATTCAATTTATGAAAGGTTTTTTTTAAAAAAAAAATCATTCTTTCAAAATTTCCTTTTAAGACATTTAGCATCTTCAACATCCTATTTATTAATTTTTTTTCAGGATGGACAAACAGCATGGCAGGCACTGATATCTTTGTACCACATGGTTTCTTCCTTGTATTTATCTTCCTATGACATCATTACCTTGAGGGTGTCCTATTCTAATTTTGCAATCTTTGAAGTAACGTTTCCACTTGATATGCAGACAAATTTTAGTGATTAACTTTGTCCGCAAATCAGTAGGGGACATTATCTTAAAGATTGGAAGATTAGAGTACTACCCTTCAGGGTAATGATGTCATAGCAAGGTAAATACATGACAACAGATTTAATTTTACTGTATTGGGATAAATGTAAAAAATATGGATGTGTCATTTGTAAAATGTTTTGCCCATAAAGGCATCATTTCCCTCATCAGTTAGCTCATAGTGAAGGAACTTCGATTATGAACTAGGGGAATAAAGTAAAATATGATGATAATGATTTTTTTGTTCATGTTTATTATTATATTATACTAGTTTTAGATAGGTTATAACGGTACATATATTTTTTTTAATGGTATAAATTTGTAATGAGTCTGAAAACAGACAAATGTAAAATTATGTACATTTATTTATTTATTTTTCCTTTACAGGTCGGTCTAAAATTTAACTTTAAATTAAGTATGTTTAGATAGAGAGAGATGCCAATCTTACATTTATAAGAATAATGTATTGATATTCTATGCCAGAAGAATAATAGTATTTACTCATAATAACACAATTATCTTATTATATGGAGTTTTCCATATAAGCAGGGATACACTCATTTTATATCTTTATTATATTTTGCTTATAATTTAATGTGTCCACTTTAGTTTATAGAATTTGCGCTATTTTTCATTGACTGTGTGTTTCTTATTAATGCAAATTTTTTTATGCTTTTAAAAATGTTTTAGTCAGTTGACTTACAATACTTTTGTTGGTTCAATACACTATTTAGTATATATCTTGTGAAGTAGGATATTTATTGTTTAGCTTTTACTGTAAGAATTATTTCATCTTGACATTGTTTTGATGTTTTGTGCTACTTTCCATTTTATACATGTGAGAAACATAATTTCATCAAATATTGTATCATTGACAGTGTGAATGAGTAGATGGAGCATACTCTCCCATTCCTTATTCCATGAGAGGATTATAGTGACAATGCTGAAAATTAGCTAATGCTTAATTAGCATAGTTTAATCCCTAGAGAGGCTTATTTTCATGGCATGCATTCTGTTTCCCTGTGATGAGACAATGTCCATTCACTTTTTAATTAGAAAAAAGGTATTGGAATCTTCCATAGTATTATACAACTATATAATGTTGTTTTGAAAAGCCTTACTTTATTGTTTGATCCCTCATGATGATGTCTAGTTATTTTCCACTGTATATGGTGAAGTTCTTGATGTTCTAAAATTATATGGCAATGATAAGCAAAAGTTAGATTCAGAGACACTTGTTTATCTATAGTGTTGTACTTTGTTAACAGTTTGCAAGCAAACCAATAAAACTTACTAGTAATTTTAAAACTTATTTTATGTATAGCATAATAAGAGATACACATGTGCAATGCCATTTTATTTCAATCAAGTAATAGTTTGTCAATGGATTGGCAAGACATTTCAATAGTTAGAATGATTATTTTATGGACATAGGCAAAGTTTAGTATCCTGTATACATTTAACTTCTGGTGTCTGTTTTTATATTTATGTAATAAATTTCTTCATGCTAAACAATAATAATTGTCATTTGTGCTTAGTATAATAATTGCCATTATCAAATTATTGATTAATAAAGTTTATTTATATTTTAATGCTTCCAACAGCATACTATAATGGACATTAAGTTACTAAACATATCAGTGCATCAAAACTGATATACCGGTACTCAAATGAAATATACCTTGCTTTATATTGTTTCTAAAATAGATGTATGTTTTTCAATTGTTTATTATTTTTAAAAAAGTTGTAAATAGTGTAAATAAATCTTGTTGTTTTAAAAATATATTTAGTTGTATGGGGTCTTATTGCTAATCATCATCCATATTATTATTGTTATTGCTATCAACACAATATTTTATTGTCTTAAAGTCATCATTAATTAATACAGTATATTTTGTTATGCATTAATGTATCATAATAATTTTGATAAACTTTTACATTTAAAGTACATTTAGAATTTATGACTTATTGATTAGAATACTGTAGATATTAAGCCTATGTTTTATTCTACATATTTTAATGATCTATTGGTTTTGGAATAACTTGTTTATTTGAGTCATTAGATACATTATTCATTGATCTTGATCACATTGTCCATAATTATTTAATAAAATAAAGTTTGTAAGTTATTGTGCTTGCTTTATTAAGAACTTATTTTTATTTCATAAAGCTTAAAGTTCATATCACTGTTGGTATTGGGATTATCAAATATTGTTTATTAATTATATTTCGTTTTATGAGCTGTTTGTTTGTTATATTTGGGTAATGGCAAAATCCCTTTCACTGACCCAAGTATATCTTGTAAAATGGTAATATTTAAGTTATTGGAACCTGAGAAAAAGTAAATTGTTAATTCTTAATTGTAATTCTGAATTTATGGTAATTTTTATGACTTAAATTATTTGTTTGCTTTGGTTGGAATTATGTTTATCTTCACAGATTTATTAATTCACTATAACTTTAAGATGTAAATTTCTTCTTTAATTTTAAAACTTATAATTTGCCTTAATATTATTTAATACAATAGTAGTTTATAGCCCAGGATCTCATTCTCCATCATCAACATTGTTTTCATACTTCACCTTGATTTTTCTTTCTTTTACTTCTTCTTCATTTTATTTTAATTCATCATCATAACTGAATCATCCTTCATTGGCTTCTATTCTATTATCATCTCAATCATTCATTATCCTTACACACTTTCTTTCTCTTAAGCTCATTTGTTTTCATG
This sequence comes from Epiperipatus broadwayi, assembly GCA_028023455.1. NCBI lineage: Eukaryota > Metazoa > Onychophora > Udeonychophora > Euonychophora > Peripatidae > Epiperipatus > Epiperipatus broadwayi. Next base: position 7,954,251 of record JAQFVV010006232.1, read on the forward strand.
ACTTAATTATTATTTATTGCCATCATCTATTTATCATTTAATTCATAATATGAATTCCATATTCATCTCATAGACTTGATTATTAATTACTTATTGGTTTACAAATATTAAATTTATCTAATAGTATTTTGCTATGGATTTTAAAGCTAGTTTAACTGATGTCAATACTAGAAGTTATTATCATCATGGACACTTTGCGACCTTTCTTAGATTTATTGTTTCAAGCTATCTTAGTTGGTTTTAAAAAAATAATATCTTTATTTTAACATTTCTTTTATGCATATATTCTTAATATTTATATAGTGAGGGTTATAATATGTAATAGGTACTATGCATCTAAACTAATATACTTTAGCAAATAAAGGTTAAGATGTATACCTTAATTTGTTTATTTTTTTGATTAAATATTATTTGCCAAACTATTGTTTTTGAAATTTTCTAAACCTTAACAGTTTTTCTTGTTGTCCAAAAGTTCTCTCAATTTCTTTTTTTTTTTTTTTTTTGCATTTAAAAAAATATCCACAATGTTTTGCTTTTTAAATTTAATAATTACAGGTATAACATATCTATTTACATACCATTTAACAGAATAATTTTAATGTAATATCAAATTCTATTCTACGATCATAAGCACACATTTTATTCTTAGTAAGTTACTTCAGTAATTTTTTAACTATGTTTATTTAATTCTAGAAATAATTTTAAAACATTTTTCCATGTAAGCAGTTATTTATTTTATCAAATATTAATATTTGCTAATTTATGTTTCATGATCATGCTATATTTTTTTTAATCTTGGTTTGATAATTTCTTTTTCTGCTATATATTTCTCATGCTATTTTAAAAGTAGAATACTTTAGTATTTTGAATTTTTTATTATGCTAATTTTTGAGGCATTTTGTAATTAATATTTTTGATATTTAATTTCAAGAGTTACTTCATTTTTTTTATATTGGGCCATATTGATTACGTAATGTTTTAATTATTTCCTAATTATTAAAATTGTAAAATATTATTTTTTGATATGTCATATTTTATAAGTAAAATACATTAAATATTTTTAAATTTTTTTTAAAATTAATTTTAGTGCTATTTTTAATTACTAAAATTTGCTTAATATTTTTTTATTTATTTATTTTTGATATTTGAGGGTTTTTTTTTTTTTTTTGGCCTCATGATTTGCTAAAAAAAAATTTTGTCATTTCTTAATTATTAATATTAGACTTTGCGAGTTATTTGGAAATTTTGGTCACATAATTACATATTTCTATGACAGTTGGTTTTTTTTAATAAAAATTTTAATTTTTAACTGTTTTGGACAAAATAAATAGAACGTTTGTACGCTGATGTTATCTGACATATTTTGGTGCTTGTTTGGGTCAGTGGTAGTTTTAGGACTCTCCTTAAAACCAAAATACAAGTGAATGAATTCTAAATTGTAGTCTTTACTTATTGCTTGTCTAATATTTCATCTTTTTGAAGTTGTTTTCATTATGAATATCATTTGGTCTGAGAAAAGAGTTTGGATGATGAAAAAAAAACATTAAGTATTTAATATTGTGACAAATAAGCAAGATATATTAAAAAAAAAAAAACTTATATCAGTTTGAAAAAAAATTTTCATAACCAGCCCAACTCATCTCCCAATTATTAATAAATTTATATCTAGCTATTGTTAGTAAGAGGATAAATATGTTAGGATAATCTAGATCAGATGAGTCTCAGTGTACTGACTGTAAAAACAAAGAATGATATTAATATAATGTAACCTTCAATGCCTATACAAGTATCATATCCTACTATGACCAAGTGATAACAATTAATTATCTATATTTCTTTTCTTAACCTTCTTCACAATTTTTTAAATAATAATTTAGTCATTGCATGATAAAAGAAAATAATAATAAAAATCTCCATATCATGGTAATTAGAAAGATCTTCTTTATAATCATCTATTGTTCTTCTACTTAAATGTATAATATCTGAATTGTTGATTTGAAAGGTTTAATATTTTAAAATTATTATCACAAAGCAAATCACTTTGAAACTTGATCAACAATTATCTTCAGTGGTTAAGTGGTCCCATTTGCAAATTATTTTTAGGAAATTTTGACTTCTGAATAAAAAATCGTACCTATATTTGTAATTTTATTCTTTAACTGGCTATTTGTAAAATCATTAAAGTTTAATATGTAACTATTATTTTCTATATTAACTTCTATTAAGATAGTGGCAGGCAAACTACTACTGATGGTGATCACTTACATAGTCAAAGCACACCATTATCCTAACTTTCAAACTGCCATCTGACAAAGAACAACTGAGGTATATAATAAAAATAGATACCATTCTGTTTTAAATAAAATGTAAGATGATTACAATTTTTTTCATTATTTTTTAAGGATTGTATTATAGATTAATAAATCTGAGCTTGAGTTCAGTATGCATAATTCCGACTACTATTTTTAATGACTTGACATATGATATTCTTAATTCTATTTAGTAATAAAATAAATGTAAAAAATGTTGGGATTTAAAAGCAAACATTTATAAAAACACTTAATAATGATTCCTGAATAAAAATTGCAAAAGTGATATTTTTATTTGCTGGTGTGATCACTTTAAATCTTTTTTATTGCATTAAAAGTGATGTATTTATTTAAAAGAAATCATAATAAGTTGAAATCAGAGATAAAGAAAGATATACAGACCAACATGTTAATAATGCATGCAAAATTTCATTTATCTTAATGTGTGAGGATGTTCATACTTATGTATTTATATTTTAAATAATATTGTTATATAGTAATATATTTGTTATGTGTTCCTTCTACTATAAAACAAATTACTTAACATTGACTGGCAATAAGACATTTACAAAAAATATAATTGTTATATATAGAGCTTGCAAAATAAGCTCTTAACAAGCTTTCCAAAATATCTCTAATTTCAGATCGGTTTCTGCTACTGGCATTCTCAGTGAGGTGCTAGGATATTCAAGCATTAGATTAAAAATACCAGGACAAGCCCAGCACTTTATCTAATGTATAACTATTAAGCAGAAAATCTGAAATTTTCAGATACCCATATGTCTTCCAATCCAGCTATCTAACTTAAATAGCCATATGGGACTGAACTAAGTTCAGATAAACCATATATTAATAGATTTAGCAATATAACATTGCCAAAGCCTTAATAGCAAAAAATAAAATTACAAAAAAAAAAGTCAAATCACATATCACATGACCTAATTTAATAAGCTTGTATTTACAAATGTTATAAATAGAGCTTGCAAAATAAGCTCTTAAAAGCTCTTAACGGTCTGAGGGTGGGGATACTTTGGAAAGCTTGTTAAGAGCTTATTTTGCGAGCTCTATATATAACATTTGTAAATATAAGCTTATTAAATTAGGTCATGTGACATGTGACTTGACTTTTTTTTTTTAGTTTTATTTTTTGATATTAAGGCTTTGGCAATTTTATATTGCTAAAGCTATTCATATATTTTGTATCTAAATATAGTTCAGTCCCATATGACTATTTAAGTTAGACAGTTGGATTGGAAGACAAAATGGGTGTCTGAAAATTTCAGATTTTCTGCTTAATAGTTATACATTAGATAAAGTGCTGGGCTTGTCCTGGTATTTTTAATCTAATGCTTGAATATTCTAGCAGAAACCAGTTTGAGGTTAGGGATATTTTGCAAAGCTTGTTAAGAGTTTATTTTGCAATCTCTATATATAACATTTGTAAATACAAGCGTATTACTTAGGTCATATGACATCTGAGTTGATTTTTTTATAAAGTATATAATTAATATCAATTTGCTTTGTCTTTCAGCCTTGGCAATAATTCATATAAAGTTATAGTGGAAAATTTATTATAACTCAGGAACCCACAATATGTGTTATTTATTAATTATAATATATTATAAAATAAAAAATATATACTTCTAATTATTTCTTTTGAATTTTTTATTTTAAATTTTTACTTAAGGATAAATATAAATATTATTTCTTTTTCATTAATAGATAACTGTTAGCTTTTTGACATGTTTTGCAGAAGTAACCCAATAATATTTCAATCATGCCTTCTTCTGCATCTTTATTATAGCATTTACTTTGAAGAAATATTACCATGTTCTTATATTATATGCAGGTTCACTGTGCAAGTATGATATACCTTTGTGCAAGATAAATTCAGCATCCCTAGTCTTATAAAGAGCTGCATTGTGATGGCACAACCCTCACATTTATCAAGATACTAAATGTTCTTGATCAATGTCTTTTACTAAAATCAAAACATTTTATCACATGCTAAATGAAATTACATTTCCTTTTTTTTTTGCCTCTTTAATTTATAAATTCTACAATGAATATCATATGCAAAGTAATACATTTGTAGATGAACTAATATGTGGTAATGCAGATTTTTTACTTATGCTGTTTATAAATGTTTCAGAACATTCTGGTCCCATTAATGTGAAATCAGTTCTTCATTAGCATTTTTGCATATGAAATCAGAATATGCAAAAAAATAATGGTTGTTTTATAATAGCATGTGGAAACCGTCTGAGGGCGTGGTTTGTTTGTAAACAAAGATAAATATAATGTTACCGGGGCCGGGCTTTTTTTGTTTGTTTGTTTAAGACATTAAAAGTAAGTAAAAAACAATCAAATAAATCTTTAAAAAAAATACGTAAATCAAAATAAAATTTAAAAATTAATTAGTTTTTATTCTTTAAATTACTTATTTTCGGTTTGGTATTCTACCAAATCAATTTTTTTAATTACAAATAAATATTTTCATTTAATGGTGAAATCAATATATTTCTAACAACTTTTTTGGGGGGCTTTGAATTCTTAACAAGTTAATTAATGAAGGTTGAATAACTTTTTTTGGTTACATTACAAAAACAAAAATTTATTTACATTAAATGGTCAAATATATGCAATTCAAACCAACTTATTTGGCTATTCAGGAAACAACTCGCTCTAATAATAAAGCCTGGAAGTGATGTCTTCCCCCTTGTGCACACGCCGCCACATAAACTCAGCCAGGTAGGTATCCAGCGAGTGTCTGGCTGTGCCACGCTGTTTCTTGTTGCACTATTTCAACAGACCCACAGGCGCTTGATGTTCTGTGTGTGCACACCTGTGCTGAGGTCCACAAAGTTTACCTGTGGTTTACTGTCAGGTGTTTGAAACCTGCAGCTTCAAGCTCTTTGGTTTGATAATCCTTGAGCAGTCAGAGAAAATAGTTGATCCAGGTTTGACATTTTCCCGAATTGACTGAAGAAGGGTGGCTGCAAATCGACAGGGAACAGCCACAATGAAGCAATCGCTGGTCTCATGGCACACTCCACTGAAAATCCACTGCTATGGAAGAACCCTGCCCTGGTGGTTCTTTCACTGGCTAAACAAGGTCTCGTCAACTTCAACAATTGAGCCTGGACTGCCAATTTGATGGCACGGCCGAGACATTAAGCTCTCACGACAGAGCTCGCAGAGTCCATTGGTCCAGTGCACAAGGGAGCCTGGAGACAGGTTCAAGTCAGAGATGGCCCTCAACACTGTCAACTCCTCATGGCTTCAATGGTACAGGAGATGTACTATCATCATGAATGCGAGCTGTAATCCCTTCAGGGACATCCCTTGGTGAATCAAACACCAATGTCCACATGAACTGATCTTGCATTTGAAGTGGTAGCTTCCACAAATGGTATAATGTCATCTCTTCTCCACATGCACATTTCTTCACAGATGCCACTACTCCATACTGCTGTAGAAAAGTGATGGCATCAGTTTGGGAGCAAGACAAATCCCAAACTTTGATCTTCGGAAAACTTTATTTCAGACATTTGATGAAGCTCGGAATTGTACTCGCAAAAACATGACTTGGAGCATGATCTGATGGAAATTGTGCTCGTACCTACACTTGCCGAATTTTTTGAGCAGGAAATGTGGGCTACGGAAGCATGAGACAATGCTCATAATTGTTAGTAGACATTCATAAAACATGGCAGATAGAGGAGGAGAAGGTCTTAATGAATATTAAAATAGTTTTGACATTCGGAATTCGAGCCACCGTCACACAATACTGTACCCAAAAGTGAAATATGATCGTACATCAGCTGTAAGCTGACACAATAGCTTCTGCACCAGATTAATAAACATCACATTTCTGTGCATTAGCATAGAAAGTAGACTACAGCCACCACCACATACAAACGGGCTATTACTATGCTTACACCTTAGAAATAGAATGTTCGATAGCGGAGGTGGCCCCCTAAATGGCATATTTCTGTGTGATAACATAGAAATAACGCCCTCAGGCAGTTTCAACATGCTATTATAAAACAAACAAAATAATAATAAAATTAGAACAATGTTATTATTGGATAAGCACAATAACACTGAAGAAAATAAAAAAAATTTTGCATTATATATATTCTATTTTGTTTTCTCAAATAATGATTTAATAAAATTGCTAAAAAAAAATCATATTTATAATAAATAAATAGTTATTTATATTAGAAGTACCAATTTATGCAATTTTAATATATCTATATTCGCAAGTAAAATATTTTTTTTAAAAATATCTAAATGTTTTTATTATGACTCCCCCCCCCCCCCATGAAATAAAATTAGTTACTTAAAACAATGAATTCTATATAATTTTGTTTAACAAAAAACAATACAACATTAAAAAATTATAATCATTTACACTTTTACAATTTTATTTACATATTAACGCTCCTGACTTCGTGGCCATTATGTGATAAATAGCAATCAGTTTTAAATAGATAGATTGTAACGAATCTCTTCTTTTTTTACTCTATCATTCAGAATTTCAATAATAGAATAATTTTTTCATATGATTGTTATTTCAGTTTAAAAACTTAGTCACATGGTATAGCCAGATATTTAGGGGTTTTAAGATTTTATCTTAAATTTACTTAGGGGAAGAAATATTCACGATTACATTGCTTATTCAATAAATTTTTAGAAGCCATTATGCCATGCCTTGCAGTTTCTTTTGTTTAATGATAAATTATAATAGAGAACACAAATCAAACAGGTGGATTCTTCCACTAGAATAGATACAATTTTGTAGGCACTTTTGCAATTAAGCATAAGTGAAGTTATATAGGTCTTACAATAATGTCACATTAATGAAATGTGTGCAATAATATCTTTTTAAGAAATTGTTTTTAAATAATTCCATTAGTAACAAATTAATAAAAATACATGTTTTAAAAATTCAACTTCTTCCAAATAACTTGCTTACATTTTCCATTAACAAAAATAGCTTCCCTAGATTTCTTTCAACAATAAAATATATTACTTTATTATATTTAATTTTTTTTAATACTCATTAATATCTAAGTCATATTATATACATTATACATTATTATATAGTTTGACAATTAAGGATTTAGCCAGGATTTATTTAAGAGAAGAATTTTAAATGTTCATAGATTGTTTATCAATACATTTTTAGAATAATTTTATTTTGTCTATTCATAGATTGTTGGATAACTATAAAAAAAAAAATATTTTGGTGTGCAATAATATCTTTTTAGAAATTAGGATTTTTTATTTGTTCTGTTTTGCTTAATTTTGCAATTGTAGTGTGGATTATGGATCAATTACAAGTTTTTAGCTAGAGAACAAGTAAAAAGCTAATACTGCATTAAAAAAAACAATATCATTATTAAAAATAGGAAAAGCTATATAATAAAATGTGTAAAAAGATAATACTGCATAATAATAAAAAAATAACATTGCTATTAAAAATAGTTTATACAAAATAGCAGAATACTGTAACTGTGAGACAACATTTAGTGTTATTTTATCTAAACATTTTCATTTATATATAAATTTTATTAATTATATTGACAAATGGGCATCAGAATGATCATTTTTGTGTAATGGTAGAATATATGTGTTGTATATTTTGGACTTGAACAATTGTCCCAACATGTCTAAGTAAGTAGTATTAAAAAAGTAAAGAAGTATTCCACTTATATTTAATTAGGTTTTTAACAATAAAGTGATTTGGAAATCTAAATATTTATATATATAAGTTTTATTAGCTATCACAACAAAATGTATCAGCCTGTTCAGTTTAGCACAATGACAAGAGTATATATATATATATCAACAGATAGCGTTCTACCAAAAACACCATCAAGGGGATGTTTACATAAACATCAGAGCAGATCATGATTTCAAGCTATTTGCTATCATCAGTGAAAGACACGAATAAGAATAGATCTAAACACAAACTCTGAGCATTTATGAAACAGTTTCTATTCAGCTTGCAAGCGTGAATCTTTTAGATGCATAATGTCTTCAAACTCAGCATAGCAAGCCAGATAGCTATATGGGTCTGATCTCAGTTAAGCCTCTGCAATATATATCATTGCTAGAAAGAACTCAAAGGTACATTTATGAAAAACAAAAAACAAGTTAAAAACTTGCTAACGCTTGTATTTATGTCAACAGATGGCATTCTACCAAAAACACTGTCAGGTGTATGTTTACATAAACATCAGAGCAAGCATTCACTATCTCTAACTTTAATTCCACTTTCAGATCATGATTTCAAGCTATTTGCTATCATCAGTGAAAAACAGAAATATATTGCAGAGGCTTCTACTATGTGGTGATGCTGAACTGAGATCAGACCCATATAACTATCTGGCTTGCTATGCTGAGTTTGAAGACATTACGTGTATAAAAGATTCATGCTTGCAAGCTGAATAAAAACTGTTTCATAAATGCTCAGAGTTTATGTTTAGATCTATTTTCTTATTCCTGTCTTTCACTGATGATAGCAAATAGCTTGAAATCATGATCTGAAAGTGGAATTAAAGTTAGAGATAGTGAATGCGTGCTCTGACGTTTATGTAAACATACGCTTGATGGTGTTTTTGGTAGAACGCCATCTGTTGACATAAATACAAGCATTAGCAAGTTTTTAACTTGTTTTTTTGTTTTTCATAAATGTACCTTTGAGGTCTTTCTAGCAATGATATATATTGCAGAGGCTTCTACTATGTGGTGATGCTGAACTGAGATCAGACCCATATAGCTATCTGGCTTGCTATGCTGAGTTTGAAGACATTACGTGTATAAAAGATTCACGCTTGCAAGCTGAATAGAAACTGTTTCATAAACACTCAGAGTTTGTGTTTAGATCTATTTTCTTATTCCTGTCTTTCACTGATGATAGCAAATAGCTTGAAATCATGATCTGAAAGTGGAATTAAAGTTAGAGATAGTGAATGCTTGCTCTGACGTTTATGTAAACATACGCTTGACGGTGTTTTTGGTAGAACACCATCTGTTGACATAAATACAAGCATTAGCAAGTTTTTAACTTGTTTTTTGTTTTTCATATATATAATATATTTCAAGCTCCAACCTGAAAATTTAAGGCATGAGCAATTGTCACAATAAGTTTAAGTAAGGAAGTACTCCACTCATATTTAAATAAAAATATTTACATTCATAATGTACTTCTAACAATGAAGTGATTCAAAAATATAAACATTTTCATTTACATATTTAATTAAATATCTTAGCATCTTAGTATCCCTATAATGGAGGACCTATGTGCCTCATGTAACCTGCACACCCACATGCAGCAGCTCTATTTACATAGTTATACTTGCTCTTAAAAAAGAGCATATCAATTATTTAAATTCATTTAAGATTGTTTAGTCTTTGGCTTAAATTATATAACTTTATGATAAATTTAATTTTTATTAAAGTCCTAATTCACACAGTGAAAGAACTAATTAACTATATGGTTGTTGAACTAGTTTCAAAGCTATTTAACTTGAAAAGCAATTAGCCTTCTGATCAAAACATTAGAATCTTTAACACTTTCAAATTAATAGTTTGGATAGCATAAGATACATATTGTGGACAAGAGGTGATTATAAAGTAGCTTTTTTAACAAAATTAGTTATGGGAGTTTTAATGCCTAATGATTAAATATTTTTTGATATTAATTGCCTCAAGTAAAAATAGAAATAATTATATCTAGTAAGTTAATGAATTGTGAAAATCTTCATCACACACACAAAAAGAAAAAAATCATTATAAAAATTATTAAGGGACTTCAATTACAAATATCTTCAGGAATTTTAACTTTTTGACAAAAAGTGATATGTATCAATGCTATCTAATAAAAATTTGATATGAGCTACATTTGTAATTTTGTTTTTAAAGTTTATGATGTGATGCTATTATATACTACATTAACTTGAAAATGAAGACAGATAATGGCAAAGTACTATTGATGAGGATCATGATCTAGTCAAACACACTACAATGTTAAGCTGCTTTTTGGCAAATAATAACTATATGCAATAAAGAAGAAAATGAAACTGGACACCATCATTATCTCTTTTTTATATAAATATAAAGAATTAAATGATTAGAGGCTGTAGACATCAAATAATATTTAAGAACCAGAAGTGACAGCTTAAATTTTGATCCAGAAATCTGCATTAAACCACAGAGGATATTCCATATAATGAAAGTTTGGAAAAGAAATATTGTAATTTTTCTAAAAATACTTATCCAGTATTAAATGTTTTTGAGTAATTACACTTTTGTGACATTATTTGGGTAAAGATTTTTTTTTATGTTATTATTTGTGTATTTTACTCTCAACAGTTTAGAGTGGCTATTTTAAAAAGTATAATTTTATAGTTCATAAGTCGCAGCTGAGAAAAATAAGATGAAAAAAGTATGTGAAATATATAATTGAATGATTTATTGTTTGGAAATTTACAAAAATTCCAAGAATCAGAAGTGGTAGAGCTGGAACTGTGATTCATGGGCCAGTCTGTCACTCTACTATTGCAATAAAACATACAAAGTCATCTGATTAATTAATGAAATGCATTCTGCCCATCATTTTCATTTTTAAACATTAACATAATTTTCTAATAGTTGATAATATAATAGTTGCTTGTTTGACATGGGAATTGCTAACAACAGAATAGATGAGTTCCTTCCAAAAAGCCAGAAAAGCAATTTAAAAGCTAAGAAACCAAATGCCTATATAAACAAGATGAGAGGCATTAACACTGCTTAATAATGCTAAATAATTATTAATTATGTGCCTGTAACAATAGAACTGAATAGTGGATCTGCCAAGTCCACTGTGTCAAAGAGGATTTTGGCTATTATTAATAAGAAAAATAAATATCAGCTGCATCCTAGAAGCAAAACAATAATCGATGACTAAAACAATCTAGTAGCACTCTTGGTCAGGCAAGAGCTAAAGTTACAATGTTCAATAAAACTAGATAACAGCCTCTTGTTGTACTTGCAGGTAAGCAGAGCAATTGCTTGTACTAAAATGTTCACTAGATGGAATTTGGCACTAGCTCCAAAGAAGCTTTAATTATAAGTGCCAAAAGAGAAAGAAATTCAAAATCTCTATCAGAAAATCCTCATCCCAGACCAATTGGTTTCGAGCTTATGGCTCTCTCAGTGAGGAATTAGGTATCCAAACACTAGATCTAAAATTCCAACTCAAACATCAGCACTTATTTAATGTGTTTCTATCAATTTGAAAACCTGAATTTTTCAGACATGTAAATGTCTTCAAATCCAGCCAACCAGATAGCTATATGGGTCTGAACTCAGTTCAATTTCATCATATATTAATAGCCAAAGCAATGTAACATCACAAAAGTCTTCAAGGGTACACTTATAATACTTAATAAAACAAGACACACTTATAATAATTAACAAAACAAGACACAAAGTGTGTAACTTGTTTTAAGCTTGTACTAAAATTAAAATGCTCACTAGATGGAGTTTACCACTAGCTTCAAACAAGCTTTAATTATAAGTGCCAAAAGAGAAAGAATTCAAAATCTCTATCAGAAAATCCTCATGCCCAGACCAATTGGTTTTGAGCTTATGGCTCACCTCATGAGGAGTTAGGATTTCAGATTCAAAATCTCTATCGGAAAATCCTCATCCCCAGAGCAATTGTTTTCAAGCTTATGGCTCACCTTAGAAAATCCTCATCTCCAGACTAATTGGTTTCAGACACTAGTGTCTGAAATCCTAACTCCTCACTGAGGTGAGGCATAAGCTTGAAACCAATTGATCTGGGGGTGAGGATTTCCCGATAGAGATTTTGAATTTCTTCTCACCTCAGGGAGAAGTTAGGATTTCAGATACTAGTGTCAGAAATCCTAACTCCTCACTGAGGTGAGCCATAAGCTCAAAACCAATTGGTCTGAAGATGAATATTTTCTGATATAGAGATTTTGAATTCTTTCTCTTTTGGCACTTATAATTAAAGCTTGTTTGGAGCTAGTGGTAAGCTCCATCTAGTGAACACATATATATGATATTTAATAATCACACTCTTATAAATACAAACATTTGTAAATATATTTCTAATACTAAAGTTATTACCACATATGAAAACAAATATTCACTTGCATTTACAATATATTTTATAATGACTATACACTACTTGCTGCTGTTGGTAAGATATAGTTCATAGTTCTAGTGCAAACTATGGAAAAATAAGCTGCAAAGGCCATTATCACTCTCCTATTACTTCCAGCAGTATCTTGGCAACCTCCTGATAAGTAGATCCAATGACCCTTTCAACTGTATTATCACAACTTGCCTTAATTCAATGTTGGAGAATGAGAATTCTGTCCTTTCAGCTCTGACAGTAATTCTCTGAAAAATGTGTATAGTGCAGCATGTTGCACAGTAGTTCTCTGCAGAACATATATGGAGAATGTGAATTCTCTTTCAGCTTTGTGACAGTAGCTCTCTGATTTTACCTGCAATGAGACTATTTATTGCCAGATCCCTACCCTTAATGAAAACATTTGTATTCAGTGAGCACTATCACCTATTTGGCTTGTTTTTGCTTTTGGTTACATGTGATCTATTTATATACACATAATAGCAATAAAAGTTCAATCTGACCTTAGATAAGATAGAATCTGGACTAGTCCATTATTTGAAGGTAAGGTGAGATATAATATTCTCTTCTCCTGGCTAAAATGGATCCTGGAGAATAGTCATACAGGTGCATTGATTAGCATCTTCACTTTGTAGTTTTATCTGACTCCATGATATCTCAGCAAGTTCAGTGTCATCACCTATGGATCTTGTAACTGTACATTCAATACCACTTGCTGATGAATCATCACTGTTGGCTTGCAATGCTTTGCCATGTGATGAGATTTTGCTGATGGTTGGTGGCATGTAATTTAACTGTAGTTGGTTTATGACAGTGATATTGTTGTCCATCATCAGTTCTCTCCATGATTTTTTTAAAACTGATCACCACTGCGGGAACCCATTTGGTGGTTGTCTTAAACACATGGCATAGGATGTGAGTACCTATCCATTTTTTGCTCTTTTAGTTTCATGCATTAGTTTAGAGTTCAAATCAGGAATATTAATAACTTCTGGATAGACCCTCCTTGAATTTATTGTTGTGAGCTGGTTCACTTTAGTCACTGTGAAATTTAAGTGAATAAACCAGTCATGTGCTAATAAATTGCTCTGCTTACCAGCAGATACAACAAGAGACACATCTGGTTTTATTGGTCAATGTAAATTTCAATCTTGCCTTATCCAAGAGTATTACTAGATTGCATTGGTAATCAATAATTTCTTTGCTGCTAGGATGTAGCTGGTATCTATTTTTCTTATTAATAATAATAGCTCAAGTACCAATTGATACTGCAGAACCAGTGTCCAATTCGTTATAGGCATATTATTAATCAGAATTCTGCATTTAAAAGCAGATTCAATGCCTCTCACATAGTTTATACAGACACTTTGTTAGATTTTAAATTGCTTTTCTAGCTTTTTGGAATGGACTCATCCGTTCTGTTATTAGAAGCTTGTTGTTTCTATGCAAAACAAGCAACTTCTATGTGGCTAACATGTTTACAATATGAACATACTGTATAACATTATAAACATTTAGTGTATGTGTGTATCAGCTGATCACATCTATAACAATGTTTTACATTCATTGATTTATATGTGCAGTGGCTTTTTCCTGTCATCTCAGTGTTTGAATGACCTAGTTTTCTGCTCAATGGTTTGAATGCTATAACACATTTTTTCAATGGATTTATTTGACTAGCTTTTGATTTGACTAGTCACTTGAGATCAAGCACAATCAAATGTTATGTCATGTTCCATTTGGAACTTGACCCTAAAACTTTAGTCTCTCATTTCACAAATAAAATGATCTTGCACAGCTTCATTGAGGAAGTCTTTGAAATTTCATTTAATGTTAATTTTTTTTAAGTTACTAGCAAAATCTCTAGCTTCCCCACCCTTGTGTATAGCAATTGAAATAATATCTCTACATTATTATTAGTTTTTGGAATGATAAAGTTGGTTAGTATAATCAATGCCTTGTCACAATCAAGGTCAGTTGGAAGCATAGGAGTTAGCTTAGGCTTGAAGACTTTTTCTGAAATCCCAAAATAGACATGAATATGGTTAATTTTACCTCAGGTTTTTTTATTTGATTTGCAAAAAAATATAAATCTTTACAGCTTGGCAATTATCCAGATAGACCTGATCAAATTCTTCAATTGAGCCGATTCTAACCATTTCATTTTTTTTTATCTTTTTATGCAGTGAGAGAAAAAAAATTATTTGTGAGAGTAAACCACTCAAATTGATTTTTAAGCTTTATTTGAGAAGCTATTGTTTGCATAACTGTCAATCTTTGATTCAAGATAAAATATAGTGTAACAATCCGGAGAATATTACTTAACATATCTGCACTACGGGCGCCATCTAGGCATTTGAACCTAGAAAAATTTATAGAGTAGGCAGATACGTAAGTCAAAAAAAATTTTTTTTTGTTATATTTTGTTTCCGGTCGTTAGCCCAAGTCACTAGCTCAGGGAGTAGCAGAGATTAAATAATATAATCTAAGAGTATATAAAAAAGAACAAAATAAGCCACTGCCAGTAATTAACATACAAACATTTATTTATGCACATATATATATATATAAGATTGGAAATTGTTTTAGTATCAGTTTTACATTTTAACATTTAACATTATTTTTAACTTTACCTTAGATTTTAATTTACATTTTAATTTCTATTATATTATAAGTTTACATTTTAATTAAGTTCGCACAGATGGGATTATAAAAGCTTGTTATAATATGTTGCTATAGATCAGTTACATAGATTTCAACGGTCAAAAACATTTCAAAATAAACATAAACGATCAAAATACAAAATTATTGATTACTGACAATTGCATAGGGAAATATAAGAAATCCTCTAGTATTCAGGATAAGATACTTGCATTGTCACCAATAACTTAAAAGACATCCGAATAAATACATTTTAGATACTCCCCGTAAGGTATCATTATTTATCGAATGTCTATATATTTTGATCAAATATGAAAACCCGAAACACAATTCACCGTTAACCAATCCATGTAAGCATCTATAAACAACTTAAATTTAATGCATTTTTATTTAGGGTCGAGTATGAAGACTACGTAGATTTGCATTTGAAAATAAAATATTATATCCCTATTTAACCTTAGGCTAAAATTCGCAGTCAAACTGGCATCAATCCATCTGATACATCGATGTATTCAATGTAATACGGAATATGGCAGCACCAAAAAATTAAGAAAAGACATTGACTCTCATCAGATAGGAATATTACATCTATCTAACGAGAAGAACAAAAAAAAAAAACTCCATAGAAAGGAACTGCGTTCTCCGTCTTATAATTCCTTCCATAGGCAAACGGGTGAGTGCGGCATATATATAAACGATTCTGCCAGTAGCGAATCTCCGACTACATCTACTAACTACATCAATATATCCAATCCATTGACCCAATTTAACAACGACATAAATAACCTAAGATTACCCTCCCCTAATATAACTTTACAAATCTATACAGCCATTCACGCCCGAGTTAAGTTTAACATTGATATATTTTAAGTTATCGGAAAACAGAAATCATAAATAAACTTAAAGAACAAAATTAAATAAATGGAAATGATTTTAAACAAATAAATAAAAAATACATCAAATAACATTAAATATGAAAAGTTTTTAATTTAATGTCCATTAACTGTAAAGTTCTTACGGTTTTAAACAGTTCATCTTTATCTGTCATTAGTAAGTTTGAACGAGAATTCCCACGCCGTCCTGAAGATATTGGTATACATTTAGCCGTTGTTTTATTTATTCATTCGTAGGTTTTTTAATTTAGTTGGTCCTCAATGTAGAAAACAATGTTTCACTCCCTTTTCTTTAACAGATGAAAAAATTGAAAGCGCCTCTTTCAATACCTTCACCTCCAACTCCGTACTAATACATATAGTCACATCGTAGTAATCATTAAAAAACTAATAATTTCCAAACTTGTGCTTTTATATTACTTTGAAAGATTGACTTAACATTACGTCATTGATGTGATGATCCTTTTCGTTGAGGTCTGATTTCCCAATGGATTTATTTCATTTGCTAAAAGTTTCTATTGTTTTCCTATCTGACCGATGTTTTTACATTTAAATGCCCAAGGATGGTTTACATTTGACTAATTAAATTTATCATTTCCATTTCTGATTAATTAACCTGTTTTCCAAATCAAAGATATATTTAAAGATAAATTTAAAGATATAATTTTATCTCCAAATCTTTTTAAAATTTAGTTTTAAAATACTTTTTCTTTAATAAAGTTTTATTTTAATAATTTTTCATTATCTGTGCGATTTAATATATACGAGTTTAAGATGATATTTAATTTCAATCTTTAATTCTTAAAGAAAATTTTTAAATGCGAACTTTTTAATTTACTTTCATGTTTAATAAATAAAAAAAAACAATGTAACGAACGTCTGTGCTCGTTACAATAGCAACCCATGAGGTGGAATTTCTTGTTTTATTAATAAGATGAACCACTCTCATTTGATTTAAATTTTCATTTATCTACATGCCAATAATGTATGTGGTAATTTTTTTTTTGATTAATGATAAAATTTAATGATTCGTGGGGGCAAGATTTTGCTTTTTGTAATTATTATTTTTCTCAGCCATGGGGAAATTTTAATTTTTTATTTTGTGGATTGCATCAAATCTGTTATGTTTAGTGTAGATTTTATATATGTTACTTAATAATATTACAGACTCATGTAAATACAAACACTTGTAAATACATTTCTAATATTAACTAATATGAAAACCAAATATATTGTAACCAATTGGATTACATAGCACACACTAATATAGTGTGAGTGCATAAATATATACATAAAATAAAGGGAAAGTAGAAATAAACACAGAATAAATTTTTGTAGATATTTTTCTATATTTCCTAAAATAATATAATAATAAGTAAAGGGTTAAATAACTCTGGGTTTAAAATGATATTTTATTGTAAAATTAAATATTTTAAAAAGGTCTGATAAATATTATTTGTAATTCTAATTTTGAAATTTAAAAACACCATCCTTATTTTTGAAATTTTTTAATTAATTAAACAAAATTTTTATCTATTAGAAATCCCCTGAATAAAAACATATATGTTTTCAAAGGAATTAGAGAGATAAAAATAAAAACTGTTTTCAATCAAGATGTTATTATCACCTTCGATGATTCTATAAAAGGGCTGATAACAAAATTAGCTCATCTGGATAGTGATTTTTGAAGAGAACAGTCTGATAGTAGTTTTTTTTGTAAGAACAGGTCAATGCAAGGTTGGTTACAATATTTTGTTGCAACTTTTTGAAGTGCAGCAGTTGGTTTTAGCTTACCATAGAGTATGGTAGAATAGCTACCATGAACTGATGTAGCTGAAGGCAGGACAGTTGATTCAGGAACTGCTATTGTTTTCCTTTGCAGGAGTTTGAATTCACATGGAGAAAATGACCCACTTCTTTGTGCTGAAATTCATAGCCTTAAACATGGAGAGGACAGTTGCTTGGCTGAAATCTATTAAACCAAGATAGCTGCTTGCCTGGAACAGTTCTACACAGACGAAAGACCAACTACCGACCAACATTATACATGGATTATACTTTTTCCTGATGATGATGATCCCTAAAACCAAACTTACCAGGGAACCCAAGCTTGCTGAAGCAGCAATTATATTTATGCTGATGTATCTAAAGGCAGAGAACAACAAAAAATATATACAGCTGTGGTGAGTAAAGTTATATATGATAACAAAATTTAAAATAATTTCTTTAGTAAAATTACATTTTGAAAGTGATGCATGAATTTGTACTTTTTATGCTTATGGTGGGCATATAGTTGAACAGGGCTGTCTGGATGCAGTGTGTTCATGATGCTCTGAAGCATAGGCTTGGTACTGTCTAGACCTAGATGTTGAGCTCGCAGAGTAGTCCAGTGGTGAATACATATAGGCCTCATGAATAGACCCCATTTATACCCCTAAGTCTCACAGAGATGAGCAGGGTTGGCTCAATGCCTTTTATTTTTTCTGGATACTACTCTTTGAGAATGATCTGTCTAGGTACTTAGAAAAGGCAGTGCTTAAAAATGAGGTATTTTCTCCAATGTCATGGAGCATTGGGTACTTGATAGTCCATGCTTAGCTGTCTACTTATCATGGCATGGGGAGCTGCTGTTCACGTATTCACTTTTCCTACTTGACCATGCCTACTTCATCAGCATTAACTAATCAAGCAGAAAGACGTTTTAAAATTTATAATTTTTTTATTATTCTATAAAATGATATTAGTTTAAAATCATTTATTAAAGAAGAAAAAACTGTTTAAAGTTATATTTATAATTTAGAAAAAAAAAAAAATTATAATTAATAGTCAAGAAAAAGATTTCCAAAAATCTTTTAAACTAGGAAAAAGATATTTTAAATCAATTAACTGTCAAAAATTTGATAGTTCTTATTTTAAAAAAAAGACTATATTCTGCAAAGAGATTAAATTCAAAAATAATCTTTCATAATTTTATTGTAGATAAATTAATGTTTCGCACATCTGTGCCAATTATATATATGTGTTTCAGTAAACCTAGTAAGTAAAATGTATTTCATTTAACTGAAACTTTAATCATTTATTGTATTTTATATAATTTAAGATTTTGATAATTATTTTGTAACAAGTCAAATATGTTTAGAAAATTCACGCACATGCACATATGTGTGCGTATATATGTCAATTGTATTGTAAATAACAATGTGTGTCAAATACACACTTATATGTAAATTTTTGATCATTTTTTAAAAAATTAAATGTAAATTCAAACGTTTATTTTGTATCAAGCCATGTGCCTGTGTGCTGAATGGGTTTTAAGTAAACCTAATTTATTAATCATGTAAATCAATGTAAACATTTTAGTGTGTATATAATTATGTATACTTTTCAAAATCAGAACCCTTATAAGACCTTAATGATTTATTTTTTTGTTATTAATAAACTAAAATTTAATTGTTAAAATTGTTTCCATTATCTCTTGGTCACATACAGTAATAGAGCTGATGTTCTCTGAGCTAGATTTGTGCATGAGATGAATATATAAATGGGGATGTGTACTTAGTGCTTTTGGGGCATCCAGCGATAATCAATCATCCTCCTGGTTGGCACAAAAGAGAATACTCTTTAAAACCTATGTACTATATTTTTTTGTCTTATTTAAAAGTTAAGTTTATAGTTGGCCAGTACAAGTGGCCTGAGCATTGATGATGATCAGCATGTTTTAATGTCCCAGTATTATTGTTTCGATTTCTGATTATTGTGTATTTTAATGGATGGGCACTAAGCTGGTGCATCCAAGTTATGTTTAAATAATCGCCCAAGGTGGCAAAGGCTCAATAGTTAGCCTGGTCTACAGAAGACCCATTTCCAATCCAGTCACACGGTTGATTGTTGATTTATATTTTTTATTGTTCAAATCCAGCCACTAGATGAACTGTTGTTTTATTGTCATGGTGTGTTTTATTGTCATGATTTTTTATATTGTGAATCAGTCATGATGAAGAGTGATTATTTATTTTGAGTATTAGTATTACTTATAAGTCCTTTTTGATAATGCTGGTTGATGACTAATTATGCTTCTGAGTTAGCTGGCTAATCTCTCAATGATCTCACACAGAGATTCTATAATCTCATGCTCTTATATCTTTAAAAATTATTTATATATATATTTTTGCAAATTATTGATATTTCATTTTAAATTGACTGTGAGTGATGATGATTTTCCATCACCCAGTTTCATCCCCATTTTCCTTCCATTTCCTACCCACCCCATCCCGTTACAATATATATATACTCATATTTACAATACTTTTTACAATGATTATACTCTGCCTGCTACTGTTGGTGAGGTATAGCTCCTAAATTCTGGAGTGGAGTACAGAAGAAGAGATTGCAATTACCCTTATTAGTCTTCTATTACTTCCAGATCTGTCTTGAAACTGTACTATAACAGCCTAATTCATGCCAGTGTTTGGTTCTAGCAGTTTTCAGTTCTGAATGTGGTCTTGCCCTGCTGCATCAACCATTTTGATTAACCGCTATTGTCTGGAGAACACACATACTACAATTCAGGTTTGACAGTAGTTCTCTGCAGAACATGTATTGAAAACATGGAAATTTTGTCTCTCAGCTTTGTGACAGTAGTTCTCTGATCCTATCTTCAAAAAGACTATTTTTACCAGATCACCATCCTTAATGGAATTATTAGGATTCAGGGAGCACCATCAGCTATTGGCTTGTTCTTACCATTGGCTATGCGTTATCTGTATATGCATAGGTTCATAGTGATGAATGCTCAATCCGATCTAGATAAGATGAAATCTGGACCAATTCATTATTTAAAGATAAGATGATAGTATTAATTTTTGTTCTTGGTTTTTTGATAATTTAATATACCACTTTATTTTTGACATTAATTAATAATAAAAATGAGATAATAAATATGTTACGTGTATATATATATATTAGTATGTTTATATGATTTGTCAGTTATAAAAGTATTGAGAGTTTAAGAAATATTCCATCAAAAATGTTTTCCTAATTCTTTAACTATCGATGGAAAAAAATATCCACTTTTGAGTAAAATATATGTTGAGTTTTATTACAAAATAAGTAAATAATTACGATTTATGTATAACCATTATCTACCATTTTATACAATAGAACGAAAGTGCCATATATTATAGTTATTGATTCCACCAAGCAGGAAATATTATTGTTCACTTATTATTTTTTTGACATTTTATTTTCTTTACAAAATTTTATTATGATCTTCAAATAAATTAAATATTATAGATTTTAATTAAAGTTCATTTTAAATTTGAATTGTTAATGAAATGTCATTCATTTATCTTAAAAATTAATTAAAAAATTGCAACAGTAATGGAATTGATTTGCTCTTGTTAAAAACTGACAATTGTAATTATGATTTTGTAATGTATATTTTTTATTTTTAAAATCGTATACAGTATATAAATTTTTAAGTAGAGTGAAAGAAAAGAACTTAATTATGAAATTTGACCTATTTCTTTCAATCATTCCCACTCCTGTTTTATTTCTAAAAAACCACTCGATTTTAAACTAGGAATGAAGATGGTTGAAGGGCATTCGTTGTTTTTCATCAATAAAGAAAGATCTACAATTAAAGAGAGCTTTGATTAATTCAATCCCTTGATAATATCTTAGACTTATTATATCATTTTTTTTAAAAAATGTTTTGAATATCTTTTATTAAATCTCATTATTATTGTTCGCATTGAATCTATTTAAATAAATAAGTTTAGCTGAAAATATTTCATTTTTTGATTAAACTTCAATAATTTAATTTTTTTTCTTTTTGGGGGAAAAAATTATTTTCACATACTATTAATTTATTTACCAAATATTTGTGACTTGTTATACTTGTAATATAGAAATTAGTAAAACATCATTACTCATGACCCGATATTTAAATTCGGGTGGACCTTAGAATTTTATATCAGTTAGCTGATGACTTTTATATGTATGTAATTTTTTTTTTTCAGGTAGGAGGTGATAGACATTTAATTATTAGGTGATAAATGAAAATAAAATAAAATATCTAGTAAAATGAAAATACTAACTGAAAAGATAGTTTTTTATTATTAGAATTTTTTTTAGCTTTATTACTGTCTAGCATGCTTTCAGTATATTTGCTATATCATAGATGCCACGAATATGATACAGATATAGTGAAAGCATGCTAGACAGTAATAAAGCTAAATATTATATATATATATAAACTACCTTTTCAATGAGTATTTTCATTTTACGAGACATTAAGTTGGCTCAGAAAATAAGAAAATTAATAACAAAAACAGTAAAAATCCTCAACAAGGAGATATTGATTAATTTTTTGAATAATGCTTCTTCCTTCTGTTTTTATATGGATAGATGTTAGAGAGATTTTATTTTTGTAATGGGATATTTAAAATTGCTCTTTATTTTTATTTACATAAATTTTTCAACAAAATTAAAGTAAAAATGAGAAGAAATAGTAATGAAGAATAATTTATTCTGATTGCAATATCTATTGGTAAATAGCTAAATTTTTTCATACAGAAATAAAAAAATTTATAATATATAATCACAATAACAACAACAATAATAATATAGGAAGAGTTTATTATAAGTTCCAGCCACTTGGTTATAAAGTATTTTTATAATTTTTTCAATTAATAATGTTAATATATTGAATTTTTCATATCTATTAGACATAATCATAATATAGATTTTATTAACAGATAGTATGACTTAACTTTAATTGAGTTTTTTAAAATACATTAATTTTAGCTTATAAACAAGGCAAAACTCTCTATACAGTGTTCATTGGTGAGACAAAATACCATCATAACTCTCACAATTATATCAAACACGAACTAAGCAAGCTAGGGTTCACCCATCTATCCACTGGTCTCTTTGCGGCTGGTGGCATTGGTGCAATCATAAGCAATACCAGAGCCCCCACTTCATTCAGAATTATCTATAATGACCATAACCTCATTGCAATCAATCTAAATTACAATAACTGCATTTTCAATGCAATTTTCGTGTACAGCCCCAATAACCCTACATCCTAAATCATATCACGCAAACAGTCAACCTCATTACATCTAATAACAATGCTCCAGTGATATTCTTAGGAGACTTCAACAACTCCTACGAACATTATACCAATAAATATCTATGTCTACTAAACAAGACACTACTTAATGGGAGAGGCTTCTTCCCCCCTCAAGCTTTCTCATTCTACACGAAATCCACCCAGACGTTAATTGACCTACTGTTCTACTGTCCACAACTCTACTACAAACTCAGGGCTCATCTCAGCCCAGTGGCCTTTTCAGACCACTATGCCATTACCACTTTGATGGAGCTGGAAGAAAACATCCTCACCTCCACTCACAAAAGTCTCAGGCTGTACACATAAGCCAATGCAACAGAAGCCTTCTACTCTGAAACAAACATTCTCTTCCAAAAAATTAAGATACTGGAACTACATCCGATGGATTCCTGGGATTGCTTCATCGGGATTTTGCAATCTTTAATAAATCAACACACAAGCAAACAGAAAGGCCCCACCTCACTGATGAGAGACCTCGACATGTTGCACACTCAAATCAAAACCTTTATTCTTCAAGGCACCAACATAAACAACCTAATTGAACTGAAAGGTAGGTACAAAGCTAAACAAGCACAGATTGCAGAAATAATTGCCACCAAAAATGCAAAACTCTTCCTACCTGCTCAACACTACTGGACCCGCGGTTATCTACGATGGGCCCTGGGGGTGAAATCTAAACAGCAAATACCATCCTCACTACTCGTCAAAGACAGACAAATCATGGGAGTTCAAATGCTTCGGCACATTGGCAAATATTTCAAAGATCGCCTTCAAAGGCACATGACCCCTTCATTTGTTGACTGGGATTGCTATACCACTGACACGAAATATGGAATCACATTCGAGGATATCAAGAACCGTCTCCTCAGTCTATCCAAAAATGTCCATCCTGGCATGCACAGTATTCCCAGATTTGTATTTAACCATTTAAGCTACTTCACATGCCACAACTCTCGGTATGCTAAACCATCTGGCTACAGGGCAGCACGTATTACCTCAGTTCTACCCCATTGCCATGGTGCCATTCATCAAGAAAAACCAGGATCCTACACTAATCAAGAGCATTAGACCTATTTCAATGACACCCATCCTCTTTAAAATAATTGAAGGGGTCATCAAAGATAAATATCAAAACATCATCTTACAAGATATTTCACCTTCTCAATATGTCAGGAAAGGTTCATCCCCTCTACAGGCACGGGGCGAAATTAAAATCCTGTTCGACCATATTCGTGCAAACAGACACACAAAACTGATTGCCATCTAATTAGGCATTGCGGAAGCATTCGATTCTGTGGATGTAGGCATCCTCCTTAACATCCTAGCAGATGCTGAAATCCCTACTCAAGTCATACAAATTCTAGACAACCTGCTCAACAAATGATTCATCCATATTTCAGCTAATGGATCATATGCAGAAGGATTCGCACCTGCAAGATTCATCCCTCAGGGGTCTCCACTGAGTGGTTTATTATTTATTAAGTACATTAATCCATCGCTGCTAGAGCTTGAAAAGCTTCCAGGAGTATTCGTCCCCTGTCTTGGTAAGAGCATCAACTCTTTTGCCTACATGGATGATATTCTTGTCATCCTACCATCACGTAAGTGCCTTCCTGTCTTATAAAACATAATTACCAATTACACTAACAAATTTAAACTCTCAATAAACCTACAAAAATCCTCAGCTTGGTGCATTAATACAGGCAAATGCATCAAGTCAGCCTTCCTCGCACAACCTCAACCTTACCTGGGATTCCCGATTCATCTATCATTGAATGCCATGTCCTCTACACTTCGCAAATCCCTACTGGAAGAAGCTACCAAATTTGCCAAATCAATAGCCAAAACATACCTTTCATTTCAAGAAAAGATAGCCCTAATTAATTCAAAAATAATGGGCAAGATCATTTACTACCTACCCATAATCTCCCTTACCAAGACTTTCAATACTCAAATACAAAGAATATGCAATCAGGTCATCTGGAGAGGAAGAAAACCTGTAATCAGCTCAGCTCACCTTTATCAGCACAGGAAACTCAATGGGCTGTCCCTCCATTCGCTGAACACGATTATGCACCAGAAACAACACTCTCTGGTGCATAGCCGGATTAAAAAATACTCCACAACAGTCATAATCAATCCTGTAATACCCACATAGACCGCCACATCCACACACTGCCTGGATAAACTCCATCATAAGCAAAATTCTCAGAATCAATGGCAATTCCAACATGACCCTCCAGAACAAGATAAACATCTGGGAAGCACATGCATTACTAAATCCGGAGCCAATAACAATCCAAAGACAATTGGGTTGAACTAATGACAAAATAATGAAAACCTTTAAACACCTTGCAATGGAACCAAAACTGTTGGATCACATTATAAAAATAAATCTTGGCGCAATTCCAACAACTGGTTCCTACATTGAAGAAACATTTGAACACATCATTTCCCTCTGCCCAGGATATCAGGACATCAGGAGAACCATCAATGAAAAATGCAGCATTCCGCTCCTAAAGATCCTAGACCTTAAAAGCTGCTTACACTCTGGTGACTTCCCAGTTATACGCATGGCTATATTTATCTCATATGGCCTAGGGATGGCCAAGTGTGATTCCAAATTCACAATACCCAGACCAGACCCATTTAAAGTATTTAACATCCAGCTAAAAACCTTGCAGGCAAAACACTTAATACTGGCCTCAAAATTCTTATTCAACAACACATGGGGCTTATATAGAAGGTTGGCCCCATAAAAAGGAGACACTCACTAATTTAGATGACAATCCTTTGATTTGTACACAAAAGAATCCCAATTGAAACAGCAGATGTCTACCTTTAGCCTTGCATGGCATAAACCAAATGTATATAAGTTACAATAAAATTTATTTTAAAACTCTCTATACAGTAGTGCCACACTGTGCCAACCAGAGTAATCAATGGATGCCAGAAGGCTAGTGCATAAAATCCCTATCTAATGCCTACTCATCCAATATCCCCAGACTAGTTTCTTGCTTGTGGCCTTTGTCAGTGAGGAGCTTTGGATCTGAGAGCACTGCACCTAGATCTTAGGATCTAATGCAACCCTCCAGCAACCACCTTTTATCTCTACTTAACTATAAAACTATGAGAATGAAATTGAAAACACAAAAATATTTTCAGTCTAAGCTCAATAGCTTATATAGTCATAATCAATTATGTACTAGTATAAAAGATGGTGATCATGTGACATTTAGCTTAGTTAATTGCCTTTATTTGATACAGGCAACATGGTTATTTTATCAGAAAAAGTACTTGGTGGTATTAATGTTCCTAAACAGCAATTCAGACTAATAATAATATTATAGATGCCAACTAGTATCACACATTCTCAACCTCAACTTTACAGTTCACTAATTACATTATGATTATAAGAAAATAACTTATTTTAAATAAGAAAATAGGGTGGGAATGTATGGTTAAACAGAAGTTCATAAGATTATATGTAGTCATGCATTTATTTTATTATATAGTTCATTTATTAACTTCATACATATATAAAAAGAATGAGAAATATACCTTTCTTAAAAGATATAATTACTTAAACCATTAATAAAATATGGAATAAAGTAGCTCTTGAATGAGTGATTTTATAATACATTTAATAAGGGGTCAGTTATACAATTTATCCACACTAATATGGCAGCATGCTAAAAGAAATAATTCACTCATTCCATGACTATCTAAGCCCACTACCATAATAAAAGACATAAAATAAATTAGCAAATATATAAAATATTAACCCAAGGATAGAGAGAAAAGCACGCAAGTTACATTACAAATATTTTAAACAGAAATTTAGGCAATTGAGTAATTATAGCTTTAAAATGAATATATAATACAAGAGCTCTTGGCTAATTGAGGTTACTTCATATAAGTTGGGCAGTCCATGCACATTTTGTTATCTCTGATTGACTTTAATTGGAGGGTTTAATGGAAGTTAAGCAGCATTTATCTTGATGTGGCAGCTTCTTCAATCCAGAATCAAATTAGATACATTTCAGCAATCGCAGCAGTTTAAAATAAGTACAGGGCATCTGATGGTATGATGCTTTAGGAATGGCTATTTGGAGCAGGAAGAAAGCCTTCCTGCTGGCCTACTCAGACATTCTGCTTTCAATAGGCAAAAGCTGGTATTTTACAAATTTCTCTAATGGTATAGTTTCACTAAATTCACATATATTAAAATCTCAAAATAGTATATTGAGCTGCAAATTCAACTGAATAAACTTAAAATAATATCTCAAAAATTTAACTAAGAACAACTCTGAGTCAGAATAAAATAAGAATAGACAAACTTAGAAAAGCATATGATATACAAGCATAGAAATATCTATAAAGCAAGATATATAATAATTAATAAAATCAGCCTTATATATACCAAGAGAGCTTACAATAGAACTATCCAGCAGTGATCAATCTAGAAACAAGAATAGATGCAAAAATAAAAGCTGCAACTTGTCTTTTTCTGAATATCTAAAAACAAGAATTTTATAATTAATTTTACTTTTAAGATATTCGGATTAGAATTTGGTTTCAACTTATCTTAATTAAAAAATACCTGAGTGGACATTTGTTGTTTATCTTGATGGCCAAATATTTAAGCCACTAATTTATTTCTGAAAATCTTATTAATTAAGCCTATTATTCTCTTTCCAACCCTCATTTACTTTTTACATAAAATTTATGGTGTGATTTTTATAAGTCTAAAAACAACAAAATTATTGATTTTTAAATTTTAAATATTTAAATCTATTTTATTAAATAAAAACAAATATTAAGAATGTAATATTTTTAAAATAAATAGATTTAAACACAATAACTTTAAATAATGAAACTATTATTTTATTTAGATTTTAAAATATAATATTGTCTCTGTGTAAATACGACTTATATGACCTACTTTTTAAAATGAATATGTATACGTGTAACATACAATTTATAAATTATTATTGTTAAGGTTTTGAAATTATATATATCACTTGCATTTATACATTCATGATCTAATTTAGGCAGGATTTTGGAATATAAGTGGCAGTACAGACACAGCATAATAAATTGGGGTTTAAAATAGGGTATGAGGGTAGGAAAAAAGTGAGAAGGTGAAATGAAGCAAATCTTACTGTTTCATTTTCTCTTATTTGTGAAATAAACAAAAAAAATTAAAAAAAAGGTGTTACAGCAGGCGTCCATTCATATTTTGAAAACTTCCATTAAAAAAATTACAAGTTTATAATATATTAATAAAATTGGATATGAAGGAAATGAAATTTATTTATATACCAGGATATGTTTGACAGTTAGACTATTTACCCATCTAGTAAATATCTCAAAATTTTATCCTATATAATTATAAGCTTATAAAACTTACTATGTAACTACACTTTATACATTATTTTCCTTATACAATCATATTTCAAAATATTTGGGTCTCCCAAGTTTAGGTTATTTTCTTTTTTTTCTTTTCAAATTGGCCGTTTCTATATCTTATCTGTCATCTGTGTGGCTTATATTCCTGGGTCTGGTGGGTAATTGGAAATGGTTTTAACACTTCTGGCTGTTAAGAACTGCAGCCTTTGGTTTCCAGAATTCTTTGCCTTATCTGGTGTTTTCTTGGCCCATGGGCTGATATTCATCATCATCATGATTTTTACTATTTCTTTTACATTATCTACCTGACCTAATCTATTTAAATAAGGTTGGGATTTTTTTTCAACTTCTTGAAATATTTTCATATGAATAACTTTGGCTAGCTGGGTTCGAAGTCCTATGTCTGGTACTAGAGTTTTGCAGACATAGGTGATATTGATGTCCACTGTACTACCATTGTTAATTTGCAATAGTGATAGGTTAGTGTTGGCAGTTTTGTGGCTGGTAGTACTGGTACTCTGGCATATATCATCATTTTTTTCATTGGGTGAATGATCAAATTCTATTTCCTGGCTCAAAGGTTCCTCTGTCAAAACTCTTACTGAGTTCAGGTCTGTTTTATTAATAAAAAAATGAAATTAAAGTCTACAGAATATGCATCACATGATCACATTTCCTATACTAGCATATTAATTGTTGATAAACAGATCAAAACTCTCCATACAGTATTGCCACCTGTGCTAAACAGAGTAATCAATGGATGCCAGAAGGCTTGTGCATGAAATCCCCATCCAATGCCTACTCATCCAATATATCCAGACTAGTTTCTGGCTTGTGGCCTTCATCAGTGAGGAGCTTTGGGTCTGAGAGCACTGCATCTAGATCTTAGGATCTAATGCAATCCTCTAGCAACCACCTTTTATCTATACTTAACTACTAAACTATGAGAATGAAATTGAAAACATAAAAAATATTTTCAATCTAATCTCAATAGCTTATATAGTCATATGGGTCTGAACCCAGTTCAGCACCCATACATTTTGGTGTCTTTGGCTCTTTTACAACCATAGCCACCACTATCCTATTAGGCAGGATTGGTGTTAAACCATTAAGCATCACATGATCACATTTCCTATACTAGCACATTAATTGTTGATAAACAGAGCAAAACTCTCCATACAGTATTGCCACCTGTGCTAAACAGAGTAATTTTATGCACAAGCCTTCTGGCATCCATTGATTACTCGGTTTAGCACAAGTGGCAATACTGTATGGAGAGTTTTGTTCGTGTTTATCAACAATTAATGTGCTAATATAAGAAATGTGATCATGTGATGCTTCATGGTTTAACACCAATCCTGCCTAATAGGATAGTGGTGGCTATGGTTGTAAAAGAGCCAAAGACACCAAAATGTATGGGTGCTGAACTGAGTTCAGACCCATATGACTCTAAAAGCTATTGAGATTAGATTGACAATATTTTTTGTGTTTTCAATTTGATTCTCATAATTTAGTAATTAAGTAGAGATAAAAGGTGGTAGCTAGAGGGTTGCATTAGATTCTAAGATCTAGATGCAGTGCTCTCAGATCCAAAGATCCTCATTGACGAAGGCCACAAGCCAGAAACTAGTCTGGGGATATTGGATGAGTAGGCCTTAGATGGGGATTTTATGCACAAGCCTTCTGGCATCCATTGATTACTCTGTTTAGCACAGGTGGCAATACTGTATGGAGAGTTTTGCTCTGTTTATCATCAATAAATGTGCTAGTATAGGAAATGTGATCATGTGATGCTTAATGGTTTAACACCAATCCTGCCTAATAGGATAGTGGTGGCTATGGTTGTAAAAGAGCCAAAGACACAAAAATGTATGGGTGCTGAACTGAGTTCAGACCCATATGACTATATAAGCTATTGAGATTAGATTGAAAATATTTTTTGTGTTTTCAATTTCATTCTCATAGTTTAGTAGTTAAGTAGAGATAAAAGGTGGTTGCTAGGGGGTTGCATTAGATCCTAAGATCTAGATGCAGTGCTCTCAGATCCAAAGCTCCTCACTGACGAAGGCCACAAGCCAGAAACTAGTCTGGGGATATTGGATGAGTAGGCATTAGATGGGGATTTTATGCACAAGCCTTCTGGCATCCATTGATTACTCTGTTTAGCACAGGTGGCAATACTGTATGGAGAGTTTTGCTCTGTTTATCAACAATTAATGTGCTAGTATAGGAAATGTGATCATGTGATGCTTGATGGTTTAACACCAATCCTGCCTAATAGGATAGTGGTGGCTATTGTAAAAGAGCCAAAGACACCAAAATGTATGGGTGCTGAACTGGGTTCAGACCCATATGACTATATAAGCTATTGAGATTAGATTGAAAATATTTTTTGTTTTCAATTTCATTCTCATAGTTTAGTAGTTAAGTAGAGATAAAAGGTGGTTGCTAGAGGGTTGCATTAAATCCTAAGATCTAGATGCAGTGCTCTCAGATCCAAAGCTCCTCACTGACGAAGGCCACAAGCCAGAAACTAGTCTGGGGATATTGGATGAGTAGGCATTAGATGGGGATTTTATTCACAAGCCTTCTGGCATCCATTGATTACTCTGTTTAGCACAGGTGGCAATACTGTATGGAGAGTTTTGCTCTGTTTATCAACGATTAATGTGCTAGTAAAGGAAATGTGATCATACGATCCTTAATGGTTTAACATCAATCCTGCCTAATAGGATAGTGGTGGCTATGGTTGTAAAAGAGCCAAAGACACCAAAATGTATGGGTGCTGAACTGAGTTCAGACCCATATGACTATATAAGCTATTGAGATTAGATTCAAAATATTTGTGTGTTTCAAATTTCATTCTCATAGTTTTGTAGTTAAGTAGAGGTAAAAGGTGGTTGCTAGAGGGTTGCATTAGATCCTAAGATCTAGATGCAGTGTTCTCAGATCCAAAGCTCCTCACTGATGAAGGCCACAAGCGAGAAACTAGTCTGGGGATATTGGATGAGTAGGCATTGGATGGGGATTTTATGCACAAGCCTTCTGGCATCCATTGATTACTGTTTAGCACAGGTGGCAATACTGTATGGAGTTTTGTTCTGTTTATCAACAATTAATGTGCTAGTATAGGAAACGTGATCATGTGATGCTTAATGGTTTAACACCAATCCTGCCTAATAGGATAGTGGTGGCTATGGTTGTAAAAGAGCCAGACACCAAAATGTATGGGTGCTGAACTGAGTTCAGACCCATATGACTATATAAGCTATTGAGATTAGATTGAAAATATTTTTTGTTTTCAATTTCATTCTCATAGTTTAGTAGTTAAGTGAAGATAGAAAGTGGTTGCTAGAGGGTTGCATTAGATCCTAAGATCTAGATGCCGTGCTCTCAGATCCAAAGCTCCTCACTGACGAAGGCCACAAGCCAGAAACTAGTCTGGGGATATTGGATGAGTAGGCATTAGATAGGGATTTTATGCACAAGCCTTCTGGCATCCATTGATTACTCTGTTTAGCACAGGTGGCAATACTGTATGGAGAGTTTTGCTCTGTTTATCAACAATTAATGTGCTAGTATAGGAAATGTGATCATGTGATGCTTAATGGTTTAACACCAATCCTGCCTAATAGGATAGTGGTGGCTATGGTTGTAAAAGAGCCAAAGACACAAAATGTATGGGTGCTGAACTGAGTTCAGACCCATATGACTATATAAGCTATTGAGCTTAGATTGAAAATATTTTTTGTTTTCAATTTCATTCTCATAGTTTAGTAGTTAAGTAGAGATAAAAGGTGGTTGCTAGAGGGTTGCATTAGATCCTAAGATCTAGATGCAGTGCTCTCAGATCCAAAGCTCCTCACTGATGAAGGCCACAAGCCAGAAACTAGTCTGGGGATATTGGATGAGTAGGCATTAGATAGGGATTTTATGCACAAGCCTTCTGGCATCCATTGATTACTCTGTTTAGCACAGGTGGCAATACTGTATGGAGAGTTTTGCTCTGTTTATCAACAATTAATGTGCTAGTATAGGAAATGTGATCATGTGATGCTTGATGGTTTAACACCAATCCTGCCTAATAGGATAGTGGTGGCTATTGTTGTAAAAGAGCCAAAGACACCAAAATGTATGGGTGCTGAACTGAGTTCAGACCCATATGACTATATAAGCTATTGAGATTAGATTGAAAATATTTTTTGTTTTCAATTTCATTCTCATAGTTTAGTAGTTAAGTAGAGATAAAAGGTGGTTGCTAGAGAGTTGCATTAAATCCTAAGATCTAGATGCAGTGCTCTCAGATCCAAAGCTCCTCACTGACGAAGGCCACAAGCCAGAAACTAGTCTGGGGATATTGGATGAGTAGGCATTAGATGGGGATTTTATTCACAAGCCTTCTGGCATCCATTGATTACTCTGTTTAGCACAGGTGGCAATACTGTATGGAGAGTTTTGCTCTGTTTATCAACGATTAATGTGCTAGTAAAGGAAATGTGATCATACGATGCTTAATGGTTTAACATCAATCCTGCCTAATAGGATAGTGGTGGCTATGGTTGTAAAAGAGCCAAAGACACCAAAATGTATGGGTGCTGAACTGAGTTCAGACCCATATGACTATATAAGCTATTGAGATTAGATTCAAAATATTTGTGTGTTTCAAATTTCATTCTCATAGTTTTGTAGTTAAGTAGAGGTAAAAGGTGGTTGCTAGAGGGTTGCATTAGATCCTAAGATCTAGATGCAGTGTTCTCAGATCCAAAGCTCCTCACTGACGAAGGCCACAAGCGAGAAACTAGTCTGGGGATATTGGATGAGTAGGCATTGGATGGGGATTTTATGCACAAGCCTTCTGGCATCCATTGATTACTGTTTAGCACAGGTGGCAATACTGTATGGAGTTTTGTTCTGTTTATCAACAATTAATGTGCTAGTATAGGAAACGTGATCATGTGATGCTTAATGGTTTAACACCAATCCTGCCTAATAGGATAGTGGTGGCTATGGTTGTAAAAGAGCCAGACACCAAAATGTATGGGTGCTGAACTGAGTTCAGACCCATATGACTATATAAGCTATTGAGATTAGATTGAAAATATTTTTTGTTTTCAATTTCATTCTCATAGTTTAGTAGTTAAGTGGAGATAGAAAGTGGTTGCTAGAGGGTTGCATTAGATCCTAAGATCTAGATGCCGTGCTCTCAGATCCAAAGCTCCTCACTGACAAAGGCCACAAGCCAGAAACTAGTCTGGGGATATTGGATGAGTAGGCATTAGATGGGGATTTTATGCACAAGCCTTCTGGCATCCATTGATTACTCTGTTTAGCACAGGTGGCAATACTGTATGGAGAGTTTTGCTCTGTTTATCAACAATTAATGTGCTGGTATAGGAAATGTGATCATGTGATACTTAATGGTTTAACACCAATCCTGCCTAATAGGATAGTGGTGGCTATGGTTGTAAAAGAGCCAAAGACACCAAAATGTATGGGTGCTGAACTGAGTTCAGACCCATATGACTATATAAGCTATTGAGATTAGATTGAAAATATTTTTTGTGTTTTCAATTTCATTCTCATAGTTTAGTAGTTAAGTAGAGATAAAAGGTGGTTGCTAGAGGGTTGCATTAGATCCTAAGATCTAGATGCAGTGCTCTCAGATCCAAAGCTCCTCACTGACGAAAGCCACAAGCCAAAAACTAGTCTGGGGATATTGGATGAGTAGGCATTAGATGGGGATTTTATGCACAAGCCTTCTGGCATCCATTGATTACTCTGTTTAGCACAGGTGGCAATACTGTATGGAGAGTTTTGCTCTACAGAATATGGCTATACATATATAAATTAAGCCTTCTGATTTTGATTCATATACAAAAAATATGCTATCACATTGTGACTTAAATATATGTTCCAATAGGTTTACATAGAACATCTATACATCAGTGCACATATGTATGGTATAATATAACATGTACACATTTGAATTGCTATATAATGACCAAATAATAATTAATATTTGAATTGTTATATAATAAAAAAACAATAATCATTTTTACATATATGCATCTATCTGACACACATTGAATTGATATATGCACACAGATGTGCAGTATAATTTATGAACATATCTGAATTATCATAAATCTATAAATAAAATTCATTTTTTGATATATAATTAATGACTGATTTAATTTATGTGTGTGCACACAGAAATGTATGTACACACTGATGTTTATATCATGATATTTTAATTTACCAAAATAATAAAATTATTAAAAAGATGTTTTTCACAATTGATTCCATGTTAAAAACATACATAAAATTTACATATATGTGTGTCTATATATATATGAATCTGTTACTAACTTCTTTGAAGGCTCTTCATAAAAGTTTATTTCTCTCTTTTTTAAAAAAAGTAATATCATATCTTTGAATGGTTACTGTTGATTAATTATAAACATCTTTAAAAAATACTCCAGAAAATTTCATCGTTTTCCATTCTAGAAGTACTTTGGAGTTTATAAAACAATTCTTTGCTTTTTGATTTTTAATTCAAGTAAAAATTATTTACTTGTACTTTTAAATTATAGATTTCAAATGTCATTTTTTCAATAAATGATTTAAAATAATATTGTTCTCTCTCTCTCTCTATATATATATATATATATATTGTAAATATCGATGTCTATCTATATTTTAAAAATTATCATTTGTTATATAAAAAAAAAAAACCTCTTTGAGTTGATGTTTATATATGAAGTATTATTATTGTTTATGGTTATTAGGTATAGTTATTGTTTGAAATTATTATTTTATTTATATGTTGATGATACATCGTTATGAATATTTAATTATTATAAATAAATAAAGACATATAAATTGTTGATTATATAAAAAGAATTATTTTATTTGCAGTGATTATTAAGAAAATGCAATATTATTATTTATGTATATTTTTAAAGCTGTCAAATAAATTTTCAATTTAATATTTTTTTTATATATATGCTTGATATTTTATTTTTTTTAATGTTAATTGTTTTAAAAGAAAACATGTGTAACAAGGGTTTTCAAAACAGCATTTGATAGCACGTGGAACAACAGCAACAACAAAAAAGAGGAAGCCATTATTATTAAGATAGTAATAAAACCAACTGAAGGATAAAATTTTGTTGTACTTTGTGTCTTTGAAATTACCATTCTTCAGAATATTGGAATAAGATAGATTTCTATGGTAAATACATAAATCATGACAGGCTAATAGAGATATATCGCAGCCAAGAGGCTGCACCATTTTCTTTCATTTATTCCAAGGCAGTTTAAAAAGAAAAACTAGGCAAATTTCAATATATGTATTTCATCGCGTCTGAAGCCGAAATTTGACATAGCTATCTGGAATCTATAATGGTCAATCTAATAATAATCTGGAGGTAACTAGAATTAATATATTGGATTTAACATTTCAATTTATTTATTTATTTTTCAAGGAAAGAAATTTTAGAAGGATAAAAATATACATACATACAAGAATTGACAATTTTCTCTAACGTGATAGTTTCTTCACTTTAACTAGAATGCATTCTAATATTAAGCGGATAAAGAAATAAAACAATGGAATAAGTTGACTTTTGAAGGAAAATAGACGTGTGAACTTTGAAAGGTAGTAAAAAAAACTTTATTAATATATATGTTTATATATATACTTTTGAGATCGATATTCTTTTTTTTTTACTTTTATTTTTCATTATAAAAATATAACGTTTTATAAATATTCAATTCAAGCGTCTTGTTTTCTAACAGCAATAAACGTTTAACAGGTGTCAAAATTAACACTTAAGTAATTTAAAATCTTAAAGTATGGCTTATAAGTTTGGGTTGCATATGAGTTGTTATGTATATTTTAATAAGTAAATTTATATTCGCAAATGTTTATTATAAAAATTGTTTTATTATTAATTTTTTTTTTTTTTTTAACTTTATATAATGATTCTTATGCATACCAAAACAATAATTTATATATATTTGCTGTATATAATATTTTTTTATTTATTATTTTAATTATCTGAAAAATATAAATATGGATTTGTATTTATATTAATAACTACTTGTTAAGCACAGATATGTCTTTATTTATTTAATATATATACTTATTGCAAGTATATATGTATATTTATTATTTGGGTTTGTATTTAAAACATTGATATTACCTAAAATTAAACCATAATATAAAAATAAAGGATGTACTATTTGTTTTATAAGTAATGCCTTTGTAATTTATTTGAAAGTGTATTAATATTTTATTATTATTTTTCTTTTAGTGCCAAAGTCATTATGAAATTAATTGAATTCACAATTTAATAGAGGATAACTACGTATTTCACTTATTATTTAGTCTTTAAGTTACTTACACATATTATTATTCATTGATATGTTTAGATATAGATAAATTTACATAATTAGATGTGTATATTGGATTTAATAGAATTCCCTTTGTTTCTGATATATATTTGATTAGTTAGTCATATCAACCTTGAAAATAAATTATAAGGATAGATCTCATTGCTCTATATGATTTTAAATTTATTTCATGTATAGCTAGTTGGAAGGGCATATAAACAATTTATTTAAATATAACTGGGATAATTTTGTCTTTCTTCATTTAAATTATACAATTTATTATATTAGGCTTTCTCAACAATTGGATTCATTTAGATTATATATATTCCATTACGTTTATCATCCAATGTTTGAAGCATTATTTTCTTTTCATATATTGATGTTCCATTACATTTGAGATATAATATGTCTATATGATATATTGTCCATTACATTTGGCACCATAAACTGTTGGTCCCAGTTAACTGATGATTGTATAATGGAGTAAAAGTATGTTCCATTACATTTGGATGCCATAACGTAGTCAGCATAATATGTTTGTTTAATTATTCATTACATTTGGTGTATCAAAGTTAGGGGCTTGGTTAACTAATAATTATTGTTACAAAAGTTCATATGTTTATTTTCATTTGAGATCATATATAAAGATACATTCCATTATATTTGGCTTTCCCAATGTTTGGGGCCTTCTTTCTTCAATTTAAATGGAATGCAGCAAGTACATTCCATTACAATATATATATATATATATATATATATATATATATATATATATATATATATATAGTGCCATTACAATTTAGTCAGTAGCTAAATGTGTAGTAATGTGCATGAAAGAAAATATGGAACAAAAATCATCATCACATTTTTATATAGAAAAGAAAGCTGTAGGGCATCCAAGTTTAAACCCTATAGGGTCAAGTTCTATAAAGCCTAAGACAGAGAGTGGGCAACAGTTGTTATTTAGTTGTTTGTGTGTTGATAAAACTCAAAATAGTACACACCTTTTTGTTCAATAGTTAATTTTTAATAGGGTTAAAACGCATATATAGGCAGGTGTGTATGCTAGTTAGTTGTCATTTTATGTTTCAAATATTAAACTTTCTTCAATACTAGTCTGCATTTGCTAGATTCTAATATTTTATTATTACCTGTTTCTATTTTGTTTTTCTATGATTATAATTTGGGGTTTGAAAGTTGTAAGGATTTAATTTTAGATATTAAAATTATAATTTCTAGAAAGCATTCAGATTATTTTAATGGGCCAGTTTTATAAATTATTCAGATGATACAGTGTGTGTGTACATTGCATAAAGAAATCTACATTTATTACATATTAAAAAAAAAAATGTTAAATTAATTTTTTTACTCAACAATTTTGTGTTATAAAGATTGGTTGTTTTTATGTTAAAGTGTAGACGATGTGAGAACTCTAATTTAGGGTCTTCTCATTCTAGATCTAAAAGAATTTTAAGGAGTGACATTTTGTGACAGATATGTGAAGAAAAATAATTAAAACAATGTTACTTCAAAACAAGATTGGTCTGAAAATTCAAGGTAGTGATTTTTAATGTGTTTCTAGAGAAAGTCATACTTGGAAAATATAAAATGAGTTTGCTGAAAATAGAGGAGAAATAGGGTATAAAACCAGTCTGAAAAATCAGCTAAAAGAGATTTTAAATATTGAAACTAGGAAAAACAAGCGTTTTTAATTCTACCAGATATCCATTTAAAATTTTTTTTAATATAAAGTTTTTTGAAGATTGAAAATATAAGAATGGCGGGTTAAAAATTTATGTGTATCTTGTTTGGGGCAATCCCATAACCTATCATACAGCCCGCATATCACATAGGAAGAAAAAAAATAGTTTGTCTGAATTAAGTGAATTCTACATCTTTCGACTGATTGAGAGAAATAAGATGTTTTAAATAGAAGAAAACATTCACCTGCATTTGAAGGCTGAAGGAAAATCATTAATCTACTAATAAGTATTGAATCAGCTATTCCAGTTATTCCAGTGACTGAATTTAAACCCAAGAAAAAGTGTAAATGGGAGAACTGATATACTCCATTTATTAGAAGAATTATGCTTAACCGGAGGGGAAGAAACAGTTCCAGTGCCCAAATGATTCCCATGGAAGCAAATAACCTCATCATCACCATTAAATAATTATAAGCCTCAAAAAAAGAAACTGTTTCAGTGAACTGTGGAAATTGATTGCTGCAAAAGTATGGACATTTAACAAGCTAAGTTTGAACTCTTGGAAGCCTCCACAAAATAAGAAGGGACTGGTAATATGAATTTTCGTTATATATTTTCTTTTATATTAGAGACTATTGGTAAAAAATTTGGGCAGTAAAGTTTTATATTTTTTTCTCAGAACTTTAAAACAACCATAATCGATTTAAATCAAAATTTCTTCAATAATAATAGCTATAACCTTGAGTTATGCTAAAACTATTATAGCCTGCTTTTTAATGAAGTTTATTTTCTAAAGTGTATTATTGTATATTAATCTAAAATTATGAAATGTTTGTTAATATGTAAAAGATTTTTTTTGTATTATGTTTTTAAATAACATTTTATTTCTAAGGGTATCAACACACACATACATGGTAATATATTAACTTGTTACATGTATATGAGGATGTATGAATGTGATAATAACAGGCAGCATTAAGATATTAGAATATTTTTGTTTTGATTTAAGGAATAGCGATCTTA
The DNA here is from genome assembly GCA_028023455.1 of Epiperipatus broadwayi. Lineage (NCBI taxonomy): Eukaryota > Metazoa > Onychophora > Udeonychophora > Euonychophora > Peripatidae > Epiperipatus > Epiperipatus broadwayi. The sequence goes on from JAQFVV010006232.1 coordinate 7,993,967, forward strand.
GTAGTAGTCTAGAGGGAAGAAGGGAGAAATAATTCAAAAACTTGCTTCTGGAAATCTTGCACCTTTCAATTCTACTAACATTTTTTTTCTCCTTAATCATTCTACTTTACATGTTAGATTATAAAAGTATGTGTGCCAAAAGTGTATTTATTTTTTTTATGAAATCTTTTCTTGTGAATTGAAAATCTTAGCAAATTTGGTATCCAATTTAATATGCATTATATTATTAACGGGAAAAAAGGAAGAATGTAAACTTAATATTATGATTTCAAAATAGTCAATTATTATTATTATTATTATTATTATTATTATTATTATTATTATTATTATTATAAATTTTCATATCTATCTAGAAATTGTATGTATATGTTAGAAATGCAGTAATAAATGTTGATTTGTTTTATTAAATGAGGCATATATTTTCATTAATGTATTCTTTATTAGTTGTGATCATTCATCATCAATGGTGAATATTAATTGGTTAAGATCTAATTAGATATACTAAGATTAACCAGTAGTTATGAATTTCTTTAGAACTAAATTTGATGTTAAGCTTGGTCCTAAAGCTGTGGTTGAAACCATTATCATTATCATCATCATCATCATGTTTAAAGGCCATAAATAAATAAATGATTTCATGGTATTTAGTTGACATTCATAAATCATTATAATAACCAACATTCCATCATCTACATCATGCAAGGATGAGTGAATTGCCATCCTAGATTAATAGTATAATATGAGCTAGTAAAACTTATAAAGATATTGAAATGCATTTATTATGTTAAGATCTAGGAGATGATTTTGGTCTGATGAATTTTATCTACACCACTTTAGTTTAAGGATGTTTTGTGTTTACCTAAATGTTAGTGCATACAGTGATATGGGTCTAACAGCAAAATCCTCCATTTTTGTTAGAGATAAAGTACCAAAAAAGTTCAAACCTGGTACATGTGAAAAGGTTATAAGATATAACTTTGTCTAGGTTCAGATAACCTAGTGGCACCCTGCTAGACCATATTCACTTAAATATGCACTTGATATCTAAACCAAGAGATGAGAGGGTAAAATCTACTGTTGGATTTATTGAGAAGATATTTTATTGAGTTAACAGTGTACTCACCCACTTGATGTTACTTCCTGAGTTATAATAGTTGTTCTTAATAATTTGTTTAGTTTCTACTTGTTTATTGATGATACAATGGTTGCCTAACTAGGGATTGAAATAGGCCAGATACCAGATATCTGAAATGACTAGTCTCCAAGCATTATAGTTGCTGATTATTGATATTATGATATATTTTTTAATTTTAAGTAGAAATTGATGAACAAAAGCCACCAAGCTTTTGAATGATAATTGATATTTTAATCATTAATAAATTTCAATGACTATTATAGCTACAACATATTAGTCTCCTTAATATGTTCCTACTCATCATTTTGACATTGTTTATTCAGCTACAATGCCTTTTGACACAGGTTGTGCTCCTAGTGGTAATATTTTAAATCTTAATTCTTTTCATATTTATTTATAGTTACAACAATTAATTTAAATTGATTACCAAGGGATGAAATATTGTAATGGCTACTACTTGTCAAAGATGCAATTATCTACTAAATTTAAGCTACAATATATATATATCACTACTTGGAAGCTGTGCTTTGCATATATATATGTGTGTGTGCTTCTCTGCATATCGATAAATTAGCATAAATACATAAACTAATTCTTTATCACACTTGGGTTTATTCTTTTTCTATAGAATATAAATCATCTGTGAATAAGTTCTTTATTTTAGACATTTTAATTCAAATAAAAATTATTTACTTGTACTTTTAAATTATAGATTGCAAATGTCATTTTTTTCAATAAATGATTTAAAATAATATCATTCTTTCTATATAGATCACTACTCACCAGCTGCACCTTATAGAGATATATGACATTGCAAGTTTATCTGTGGTTCTTTGCATATAGGTAATTCAATATACAAATAACTAATTTTCCGCAAGCTGATGGCCTTTCTAATCACTGGGAAAGGTATAATTCAGGGAAATATTAATAACCAATTGGTTCCATTTAGTCTAAGAGTGGATAGACTTTTTGCAAGTTATCTAACACAATGTTACCTATGAAGAACATGGAAATGTTGGGTCTTACTTCTAGGCAATTCCAAACTCCAACAACATAAACTAGTAGCAGCCACTAAATCCACTGATTTGCCTGCAAAGTAGTTCTGTCCTAAGCTGGACAACTCTTGGGATCTGAAGAACTACTCCTTTCATATAACGGTGTCAAAGATACATTAGTTAAAAATATTTTTTCCTATATTTTGAAAAAAATTAATGGCTTTTCAATTCAATTTCATGCCTTAAAAAACCACTTAGTGAAATATTATCAAAATATATTGTACAAGGTTTACTTAAAAAAAGATTTCTAAAATATAGTGGAATTTTATAATTAACAGGATATCTATTGTAACCTAAAAACCTGCTTGCTTTAATTTCAAAATCAGAATTAATAAAATATTAATTAATGTATAATAAAAAAATTTAATTCAAAATTATTTACTCTTTCCTTTATTCCAGTGTACTGTAGAAAATATCTATAAAACATTGTTTATTTCTACTTTTCCTTTCAACTTTATATATATATATATATATGTGTGTGTGTGTGTGTACGCACTACTATGTTGTTATATAGCATGAAATCCAGAACAATTTCACTACCCATCTCTGAGAGAAAGAAAAACAGAAATGAAACACCTACCCAACAGTGTTTTACATAATATACATGTATAATCAAAACAAAGTTCATATATGCTCATCAATTTTTCTAGAGATTTCAAAGGAAACTGGCAGTCAACAGAATGAATAGTGACCCATTGATAGACAAAGAATTCTACCACTGGAATATAAGTACATAATGCACCATGAACACCAATAGGGCTATCTCAATTTAGACACTATAAGCTACAACAATCCAAAATAAAAATGCAAAAATCTTTGCAAAGTCCTGCTCCTTTGAGTTTTAAGGGCTAAAAAATACAAAATGATTCCCTGCTTCTTTGATTGTTAGGAACTGAAAAAAATAGAACTATGCCTTGCTTCTTTTCTTTGAGGCTTAGACACTGAGATCATGACAAAATTATGTTAACTACACTATGATAAAGAGTAGAAAATCAGAAAATGGGTTGGAGCAATGCCTGACATAAAACACACCATAGAGAATATTCCCAAGTCAATGAGAAAATCCTCTATCCATCATTAAAACTAAAAGTATAGCTAAACAAACTTCAAATATCAAACACCCAATCCAATTCCCAAAATCATAGATTTTTTATTTAAATCTAAACATGAATCCTCTAAATATACATGAAAACTACTATTTTATAATTTATAATCAACAATATTCTTGTCACATATTTCACAGTATTTTTTAAACTAATTCCGCATAAAATGCATATTTTTTCTTTCTCATATGTGATTATTTGAGATCAAGTTGAATGACAATTTTGTAATTATAGCCATGAGTATGAGATCATCATCAGACCACAATTAAGTGTTCATTTGTAATGGTATGGAGTTAAAGGATGAATCTGGTATGATGGCATTTATCATCACAAGTGTATGATTCAAAATTTAAAATATTAAATATAAAATTTAATATAAAAATGATGGTATAAATAATGAGCATGAGATCACTCTGAGATCAACATAGTTAACTATATTAAGTGTAAGTATGTTAACTATAAGTTTACCAGCTTCATAAATAAGAATAAGTAATACTCACCATCATTATGAGTGATTAACAATAAAATCAAAAGTCAATCCTGTGACTGGATTTAAAATGGATCAACTACAGACTAGGCTAATTACTTAGTCCTTGCCAGCTTGGGGCAGATTATTTAAACATTAATTTGAATGCAAAATCTTAAGTGCTTATCCATTATATTATATAACAATAAAAATAATGCTGGCATATTAAAACATACTGATCATCATCAATGCTGTGGTTTAGTACCATTAATGTATTGTCCAACTAGAAACTTAATTTCTAATAAATACTCAATAAAATGTAGTGCATGGACTTTAAAGATTATTTCCTTTGCACCAATTCAGGATCATCATTATCAACAGAATGCCTATAAATACTAATATAATGCTTTTTTATATAAAAGACTTATGCATGAATCTAGCTCAGAGAACACAAGCTCTATAACTGTAACTATGAATAAGAGGTATAATATAACATAATATTCTAAAAACCATTTAAAAAAATATCAATTTTTATTAATAACAAAAAAATAAATTTAATGTCTACAGAATATGTCTATCTATATATAAATTAAGCTTTCTGATTTTGATTAATATACAAAAAATATGCTATCACATTGGGACTTACATATATTTTCCAATAGATTTACATAAAACACTTACATAACAGAACACAGATGTGTGGCATAATATAAAATGAACATATTTGAAGTGTTATATAATAAAAAATAATTATTACTTTTTGCATATATACATCTATCTGACATAATAATATTAAATAGTGCTAATACACTTATAACGTGAAGCTGTATAAATTAATAGCAAATAATCAATTAAAGTGGCTTAATACTTTTGAAAAAATCTATTTCTCATAATCATAGCCAGTTATGACTCATTCACTGGAATCATTCTGCATTGATATATGCACACAGACATGCAGTATAATTTATTAACATCTGAATTGTCCTAAACCTATAAATAAAATTCATTTTTTATGATACATAATTAGTGACCAATTTAATATGTCTGGGCACAGAAACGTATGTGCACACTGATGTTTATAACATGATATTTTAATTTATCAAAATAATAAAATTATTAAAAATATATTTTTCACAAGTGATCCCATGTTGAAAATATAAATGAAATTCACACATACTTGTGTGTATATATACATGAATCAGTTATTAAATTCTTTAACAGACCTTTATAAAAGTTTTATTTTTAAAAAAGGAATATCACGTCTTTGAATGGTTATTGTTGATTAATTATAAACATCTTTAAAAAAAATACTCCAGAAAATTTCTTTGTTTTCCATTCTAAAAATATTTTTGGAGTATATAAATTGATTCTTTACATTTTGATTTTTAATTCAAGTGAAAGTATTTAGTTGTACTTTTAAATTATAGATTTTAAATGTCATTTTTTCAATAAATGATTTAAAATATCATTCTCTCTATATATATATATTGAAACAGTAAGATTTGCTTCACAAATCATTTCACCTTCTCTCACTTCTTTCCTACCCTCATACGCTATTTTAAACTCCAATTTATCATAGTGTGTCTGTGCTGCTGCTTATATGCCAAAAATCCTACCCTAAATTAGATCATGAATGGATAAATGCTTGTGATATATATAATTTCAAAACCATAACATTAATAATTTATAAATTGCGAGTATGTACACGTACACATATTCATTTTAAAAAGTAGGTCTTAGAAGTCGTATTTACACACAGACTGTGATAACATATTTTAAAACTTTAAATATTAAAGTAATTGTGTTTAAATCTATTTATTTTAAAAATATTACATTTGTAATATTTGTTTTCATTTACTAAACTAATATTGAACTTTAAATAAATTTAAATATTTAGAATTTAAAAGTCAATAATTTTGTTGTTTTTAGATTTACAAAAATTACATCAAAAATTTTATGTAAAAAGTAAATGAGAGTTGGGAAAAGAATAATAGGCTTAATTAAGAAGATTTTCTAAAATAAGTTAGGGGCTTAAAAATTTGGCCATCAAGATAAATAACAGATATTCACTCAGTTATGTTTTAATTAAGATAAGTTAAAACCAAATTCTAATCCGAATATCTTAAAAATAAAGTTAATTATAAAATCCCTGTTTTTAGATATTCGGATAAGTTTCAGCTTTTATTTTTCCTTCTATTTTTGTTTTTAGATTGATTGCTGCAGGGTAGTTCTATTGTAAGCTCTTTTGGTATTTATAGGATCAATTTTATTATTATTATATGCCTTGCTATATAGGTATTCCTATGTTTGTACACCTGGGTCTCATTTTATGGGTATTATTTTAATGTGATTTTGAAGTTATATGATTCATGTTTCTTCTTAATATCTTTCATATTTGACTATATTTATTAGATATCAAGAAATTTAAATTATTAATAACTTATTTTGACTTGAAATACTTTTTCCCCCAAAAAATAAAACATTATATTAGCAGCTAATGTGAATATGGCCTGAAGCTGTATTTAAAATCTTAGCTTCTATGTAAATAACCTACTTATATGAATGAGTAAATAATAATAATAGATTTATATGTACATATAAAAATATCACAATAAATATTCAAAAATTTTAAATAAAATTTATTTTGTTAGATATAACAGAAATAAAAAAATTTTTAGATTGTTAAAATAACAAAGATTTTATTGATTTTTTAAACTGAAAATAATTTTTCTAAAGATAATGTATAATATTTTTGTTTTGATTGTGATCTAATTTTTTTAATATAAAAACAGAAAACCATTAACACAGCATAAGACTGAAAGTGGCACTAGTTGTACATCACGTCAGGGATCTGATTCACAAACAAATGCATATTCTCAAATATTGGTAATGATTTAAATATGTATGAAAAATGTAAAATTAAATACTGTAGTTAATAAAAAAATTAAAAAAGTTTGTCTTGTATTAATTTTTTTCAAAAATTTGAAATTTTTTATTAGTCATACTTTATTTCCTTATTTTTTTAATCGGAATTTTACAGTAATTTTTTCTTGTTGCTTTGCTTTTATATGAAATCTGAAAATTATTGGAACATATCCCCCATTTTACAAGTTAAGTCTATTTTCATGTGCCTTTTCTGAGTAACATATCTACAGCATAAAAAGAGACCCAGGTGTATATCATATGCTTTTCTAAGCTTGTCTATTCTGATGCTGATTCTATTCTGAATCAGAGTTGTTCTTAGTTAAATTTGTGAGATATTATTTTAATTTTATTCAGTTGAATTAGCAGCTGAATATACTATTTTGAGAGTTTAATACAGCTAAATTTAGTAAAACTATACCATTAAAAAAAATTTTTAAAATACCAGCCTTTGTCTATTGAAAACAAAATGTCTGAGTAGGCTGGCAAAAAGGCTTTCTTCCTTCTCAAAATGGCCATTCCTGCAGCATCATACCATCAAATGCCCCATATCTATTATAAACTGCCACACTGTGTTGATTCTGGACCAAAGAAGCTGCCACATCAAGATAAATGCTGCTCAACTTCCATGAAAGTCTCCAATTAAAGTCAACCGGAGAAAACAAAATGTGCATGAACTGCCCAACTTATATGAGGTAACCTCAATTAATCCTAGAGCTCTTGTATTATATATTCCTTTTAAAGCTATAGCGAAATTATCAATGTAATTTCAGTAATTACTCAATGCCTAAATTTCTATTTAAAATATTTGTAATGTAACTTATGTGCTTTTTTCTCTATCCTTGGGTTAATATTTTATATATTTGCTAATTTATTTTGTTTTTTATTATGGCAGTGTGCTTAGATAGTCATCAAATGAGTGAATTTTTTCTTTTTCCTTTTATTAGCATGCTGCCATATTAGTGCGAATAAAATGTATACGTGATCCCTTATTAAATGTCTTATAAAATCACTCATTCGAGATCGTTTAAGTAATTATCTTTTAAGAAAGATATATTTCTCATTCTTTTTATATAATGCAAGGATATGCACGAAGGTAATAAGTGAACTATATAATATAAAGAAATGCATGATTACATATAATCTTATGAATACCTGTTTAATAATCATGGTTCCCATCCTATTTTCTTATTTAAAATAACTTATTTTCTTATAATTGTGACATAATTTGTGAACTGTTAATGTTGAGGTCAAGAATGTGTGAACCATCTTAAAATTATTTAGGAATTAATTAAGCGCCTTTGCTTATTTAGTCAATCCTTTATATATATATTCATTTATGATTATATTGTGTGTTACTGGTGTAGGTGTACTGGTTATTTTGAGGCCTGCTTTGATTTTCTCCAGGGACTTACGGCTAAGGCCATTTCCTCTCCTTGCAGTTCCCAGATAATGTATGTCTAGAAAGCCATACCTGGGAATTTTATGCAAAAGTCACTCAGCATAGAGTTTCAAGGTAGGATGCCAAACTGGCTGAATTGTGACAAAATCTTCCATGGATCTATGGTGAGATGCCATCCCATCTACTTTATTTTGGTATTTATCATTTTATTTTATAAAGCAACACAGTTTCAAGGTACTGCACTCCATCCTGTACATTAAACCTTCACTGGTACCACCAATCTCTTTTAATTTTAAATGTTAATATTTCTTTAAATTGCCCACGTCTTAGTCACTTCCTTGCCTCTAGCTCGGCAAGATTTCATCTGCACTATTCTTGAAGTCAATATAAGTTCTTTTAACCAATATTAAATATAGAAATCTAATTTAAGCAAACCCTTATTATATTCGCTATAGGCCTCGTATCTTTTGAAACTAGCCTTTTTCAACACAACTGTATTGTTGCTTAAGCACATTATTATAATATATTGTGTTAACCCAAGGGATACAGAACATATAAATTAACAAGTCATTAATGTAAACATAAAAGGTGTTTCATTTAAATTTGTTAAATCTATATTTGATGATTTAATGACACAGTCTGGCTTATTCAGACAATGCTTATGTTTATAATTGTGAAATAATAAAACCTATTGAATTTTACTAACTTATTTTGAAAATATTTATTTATTTTCTGAGATCCACACCATTACTTCAGTCTAGTTCACATTATATATATACAACTGGGTCTCGTTTTACGCGATAGATAGGTTCCTCAGAAAATACTGCAAAAGAAATCGCACAAAAATAGATGTAACTTACCTTGAAAAAGGGGGGATAGGGACTGTGATTTTTCAAAAATCGCATAAAAGCAAAGCACCAACATAAAATTATTTTAAAGTTCATGTGGTAGTTGTGATTTACGCCCCATGTGGCCGCCAGAGGCGCTATTTCCGTGTCAATCACAGAAATATCCAGAATAGGGGCCCAAAAGCAGAAGACATAAAGTTCCAGCCGCTAGATGGCACTGTTCACCATGCATACACACAGTAACCTCATGCCAAGTAGCTGCCAGCACTATTGCCCATTTGGTGGCGCTGTTAGCCATAGATAAACTGATCCAGCTTACATCGTCTGCTAAACAGCAATCACCCAGCAATCTAGCCCACTAGGTGGCACTGTTTCTCCACGCTATGCGCGGTAAAAACGGCACCGTTTAGAAGCGATATTTACACTCGCTTGCTAGTTCCGGTTTACATCCACGTTCTTAACACAAACATAGCGAGTAATGTGAAGGTGTGAATAATATAGAAAACCATAACTATTTAAATCTGCTTTAAAATTTAATATTCTTACATTGAGTTTCACTCTCTGATAAATCTATATATTTTTAAATTATTTTATTTTTTTATTTTACCACTTCCGTTTTACTTCAATCTTTCAAAACTGCTAAAAATCGTTAGTTTGAAAAGTAATTGTTTGTAAAACTTTTTTTTTTATACTTTAAAATAATATTTCAAACAACTTCTAAAGTAATACAAATTACATTTCTGTTTATAGATCTTTTATTTCGCAAACGTGTTATTTTAAAAAGATAAATTTGCATTTTGTTACGTGCGCGAACAATAATTCGAAGATATCTTACACAATAAATATTTTTAAATTACTGGAGAGAAAACAATATTGCATTTTCGATCTCTTCTTGTTACTCCCAATATACATCTCTCCATACTTCTTTACGTGGTCTGATTACATTGAGTTTCACTCTCTGATAAATCTATATATTTTTAAATTATTTTATTTTAAAAATCGATCTTTTTATTTTCTGTAAAAATGTTTTTTATTTTTTTTAAAAAGTAATTTTACCACTTCCGTTTTACTTCAATCTTTCAAAACTGCTAAAAATCGTTAGTTTGAAAAGTAATTGTTTGTAAAACTTTTTTTTTATACTTTAAAATAATATTTCAAGAAACTTCTAAAGTAATACAAATTACATTTCTGTTTATAGATCTTTTATTTCGCAAATGTGTTATTTTAAAAAGATAAATTTGCGTTTTGTTACGTGCGCGAACAATAATTCGAAGATCTCTTACACAATAAATATTTTTAAATTACTGGAGAGAAAACAATATTGCATTTTCGATCTCTTCTTGTTACTCCCAATATACATCTGGCCATATTTCTTTGAGTGGTCTGAAGTCTGTATTGCTCTTCTATTAAGTATCCAAGTGTCAGATCCATAAGGAAAAACAGGTAAAACACATTTATTAAAAATCTTTCTTTACAAACACATAGGCATATTTCCTTTTAGTATCAGTTATTTCTACTAAAAGCACTCCAACCAAGTTTAATTCTATGATTAATTTCATCTGCATTATTAGCAAAAACAACTACATCATCTGAAAAATTTTAATGACTTAAATAATCATTTACTTTCACTCCTTCAGCTTCCCATTTTAATCCACAAAATACTTCTTGCAGCACTGCTGTAAAACGTTTTGGATATGGAGTCATCCTGTCTTACACTCTCTTCAATGTTGACTTTTACTGTATCATTATATAATCTAATTGTTGCTGTTCCATTTTTGTAAATATTCTTTAAAATATGACAATATACCTTGATGATCCAATGGTTTAATCACTGAAGAAAAGTTTACATTCAAATGCCTTTTCATAATCTAGAAATCCAAAACATAATGGCAACTGATATTCATTTGTCCTTTCTATAACTTTTCTCAATCCCTGGATATGATATCCTGTACTAAAACCACTTTTAAATCCAGTTTGTTCTCTTGGTTGGTGGAAATCCAATGTTCTCTGCAGACGAGTTGTAATTATCTTGGTAAAAATTTTGTATGTAACTGATAAATGGCTGATAGGTCTGTAATTTCTAATATCTGTTATTTTCATTCCACTTCTCAGTACTAAACAGTTCTTACTGATTGTATTGTTGACAATTTCTCAGCCTCATTACTTGATCGCCTATTTCTCTCTTCATCACTTGCAGCAGTCTACATAAGTAAAGTCCATCCTTTTTTCTCTCTGATATTATATGATCAATCTTAGATTACGATTATAACAAAATCTAATAACCATTAGAAAAATAAAAGTTCATAAAGGATTCGTAATGACTTAAAATTATACCTGAATGATATCTCTAGAATTGTCATTATGATGTATTATAGCATTTTTCGGTGCATTTCAACAATTATTAACATATGGGGTAGTGTTCAAACAGAAAATAGTGGCAAACTTAAAGGAGTTAATAAATATACTTGAATTTATTTACTGGTTAGAATCTCTACAGATTTTCTAATATAATATTTCAGAGTAGTTAGGTGGTTTAATGAATCTATAAATGAATTTCTAAATAGACAAATTTTAATATATATCACACAACAGGGACACTTAAATATTTACCAATTTCACAATATCAACTAATAAACTATAGTTTACTTTGATTAATCATTAAGATTTGATTTAATGCAAGAAATTTTCTACACTCAGGAGGTTACAAATTTATTGCCATTCTTAATTACTTAAGTAGATTTTCATATTTGCAACAACTGTTTATATGATATACTTATTCATGATGAATTAAAGATTTTTTGTTTATTAATCAATTTTGAAATTTCTCTTTAAAAAATCTTATCTCTTTTAAGTTTTCTTGAAGCTAGATATCCAAGCTATTTCTTCCATACCATCGGTGGCTTCATTACTCATTTAATATTCAATTCTTATTGCAATCATCTACAATAACTATGTGTACACTTACCCACTATGACTATAAAATATGTCCAGATATTATTGAGAACCTTTATAATTCTTTTTTTTTGCTAGACATATAATAAAAATGACATTCTATTTTTGGTCTTAACTTAAGACTGTAATTTTGCTTTTCTGAGATTCAGTTCAACTTTACAAAAATTTTCATAGATCTGATAGAAATTCCATTTAGCTTAATTCCAAATTATCAATCAGTATTAACTATAAAGTAGCATTTACCTTTATAGTTCCTTAGGTCTAATGTATTTTGTACCTATCCAACTAAAAAATTCTATCATTTTTTTATATATACATAGATTATTTACTTTGGCCCTAAAAGTGCAGTATAAGAATAACTCCTTTTATCTTATTTTGGCTGCAGAAAAAAGTTTGCTATTAATTGAAAGGAAACCCTTTGATTTCTTTTAGAGGCCTTAAAGGAACTGAGCAGGGCAAATTCTTAATGTCCACTCCATATGTTCTTGTCATTGCAGCTGTTATTACTATGTGATTATTCATATAGTAGATAAACATGAATGGGCTGCTCACCAACATGCATTAGCCAGCATGACGAGGTTATTGGATTTTTACCTCTGAGTTTAAGATCAAGAAACACCATGGACTTTCTTCTCAGTTGCCTGATAAGGCAGAATGAATGCATGTGTAAATGATATTTTTCCAATATATATATACAATTAGGGCAGACAAAAATAAATCATGGCCCTTATTCCCAGGAGACTGTAAAGTCAGCTATTAAGGCAGCAGTTGGTGGCCGAAGGTGCTAAGAATCCCCTGATTGTGGACTCAGGCTGCCATTTGATGATGAATTGTTTTTATTTAAGTATTACTTACAACTGCAGATCACTTTCAAGTGAAGGAAGATTGCAAGAGTTAGAAGAAAAACTCTTATATTGAATGGGACATTATTGGACTTTGTGAAGTTAGAAGAAAAGGTGAAGAAACAATTGTTTAAAATAGTGAACATGTACTCTACTATAAAGGCACAAATATTGGAAATACAAGTGGAGTAGGATTCATTATAAATAAAAACTGGAAGAACAACATTGTGGAGATTGATGGTGGATTGGATAGAGTGGAAAGATTAGTTATACAACTTAATAGCAGATACCAAGTGCAGATAATTCAGATTTATGCCCCAACAAGTTCTCAAAGTGATGAAATAGTAGAAGATTTTTATATGGATGCACAAAAGGCTTTTGATCAGAGTAAACAACATTTTAAACTTGTTATGGGAGACTTTAATGCTAGAATTGGTAAATAAATGAAAGATGAAAGAGCTGTAGGTAATTTTGGTTATGGTAATAGAAATGAGAGAGAGCATAGACTTGTGGAGTTTGCTGAAAAAGGAAAACTTTATATGATGAATTATTATTTTGAGAAAAATTTTAAAAGGAAATGGAAGCATCCAAATGAAGGTACATCAGAATTGGTTTATATTTTGACTAACAGAAATTACATATTTCAAGATTGTAATGTTCTTAATAAATTTAACAAAGGAAGTGGTCATCGATTAGAAAGATGTGAAATACATGTTAATGCAAAACTAGAGAGACAAAAATTATTAAGAAAAACAATATTTACAGTTGATATTCCTAATTTTCAGAATCATTCTAATGAATTTAAATTAGAACTTACAAATAGGTTTCAAGAATTAGTAGATTTTGAACATGATTCACATTTGAATGAAATTAATATGAAAACAACTGATACACTTTTAAACACTGCAACAAAAATAGCTGGTTGAAAAAAACAGCAGTTGACCAATAACATTTCTACTGAGATTAGTGAATTTCTAAAGAAAAGAATGAATATGAAAATATACAAAAATGATGTGTTAAAAAGAATTGAATATCTCGAATTTGGTAAAATGATGTGGAAAAGAATTGAAAATTATATAAAAAAGTATGACTGTGAACTAGCAAGGAAAGCAGTAGAAGAGAATGAAAGTCTGAAGAGTGTAAAACAACATTTTTGTATTGGTAGGAAATTTATATCTGCAATAAGAAAAAAAGCTATAATTATTACGAAAAAAAGAGATGACATCATGAAATGGATAGAAAACTTTTATCAAGAATTATAAGAATTATATCTATTACATCTTTTGAATTGCCCATAATTTTAAATGAAGAAGTGAGACATACAATTAAATATATGAAGAAAGAAAAAGCTCCAGGTAATGGTAGAATTATAATTGATATATTAAAAGAAGCAGGTGAAAAAAAATATATATTTTTAGCAATGTTATATACCAAATGTCTAAATGATAAAGATGTGCCAGATGATTGGAAAAATACATTATTCATATTAATATTTAAAAAAGGTGATAAAGAAGATATTAGAAATTACAGACCTATCAGCCATTTATCAGTTACATACAAAATTTTACCAAGATAATTACAACTCATCTGCAGAGAACATTGGATTTCCACCAACCAAGAGAACAAACTGGATTTAAAAGTGGTTTTAGTACAGGATATCATATCCAGGGATTGAGAAAAGTTATAGAAAGGACAAATGAATATCAGTTGCCATTATGTTTTGGATTTCTAGATTATGAAAAGGCATTTGAATGTAAACTTTTCTTCAGTGATTAAACTATTGGATCATCAAGGTATATTGTCATATTTTAAAGAATATTTACAAAAATGGAACAGCAACAATTAGATATAATGATACAGTAAAAGTCAACATTGAGGAGAGTGTAAGACAGGATGACTCCATATCTCCAAAACGTTTTACAGCAGTGCTGCAAGAATTATTTTGTGGATTAAAATGGGAAGCTAAAGGAGTGAAAGTAAATGATTATTTAAGTCATTAAAATTTTTCAGATGATGTAGTTCTTTTTGCTAATAATGCAGATAAAATTAATCATAGAATTAAACTTGGTTGGAGTGCTTTTAGTAGAAATAACTGATACTAAAAGGAAATATGCCTATGTGTTTGTAAAGAAAGATTTTTAATAAATGTGTTTTACCCGTTTTTCCTTATGGATCTGAGACTTGGATACTTAATAGAAGAGCAATACAGACTTCAGACCACTCAAAGAAGTATGGAGAGATGTATATTGGGAGTAACAAGAAGAGATCGAAAACGCAATATTGTTTTCTCTCCAGTAATTTAAAAATATTTATTGTGTAAGATCTTCGAATTATTGTTCGCGCATGTAACAAAATGCAAATTTATCTTTTTAAAATAACACATTTGTGAAATAAAAGATCTATAAACAGAAATGTATTTTGTATTACTTTAGAAGTTGCTTGAAATATTATTTTAAAGTATAAAAAAAAAAGTTTTACAAACAAAATCTTTTCAAACTAAAGATTTTTAGCAGTTTTGAAAAATTGAAGTAAAACGGAAGTGGTAAAATTACTTTTTAAAAAAAATAAAAAACATTTTTACAGAAAAAAAAAATCGATTTTTAAAATAAAATAATTTAAAAATATCTAGATTTATCAGAGTGAAACTCAATGCAATCAGACCACGCAAAGAAGTATGGAGAGAGGTATATTGGGAGTAACAAGAAGAGATCGAAAACGCAATATTGTTTTCTCTCCAGTAATTTAAAAATAATTATTGTGTAAGAGATCTTTGAATTATTGTTCGCGCACGTAACAAAAGCAAATTTATCTTTTTAAAATAACACGTTTGCGAAATAAAAGATCTATAAACAGAAATGTAATTTGTATTACTTTAGAAGTTGCTTGAAATATTATTTTAAAGTATAAAAAAAAAGTTTTACAAACAATTACTTTTCAAACTAACGATTTTTAGCAGTTTTGAAAGATTGAAGTAAAACGGAAGTGATAAAATAAAAAAATAAAAAACATTTTTACAGAAAAAAAAAAGATCGATTTTTAAAATAAAATAATTTAAAAATATATAGATTTATCAGAGAGTGAAACTCAATGTAAGAATATTAAATTTTAAAGCAGATTTAAATAGTTATGGTTTTCTATATTATTCACACCTTTACATTACTTGCTATGTTTGTGTTAAGAACGTGGATGTAAATCGGAACTAGCAAGCAAGTGTAAATATCGCTTCTAAACGGTGCCATTTTTCTGTGCATAGAGTGGAAAAACAGCGCCACCTAGTGGGCTAGATTGCTGGGTGATTGCTGTTGAGCAGACGATGGAAGCTGGACCGGTTTACCTATGGCTAACAGCGCCACCAAGCGGCCAATAGTGCTGGCAGCTACTTGGCATGGTGAACAGTGCCATCTAGCGGCTGGAACTTTGCATCATCTGCTTCTGGCCCGCTACTGTTGCATACGCATGGTGAACAGTGCCATCTAGCAGCTGGAACTTTGCATCGTCTGCTTTTGGTCCCCTACTCTGGATATTTCTGTGGTTGACACGGAAATAGCACCTCTTGCAGCCACATGGGGTGTACGTCACAACTACCGTTCATGCAAAAAAAAATAAGGAAATAAAATATGATTAATAAAAAATTTCAAATTCGAAAAAAATTGATACAAGACAAACTTTTTTTAACTATAATATTTAATTTTATTCAAAACAATATAATTTTATGCATAATTTACAGTACAGTAATTTACATTTTTTTATACACATTTTAATTATTATCGCTATTTTCTGATAAACAGGTACATTTGCAAACTGGTAAAAAATCAGATTCTTCACAAGAGAAAATACAACTAGCACCAATTTCACTCTCATGTTGTGTTAATGGTTTTCTGGTGACAACATAATTAGTAATTAATCTTTGAGATGATTTTATTAATTGATTATGAAGCTCGCGATATCCAGACATACAACCATTTAGCTCTCATTGGAATTTAAGAGCATGTTCATGATTAGTGTCATTAATAATAAAATAATTTGCCAACTGATTAAAAAGTTGAAGACCTTCTCGAATCACTTTTGCAGTGAAAGAAACAGGTTTGATTTCTGTTTCATTATCTTTTTCTACACTGCTGGGAAAAATTTAATTAAAACTAACAACTAAAAATTAAATTCTTATTTTTGACTTTAATTTTTTAATTTTCAATTCCATTTAAAAATCAAATTTCGTTTCACATCACATTAATTTCAGGTTGCCTTAAGTAATTTTTAAATTGTTAATTACAATTAAAAATCAGATTTTAATTTTTAATTGTCAAATTCAATTGTGCCCACCGCTATTACTCACATTTTAAAAATAAACTTGCAGACACTAAATGATTAATAATTGATTACGTTCTTTTTTAAAAAGCAAAAACAGAATGTGATTTAAAGTGCAAAATTAACACGCACAATGTTTGAACAAATTTACATTATAATCTTGTAAAATTTAATGTGTGTACATAAAATGTGGAAATCATGATTTTAATTTCATTATTGCATAAAATCTTACTATTATAAAGCACTGAAAATATTGAAATTATTAAGATGAAAGTCGAATTCCAATAATGTGCTATTACTTTAAATATGACGTAAGTGCACAAAATTTATTATTTAAAGTAATAGCGCATTATCAAAGTTCGACATCCGATCTAATAGAGTATTAATGCATAAAAGAAAACCACATAGAAAAAAATTAAGAAGAAACATGAATCGCATAATTTCAAAATCACGTTAAATAAATTTATGTAAAACGAGACCCAGGTGTATATATATTTTGTACCATCCATAGACATTAGTTAGTGAACCTAATGATGTATTTTAATATAGTCTCTTGCTTCTCCCCGACCACTGGCACTCGTAAGAAACTATACTATCAGTAGCATCAAATGCATTATCATGTATGCGGCACTGTAGAGCATAGACTTTAGATTCGAACATGGGATTTCTGGAAAGCAACCCCTTCTAGAATGTTGAGTTTTGTGTCTGGGATTTGAATTCTGCAGTGTTAGTGAGATAGATGAATCTGACCATTACATAGTATTTTTTTCTAGATCCACGCCTTGCGCAAATGTTGAGCTCCCTTTATTTAAAACACCCACATCCTTGTAGTCCAATATAGCACTTTGCTAACTTTATTTAAACACCCACATCCCTTGTAATTTAAAAAAAAATTATTTCCAAGTTTTATATTATGTATATGCTGTATATAATGCATATATTTTTCCCAGCATATATATTGTTTGACTCAGGCATTTAATCACATATATAATCCAAACTTGCTATAGTGTGACATGAGCCATTTACATGTATAAATTTTGTTATGTTAGGTCATGCTATTTGTGTGGCATGAATTATTATAATCCAGAACTAGATGAATTATTGTTCCAAATGTAATATTGTGACAATCTATGTATATTTTGATTTTGTACTTCACTTTCAAAAATAAAATTTTATTGGTTCAAAGCGCAATGTAGCATAAAAATAATTTTGTATGGTAGTGATGTACATATCATAGGCCATCATATGGAATTAAATAATAATAAAAATTAATAAATGAAATTCAAATATTGTAATGATTGCCTATAGTTAAATGGAATAGGTAGAAAAAAAATTTTTTTTAGGGGAAACTAACAATGTGTGGATGTTTATAACTGATGGCATGGCGCCCAGAAATAACTTCAATAAACGGAGTTATTTCTAAAATAAATGTCATCAGGCTAAATTTTATATATATAATTGTTTTTTTTTTTTGTAGAATTGCATATATTAATTTAGACCGAGTGATGTGATGTGGATCAAATAAATGTAGCCATTAATAATTATAATGTAAATATATGTGTGTTGATATTAAATAAGAAGGGATGAAATAACTATACCCGGATCTAGAGAATGTTCATATAAGTAAAGACTTTTGTTTTTAACTATATATATATATTGGTAGAAAAATAATTCAGCAGGCAGCAAATTAATTTTTTTTTTTTTAGCAGTAATAAAAAGGCAGTGGGACAATAGTTTTAGGAAGAAGCCAGCAGGCAGGGTCTTAAAACCGAGAGTAAGATAGCTGATTAGCCATTAAAAATTTTAAAATAAGATTTAATAAATAATAGTAAGAAGATAATAAGTAGCTATAAAATATAAGCAATAATTATAATTGATAGTAGTTATTATAAAATATAAATCAGTCAAAGATAAACAGGACAACAGTAATTGAACAAGAGCATGGATAATATGGATGGCAGAAAGGAAATAAACAGTAAAAGTGATAACCAAAAACATCAGGAGATCCATCTCAGGAATAATGTAGAACTGCTGAGGCAAAGTGAAAAAAGATTGAGAAGATGGGAAAAAGAAACTCAAAGGATGGATGAGGAACATAGTGAGTTTACTAGAATCATCATCCAAGAGTGGGACAAAGTGAGGCATGAACAGAAAGCCCCCCAACTTAAAATTGAAGATCACTACACAAAGAACATTCAAGATGTCAAGGAACAAAGAAAAAATAAAACAGACCTGAACTCAGTAAGAGTTTTGACAGAGGAACCTCTGAGCCAGGAAATAGAGTTCGATCATTCAACCAATGAAAAAAATTATGATATATGCCAGAGTACCAGTACTACCAGCCACAAAACTGCCAACAGCAACCTATCACTATTGCAAATTAACAATGGTAGTACAGTGGACATCAATATCACCAATGTCTGCAAAACTCTAGTACCAGACATAGGACTTCGAACCTAGCTAGCCAAAGTTATTCATATGAAAATATTTCAAGAAGTTGAAAAAAAAATCCCAACCTTATTTAAATAGATTAGGTCAGGTAGATAATGTAAAAGAAATAGTAAAAATAATGATGATGATGAATATCAGCCCATGGGCCAAGAAACCACCAGATAAGGCAAAGAATTCTGGAAACCAAAGGCTGCAGTTCTTAACAGCCAGAAGTGTTAAAACCATTTCCAATTACCCACCAGACCCAAGAATATAAGCCACACAGATGACAGATAAGATATAGAAACGGCCAATTTGAAAAGAAAAAAAAGAAAATAGCCTAAACTTGGGAGACCCGAAGATTTAGAAATATGATTGTATAAGGAAAATAATGTATAAAGTGTAGTTACATAGTAAGTTTTATAAGCTTATAATTATATAGGATAAAATTTTGAGATATTTACTAGATGGGTAAATAGTCTAACTATCAAACATATCCTGGTATATAAATAAATTTCATTTCCTTCATATCCAATTTTATTAATGTATTATAAACTTGTCATTTTTTTAATGGAAGTTTTCAAAATATGAATGGACGCCTGTTGTAACACCTTTTTTTAAAATTTTTTTTTTGTTTATTTCATAAATAAGAGAAAATGAAACAGTAAGATTTGCTTCATTTCACCTTCTCACTTTTTTCCTACCCTCATACACTATTTTAAACCCCAATTTATTATGGTGTGTCTGTACTGCCACTTATATGCCAAAATCCTGCCTAAATTAGATAATGAATGTATAAATGCAAGTGATATATATAATTTCAAAACCTTAACAATAATAATTTATAAATTGTATGTTACACGTATACATATTCATTTTAAAAAGTAGGTCATATAAGTCGTATTTACACAGAGACAATATTATATTTTAAAATCTAAATAAAAATAATAGTTTCATTATTTAAAGTTATTGTGTTTAAATCTATTTATTTTAAAAATATTACATTCTTAACATTTGTTTTCATTTAATAAAATAGATTTAAATATTTAAAATTTAAAAATCAATAATTTTGTTGTTTTTAGACTTATAAAAATCACACCATAAATTTTATGTAAAAAGTAAATGAGGGTTGGAAAGAGAACAATAGGCTTAATTAATAAGATTTTCAGAAATAAATTAGTGGCTTAAATATTTGGCCATCAAGATAAACAACAAATGTCCACTCAGGTATTTTTTAATTAAGATAAGTTAAAACCAAATTCTAATCCGAATATCTTAAAAGTAAAATTAATTATAAAATCCTTGTTTTTAGATATTCAGAAAAAGACAAGTTGCAGCTTTTATTTTTGCATCTATTCTTGTTTCTAGATTGATCACTGCTGGATAGTTCTATTGTAAGGTCTCTTGGTATATATAACGCTGATTTTATTAATTATTATATATCTTGCTTTATAGATATTCCTATGCTTGTATATCATATGCTTTTCTAAGCTTGTCTATTCTGATTTTATTCTGACTCAGAGTTGTTCTTAGTTAAATTTTTGAGATATTATTTTAAATTTATTCAGTTGAATTTGCAGCTGAATATACTATTTTGAGATTTTAATATATGTGAATTTAGTGAAACTATACCATTAGAGAAATTTGTAAAATACCAGCTTTTGCCTATTGAAAGCAGAATGTCTGAGTAGGCCAGCAGGAAGGCTTTCTTCCTGCTCCAAATAGCCATTCCTAAAGCATCATACCATCAGATGCCCTGTACTTATTTTAAACTGCTGTGATTGCTGAAATGTATCTAATTTGATTCTGGATTGAAGAAGCTGCCACATCAAGATAAATGCTGCTTAACTTCCATTAAACCCACCAATTAAAGTCAATCAGAGATAACAAAATGTGCATGGACTGCCCAACTTATATGAAGTAACCTCAATTAGCCAAGAGCTCTTGTATTATATATTCCTTTTAAAGCTATAATTACTCAATGCCTAAATTTCTGTTTAAAATATTTGTAATGTAACTTGCGTGCTTTTCTCTCTATCCTTGGGTTAATATTTTATATATTTGCTAATTTATTTTGTCTTTTATTATGGTAGTGGGCTTAGATAGTCATGGAATGAGTGAATTATTTCTTTTAGCATGCTGCCATATTAGTGTGGATAAATTGTATAACTGACCCCTTATTAAATGTATTATAAAATAACTCATTCAAGAGCTACTTTATTCCATATTTTATTCATGGTTTAAGTAATTATATCTTTTAAGAAAGGTATATTTCTCATTCTTTTTATATATGTACAAAGTTAATAAATGAACTATATAATAAAATAAATGCATGACTACATATAGTCTTATGAACTTCTGTTTAACCATACATTCCCACCCTATTTTCTTATTTAAAATAACTTATTTTCTTATAATCATAACGTAATTAGTGAACTGTAAAGTTGAGGTTGAGAATGTGTGGACTTTCTTCAAATTATTTAGGAATTGCTTAAGCACCTTTACTTACTTAGTCATCCCTTTATATATATATGATTATATTGTATGTTACCAGTGTAGGTGTACTGACTGTTTTGAGGCCTGCTTTGATTTTCTCCAGGAACTTATGGCTAGCCCATTCCCTCTTCTTCTTGTGGTTCCCAGATAATGTATGTGCTACAAAGCCCTACCTGTAAATGTTATGCATGAGACACTCAGCCACAGAATTTCATGGTAGGAAGCCAGACTCTGGACAAATTGTGACAAAACCTTCCACAGATGCATGGCGAGATGCCATCCCATCTACTTTATTTTGTTATTTATCATTTTATTTTATTTTGCAAAGCAATGTGGTTTCAAGATACCGCACTCCATCCTGTACATTAAACCTCCACTGGTATCACCAATCTTTTAATTTTAAATGTTAACATTTCTTTTAATCACCTGCATCTTAATCACTTCCATGCCTCTAGCTCAGCAAGCTTTCATCTACACTATTCTTGAAGTCAATTAAAGTTCTTTTATCCAATATTAAATGTAGAAATCTAATTTAAGCAAATACTTATTATATTTGCTATAGGCCTCATATCCTTTGAAATTAGCTTTTCTTCACACTATATTTTTGCTTAAGCACATTATTATAATATATTGCATTAACCCGAGGCATATAGAAAATATAAATTAACAAGTCATTTATGTAAACATAAATGGTGCTTCATTTAAATATGTTAAATCTATATTTGATGATTTAACAGTATGGTCTGGCTTATCCAGACAATGCTTATCTTTATAATTTTGAAATAAATAAACTGTAACATGATGTACTGTTTTCCATATATATTTTATGCATATATGTAATCTTGTAAGATTGTGTGTATGTATATATATATAACTATACACGTATATAAGTAATTGTTTAAAAGAAATATTTATTCTTAAAGGTATTTCGAAAATTATTCCATTTATCGCCCAGCATATTTATGAGCATCAATTTATGACTCAAGCACCAATCCTATACTTCAATAAGAATTATACTGGGAGAGCAGGAATACCAATATGGAAATTGTCCTGGACTAGCTCTGCTCAGGGCGGGTGATTGACAAATTGACGAAAAATCTACGAGGAAAGAGGTTACTATACTTTAATATGCTTGATATACTATTCTTAATTCTTTCTAGTTTTATAAAAACTAGACCTAAATAAACAATACCAATAAACATACATTTCATTTTTAAATTTTGTACATTTTTATTTTACCATGATTAAATATTTTGTGCTCTTTATTTTTAATAAAAATGCATGCATACACACACTGCTTAGATATTTATAAAATCACATGAATAAAACATATATCAGTTCATACTAGTAAAAAAAATCATTCCTTCTTTGATTCTTTCCTTTTTTAAAAAGTTTATGCATATCGTTCATGATAATGAAGTTTGTAAAGAAAGTTTGTGAAAAATTATAAGAAACAGACGCTATCTGGAACACTAATTACATATTGTTGAATGGGTACGTACCTGCATTTCTTTTCTTCCCTGGGGAAAATGATGGATTATTAGAAGTGAAAAATTTCATTCATTTTGAGTCCTTTTTATAGCACTTATGTACTGGTGATTAAATTGGATTATTGATTCCGGCTATCCTATATTCTTGCTTGTTGTTTCCATTTCTTTGTTTCTTTATTTAGACTTCGGATCAATTAGTTTCTATCTTCGTCGATTACTTTTCCTGCAGCCACCTTCGGACCTTCATGGGGCAGGATTGCACTGCCTGGGATGCTTACGCTTTCTTAAGCCAGCTTGCCCACCATTTTACCCTCCATTTTTCTCCACAAATCTCTCTCACAGCACTCTACAAAAATCAGCAATAGAATGAATTCTTTTTAGCAAGTTCTCCCACTCAAAAATCCGGATTGTTTTTGAACAAAAACTTTTCACACCTCCGAATCTAATTTCGTTCTTTTGTTTTCACTGAAATTCTTTTGAATCTAAACTTTAAGCTCACTAATCAAATTCCTTAGATATCGATCAAGTTATTTTTGATATTTTTTTTCATTTAACTTTTGCAAAATGAAATTGAAAACTTTCCATCTTGAAAAACAAAGTATATTTCCATAACTGCATTTACACTTTTTTATTATTATTATTATTCTATCTAGCAAAATATATACATGCGTTCTGAAAAAAACAAACGAGCGCACATACCCCCCTCTTCTGTTTATTTTAACCTTTTTAAATCCCCATTTAAAATTATAAATTTATATACTGAAAAGGAAATATAAATATGAAAAATAAATAAATTTAATTTCGGGCTATATTGACTAATACAGGAAATTTTACTTTTTGAAACAGGGATCGAACTCAGCCCAGTATCAAAACCTATTGAATTTTCTTAACTTATTTTGAATATATTTATTTATTTTCCAAGATCCACACCATTACTTCGGTCTAGTTCACAAAATATATATATATATTGTACTATCCATAATTGTTAGTTAGCGAACCTAATGATGTATTTTAATAAGTCTCTTGCTTCTCTCTGACCACTGGCACCAGCAAGAAACTATACTATCAGTAGCATCAGCTATGTTATCACATAGGTGGTACTGTGAAGTATAAACTTTAGATTTGAACTCAGGATTTCTGGATGGCAACTCCTCATAGAGTGTTGAATTTTGTGTCTGGGTTTGAATTCGGCAGTGTGTTAACAAGGTAGATGATTCTGACTGTTACAATGTATATCATTACTCAGCAGCTGTGCTTCATATATATATGTTTAGTTGTGTTTTGCTGCATATAGATAAATCAGCATACATATAAAGTAATTCAGAAAGCTTGGGGTTTATTTTTTATTATATAAAATATGAAATCATCTATGAATTAATTCTTTATTTTAGACATTTTAATTCAAGTAAAAATTATTTACTCATACTTTTAAATTATAGATTTTACATAGCATTTTTTCAATAAATGATTTGTAATATCATTACTCACCAGCTGCACTTTATATATATGATGCTGCAAGATTATCTGGTTCTCTGCATATAGATAAATCAGCATATATATAGCTAATTATTCAGTGAGCTGATGGCCTCTTTCATCATTAGGAAAGGTATAATTCAGATAAATGCTGACATTCAATTAGTACTATTTAGTCTAGGATTGGATATACTTCAGGCAAGTTATCTAGTAAAATGTCAGCTATGGAGAATGCAGAAAAGTTGGGTCTTACTTCACGTGAATCCACAATACATCATGAACTAATAGCAGGCCCTGGATCCATTATCTTGTCTTCAGTTATTTCTTCATGGTAGTTCTGTACTAATCTAAACAACTTTTGGGACTTCAAAACAAGCCAGAATGACTTAAGAACTAGCCCATTTTATATAAGAAGTGGGGAAAAATACATTACTTAAAAATATTTTCTATCTTTTGAAAAAAGTTAATGACTTTTCAATTCACTTTTATCCTTTGAAAAACTACTTAGTGGAATTTTATCAAAATATGTCATACAAGCATTACTTTAAAAAAAGATTTCTAAAATAAATAGGACTTTTATCAAAATATGTTATACAAACATTACTTTAAAAAATTTCTAAAATAGATAGTGGGATTTTATAATTACCAGGATATCTATTGTAACATAAAAACATGCCTGTTTTAATTTCAAAATCAGAATTAATAAAGTATTAATTAGATCTTTTTTTAATGTTTAAGTTATAATAAAAAATTTAAATTCAAAATTATTTACTCTTTCTGTTATTCCAGTGTAATGTAGAAAGTATCTACAAAATTTCTACTTTTTCTTTCAACTGTATATATTGTAACTTAAAAGAGATCAAAAGATTTAAGATACCTGAGTAGTCTATTATTAAACAAATATATTAACAAATGAAAATATTATAACTCAGGATACAACATCAAGTGGATGAGTAAACTGGTAACTCAATAAAATATCTCAATACATCCAACAGTAGATTTTACCCACTTTTATCTCTTGGTTTGATGTCCAGTGTATATTTAAATAAATAACAAGTGAATAGGGTCTAGCAGGGCACCACTAGATTATCTGAACCTAGACACAGTTATATCTTATAACCTTTTCACATGTACCAGGTTTGAATCACCTTTTGGTACTTTATTTCTAACAAAAATGGAGGATTTTGCTTTTAGACCCATATCACTGTATGCACTAACATTTATGTAAACATAAAACATCCTTAAACTAAAGTGGAGTATATAAAATTCATCAGACAAAAATTATCATAACCTAATAAATGCGTTTCAATATCTTTATAAGTTTTTACTAGCTCAGATTATACTAGTAATTTAGGATGGCAATTCACACATTCTTGCATGATGTAGATGATGAAATGGTGGTTATTATAATTATCCATGAATGTCAACTAAATATCATGAAATCACTTATTTATCTATGGCCTTTAAAACATTTATCTAACTAATTAATTAAAACATGATGATGATAATGATAATAGTTCCAGTCACAGCTTTAGAACTAAGCCTAATCATAAAACTTAATTTTTAAAATTCATAACTATTTGTTAATCTTAGTATATCTAATTATATCTTAAATTACTAATATTCAACCATGGATGATGAATGATCACAACTAATAAAGAATACTCTCAATGAAATATATATGTCTTGTTTAATAAAACAAACCAACATTTATTAATGCATTACTAACATCTACATGAAAATTTATAGATAAACATGAAAATTTATATGAATAATAATAACAATAATAATTGATTATATTGCAATCATCAGATTAATTTTAATTTCTTCCTCCTTTCCCATCAAAGATGTAATGTATATCAAATTGGATAACTGATTGGTTAAAATTTTCCATCCACAAGAAAAATATTTCATAATAATAATAAAAAATACTCTTTTGCACACATACTTTTATAATATAACCTGTAAAGTAGAATGGTTAAAAAAAAATGTTAGTAGAATCGAAAAAAGATTTCCAGAAACAAGTTCTTTTTTTAAACTATTTTCCCCCTTTCCCTCTAAACTTCTCTTAAGATCGCTATACCTTAACTCAAAGTAAAATAATCTAACATTTTTAATGCAATATATGTCTGCTATTCCAACCACACACTATCATATCCATGTAACAATTTAATATATTACTGTGTAGATAGGTGTTTATTCCCATAATAACCAAAATATTATTTAAAACAAAATAATAATACAAAAAAATTTTTTTACATATTAATAACATTTCATAACTTTAGATTCATATACAATAATACCTTTAGAAAATAAACTTCATTAATAAGCTGGGTATACATAAAATTATCACTCAAGGTTATAACTATTCTTATTGAAGAAAATTTTGGTTTCAATTGATTATGGTTGTTTTAAAGTTCTAAGAAAAAAATAGAAAACTTCATCTCTAAAGGTTACGAATAGTCTTTGAAATCATAAAAAGAAAATTGATAATGAAAATTCATATTACCAGTCCCAAGGTTTCAAACTTAGCTTGTTTAATGTTCATACTTTTGCAGCAATCAGTTTATTTTTTGAGGCTTGTAATTATTTAATGGTGATGATGATGGTGATATAATTTGCTTCAGTGGGAATTATATGACACTGGAACTTTTTCTTTCCTTCTTTGTTAAGCATAATTCTTCTATTAGAGTATATCAGTTGTTCTCTCATTTGCAATTTCTTTTACTGGGTTTAAATTCAGTCAGTGGAACAATTGTACTAGATGATTCAATTTGTACTAGATGATTTAATTTGTACTAGATGAGTTAATACTTATCAGTCAATTAATCATTTTCCTTCAGCTTTCAAATGCAGGTGAATGTTTCTGTTGCTTAAAATATCGAATTTTTCTCAATCAGTCATCAGATGTAGAATATTTTTAATTTCATTTCAGACAAGACTTTTTTTTTCTATATGATATGCTAGCTGATGACGAGTCAGGTAAACAGACGAGAAAATATATATTTCAACCTGCCAAACTGTTTTTAGTCTTCACAACAAAAAAACTTTATATTAAAATGATTTTTAAAATTGATATCTGACAGAGTTAAAATGCTTGTCTGCCTTAGTTTCAATATTTTAAAATCTCTTTTTTAACTGATCTTTCAGACTGGTTTTATATCTGATTTTTTTCTATTTTTGACCAACTCATTTAAGTATATTTATAGCTTATTTTCAGCTAAATCGTTTTTAGCTGGATAGTGCGATCTTTTTTTCAGCTGTTAGTTAAGAAAAAATATGAAACTTCACACTATCATGATTTTTAGACAAACTTTTGTTTTGAAGGAAAAAATAGTCTTAATCCCTTTTCTGTCACAATATGTAACACCTAAAGTTTGAGCTTCTTTCTTTCATCAAGCTGATGGGAAACTTTTAGCACTAGACTTCTCACATAGTCTAAGTTTAACAGAAAAACAATCTTTATATAAAAAAAAATTTAACAGATTTTCTTCTTTTTTCTTTTTCAATATGTAATAAAAAAACATGTAGATTTATGTATGCAATGCACACACACACCTTATTATTCCAATCATTTATAAAACTGGCCCATTAAAACAACCTGAATGTTTTTTACAAATTATGACTTTAATATCTACAATTAAATTCTTAACTTTCAAACCCAAAACCATAATCATTTTGAAATCATAATATTACAATCATAGAAAAACAAAAATAAAAATAGAAAACAAAATAGAAGTCTTGCATTGGTGGTCGAAAGGTCAGCATGACTGCTTTGCACTTGCAGGCAGTTGCCCGGGTTGCGGGTTCAGTTCCGACCGATGCTATGACACTTTAAAAAAAAATAGAAATAGAATAAAATATTAGAATTTAGCAAATGTAGGTTAGCTTTGAAGAGAGTTTAATATTTGAAATATATAATGATAATTAAACAGCTTACACACACACTGCCTATATATGTATTATTACTTTACTTTTCAACAAAAAAATTAAATATTGAATATTTAAATGAGTGTACTGTTCTTTTTGAGCTTTTATCAACACACAAAGAAATAAAGAGCATAACTGTTGCCCCACTCTCTTTCTGTCTTAAGCTTTTAGAACTGGATCTTGTAACATTTAAACTTTGGTGCCCTACAGCTTGTGATGATTTTTGTTCCACATTTTCTTTCATGCACATTACTACAAATTTAGCTAATGACTAAATTGTAATGGCACAACATATATATTGTGACATTCCAGGTTGGCACTAGGAAGAAATGTGGGAAGTTCACATTTGTGCTAACAATGGCTAAAGATAGTTATCTAAGAAAAATGAATTGTGATGTAATTTGCTAGTTAAAATTAGGATTTAAAAAATTAAAACTTTAATTGGGTGTACTGATTGGTAGAGTTTTGGATTATATGTTTGGTAGTAAAAGAGATGAACAACATCAGGGATGCTTGTATGTAGTGGAAAATTTACATGTCATAATAGGCAGATACATAGATATATTATTAATTAGAATTTTCTCTTCTATATTTTATTTATTATTTACTAATTATGTATTGTTCATAATCTTATATTTAAAAATGATAAAGATTATTTGTATAATAGTGAATAACATTTCTAAATTAATAATTAATATTTTTTTATTATTATTATTATGTTTTATTCTATTCAAATATTGTATTGTTAAAATTTTATAAGTAAAATTCTGGCACATTTCCAAACTTGATTGTAAAAAAGAAACACAGAGGGTGTGAGTGAAGAGAGACAGAGAGTTTAAAACTTGAAGGAAAGTAAAAAAATTCCAAGGAAGAAGATGTTAAAAAAACTTAAAAGAATCAATAACTCTCTAAGAGTATTAGAACAAATATAAAAAAAAACATCGCAAGGATTCTAATAATATACCTGTCGAGAATTTTCTATTATACTACTGGAATAATATAAAAATGAGGGGGAAGCCAGCTTCAAATTTCTGTCAAGTGATGATCCATTTTCACTACCTTTAAAATACCTGGATGTTATGTAAGCTAATTAATTATGATTTATTTTAAAGTATTACCAAAGCTAAATAATATTAAAATGACAAAATTGTTTAAAATAAAGCTAGCTAAAATTTTCTTATTAAACACTATAATTAAACGCTTGATTTTCAATTTTAAGAATTTTCTATCAATATTCTGCAATATAAAATTTAAAATGAAAGAGTTTATCTATTTAATCTTATATCAAGAGGATAATTTTATACTGTATAACTTTACTCTTTGCGCATATATAATTATTCCAATGCATGCAAATGTCATTTATCACGCCTATAACGGAATTCTAGGATAAAAGAAAAGACTATTGTCATTCTTAACAAATTATGCTTTAACAATCGGATAGACATTTTTTATGTTATAATTTACTGCTGTCTTTGAAATTGATATGTATGTTTCTTTCAACTTTCAAATTTAAAAAAAAAAACTTAACATGTAATGATGGGATATTGATAAGTATTTTTCGTTATTGATTACAACAGATGTACAACCAACTTTTTTCTTGTTTTCTTTAAAAAAACAAAACAATGTAACTTCATGTTATTATAATATGATAATCTATTATTTTGTATGATCTAGAAATTATATTATAGGTGATTATAGATATTCGGAGGTGTGTGTGATGCTATAATTTTTTTTTTTAAAATTGTATTTATTGTGCTTAATTTTGTTAATGAACTTTATTTAAAAAAATAAAAAATTAAAACCTTGTCTGTTATAAGTTCGTTTATGTAGGAAGTATATTGAATGTAAGTTGGAGGTCGAAATGGTCAAGGGATGATTAGATTATTTAGATTGAGTTTGGAGATATTATTTAACCCTCACGTATATAGGTGTAAGTGTTTGTCTATTGTTTTCCCTGCCTTTCTTTATTTTTGTATAGTTAATGTGAGATGATATACACTGATTATAACAGATCAGTGTTGTATAAATTTTTATATGTATAAAAGATGATTGATTTATGGCATCATCCAAGTTTTATAAATAAGCTAATAAAAAGTATGTTTTAAAAATACATTATATTTATGATGTTATAAAAGCACACATATTCGAAAATATATGATTCATATATTAAATATTAGTCAATTTTGGTTTTACTGTAGAAGTGTAATTGGTTAGAAAGGTGCATAAAATAATATTTTTTTTGTTTATTTATTATTTATTTTATCATTTATTTCTAATAAATGTTTTATTGAATTAATAGCCCATATGAATTGCTTGATTATATACGTTCGATTCTCCATTTCCGCACACATATATATGGTTAACATAACATAGCCCTAGAATATACAGATTTGCCAGTAAAAGTCAATTTATTTAATCTGTCTGGAGATGATAAGTCACCATATTACAGTGCTAATAATATATTTTACTTTGCCTTAGAATAGATGGTGATGTGGATATAAAAGGTACCCAAGTCTCATCTTTGTCTATGCTATAATAAATGTAATAATTGTCAATTTTGCAAGTTTTATTATTGAATAGATGCTTAGAACATATTTAAATTAACATTACAGAATTGTAGTTTATAAATGTTTTATTACTCTTATTTGCATCCTATGTGAAGACCATATCCTATAACCTCAACTGAGCTAAGCCATAGAGTAATTACAATATAAGAATCTTAAATAAGTTTAAAAGCAATTTACAATTATAAATTTTATTCTATCTTGTATAGAATTGGCACCTGGGCATTTATAAATCTAATAAAGTGAATATGTGAAGAAGACAGAGGTTACAGGGTGGGTTAAGTGGTCTTTCCCCCTTATGAAAAAAAATGAATTGGATAAACAACAATCAATATTCATAGCACATCAAATTTTACATTAAGATCATTCCTCAATTAGAAAATTATGTTTGTCGAATAAACATAAAAACAATAAAAACATTTAATGCTTTTACAAACACTTGTTCCTATTATATTTTGCAACATTACATAAGCAATAAAAAAAATAACTAAATTCTATATTGAACAATATGTATCTTTTATTAATCATGTTTTGCAGGATACGAAATCAAACTGCGAGCATTATAAGTAACTTTAAATCTTTCTCGATTATTCTTTATTTCCTTTCTTCTGACAAGTTTATCTCTAAGAGACATTATCTCAACCTTCTTTAGTCTAGTTTTTACTTTTCTATGCTCTATCCTTTTATTTCTGGATGTCTTTAAACCCATACCATTGATCAACTTTCTGTTTACTTTCTTTAGTTTGACATTAGTTTTTCCAATTTCTTTTATATAATCTACACCTTTACTAAGATAACTTATCTTACCCTTCTCTCTACTCATCTCTTTGAATTTTACTTTAATCTTCTTCATATGTTTATTGTGATTAATTACCTCTCATAAAATCTACTTTAGTTTTCTTCTTACTTTTACATTTAAGCTTTACTTTGGCTTTGCCTAAATGTCTTTCCGGATTAATAACTTTTCTAAGAATATTTACATTAAATATCTTTCTTAATTTATCCTTAAATTTTACCTTAATTTTACTGACTTCTTTATTAATTAATACCACATGTTCTTTGGTTATTTCTACATCTGTACTAACTTTTTCTACAGACTGTATAACTTCTTTGTTTTCCATCTTAATATCAATTAATTTCACAAGCTCTTTAGCCATTTGCTCATCTTCACTAACTATTTCTACAACCAATTCTTGATTTTCCTTATATTGACTCTGCAAAATCAAGTCTACCTCTTTTGACTGATTAGGATCATTTAGTTTTTTCACTTTGGGATAACCTTGAAAATTTACACTCATCTCTACTGATTGTTTTTGTGACCTCTCATAATTCTCTATTCTTCTTTATCTCCATTTTACATTTCTCTAACACTTGACTATATCTCCGAATTTCTAATATCATTTCATCTATCCTTTCTATTCGTCATTGTGCCTCTACCTCCTTTGCCATTACTTCTTTTATCATATTCTGAAAATCTAACTTTACCTCCACACAACTATGATCTTTCTTTTGTATCTCCACATTCACATCTATGTCTTTCTTAATCATTTCAATAGATTCTTTATGCTTTTTCATCTTTTCATCAACCGATTCAAGAATCTTTCTAATTAATTCTTCATTTTTAAAATTTTTCCCATTTACTAAATCTATCAATGGTTTATCTTTTTCCCTATTATCTATCAACTCAACAGATGGTATATTTGCTTCTAGTTCTTTAGTAACCAATTCAACAGATTCCTTTTAAATCTCTATTTCTTCATGAATTAACTCACTATCTGTACTAATTTTTCCAACAGATAACTTGGTTTCTTCACTAGCTAATTCAATAAAAGATTTGTCTTTTCTTAAATCATCTTCTGCTATCTTATCAAATGATACATTATCATTTACATCCTTGTTAACTAATTTAACAGAATCTTTATTTTCTTCTGCCAAACTACTACATAAGTTAATATCTTCATTAACTATTTTAATTATTGTGGATTTGCTTTTCTTATTATTTTAACAAGTTGTCTAATTTCTGTCATACTTTTACTAATTAAACTAATAGGTTCTTTATGCTTGTTCAAATCTGTACTAGTTACTTTAACACATTTATCAATTACTTTGAAAGATACATTCTGATTTACTATATCCTTATCAATTATCTCAACTGATGGCTTAGATTCAGTTTCTATACTTTTAGATTCAATATTTTGTGATTTATTATTCTCCTCTAATTTATTTTTCAAATTAGCATCTACTATTTTAACATCTTGACTAACTATCTCAACAGATTTAGATTCTCCCTTTTCTATCTGATTTAATTTAAGTTCTTTGTATGCCTTTAATTCTTCCTTGGTTAAACCAATGTTCTTACTAACTAGATTAACAACCTTCTAATTTTCTTTCTTATACAGCACTATCATATCATCATCAGGTATCTTAACTTTCTGTAGTGAGTTCTTAACACTTGTCTCCAACAATACTGATTTGACTACCTGACCTTTACTATTCTCTTGTATTTCTAGCTTCATTTTGGGTATTTCTAACTTTGCTTCTAGCTTTGTTTCTAGTTTCACTTCTAATTTTATCTCTGACATTTCTGACTTTATTTCAACCATCCTCTCCTCTGATTTATCTTGATTCAATTTTATTTCTTTCAGTTCTGACTTCAATTCTACAAACAACTCTTCTGACCTTTCTCTATCTTCTACTCGACCAGACTTTAGTTCTTCTCTTAATTCTGATTTTAATTCTACTTGACCTGACTTTAGTTCTTTTAGTTCTGTTAATATATTTCTTAACAACATCGACATATCACCATCTAAAGTTTGAGGGATAGTATCTCTCATCCTACTAGATTCTCCATATAACATATCTATAGCTTCATGTCTTGATTCAAGGAATTGGGACATCGCAACAATATCTGGAGATGGTATCTCTTGAGACCCACCAAAACTATCGTATAAACTAAACTCTTTCCTTTTATACTCTCTTAAAAATTTATTAATACTACTTAAGAAAATAAGGTTTACCAGCTCCAACCTCCACCAAACCAACAATTCAAATTCACCATCATTACCTAAAATGACATAAAATTTCCACAATTTTATTTTCCCATATAATGTTCGATTTTCCACACACACATAGATAAGAAGACATTAAGTTTTAACTAGAAACATTAATCTAAATATAGCTGAAATTATTAATTAAATTTTACATGATCCACTATAGTTATACTACAAACTACACCAATTCAAATAACTGATAAAAGACCAAAATAATTTAAACATATTCATTTATCTTTATGCTGTATTGGGTGCATTCAAATATTATAACCAGCATTTATAACCCCAAAAAAAAAATTATAACCAAAATCAAATTAATGATGACATGCATTTAGTATGACAACTGATATACAATTTTTACTTAAATATGGTAAATGTCAACCTTTGCATAAGTAATATAGAAAATAGCCTTTTAAGAATAAGCTATATATTCAAGTTATATATTCATCCATTCTTCTAAAGATCCAACAGATACTGACAGCCAAAAGAATTATTAGCAGTTCACAATTTTGAAATGGATAAAAGAATTCCATCACTGCTCTTAAAACAGACAATGCTCCATGAACACTCTGATGATCGTTCCACTTTAGTCACTCTAAGCTACCACAACCCATAACATTTTACTACAAACACTATCACAATGCCCTGCTTACATCCAAGTCTTAGGGGCTATTTATAAAATATTGTCTTGCTCATCTTTGGGAGTCTTAGAGACAAATATTACATATATATTAGAAAGAACTATGCCTTGCTCTCTCTCTCTGGAGTCTTAGAGGCAAAATCATGGCAGGACTACTGTTAACTGCTTCATGATAACTAACAACTGATATCATAATTTGGGTTGGAGCAGTGAATGAGAACAATCAGTCACCAGTGACATGAATACACCATATACTTAAGACAATGACAGAAATTTTCCATCCATCACCAAAACTTGCAATAAAACCAACAAAACTCCAACAATCAAGTATGCTATTTCACCTTCAAAATTATAGACTTTCTATAACAGAAATGTTTCAAATATGAACAACATTATTACTTTATAATTTAACATCATCAATAATTCTATGCCTATCTAGCAGCAATGCTATATTTCATTGACAAGCAAAAGATATATATATATATTGTATATATATATATATATATATATAATATATATATATATATATATATATTATCAACTTTAACATTTACTATAAGTTACAATATTTATATAGCTCTATAATTGAAACTAAGCTGTTTCATGGCTGTATTTATTTATTTCATCTAAAAAATGTTTTTTTTTAAACTATATGTCTGACATTCATATATCTACTACACATCTTTCAGGTATTGGCTTATTTCGAACTCTAATTGGCTTATTTCAAACCTTAATTAATGCTCCATTTACCCCTAGTTCCATTTTATCAAACATTTCTATTAATCTTCCAGACTGATATAAAAAAAAATCCTTGAATAAGAAAACTGCCAACTTGATTCTATTTTGGAACCAATTTTGCAATAACTGTATATTTAAAACAGGAATAAAGTAATTCTAATGGCACTGGCTTACTTCTCATCTCATGTATATGCCAATATATATCAACAAAAATATAAACACTCTACAAGATATGAGACTTAAGTAATCAAGATCCCATGATTGGACAACCATTTAAACCCTTGGCAGCTGTGGCCTCTATGTATATATCAAGCCATCCACATTAGTCACCATTTAAAATAAAATGTATAATATATAATCTCCAATAAAGAACAAAATACATATATGAACAAAGATGAATCAATCACCAATCATTGTGCAACCATTTAACCCATAAATATATTGAGCATTTAACCCATAAATGTCATGCCCTTCACATTAGGCAAGCCACTTAACCCACCCTGTAATCCGTCTTCTTCACTTATTCACTTTATTAGATTTATAAATGCCCAGGTGCCAATTCTATACAAGATAGAACAAAATTTATAATTGTAAATTGCTTTTAAACTTATTTAAAAGATTCTTGTATTGTAATTACTCTATGGCTTAGCTCAGTTGAGGTTATAGGATATGGTCTTCACATAGGATGCAAATAAGAGTAATAAAACATTTATAAACAATAATTCTGTAATGTTCTAAGCATCTATTCAATAATAAAACTGTTGCAAAATTGACAATTATTACATTTATTACAGTATAGACAATGATGAAAATCGGGTACCTTTTATATCCACATCACCATCTATTCTAAAGCAAAGTAAAATATATTATTAGCACTGTAATATGGTAATTTATCATCTCCAGACAGATTAAACAAATTGACTTCTACTGGCAAATCTATATATTCTAGGGCTATGTTATGTTAACCATATGTGTGTGTGGAAATGGAGAATCAAATGTATATAATCAAGCAATTCATATGAGCTATTAATTCAATAAAACATTTATTAGAAATAAATGATAAAATAAATAATAAATAAACAAAAAAAAATATTATTTTATGCACCTTTCTAACCAATTACACTTCTACAGTAAAACCAAAATTGACTAATATTTAATATATGAATCATATATTTTCGAATATGTGTGCTTTTACAATATCATAAATATAATGTATTTTTAAAAAATACTTTCTATTAGCTTATTTATAAAACTTGGATGATGCCATAAATCCATCATCTTTTATACTTTTTATAAAAATTTATACAACACTTATCTGTTATAATCAGTGTATATCATCTCACATTAACTATACAAAAATAAAAAAAGGCAGGGAAAACAATAGACAAAAACTTACACCTATATATGTGAGGGTTAAATAATATCTCCAAACTCAATCTAAATAATCTAATCGTCCCTTGACCATTTCTACCTCCAACTTACATTCAATATACTTCCTACATAAACAAACTTATAGCAGACAACGTTTTAATTCTTTATTTTTTTAAATAAAGTTCATTAACAAAATTAAGCATAATAAATACAATTTAAAAATAATAATAATAATTTATAGCATCACGCACACATCCGAATATCTCTAATCACCTATGATATAATTTCTAGATCATACAAGATAATAGATTATCATATTATAATAATATGAAGTTACATTGTTTGTTTTTTTTTTAAAGAAAACAAAAAAAAATTGGTTGTACATCTGTTGTAATCAATAATGAAAAATACTTATCAATATCCCATCATTACATGTTAAGTTTTTTTTTAAAAATTTGAAAGTTGAAAGAAACATACATATCAATTTCAAAGACAACAGTAAATTATAACATAAAAAAAATGTCTATCCGATTGTTAAAGCATAATTTGTTAAGAATGACAATAGTCTTTTTTTTATCCTAGAATTCCGTTATAGGCGTCATAAATGACATTTGCATGCATTGGAATTATTTTATTATATATGCGCGAATAGTAAAGTTATACAGTATAAAATTATCCTCTTGATATAAGATTAAATAGATAAACTCTTTCATTTTAAATTTTATATTGCAGAATATTGATAGAAAATTCTTAAAATTGAAAATCAAGCGTTTAATTATAGCCTTTAATAAGAAAATTTTAGCTAGCTTTATTTTAAACAATTTTGTCATTTTAATATTATTTAGCTTTGGTAATACTTTAAAATAAATCATAATTAATTAGCTTACATTACATCCAGGTATTTTAAAGGTAGTGAATATGGATCATCACTTGACAGAAATTTGGAGCTGGCTTCCCAGGGGGGGGGGTTATCTCCTCATTTTTATATTATTCCAGTAGTATAATAGAAAATTCACAGGTATATTATTAGAATCCTTGCGATGTTTTTTTTTTATATTTGTTCCAATATTCTTAGAGAGTTATTGATTCTTTTAAGTTTTTTTTACATATTCTTCCTTGGAATTTTTTACTTTCCCTCAAGTTTTAAACTCTCTGTCTCTCTTCACTCACACCCTCTGTGTTTCTTTTTTACAATCAACTTTGGAAATGTGCCAGAATTTTACTTATAAAATTTTAACAATACAATATTTGAATAGAATAAAACATAATAATAATAAAAATATTAAATATTAATTTAGAAATGTTATTTGCTATTATACAAATAATCTTTATCATTTTTAAATATAAGATTATGAACAATACATAATTAGTAAATAATAAATAAAATATAGAAGAGAAAATTCTAATTAATAATATATCTATGTATCTGCTTATTATGACATGTAAATTTTCCACTACATACAAACATCCCTGATGTTGTTCATCCTCCTCTTTTACTACTAAACATATAATCCAAAACTCTACCAATCAGTACACCCAATTAAAGTTTTAATTTTTTAAATCATAATTTTAACTAGCAAATTACATCACAATTCATTTTTCTCAGATAACTATCTTTAGCCATTGTTAGCACAAATGTGAACTTCCCACATTTCTTCCTGGTGCCAACCTGGAAGGCACAATATATGTATATGGGTGTACAGACACTACTATGTTGTTGTATGCCATGAAACTCATAATGCTTTCAGTATATTGTTCTGCAAAGTTTTGTTAAAAAAACTGTAGATATAAAATTTAATTATTATGGAAAATTCTGGTAGTTATTATTAATAATGTAGTATTATGAAATATTAAATATGATGGAAATTTCCAGTAAAATTATTGTTTGCATTTCTAGCTACCAAAATGCTAAAATAAGTAGAGAGAGATAATTTCTTAATTATATAAAAATAATTATTGCACTTTGTTTTGGAATTATTATTGACTTCTTTGTTTGTAGAGTAAGATAATGTAATAGCAAACTAAGAATTCATACCTGAAAATAGATTCACGTCTTGAAATTCCAAAATGAATCCAGGGAATTTTTGTCTGAGCATGCCTGCTCTAGAATATTATTTGAAAAACCTTAGACAAAGAAAAGTTAGACCTATAAAACATTTAACGTGTGTTCGTTTACATATACAATGAGGTACATTTAATTAAAAAAACAACCCCATATTAAATATATTTTTTAAATTATAAGTTCCTTTTCTCATACTTAGAAACAAAAGTAACAAAAGTTATATACCTGTGGTAGTTTTTAATTAATAAATGTCATTGTGGCTTAATGAATAACTTCTACCTATCTTTAAATGAAATTGATTTTTTTTGTAAATATAAGTTAAATAAAATTTATAAAAATGTTCAAGAAAAGCTTAAGTTCTTGTTTTGTTTTGTTTTTTTTTATTAAAAAGGATAAATAATAAACTGTTTTTATTGTTTGCTTTTTTAGAATTGACATATCAGTCACATATAGATATTATGTAATAGAATCACTTTGTCAAAGCAGAAAAAAGATAGCATAATATTTGTGTTAATATGATGATAAATTTATTGTCTATATATGCATAATTTTTATCCACTCCTGAATATATTTTTATAATAAAATTATCTATATCATTATCTGGAAAGCTATATACTCTATCACAATATAAATATCTGTGAATTTCCTTATCCCCAACAAGATTTGAAACTAAGCACCAGAGATATAAAGGGACAACTATATATCAAAAGTTTAAAAGAATAAATTGATTTCTCTCCACCCTCTAAAAGTTTTGCAAAAAAATTAGGCATTATTAAATATTAATGGCAATTACTTTTTTACATATATCTAATTAAACAACATTTAAAAAATATATTACAAGTTTATTAAAATTTATTTTTTAATAAAATGTTTTGATTACATTATTCCTATAGTGTAAATATGTAATCAATTAATATTATTATTTTTGGATAGCTTCTCAATCACATCATTAATGTTGCTATGAAAGATATATTTAAAAAATAAATTAATAAATTACTTCAATTAATAGTAAACTCAAAATTTAAATTGTAAGTCCATAGATCACAATATTATTATTATAAAATATGACATTTTTGTACTTAAATTACTATACTATATTATACTTCACAACAAAACTTTACTATTGTTTCAATTAACATTTTCAACACTCTTTAAATAAGCACATAAAATAGAATTTAACAGCTTACACTATAAAACTTGCAATTTATAAAATTTTTGTATTTATATTAAAGAAGTACAACTTTGTAAAAATCTTGGTAAATCATAAAATAGTTTATTTTCATTCATTAATAATCAAGTAGATAAAGTTATCAATTTATATCATTAAATGTAAAATTACATTTGATTTATTATTAAAATATACTAATAGAATATCCAATTAATATCCTGTGTAAGATTTGATGTTTATTTTTTCCTCTTTCAATTAAAAAAAAAAAAGATGTGTACATTCATGTGTGAATTTAGAAATATCTCAATTTTCTATTTTAATAATAAATAGTTAATTTCTAATACATGTACATTGTCTGTTGAAACTTGGTAGTATGCTATAATTCTTTGATTAAGGACTGAAACTCTCAATACCAACTTGGATAAGTATACTGCATAGGTCACTAGCAGAACCTTTCATAAATGAACGTGATGTAATGAAATGAAACGGAGAGAAAAACAAAGAATAAACAATTACAGAAATAAAATGAAAAATGTGTCAGAATTGTTCTGACTAATTAAGAAATGAAAATACTTTTGCACAAATGGCAATTCTTTAGGACAGACAATTAACTTATATGACTGATGACAGTAAAAATGAAAGAATAAATAATGGTGACTAATTTCATTATAAATATTAATAACAACTGTTA
Source organism: Epiperipatus broadwayi (assembly GCA_028023455.1). NCBI lineage: Eukaryota > Metazoa > Onychophora > Udeonychophora > Euonychophora > Peripatidae > Epiperipatus > Epiperipatus broadwayi. Next base: position 8,035,100 of record JAQFVV010006232.1, read on the forward strand.
GAGAATTAAATTAATAAGATCATAATTTTTATTTAATATTATTATATAAAAAATAGTATCTTAAATTTATAAAGTTTTGTCAAGGTCCTCTGAAGCAAAATTGGCAAAAATCAATGTCTGAATTTAATAAATTATATACCAGTGTAAGAATAAATTTTGAAAAATAAACATATAATAAATACATCCCATGATTAATAATATATCAGTTGATTCCAGTATATTCATTGCCACTTATTAGCAAACTCTTTTACTCTCTCTACTTTTATGCCATCCTATATAAATTTTAGTAATCATGAAAAGCTAGATAGTGGTGCTTATTAAATTCTTATCCAATTCTGTCCTATCCAAATATCACTAGTTTCTAGCTTATGACTTTCATCAATGAGAAGCTTTTTGAATTTTTTTGAACTGTACTTGGATCTTTTACACTGTTGCACACTTGACATATGACTATTGGTTTTGTATCAAGTTCAGCCAAAGAATAAAAGTGACTACAATAAAAAAAATCATTAGCATGATATATATAGAAACTGAACTAGTTTCACATCTATATAACTATGCAAGCAAATAATGTCAGATTGAAAAAATTAAAAAGTTTTTCAATTTGGGCTGATAACTTAATAATATAACAAAAATAAAAATGGTTACTAGAGGAAAGGTGTATTAGATCTAAAATATACAAGTGTACAGTTAAAAGAATCCAAAAAGCTCTTCAATGATGAAAGTCATAAGCTGAAGAAAATGATAGCAATCAACTCTTAAGCCATTATCAATCACAACCTTTAGTCAAGGCAACATTGTTTAACAATAGAGGTTATACCACCTTTATCTATAATCTGATACGTTTATATAGACATTAAAGATTGCAATTTGATCAAGAAGTGTGAGATTAATAATGCAAAGAAGTTTAAACCAACCTCATTATTTAGACAAATATAATCTGTTCTGAAAGCAAATCAATAAATAGTCAATCATAACTTCCAGATTCTGAAAGCAGACTAATAAATAGTCATTTATAACTTTCAAATTCCATATAAAGTATATATTTACTAAGACAATAAGCTTTAAATAGGTTTATAAATTAGATAATAACAATCAACCCTTAAGCTATTATCAATCTCAACTCGTAGTTAAGTCAATGTTCTTTAACAATAAATATATTAAGCTATAGATAAAGGTGCTACTACCTTTATTGTTAAATAAAGTTGCCTTGACTACAGGTTGAGATTGATAATAGTTTAAGAGTTGATTGTTTTCATCTACATTTATAAAAAAAAAAACTATTAAAGCTTTGAATAATTGTTGGCTTCATTGTTATAAATGACTATTTTTAATCTCCTTTAAGAATTGACTATTTATTGGTTTGCTTTCAGAACAGGTTTATATTTGCCTAAGTAATAAGGTTTGTTTAAACTTTTTTGCATTATTAATCTCACACTACCTAATCAAGTTGCAATATTTAGTGTCCATATAAACATATAAGGCGATAGATAAAGGTGGTATCACCTTTATTAGTAAAGAAGATTGCCTTGAATACAGGCTGAGATTGTCATAAACTTAAAGAATGATTGTTCTCATCTGCATTTATAAACATATTAAAGCCTTGAGTAATTGGCTTTATTGTCTTAGTCTGGGAATATATGTGAATAGGACAGCACTGGATAATGATTCATTAAGCATTGTCATCTAGTATTTATTGATTACTAAAAAAGAATAAAGGGAATAAAAAAGTTTGTTAGTAAATAAGAATAAACTTATATACATAAAGTAAAATATTGTTGTTGTTTTTCTATAGCAACTATTAACTTATGAAATTAAGAGATTTTATCTCTAGCTACAAAATAGACTTTTCTGAAAATAAAATTGTCTATACTAGTTTTATATATAAACAAATTTATGTAAAATGTATGTGTTAATAACTTAAAATATAGTTGTCAAATAATGATAAGTAATGAAATAAACATAATGTTCAACTGATGTTAAGTGAAACTAAATAGTGAATTTAATGAGCAATTATGTTAGCCAGTAATTTAGATATACTGAATCTAATATAGTGAAAAAATTTGACTTATGGTTACTGATCTTATATTTTATAGATACAAGGAGATTAATAATTATGTGTTCTCAATGTACAGAATACCAAATACAAATAAACACTAATTATATTAAAACAAAATAGATACATTTTTAATGAAAATCTAGTCACACTTAATGATGAATCTTACAAAGGGAGGGGGATGAGTCATATTGAGAAAAGAATGACAAATATCAAATATAATATTAAATAATGACTCTAGTCAAATTCAATAAATTAATTTTTAACACTATGTACATATATGATTCGAGTATATGTATAAGTCATTCATTCAATATTAACTATTTCACCTTGTGACTTTATATGTATTATACATTATCAAAAACTATGTTAGCTATAACTGAAGAAGTTTCTAGAAACTCACAAATAGAGGCATAAATTATTTTAGACTAATGATAAAATCATATAAAATAAAAATATTATTAAAATTATATTTTCATAACTGTCTTCTTGACAAACATTTTCTTCGCTAATTCTTCAGGTAATTTCTAAAATAAATTTTTCATAAAAATACACTTTTTAAAAAAACACTTACTGGAGGTAATCTTGCTGGTCTTGGGTATACTTTCGACCTGCATTAATAGCTGCCTGATGGACTGCATCAATTGCACTATCCACTGACCGGAGGACTTCAGCAGATGATGCCTAGTTTAAAAAATATATATTTCATTAAATAAATATTAACAATTACATTATATATATAAAAAAAAATCTCATATATTAAATACTGTTAAATCAACAATATAATTTTCACATATTTTAATCTATAAGTGCTAAATTTCCTGTACTCCCATCATCCATTTAAATAAACATTTTAGTGATTATTGTTAATCATTTATTAGATTAGAAATTATTATATATCATTAGTACCATATATATTTTAAATTTTAATTAAAATTACTATTAAACACAATCACATTGTATTATTATCTGTATGCCATGTTTAATATCATAAACATATATGTAATTCCTTTGGTACCATGCATAATTCCATTCCATGAATAAAGATATATAAAAAATGTAAAGGACCTCAACAATGCATTTCTGGTTGAATTAGAATTCTTTGATTGATCCAAACCACAATCTTTCACATACCTTCATTATCTGTCAATGAAATTAATTTATAAGCATCAAATTTCTTGCACTCTTATCTATGACAACATTCTCTTTAGATAATTTTTTTAATGATTATTATCAAACATTCATCAGACTAGAGTCAATCATTTTCAGCTTATATTTTGATTCTTTAAGCATGTTTTTTTTTTTTTGTCAAACTAGGCCATCTTGAAAAAAAAGCATTTTTGAATGTGTTGGAAAATAAACATTTAAAACTAATTTTGTAGTGCACTTATCAAACAATATATTTTCATATTAATTCTCTAAGAATCAAATCTTTTGAAATTAAAAAAAAATATTGTTATAGCATTTTCAAATAAGATACAAGTTTTGATTTTTTTTCTTCTATTAGTAATATAATGGATACCCATACTTTAAAACTTAAAAAATATTAAAAGTAAATATTTAATGTCAAAAGTTTTGAATATTTGCTTTTTAAAAAAAGCATTAATGTAATGATAAGTGCTTATATTTAAAATTTTAAAAATAAATAAATAATGTCATAATTCTAAAAAATAATAAATAAAAACTATGAAATTAAAAAAGGTGTAGTACTTATTCACTTTCATGAAATTGCATTAAAAAAAAGTCATTTAAAAAAAAAAGTAATCCATGCTAAAATAAATTTAGAAAATTGCATCTTTACTATATTTTTTATGAATAACTTCATTTACTGATGACAAATATATATTTTTTTAAAGTTAATATATAAATTAAATGAATATATAAATTGCAGATCAAATTAAAGTACTAATACAGAGAAATATCTCCAGAAAATGATTCTATGTAAATATAATTCTAACAATTTCTGGCCTGCATTAGATTTTTAATTAAAGATTAATATATAAATTATTATTAAAGAGAATCATATGATACCATTAATCCAAGTTCATTTCTCTAATTATCATGTGTAATATCTTAAACATTTTCTCGTGAACTTTGTTGGTACCCTCTAGTGGTCAATTGCATTAAATATTAAATTATTTTTTAATGAATTAACCTTTATTCCTTATTATATTTTACTAACTTATAATTCAATTTTTAAAAATGTAAGTTTATAAACAAAACCCATTCTTAAAAGCAATACTTTAACGTTTCAAATATACAAAAAAAACTAATAAACTGAAATATTGATTAAATAATTATTCATCCTTTGATAGACTAATTAAATAGTATAAAAAAAAACTGCTATATTTGTCATTATATTTAAATTATGTGACTTTCAGATCATATTAAAATGATAATTTATATTATAAATTAGTTGAATGTTTCCACTTTGGAAAAACTACTTACTTCAAAATAGACAAGTAAATAATATAAACACTTTCAAAACATGATATATTGTATTTCTTTAACACAAATGTTAATCATACATTTCTAAAATATAATTTTTAAAATATTGTTTTTATTTACAAGCACTCAACAAAGTCATCCAGATTTTGGGGCTTAAACAAGCACTTACCACATATATAAGTGACAGTTGTCAATAGCTCTTAATTTAGCAATAACATTAATATTAATGTAATTAAAAGGAGCATATACTATACATATATTTAAAATATTAAAATGAATGTATTAACAACATATATTCCACAAGTAATAAAATGTAAAATGTCTCCAATAATTCTTTTAATTATAACTTCTATATTAAGAACTTCAAGGGATAACTGTGATTATGGTATTTTCTATTAATAAATGTCACAGTCTATTAACTACTTTAATACTTATATTTTGGTGCTTTTAGGATTCTGGTAGACTTATCTTTGCTTTCTACTTTAAAAAAACATATATTATGCAAAAAATATTGTAGTTCAAAATAAGATTGCTGTAAACAATTAAATAATTAAATAATACTATGAATACTGAACCCTACAGTTTGATGGTGCTCTTTTTCGCCCAATGCACATCAATATACCGATTCATGGTCCGATTGGTTGTTTACATAATATTATGGTAAAAAAAAATTTTTTTGTTCAACCAGTTTTTAATTTTTTTTTTCGTTGTTACGTAATATTACGGTAAACCACCAAAGTTTTTTTTTATTCCACTTGGGGTTTTTTTTTTCATTTTTTAATAAACAAATACTTTGTTTTTATATGGTCTAAGGATGTTGGTTTGTTTTTAAATTATCGACTAACTGTCGGTCAGTTTCTTTACATAATATTACTTATGGTAAACCAAAGTTTTTTGTTTTTTTTTTACCCGGTTTTTTTTTTGGGTTCGTTTTTTTAAGAAACAAACATTTTGTTTTTAGGTGGTGTTAGAGGGGGTTGATTTGCTTTTAAATTATCGATTAACATTCCATCGGTTTGTTTGCACAAAAATATGGTAACAAACACTTTGTTGTTTTTAGATCATGGAGAAGGGTTGGTTGTTTGCTTTTAACTTATCTTCTTTTTGTTGTTGTTTGTTGATGTTTTGATTTGCTGAAAGACTTTAACAATTCAGTATTTTTGAATAAACCAACACTTGGTTTCTTAGAGGGCAGAGGGGAAAGGGGTTGTTTTGATTTGGAATTCTCATCTTTTTTTTTCTTGGTTAATTTATTACGAGGCTTTTCTATTTTTTTCAAATCTTCGCACTACAGAAAGCTTTATATTATAATGATTGAAATGGAAGTGGAGATCGAATCTAACCGCAAAAACAATATCTGCAACTACCAGGGCGCCATCTAGGCATTTAAACCTAGAAAAAAATATAGAGTAGGCAGATACGCGCTGTTAAGATTCCACTTTATTTAAATATTCCGATCGTTAAAATATAGAGTAGGCAGATACGCGCTGTTAAGATTCCACTTTATTTAAATATTCCGATCGTTAGCCCATGTCACTAGCTCAGCGGAGATGCAGAGATAAAAATCTATATCTTAATTTATATCTTAAATATCAATAAATAAAAGCCACTGCCAGAAATTAACACATAAAAATATTTATTTACGCACATATAAAATAACATTTAAATTTTGAGGAATAAGTTTAACATTTTAGATTTTTATATTAACTTTTAATTTTACATTTAACTAAGTTTCAATGAGTTTAATATTTTATTTAGATAGTCAAGTATGAATAGACTACATAGATCTGCATTTGAAAAGAAAATATTCTTCCCTGATTTAACTCTAGGCAACAAATTTCGCAATCAACTGGCGCCAATCCATCTGATACATTCATGTATTCAATGTAGCATGATACGACAACACAAAATACTATACTGTCAGGAAAGTACATCTGAACAGTAAGTAGAATTAGAGAAGACATTGACTCTCCACCAACAGGAATGTCACATCTGTTGGAAAGTAGAACAATAAACAAAAAACTCCATAGGAATGGACTGCGGTCTTCTGCCGACTTACCAACCCATCCATAGGCAAACAGAAGGTGTGTGGCGTATATATGCAATCCTGCCCGAAGCGGATCTCATACTACATCTACTAATTACACAAATATATCCAATCCATTGAGCCAATTCAACTACGAAACGAATAACCTAAGATTACCCTCCATTAATATGACTTTACAAAACTATATAGCCATTCATGCCAGACTTAAATTTAACATTTAATAACATTCACACAGATTATTTTTATAAATTTGCTTTTAAAATGTTGAGTATAGATCAGCTGCACAGATTCCACGGTCAAAAACATTCCAAATTAAACACAACCGATCAAAATACAAAGTCATCGATAAGCGTCACTTGCATAGGGAATATACAAATCCCATTAGCATTCATCATAAGATGCTTGCAGTGATATCGTTGACATATATTCTAATCGAATGTGAAAACCACATTATCAACCGCTAACGAATCTATGCAACGTCTATACCCAACCTAAATGTAATGCATTTAATAATTTCTACAATAAATATTACTACAAATAAAAATAATAAAATGGAAATGATTTTAGCAAAACTTAACTATATAAATTTAAACAATCAATTATTAATTTGAAAATCAAATAAGAGTTCATTTTAAAATTCAAATTAGCTGAATCTTTAAAAAAAATCAATGACGAAAGTTCTTAATTACTTTTTTGGTTGTTGTTAATTTGTAAAGTTCATAGCTCACGGTAGAAGAGTCCAGGTTTCTGCTTTTAATTCCCGTGACGCCTCCATTGGAAGATAATGTTCTGGAGATGGCAATAGCTGATTCAAGGTATCACAGTCTTTTCATTTTTCCTTTTTAAATAGAGAGTGTGGTATGTGCGTCCTACCACCTCTCAAACACACAACGCTGGAACTGTCCGAAAAACTGTATTTCCCTTTTTATATTATCCACACGGATTCAATTAACAAAACGTCACTAATCCATCACTTTCGTTAGTGTCCGAGCCAAGGCTTAGTGCTTCCATTGGTCAAGCTAATTTCTCTTTATTTTCTTATCTATCTTTCATCAGATCATTTTAATCATACAAGAGCCCAAGGCTAGCTTGGTTTTCGATAATTCATAAACAATCATTTCCATTTACAGATTACATTAATTAATACCTGTTTTTATTTTTAAATCTTGAAGTTTTTTTTTTTATAAAAAAAATACGTTCAAATACTTATTTGTTTTTTTAAAAAAAAATATTTTTAAAGTTTGGCATCTGTGCGAATGTATATACGTTTAACAATATTTTAATTTTAGCGTTTAGTTTTTTACTTTTATTTGCGAACTTTTAAGTTTTTATTTTAAATAAATGTAACAACATATTTATATATCGTTACAATATGATAGCGAAAAGTTCTTCCTTAATTTTTGGGCCTTTAATTTTAAAAAGGACATAAACAGTTTGTTTTTAAAGAATTTTTTTTTTTAAGCCGGGGAAGTGGGTGGGTGGCGGGGAAGGTTTGTTTGGTTTTTAATTATCAACTTTTTTTTGGATTTTCTTTTTGAACATTTTAATATGTTACTGCACAGTTCTTTATTATTATTTTATATATTTTTTTGGGATGGGGCCTTTTGAATAAACTCTTAAACACTTTTTTTGGTATAATAAAATATTACCTACTTTAACTGTTAATGAAACATCAAATATTATTTATCTACTTTATAATCATGTGCACAACAAAAAAAAATAACAACAGTTTCCCATAAAATAATTTATTGAATCCAAAATAAACAAAACTTTGGACAAGTTGTGAACCAAAACAAGGGAAAAAAACACCATTTTTGGAAGCATAACAAAAACAGCAGCCAAAAGTAACATGCAAATAAAATAACAGGGAAGCCTCAAAGCTGTATTGGGATTTTAGAGCCCTTGAACTAACTTCCCTTATGCAGACCTACACAGGTACGCTTGCAGGAGTGGCAACAGAATTACCCAGATCCTGTGGTTGACTAAAAGCATGTCTCTCCTGCAAGTGCATACCTTCACACTGGCAGGATTTTCTCTTTCTGGAAAAACACAATATTGTGCATGTCCACTTGTGTGGCTGGCCAGTAATTCACTCAGCTTCGAGCAATTCGGACAATTTGCAGATAACATTTTACAGTTCTCGCACGGATTCACGCGTAAACAAGCATTTGCGCATGAAATTGGAAACAACTCTGCTGAAAAAAATAACCTTTTCAAGTTGTGTGCAGTTCAAAAGCACTACGCTTTCTAAAAAATTTCCGACAATGAATTTTTCCAGTTTAATCTCTTTCAAATACGGCCATCATCAAATCAGATCATAGTGAGAGTTCAAGAGTGCTCACTTGATGAATACAGTCACAATGGAATGGGCATAGTATTTTATGTAATGGTAGAGTACATCGCCCTCAGATGGCCTGTTATGACTCAAAAAAACACCTATTGTCAATCAACCATAAGTTAAGGCTGCTAAAATAGTATATTGATGTGTGTTTTGTGAAAAACAACACCATCAAGCAGTGGGGTTCAGTATTCATACTATTACTAATAATTATATATTAAAAAAATTATAAATGTGTATTAAAATTCACATAGTCACAATATAAATCTATTATATTAAAACATAATTAGTCATTGGTTATTAAATACTTTTATTTAACTTAAGACTTCTGTTTATTTAAGTCAAACCTTGTAACCAATTCTTATTATACTCCTACTAAACAATTTTTTTTCCAAATTTTACACATATTCAGTTTCAATGTCAATAAGATAACAGTGCAATATTTCAGAGTTGTCCTCCCTAACAACAATGATGGACTGCATTTCAAAGTGCATTCAAAATAGTTAATAATTGAGACACACAGGCTTATTATATACCCATGTCTATATATGTAATATATAGGGTATATGAGCACTGACTTTCACACGACCCACCACTCTCCACACCATCTCATAACACACACTTGAACACATATATGTTGAAAAGATAAATAATCACCAATATATGTATTTCATGCTAAACCAGCAATCATCAGTTGGTCCAGATTACCATCTCTACACATATATGCTATAAGTGCTCAGATATATATTAAGATAGCCAAACCTCATACTTTAATGGACAGGCTTCAATCTACTCCACACTCCAACTTTTCACCCATCCATCCAATTGAAAATCTGATGACGGAATGCTCAAAGGCCACTCTGAGACTGAGATTCTTGTCACACCCATGTGGACCTAAGGTCAATCTGACCCATCATGTACAGGACATAATCCATTTAATACATATACAAGGGATGGGCAGACATCTCTACTATGTAATAACTGAGACGCTCAGGCTTATTATATACCCGTGTCTATATATGTAATATATAGGTATATGAGCACAGACTTTCACATGACCCACCACTCTCCACCATCTCATAACATTGATACACTTGAACACATATATGTTGAAAAGATAAATAATCACCAATATATGTATTTCATGCTAAACCAGCAATCATCAGTTGGTCCAGATTACCATCTCTACACATATATGCTATAAGTGTTCAGATATATATGAAGACAGCCAAACCTTTGAGCATTCCATCATCAGATTTTCAATTGGATGGACGGTTGAAAAGTTGGAGTGTGGGGTAGATTGAAGCCCATTAGTGTATGAGGTTTGGCTATCTTAATATATATCTGAGCACTTATAGCATATATGTGTAGAGATGGTAATCTGGACCAACTGAAGATTGCTGGTTTAGCATGAAATATGTATATTGGTGATTATTTATATTTTCAACATATATGTGTTCAAGTGTATCAGTGTTATGAGATGGTGTGGAGAATGGTGGGTCATGTGAAAGTCTGTGCTCATATACCCTATATATATATATATCAAAATAGTTATGTAAGTTTTAAGTCATTCACAATAAATGGTGCAATATTTTTAAGAAAATGCTTTCATTTAATTTAAAAAATAAATTTTAGAACAAAAATGTTATAATGGCTTTCTAACCTACTTCTGCCATATAGACATTATTCAAATTTTATATATTGTTTGGTATAGGTCATAATATAAGATTTTGAGGCTAGAATGAATGGATTTTCTTCCAATTTTATACATTTGGCTTCAATGACAATGCAATACAACAGTACAATATTTAAGGGTTGTTGAGTAATTTCAAACTACATTCAATTGGGTTCAGTAAGTTTTTGACCTTGAACAACAGATGACATTTTATGTTTTAAAAATATAGCTCCCATTTAATTAAAAAAAAAAAAAACTCAGTTAACTAAATTTAAACAACAAAAAAGAGTGAATGCTTAATTTCTCTTTGGATTGTTTACATAAAACTTGCTTTTTTAAAATGTCGCTTTCATAAATAAAAAAACAATACATAGATAGTTTTTTTTAACAAATGTTTTTATTTAATGCACTTAAAAGCAAAAAAAAAAAAAATAAAATTGGATCACAATTTTGGTTGTTATATGTAACTTTAAATAAAAGTGTGGTGCATCCATAAATTAATTAATTCAATCAATACAGTTTGTGATCAAACTAAATACTCTATTATTACCTGATGCATCATGCTTTTATTTAAAGTTAAATATAACAATCAAAATTTTAGTTTAAAAAAAAATGCTTTTTTTTTGTTTTTTTAGTGCATTAGGCCTAAAATTAAATAAAAATATTTCCTAAAATATATATTTAATGACTAAGCATAAATGTGAATACATGTTAATTATTAATCTATGAATAAATAATAATATTTTCCTTCTATTCAAGATCATTATATTATAGTGCATTAATTTGTTTCTCTAACACTATATTGATATGAATGTGTTTAGCTACTATATATATACCATCTTGGTACACCACATATGTTGTCACATATATACTATAAAAACATTTATTTGAATTTAAAATCATTAGTTTGTAAGATTTTTGATTATTCAAATCATTGAGGGATATTATATCTAATTGTAATTTATTAAGGAAACATTAAAAGGGGAATATTATATGATATTTTATGACTTGTTTTTGTTTTCGCTTTTAAAAAGAAAAACAATTAGCAATTGATTTTTTTTTTAAAAAAATAATAAAATGTTATAACTAATTCATTGAGGTTAAAATCTCTCCATGGCCAATTATAAATTTAAAAACGACTCATATATGTTTTGCTTTTAATAAAAAGTGATATATATATTTTGCTTTCAAAAAAAGAGCAATGATATACATAACAGAAGACTTTAAAAAATAAATAACAGATTACAATCTTATGTGTGTAAATATCATATGCATCTATTGATTTTAAAATCACAGATATTTTAAGAATGATATTTGATATTTAAAATGTATTTATTATTATAAAGTCTAAGAAAAAAGGATATATTTGACAATAATACTGATCTGTATTGAATGATGTCATAATCACTCAATGAAGTAGAAAAACAAATGGACTTGAGTTTACTCTCAGTTACACAGGTAACTGTGATCGAGATAATGCGTCAATCAAGCAGGGGGTATAAAAAGTCTACGCACCTATTTTGAAATTCATTATTATTATTTTGCTTTCCTGTATGTGTTTGCTTCCTCACTAGAAGTTATATTTTTGATAAACATTTTTTTAAAAATCATGATATATATATATTGAAAATGTTTGTCATAAAACAATATAAGATGGATAACTAAGATAGAAACCTTCAATGTCTGCTCTCAGGATAACAAACAAAATGTAAATTTAGGCTTTTGAAATAACAACAAGGAAAAATACATCACCATAACTTTCTGAATAATTTTTACTAGAAATTTCCAAAATGCTTTTTTTTAAGTTAAGGTAAATAAACCTATGCACATGCCTGAAATATAATGTAAGTGTCAAAGAAAAAAATTGGAAATTTTGTCAAATTCACTAAAGTGAAAGGATTATTTTATTAAGAGAATGCTAAAGTTTTGGTATTCTATATGTGATGCAATGTGCTATGGCTTCTTCTTTATCGAAGTTAGAAGGCACTCAGGCTAGTATGTTCAGAGAAACCTGTTAGCCACCTTCCCTTCCCTTTTCGACCCTATTTTTTTTGCAGATTCTTCTCTATCTTGCTCCATCACATTCCCACATCATCTTTGTTCACTCTATAGCCTTTATATCTAGATCCCCGTTGACTTTTTCCAAACCCAACATAAAAACCAAAAACCCACTTTCTGTGTAATTACTTTCTTTATATTTATTTTCCCACAATTTTATTATTTTTACCCCTTTCTGCTTGTAAGCATTTATATTCAATTAGCAGATGCCTAATATGTCCCATGCCTTCCTTACATAATTTGCAGGCTAAATCCATTTATGTGTATATTCCCTTGCAGCTAAAGATCCTGTTCGAGCCTTAGATAATAAACTACTTTTCTTGTTATTATCATAAATTAACTCACACTCAATATTCTGTTTACTTCTATATATATTTAAACTATTTTTACTCTCCATACTAGTTCTCCATCTCTCCAACTCCGTATTTTTTATTAATGCATCTATTTTTTATCTCATTTTTTGCCACCATAACATTAACAATCCTCTTAATACAATCATCTAATCTTTTGTACAAGTACACTGACATGGTCTTTATCCAAATCTTCTGCATACCCTACTACCTTTCTCACCCATCTTGTTGCCTGTCCTTTACTCATAACCCAATTAAATACTATTTTGGCTAGTCTCTTACTATCTATAAATTGCAATCTGCCTAACATTTTCATCTTACTTTTTTCATTTCTCATATAAAAACTTGACCATCCCATTTCACCTTAATTTGCCTCCTCCGCCATCCATGCATCTACATCTATTATATGTCTTTTTACTTCCTTTTGTAATTTTTCTATATAAATTAACACATAACACATTGTTACCATAAGTTAATCCTGCTACCACCACTCCTACTTCCATACAATTCTTGCTACATCATATTTATTATACAAAAACACTGTTAATTTCTTTATCAGTCCCTTTCTTTTCTTTGCTTCATTTATCAATGTTTTCTCCCGTTCATCCAAGTAATTTCTCTGATTACTTAAGACAACTCCCAAATAGTTATACCTACTAATCACATTTAACTTTATATTCCCCAATAAAAATTCTTTCTCATCACTTTCCCCAGCATTTCTCATTATTACTTTTGATTTCTCTTCACTAAATTTAATTCCCATCTCTTTACCCACCCTTGTGAACATTTTCACATAACTTGCATATCTTCCCTACTTTCTATGTACAAGAATATATCATAGGCAAATAAAATACTTGATAATATGTACACTCCTTTGTTATCTATTAGTAGTATTTCTATACCTCTTCCTAGACTTTCTATTCTTCTCTCCATTTCTCTCAAATATAACAAATACAAAATAGGTGACATAGGGCATCCTTGCCTTAGTCCGACCCTATTTTTAACTCTGGTACTATATTTTGTAATTGATATATATATATATAGTAATTATTATCATACAATCTCATAATAAAATTCATTAAAGCTCTATTCACTGCCAAATTTACAAAACTTAACCATAATCTATGCCATATATAACTGTCCACTTGTATCTATCCTCTCAAAAATCTCCTTGCATTTCTACCATTATATTATTTTCTTCCATTCATTTTGCTACCCTTCTAAGCCATCATATATGCAAAAAAAATTATATAATACTGATGTTACCACTATCAGTCTACAATTGTTTATCTTTTATGGTCCTTATTCTTTCCTTTAAATAATAGCCTTATTCTTATATTATTCAAGCTACCTGGAAATTCTGTTTTCTGTGTCATCTTATTAAATCATGATAATATATTTAATTTTGCCCTATCTCCCATATTCATCACCATCTCTGCTGCCCATCCATCTAAACCTCTTGCCTCTCCACTTTTCAACTTCTTCCCTGCCTCATTCAATTCATTTTCTGTAAAACTAATATTTCCATTAATATGTGCTTTTATATTTATTATCATTCTGTTCCCCAAATCTAACACTTTTTCTATATCTTAAGCTTGTCTGTAATTTTTCTCTAGAGCTACACTCTTTTTCCTCATCATTTAGTAATACTATTTCTCACCTAACATTCCTTTTTTTCATATGTTTCCAATTTTTTTTACTCTCATCTCTTCCACTTCTATTAATATCTTTCAATAATTTACTATTTAATTTCATTATCTCTCTATAATTATCTATTTTAGCAAACTTCTTTTTTTAAAATAGTTTTCCCATTTAATATTAATGTCTTTTTCACTTTCTTTGTTCTCAATAACACATTTCTATTCTCTGCATGTTTTTCCCCAACTCTTTTACATTTTTACTACCTCTCACATTTCTATTATTTTTATTCTTCTGATTATTCTCACCTAAACCCCTTTGACATTTTTTCTACTTCACTACACCAGTCCTTATATTCACCCCCAACAAACTCTTCCATAATTTCTACTACTTTTATTTTATATTCTTCTAACTTATTCTTATCATTCATTCTCCAATCACATCTTTCACTATACTTTCTATTTTTATTATTATTTTCCATCACTAATGTTTTTAAACATTTCTATTATGAAGAAATTATGATCATTATTGCATACTCTCTCTTCATTATCAAACATTTTAATTTTTGTACTTTGTTCATTCCCTCTTTTTCTGCTAGTACATAATCTATTGTGTAAAATATATTATTTCTAGACCATGTTTATTGCCCCTCAGAAATATATGATAAATTTCTAATGCCAAATTCACTCTCTGACAAAAATTTTTCAAAAGCCCTCCATTCTCGTTATCCATCATCAATTTTTTCAATATGCCCATTCATATCCCCTATAAACATTATTTTCTTCTCCTTTTTAGAAACTCTATATATCCTTAACTAGGCATTCATATATGCTACTGTTCTACTCCATTATACTCTATCTCCAGTGGCCATATACATTATAGCCATCATCCATTTCTTGTCTTCCTAACCTTACCTCAAACCACAAATAGTTTCAACACTTTTCAGTATTTATATTTGTATTATTGCATTTGGAATCATTTTAAATTATAAAATATTGATAACGTCTTTATTAAATCTATATTATATTTATGTCATATAGTGTCTAGAGATTATTTAATGTTCTAATGGATAAAATAAATATTCTTAAATGAAAATTACAGAGGTATACAGAATAATATATGATTTAGTAATAATCACTTAAAAGGGCTTAATATACCTAAAATACTCTTCAGAAAATCAATATTCGACAGCCCAATGGAATAAACTTCAAGCATTATGTTTGTGTTGTGTGATTGCTACTTTCTATCCAATAGATAATTTAGTGGATTATATTTAGATTTCATGAAAGGAACCTAAAGTGTAATAGGACCTTGGATAATAAATATTTTATTATTACTCAGGTTGATTAATTTCATTTGAAATGTATTATTACATTTGTATTTAAAAAGTTAATTCAATATATCTATATGAAAATAAATGCTTATACATATTCTTACCCTGATGACAATTATTTAGAATTTATAAATAATAATCAAACTGGCTTTATATGATAACTTATTAGATTTTTCTTTACATCTCTATGGTGAATAAATCATAGCAAGTTAGATTCATTTTGTCATTTTATATTTGCTTAACAATGTTTAATTCATATGTATATTTTCCTCTAATGTTGGGAATAAATATTTTGTTTGGTACCACTTATTATTATAAACAAACAACATAATTACAACAAATTAAACTTTATTCTTATAATATATTCTTAATTTTATTTGTCTATTATTGTTTGTTATAAATAAATTGCATTATTATTTTATTAAATTGGAAGTTTTTTAATTTTATTTATTTTAATAATTTAAGTATAATAATCAGAATTTATATTTTAAAAAAAAGATAAATAAAAAAAGCTTCAACTAATTAACATTTTCAGGAGTAAATTACTGATTGTTACATCATTATATTTATATTCATTACACATTCATTTTATCTGACTGATATTATTTTGAGTTCATAACATAACTTTTATGACATCCACAAGAGCTAGCATTGTTTATTATTTTAGTGCAATTAAATTGTATTAGTATGAATTAGGAATTTGAAGCTAGAACTTATAAATAAAGTTTTTCATTTAATTTGTTTCAATTTTTTTTTTTTAATATTATATATCTGAATTTTGATTTGATTTTAAAAAGATTTTATCTCTTGGGCATTATACACCATTAATTTTGTCATTTCAATTCATATGACTTATTAAAAAAAATTTAATTTGAATACATAACATTGTTGCTGCCATTGCTGACATTTATACTGGTACAATTTTTGGTGTCCAGTCACATGACCTAATTGTAAACCACTGGTACCCAAGACCAGTGTTTAATTGCATATAAATATTTTTGCATGAAAAATAAAATAATAAATCTCTCTGATATTTATAAGATATCACTGAATATTTTAAATAATATATAATTAATGACTATATCAAAGTGAAAATAAACAATATATGTATAATTTGAATGCTTGGAAATGTATTTTCTTAATGTCCTCAATTGATAGAGTTTGTCCTGAGATAAACATAATAAATAAATATATAATTACAAATAGTTTTAGATTATTTATATTGGCTTAAATAAATAAGCTTTGTTTATATATATATATTATTTTGTTTATTAAGTATAGTTATGGAGACTAATATATCTAAAATGTTTTGAGAATAATTCTCAATCAGTTTAAGGGATTTAAAAAAGAATCTGGTAAAAGATTTGAGAGATTTAGTGAAAATTCAGATAAGAAGTATGAAACACAAAAGATAAAATCTAATAAAAATTTTGAAGAATTAAAAGATGAAATGATGCAATCCATGATTACTTTTGGTAAAAATTTAGAAAATATAAAAAATAAATTTAACAATAAATTTAACCCTTCCAATGTTCTTATATTCTGAATGTTTTTCAAGCAAGCTCTGAAATTTTGCTATTAATTACTGGAAACTCTTTTGAAATATTTTCTAAAGTAATAAAATTACTAAGACTTATGCTAAAATGAAAAATTCATACAAATCTTATAATTATAAATTTTATTAAACGCACATTATTATATTTAGTAATATTTACTAAGGCTATAACCTTATGAATAAGCGTCTGAAAAATTCGAAGGTAGGGACCTCTACAGGTTTTAGCCACAAGCTTACGCTCAGAAGAAAAAAGGGAAACCTTCTTTACTTCAACCTACTTTTATATATGAATAGGTGAAGCTGAAGTGGTTAGATCTAAGAGTGTGAAGCTATTCAATACTTAGTGAAGTATTGAATAGCTTCATACTCTTAGATCTAACCACTTCAGCTTCACTTATTATTGAATAGCTTCACACTCTTAGATCTAACCACTTCAGCTTCACCTATTCATATATAAAAGTAGGTTGAAGTAAAGAAGGATTCCCTCTTTTCTTCATAGCATAAGCTTGTGTTTAAGACCTGTAGAGGTCCCTACCTTCGAATTTTTCAGACGCTTATTCCTAAGGTTACAGCCTTAGTAAATATTAATAATAATAATAGCATTTTACAATATCATCAATATTTAAACTTAATAACTATAGTCTTTTATGAAAATAAAGTAAAATAAAAAAAATCCATCTTGGCTTCTACTGTTTGATAGAATATAATCACTGAAAATAAAGATCTGAAATATATTGCAGATTTACAGCTTATTGTAATATAGCATATTTAATTTACATGCACAATATTTTGTACAACAAGATTAAGCAAAAATATTTAATGATGTTAGCACAAATACATATTGCCATTCAAATTTATGAAATACATTTCATGAAGAAAAGCACAAATAACAATGCATATTTAATATTTCAGTATAATATAATTTCTTATATCTTTCAAAAGAAAGTATGTTCTCGGCATTAAGGAGCATTTTATTTTTTTAAAGTCACAATCTTATAATGGAGCAGAATTCTAATAACAATAGTAAAAAAGAAAAGATGTTTTGGAATACATGGAAGACAATAAGTTCATAAATAGGCTTTAATTCTAATAATTCAGGAGCATTCACATTTTAATTATATGTACTAATATAGGGTATATGAGCACAGACTTTCACACCACCCACCTCTCTCCACTCTATCTAATAACACTGATACACCTAAACACATATATGCTGAAAAGATAAATAATCACCAATATACGTATTTCATGCTAAACCAGCAATCATCAGTTGGTCCAGACTATCATCTTTACACACATATATAGTATAAGTGCTCTGATATATATTAAGATAGACTATCCTCATAGTTTAATGGACAGGCTTCAATCCACTCCACACTCCAACTCTTCAACCGTCCATCCAATTGAAAATCTGATGATGGAATGCTCAAAGGCCACCCTGAGGCCGAGATTATTGTCACACCCATGTTGAACTAAGGTCAATCTGAACCCCACATGTACAGGACATAATCCATTTAATACATATGCAAGGATGGGCAGACATCTCTATAATGTAATAACTGAAATACAGGCTTGTTATATACCTGTGGCTATATATATGTAATATAGGGTATATGAGCACAGACTTTCACACCAGCCAGATCTCTCCACTCTATCTAATAACACTGATACACCTAAACACATATATGCTGAAAAGATAAATAATCACCAATATACGTATTTCATGCTAAACCAGCAATCATCAGTTGGTCCAGACTATCATCTTTACACACATATATAGTATAAGTGCTCAGATATATATTAAGATAGACTATCCTCATAGTTTAATGGACAGGCTTCAATCCACTCCACACTCCAACTCTTCAACTATGAGGATAGTCTATCTTAATATATATCTGAGCACTTATACTATATATGTGTGTAAAGATGATAGTCTGGACCAACTGATGATTGCTGGTTTAGCATGAAATACGTATATTGGTGATTATTTATCTTTTCAGCATATATGTGTTTAGGTGTATCAGTGTTATTAGATAGAGTGGAGAGAGCTGGGTGGTGTGAAAGTCTGTGCTCATATACCCTATATTACATATATATAGCCACAGGTATATAACAAGCCTGTGTTTCAGTTATTACATTATAGAGATGTCTGCCCATCCTTGCATATGTATTAAATGGATTATGTCCTGTACATGTGGGTTCAGATTGACCTTAGGTCAACATGGGTGTGACAATAATCTCGGCCTCATGGTGGCCTTTGAGCATTCCATCATCAGATTTTCAATTGGATGGATGGTTGAAGAGTTGGAGTGTGGAGTGGATTGAAGCCTGTCCATTAAACTATGAGGATAGTCTATCTTAATATATATCTGAGCACTTATACTATATATGTGTGTAAAGATGATAGTCTGGACCAACTGATGATTGCTGGTTTAGCATGAAATACGTATATTGGTGATTATTTATCTTTTCAGCATATATGTGTTTAGGTGTATCAGTGTTATTAGATAGAGTGGAGAGAGGTGGGTGGTATGAAAGTCTGTGCTCATATACCCTATATTACATATATATAGCCACTGGTATATAACAAGCCTGTGTTTCAGTTATTATATGTACTATAATTTATTTTGGCTATTGGTAAAAAGCAATAATTTTGGATATATCATATTTAAAAGTACACATTATAATATTAATAAATTTCCATAAAACAGTACATGTCAATTAATTTAACTTCAATGCAGTAGAAAGATATATTTCCTTGTTTTAGTTTGAATTAGATGATAATAAAGATATTTAGTAGTAAATAAATTTTACATTGCTGCTAATATAATAAATATCATTTTAAACAAATATAATGAGCATGCTAACAGCTCCAAACAAGCTTTTTTAGAGCTATTAGCATGCACGTTATATTTACTTTTGTAAATACAAGCTTATTAAATTAAGTCACATGATGTATGACTTGATTTCCTTACTATTATTTTAAGCAATAACTTTTAAAATAGTTTACTTTTTTTAAAATAAATGAGTGTTCTCTTTTAAATAAATGTTTTTTAAAAAAAAGTTTCATAAAAATAATAATGTAAGTTTTACAAAAAAACTACTGCATTTGGGAAATAATGAAATAAATTAATTATTCCTTACCAATACATGTATGAAGTCAGGTAAGACATTTACAAAGTGTTTCATAATTATGAAACAGGTTCTGCTATTTGGATTACAAGTCTTTCATGAATTTATTCCAAAGAAAATCTTTTCTTTTAATACACAAAAAATTTATGAAATATTCCTCAAATAAAAGTTGCTTAAAGAATATAAAGACTTTAATGTTCTAAATGCTTTCAGCATATTTTAGATTTAATTTGGTAATATCATCTACTTATAGTATGGAAAATATAATTAATAAAAGGTCTTACATACTATTTCTCAAAATCCATTTGTTGAATATTATGTTGTCTTTCCCAAAATCACATCCTGTAATGTAATTTCAAGCAGTGGAAAGTTTAAAAATATAAAGATTGAGCCTAGATGAGGTTAATTTAGAAATTCATTTTTTTTAAAAACTTTAACACAAAACAAAATTAACATTAAAAATTTTGGCAACCAATATCTCAAGGAAATGTAATATGGAAAATACTATATGCAAAAACATACATGAGATACACTTAAAATCTGAATAAAGTTTGCAATTTTTGCCTAGTATACTTTTGACTAAGTTATATTAGTCATAGTCATGGCATCTGACAGAGGAAAGAAGATTGCAGGCTTTATTAGCATTCACATTTTTCTAATAAATTCAGAAATCTTCTCCCCTCTGTCAGATGCCATGACTATGACTAATATAAGCTAGTCGAAAGTGCACAAGGCTAAAATTGTGTCCTTTATTCAGATTTTAAGCATAACTCCTATACGTTTTGTATATAGTTATTTTTCATATAAAATAAAATTAATTAAAAATAGTTACAATTTAGATAAAATTATTAGTTGATTCTTTCTGCAAGTAAGTATGTAAGCAAGTATGTGCAGGTATATTTACCAGTTTTATTTATAATACAAATCATGTGATTAATTTTGATGCCTAGAAATTGATATTTTGATTACTCCCAAATGACCTATATTGATCAGAAGTCACAGATTTCTTTGTATCCTAGGAAAGATTGCTAAAATAAATTAATTTCCATATTTCCAGAGCTTTCTGGAAAAATATTGTATAGACAGTTAATTAATTATAACATAAATTTTAAATAAACATTTTTTAAAACAAATTATTTAGAAAATTAAATGTATTACAAAAAATAAAACATTACAAAGTAAAAGTTATATTATTTTAAACAGAATAGCATTTTATAATATTTGTCTTTAAACATTTTTTTTAATTCAATAAGATCCCAGAATATTAGTTAATTGCATTTTTTTTAAATAAAGATGTTAAAGAATAACTTTAAATTTAATAAGGAAGTTTTTAAGAAATTAAAGTTTATTGTGCAAGCATGCACATTCATATCCCATTCTTTTAATTCTTAGCTTTAAAATTTATCTGTACTCAATTAAATTTGGGATTATTTAATTAAAATATTCTTATTACAATTAAGATTAAATAATATATTTGTATATGTAATTTAAGCATTTGCAATCTAGTCTTAAAGATTTAAACCTGTCTTTAAAGTTTTACTCTAATATTAAATTTTAATAAACTCTAATAACTAAGGTAAGATAGGTTTAATTTCAATATTTTAAAATAAAATGCACTAGTTACATTAATAATATTTTTAAGAAGAAGCATTTAAAAATTATAATAGAGCTACTAAAAAAAAATTCAAACATTATAAATTGACTCTTAGGATCACATTTGAGTTATAAAATTATGATAATTTTTTTAATTGACTAATCAGACAAATAAAGATTTAATTATTAAATAGTGATTTAATTATTAAATAGTGACATTCAGCTTTAAGAAGCAGCTCACAATTAAGAAAGTTCATAAAAAAGTGTTGATAGAATAAAAAAGGAGGTGATCTGATTTTGAATGAAAGGTGAGACTGAGTTGGACTATATCAAAATTGAAGTTGATGACATGAAGATAAAATTAAGTAGAAAATTTAAAGCTGATAGGGAGGCTATGCATAAAACCAGATTTTAAAAATTTGAAGTTTATATTAGCACTCCAAGAGTTGAGATCAAAACATCTCAAAGTAATAGTGGTGTGAAAAATAAATTTATAAAATCTAAAATGAAGTTAGATGCAAAATGTATTGTTGTGAACCCTATGGTAAAAGAAATAGTGGGTGAATTTGAAGAATTTCTGGGAACTTATCAGCCTAGCGATGTTCATATTAAAAATAATTTTGAAATATTTCTTAGGAATACCTATCCTCAATTACTTGATAGTTATCAAAAGAGATTAATTCCATATAGTGTTTATCATAGTGAGAAAAATTGTTATAGTGCTGTAACCTGAGGGTCTCTAAAGACATGTCAGAGAGTTAAATAAATAAACAATATACTTCAAAATGTATATATAACAAGATTTATTTAATAGCAAATAATGTGATAAAAAAAATAAAAATAAAAAGGTAATAGTCCATTATATTCATATGCTGTTTATTTTTCTCAGGTGAAAATAATCACCTTTCACACCAAGAATAATCCAGTTATTATATTTGTGCTTTCAAATCAAATGTCTCTAGAAACACAAATAAGCATATCTAATTTCAAATATATAATAAATCTATTAAAGTTTGGAATATTAGTATTTATATCAGCATACACAATTTATATATTATGTCTTGACATTCTCCATTTCCAACTTGTCTCTAATAACTTTTTCAATATTCAAACAAGTAACTGTTTGTTGCATGCCACTGTTCTATTTTAGTCCTTAATCACTGCTAGTTGATCTACTAGTTTATCATCTATTACTCTTTACTGCTGATCTGTTCTCATTTCAAATCAACACATGCTTTAATCCAGTCTAACCATTTTAGCTACTTCTTCCCTCCTCTTCATTTATCAAAGAATAAATATATATATATGATCTTTTTTTGTATACAACTAGCTTTATTTGCATACAAATTCTATTTTAATTTAGTCTATAATTTTAGGATGATCTCTCCAGTGAATTCTTGGTGATAAAAAGCTTTATTAGGATGAAAATATTGATGGCTGGAAAGTTTTACAAAACAAAGTGAATGTGATAAGAGTTTAATCCATTGTTTTATGATAGTGTAGAAGGAATAGAAAATTTGAAAATCCAAGTGATTAATTATAAATGTGTAGTACAAGTTCATAAGGCCATACCTTGTAGGGTAGGTTGGAAGTAAATATTAAAGGGGTAACACCTGTAATAGCAAAGCAAATGGGAATAAAGCCTCTAAAAACGAATTAAATATCTACCCCAATAGAAATTTCTGAATAATGGTAACCATGTTATAGATGTTAAGCATGTAGGGTAATTTTTTTCATTCCATTTTAATCCCAGTCTAATGCTGCTATAAATTTGGATGGCTTTATATCCTTAAAGAGCCAGGATCTGATTAATGAATTCACATGTGAATGGAAAATAAAAATATAATTTTACTGAAATATAATTTTTTTTAAAAAAAAAAAGATGTATGTTCAACTTTAATCATAATTGTTAAAAAAAAACACAAGATGAGACAAATAATAATTTTCAGATGAAAAGAAGACCCACCAGTAAAAAAAAATTTGTAGTTGAGATATTTTTACAACTTTATGTATATATTGTGCTTTAATATTTGCTACATTTATGTCAGATATTTAAATATATCAATATATACAAATAAAATATCATATCTAGAAAAGAGCATAACATTAAATATTCATGTTCCAAATATTAAGAAAATTGATTATGAAATTAAGAATCATAGTTATCATAGAGGTGAAGTTATTCATTTACATGACTTCATTATATTCATAGAAAATTAATTTTTACAAGATATGATCTCTTTATTTATTGTTTTATTATTCTGCATGAAAAGAGATAATGAGAATTTGAAAAATGCACATTCTATTGATTTCTATTCCAGACAGATGTTCTATGTTGATATGATATATACAGTTTTGTAAGCCATGACCAAAGCAAGGCATAAATTAATAAAAGCAAAAGATCTAAGAAAAAGTAAACATAAGTTAGATTTTTTAGTTAGATGATAAGATTATAATTCAGATCAATCCCATAAGTCACCATAAAAAATATGACTATAAAAAAAATTTAAAGAAATTTATGATGACCCATTCACTATAATTCATCAACACAATAAAACTGCCCTTGTACTGTCTAGTAATGATACATTAGCCTTTGATGATGAGTGAGTGTATTGGTAGGTAAAGGTATAGAATATAAGGTTTATAATATTTATGCTAATTGTGAATTAAAATATTTGTATAATTGAGCTTTTTCTTCGAGGAGTCAGCTGAACTACAGATGTGTGCCTGTGCTCAAAACTCCATGTAAGTTAATTGTAAAGCATCAGTCAAAAGATATCCTGGGCTCACTTCAGAGTAACTGATATAAAAGAATTCCTAGTAAGATGATAAATAAGTAATGATGAATTATAGTGTAGAATAGGACAGTGGTATTCAACCACCGGTCTGCAGAAGTTTTCTGCCGGGCCGTGCTAGACTGGCAAGAAAGTTAGTAATAACAAAATAATAAGATTTTAAACTTTTAATTAATATAAACAGTTTTTATTTATTTTTTTCATCGCATTTTTACAAGGTTAAAAAAAAAAGAAACAGAACAAAAACGAAATCTAATCAATCATACATATATTAATTTGTTTTTCTATTTATCACAGATGTTTATGGAGGGGTAGAATTAAATTTTTTATTACTTTTCTAAAAAAATTCAAAATTAAAAAAAACAGTTTTTTTATTATACAAACTACAGTTGTCTTTTGATAGCCAATCATGGCCGCTTGTCGGCATTGTTTGTGTTGAAACAATAAAATGTAACATAACTGAGCCGCAATTTTAAAAATACAGTGACCTTTTTTTATCTCTTAAATTTTTTCTATTCTCTCTGTTAAAACGATATTTCAATTTTTAGTGGGTTTTTTTGGTTTTAACTTTTATTTTTTAAATCAATTTTTTTTACCTTTTTTTAAAAATAAAAACCAAAAAATAACTTCTGTCTCTAACTTTTACAAAGTATTTCTCAATATACCCCCTCCCACCCCAAAATAAAGTAAGATCAAAACTCTTGACTTTTTAAGTTTCAGATATTTTTTTTTTTGTTTAAAAATACAGCCACTTTTTTTTTGGCCTATAAGGTGATATCTTTTTTGCCTTTATTTGTATACCGCTAATATACTAAAACTTTTATTTTTAAAACCAATTTTTATTACCTTTTTTAAAAAATAAAAACAAACCAAAAGTAACTTTTGTCTCAGTGAAGTCAAGTATTTCTCACCCCCACCCACCCCCAAATTAAAATAAGATCTTTTTTGGCTTTAACTTTTATTTTTAAAATCAATTTTATCACCTTTTTTTAAAAAGAAAAACAACCAAAAAATTTCTGTCTCTAACTTTTACAAAGTATTTCTCAATCCATCACTTCCAAATTAAAATAAGATCAAAACTTTTGACTTTTTCAAGTTTCGTTTTCTTTTTTTTTTTAAAAATACTCCCACTTTTTTTTGGCCTATAAGGCAATATATTTTTTGGCTTTATTTGTATACCACTAATATACTAAAACTTTTATTTTTAAAACCAATTTCTGTTACCTTTTTTAAAAAATAAAAACAAACAATTTTTTAAAAAAACTTTTCCTATTAATTACATTTTTTGATCCTTTCAACACACCAGCACAAAAAAATTATAATAATATCAAAACTTCAGACTTTTACATGTTTTGTTTTATTTTTTCAGATTTAAAATACGGCTAATTTTTTTTGACTGTATGGTGATTTTAATTACGCGATTTCTATTTTGCCCTTACTACTATCAAAAGACAACCTCCATATATATATATAACCATCTTGTATATTTAACATTAAATACAGATATTACATTTATCATAATCATTGCCATGTAATTACACTAGCTATGATATTTCCCAACATTCAGGTGAATAACATTTTATTTGTGCATGTTTTAACAATGAAATAATAAACATAGAAATGCAAGCACATTAATAAGAGTGATTGTTATTGTACTGTTTTATGTGTTCAGCATGTGAAGGTAAGCAACACCATTACAATATACAATAACTAGTGTGCTGTTTTGGTCAGTTATAACAATTATACTTATCTAAGGCTAAGCAGGTTACATCTTTAAGAAAATTTATCTGTAAACTTCTGCCGGTCCATGAAATCTTATCCTTATTTTTGCTGGTCTGCAGGTGTGAAAAGGTTGAAGACCACTGGAATAGGATGTTCTATAGAATTTTCCTGACATTTACAAAAACTATCCAGACAAAAGGTTCCTGGTTAACAGTTGTATATTGCACAATGTTGCTCACAATATGGTTGCAACACCTTTGAGAAATTAAATAAGGATTAATGTGATTTTAAATTTGGTATCTTTCTTGCTCATATATCTACCTTATTATCAGAATTAATTGCAATTAGTCAATTTTTTTTTACTACTGAATGTGATTTTAAATTGGATATTTTGATACCAAGAAATTATAATCATTTATTAATAGATTTGTTCTACAAATGTCCCATTAAATATAATTAAAAGGAAAGTTTTAATAGATACTATCTACTTAAATTTTTTTGTGTAAGTTGTTTGGTTATGTATAAGATTGCTTAAAATATCAATTTATTTTATTGCTTCATGCATAATTTAAGTTAAGAATTTACTTATATGTATTTTTTGTTTGTTGAAAGTTATTGTATTTTAAATATGTTAAGTATCAAAAAAAAAAGCCCATAATTTTATAAACTTCAAAGGTACAAAGGGATATTTTCAATGATGAGTCTTGGAATAGTAAGGTTCTGTAGAGAGGAGATAAAGCCAATTTGTACATATTGACTACAAATAGTCACTTGACAAAGTTATATTAGTGAATTTATAAGAATGTAGTTAGTTTTACTTGATAAATGTTATCAAAGGCTGCATAATGGTATACTTAAGTGTTGAAGGATAATATAAAAGGATATTTATAGTCAGAATAAGATTTACTAAAATTTTTACTAAAGTGACAAATTCTGACCATATGATAAAACATACTTATTATTTGATATTGAAATTTTAGGAGATCTCATCCTAGGTCACTGAAGGACTTATTATGAATATTTAAGAGGTTACATATAATCCTAAAGAATATTCTTAATCATGAAGAATTATTTTAAATTCTTACATTAGTATGATATTTTTTGTGCGTTATTATAATTATTTTCAATATTTGTTATTATGTTGTTGCTTAGTTCAACCAAACGTAGTTGTAAACAGATTTAGGAAACAAAATATTGGATAAAAGTTCAGTTTATCAATAGTTTGTGTTTTAATGCTTTAAATATATATGATTTCCTTAAAAAAATACTTATTTAGTGCTGCAAATAAGAAACACATAAAAAGGAAAATCTTTTGATCACTTGATAATTTTATTTTAAAAAGACACTCAAACATTAATAGAGGTATAGGTTATTAGGGTAGAGAGATAATAAAAGAAAGTTATTCAAAATTAAGAGTTTGGAGTAGATTGATTCTTACATATTAAAAGTTATTATAAAAAATATTTTTTTCATAGTGGGAGGCTATGCACCATCTATAAAAAAATTTGGTACTTACGTATGCCTTCCAGGAACTTCCTATCCATTTTTATTTTAAATAATTCATTTTCAGGGGTTTCCAACACATTGTATAAACAATACAGCTGACTCTAACTTATCTTATTTGATATTTACTTTTTGTTTTATTTCTTAAAATGATAAAGAAACACAAAAGTACAAGATTGCAATTAAAAAGTCTTTTAATGTAAATGCAGTAAAGAAAATAAAAATAAAACATCATTAAGCAAATTATAACAAATGTGCTTATTCATGTCGGAAGACAGACATTACTTTTTGGACAGGTACCATAATGTAATTTTTGAAAATATTCCACTGCATCTTGTTCTGTTGATGGAAGATTCCAAATTTTAATCATACTTTCAAAAATAATAATGCAAAAAAGAAATGTTAATAAAATAACGATAATTTTAGTTAATGAATGTTTAATATACAAATTAAAAAGTGTGTGAAGCCCTTGAACAAGAAGCTATAAAGATTCCACAAATTATTATACGCTAAGCACTTTTGAGGCCATTTGCCTCATAGCCATAGATTAATTGTTTGCAAAATATTAAGGATTTACCACCTGTTAATGTTTTAACATTACATTGTGAATGAAATTTATTACAAATGTATTCAAATTTTTTAAAATTAAGATTCAATTTAAAATACACAGGCATTTTATTATAAATAATCCATTTTCAGTGTTGAAGTATTTATTTAAATTTTTTTTCTT
Source organism: Epiperipatus broadwayi (assembly GCA_028023455.1). Lineage (NCBI taxonomy): Eukaryota > Metazoa > Onychophora > Udeonychophora > Euonychophora > Peripatidae > Epiperipatus > Epiperipatus broadwayi. Next base: position 8,064,073 of record JAQFVV010006232.1, read on the forward strand.
GCAAAATTATTTTCTTGAACACGGTGTTGAAGTACACATGTATTTTAAAGTGAATATTATTTTTAAAAAATCTGAATACACTTTTTAATAAATTTCATTCACAACATAATTCTCAAATGTTAACACATGGTGAACTCTTGATACATGGTGAACAATTAATTTATGTCTAACATTACCATGATTTTTTTAACATTCATTAACTGAAATTATCATTATTTTTTAACATTCCTTTTTTGCTTTATCATTTTTGGAAGAAGGATTAAAATTTGTAATCTTCCATCAACAGAAAAAGATGTGATGGAATATTTTCAAAATTATGAGATAGTGCCCACCCAAAAGTGATCTCTTGCCACTAAAATGAACAACCACGTTTAATATAGTTTGCTTAATCATGTTTTATTTTCTTTACTGCATTTACATTAAAAAAATTAAATTACAACCCTTGGAACTTTCATATTTCTTTATCATATTAATAAATAAAAAAAGAATTAAAATCGAATACAATAACTTTGAGTCAGCCCTATTATTTATACCAGGTATTGGAGCTCTAAAAATGGATTATGTAAAAGAAAAACAGATGACAAGCTTCTTACTCCTAAGTACCAATTTTTTTAATTTGAATTTTAGATCAATATTTTCTAAGATTGTTGATTATTAAAATTGTCAAGGAATATTATATCTAATTGTAATTTATTACTGAAACCAATAAAAGGGAAATGGTAGATGATATTTTGTTTTCATTTTCTCTTTTAAAAAGTAAAACAATTAGAAATGAACTTTTTTCCTGTCATTTAAGGGTGTTATTTGATATTTAAAATGTATTATTGTAAAGTCTAAAAAGGAAGTATGTGTCAATAATGCTGTTTTGTATTTAATGACATCTGAATCACTCAATGAATTAGAAAAACAAACTGACTTTAGATATTGCACCACTCAAATAGAAGATATAAAAAACCCATGTATCTACTTTGAAATTCCTTATTATTATTTTGCTTTGCTTGTATGTGTTTGCTTACTTCACTAGAAGCTATATTTTTTTGATGAACATTTTTTTAAAAATCTGATGAGATGTTTGCTGCAAAACAGTATAAGATGGATAACTAAGTAAGAAAGTTTCAACATCTGCTTTTAGAATAACAAACAAAATGTAAATTTAGGTTTTTGAAATAACTAGAAAAAATATATATTACCCCAGCTTTCTAAAAAGTGTTTACTAGAAATTTCTAAAATGCTTGTTTAAAGTTAAGGTAAATATACACAGCATTTACCTGAAATATAATATAAGCACCAATGAATAAAATTAATAATTTTGTCAAGAATTTAAAATATAATATCAATTTACTAAACTGAAAGAATTACTTTATTAAGAAAATACTAAAGTTTAGATCTTTTATATTGTGATGTGATGCACTGAAACTTCTTATACGGAATCAGAAATCTCTCAGCAACTATGCCCAGAAACCCTTTCCATTCCCCACCCTAAGTTTTCCAATAATCTGCTCCATACCATTTCCACAACATAATCTTTGTCAACTACATGGCCTTCATATCTAAATACCCCTTATCTTTTCCCAAACCCAGCATAAAAACCAATAACCCACTTTCTGTATAATCACTTTGTTTATATTTATTCTTCCATAACTTCATTATTTGTATCCTTTCTGCTTTCAAGCATTTACATTGATTTAACAGATGCCTAATATTTTCTATACCTTCCTTATACAACTTGCAGACTAAATCACCCACATTTTTCCATTTACATGTATATTCCTTGTGCTAAAGATCCTGTTTGAGTCTTAAACAATAAATGACTTTCCTTGCTATTATCATAAATTAACTCGCACCCAATGTTCCATTTACTTCTATATATATTTAAACTCTTTTTACTCTCTATACTAGTTCTCCATCTCTCCAACTCCCTATTCCTTATTAAGGCATCTATTCTGTTATCCCATTCTTACCACTATAACACTCAACAATCCTCCTAACACAATCATTTCACCTTTTGTACAACTACACTAATATAAATTCTTTATCCAAAACTTCTGCATACCATCTTACCTTTCTCATCCATCTTGTTGCCTGCCCTTTACTCATAACCTAATTAAATACTATTTTGGCTATTCTTTTATTATCCATAAACTGCAATCTACCAAACATTTCCATTTTGCTTTTTGCATCTCTCATATAAAAACATGACCATCCCATTTCTCATTGAATTGCCTCCTTTGATGTCGACACATCTGCATCTAATGCATGTCTTTCTACTTCCCTTTGTACTTTTTCTAAGTAATCTAATACCTTTTTAATAACACATCATTGCGATATGTTAACCCTGCTACTGCAACTCTGTTCCATACAATTCTAGCTACATCATATTTATTATATGAAAACACTGTTAATATCTTTACCAATCCCTTTCTTTTCTTTGCTTCATTTATCAATTTTTTCTCTCATTCATCCAAGCAATTTTTCTGATTACTTAAGATGATTCCCAAATAACTATATCTATTCACTACACTTAACTTTACATCCCCCAATAAGAAATCTTTGTCTTCTCTTTCCCCAGTATTAACCATCATTATATTTGATTTTTCTTCACTAAATGTAATCCCCATCTCTTTACCCACCCTTGTGCATGTCCTCAGTACAACTTCCATATCTTCCCTTCTTTCTGTACACAAAAAAACCATCATATAAAGTTCAAATGTGTGTTAGACAATACTATATGTAAAAACTTTAATATTTGCATTGATATTAGAAATACACACACTTATATAATTCGGAAAGAAAACTATATATAAATCAAATCAAATCAAAACATAAATGACAAACTTTGTTGATTCTTCTAAGGTTTTCGAAGGTATAATCTTCATTTTCAAGAAGAAATGGCAGGTTTAAATGTTCTTATCCTGATTAGCATATTTTGCCTATTTTGCATATTTGCACATCGTGAAAAATTAAGAGATTTTGTACTTCTTGAAAATGAAGGTTATACCTTCGAAAACGTTATTAGAATAAACAAAGTTTGTCATTTATGTTTGATTTGATTTATATATAGTTTTGCTTTCCGAATTATATAACTGTGTGTATTTCTAATATCAATGCAAAGAAAACATCATCTGAAAATAAAAGATCTGATAATATATATATCTCTTGCCATCTATTAATGATATCTCTATCCCTCTTCCTAGTCTTTCTATTGATTTCTCCATTTCTCTCAAATACAAGAAAATAGATGACATAGGGTATCTCTGACTTAGTCCCATTCCATTTTTAACTTTAACTGATTCTAGATCCCCTAATTGATATGTATAGTAATTATATTCATATAATTTCTTAATAATATCCACTAAAGCTTAATCCATTCCCAAATTTGCTAAATGTATCCATAATCTATTTCTATTTATTCTATCATATGCCTTCTCTATATCTATAAAACTCACATATAACCATCTACCTGAATTCCTACTCATATCCATAAGTTGTGTAACTACAAATAAACTATATCCTATATGCCTATCTGATCTAAAACCTGCATTTCCCCCACTACATTATTTTCTTCCATCCATTTTGCAACTCTTCCAGCCACTATATATGAGAAAACTTTATATAAAACTGATGCTACTGCTATCAATCTATAATTGTTTAACTTTCTATGATCCTTACCCTTTCCTCTAAATAATAATCTTATCCTTGTATCACTCCAACTACCCGGAAAAACTATTTTGTAACCATTAAAACATGATAATAGCTTTACTTTTGCTCTATGCCCTAAATTTATTACTATCTCTGCTGCCCATCCATCTAAACCTCAAACCTTGCCACTTTTCAATTTCTTCCCTGCCTCATTATTATTTTCTGTAAACCTAATATTCCCATTACTATATGCTTTCATGTTTTCTATTGCTCTGTCCTTCACATCTAACATCTTTTCTATACCCATTACATACCTATTTAAGATTCTCTTCAATTCTTCTCTAAAGCTACACTCTATTCCCACATCATCTAATAATACTATCTCTTTCTCCCTACATTTCTCCTTTTAAAGTAATTCCAAATTTTTTTACTCCCATCTCATCCACTTTTATTAATATCCTCCAACAATTTACTATTCAATTTCATTCTTTATAATTATTTATTTTAGCCAACTTCTTAAATCTCATAAAAAAATTCTTTAATTCTGAGAATTTTGATTATATTTTTTTTTTTTTACTAAAACCAGCTTTCAAATCATATCCAAGACAATTTTTAATAGAAGACAGGGATAGGGTTCTTAACACTGACAGACCTTCTGAAGTTGATTGAGAGGTGGAGGTATGTTAATTGCCTTAAAAATATTTGTAAATATAAATGTTTTATCAATTACCTTTTTTGTGAGTCAACATAGTGTGAAGTTTCCTTGAATAATGGTTGTAAAGTTCTACTGAGTAGTATTTATCTTAAACCAACATTACTTATATCTGAGTTAAATGAATTGCTTTGCTCACTTGAGAAATGTTTGATTACATTTAAATCTTACATTATCATTACAGGTAATTCTAATAGCCTTAACCTAGATTTAAGCATTATTCTCTCAAATTATAATTCATTACATTCTAAATCATCTTTTAAAATATATAGAATGCTTCAATTTTGTAATTTATAATTTCAAACAATACTATTCATATACTAATCAAATAATCATACTTTAGACTACATTCTTACTAATTTTTCTAATATTCAATGCTTCCTTATGTCTTCTATGTCCATTTCAATTGATATTCATCATTCTCCATTTAGAATTTCTTACCAATATTAAATATTCTAAAAATTCATCTGAGCATATTATTGGATGAAATTATAAAAAAGATTATTTATTTTGATGTTTATTTAAAAAAAAGATTATTATCCGAATATGTGATGGAGATTGCAAACTTTAATTGGGGTTCTCTTTACTCTTCCAATGATGTTAACTACTGTATAGAATATTTTAGAAAATCTTTTATTAATGTTATTGATTTATTTATACCTGAAGAATTCATCACCAGTAATCATTTTCCTTCATTGTTTTCTAAAGCACTTAAAAGTATTATTAGAAAAAAACCATATCACCATAAGCATTATATGAAAACTAAAAATTTGATTTTTTTTATCAAAACTCATTTATAAAATAGACTCAAAAATTTATGAAAGATATGGAGAGTAAAATTGTGAATAATCTTAAAGAATTTTGGTCATTAGTTAAGAATTTGAGGATCACTAAAAAAAATGCAACATGCTACTGTTTATTTTTTCATAACTGATGATTTTTCTAAATATTTTTGAGAACTTTCTATACTACCAGAACATTATAATGATCATACATTGATCAATGAAAATGTAAGAAAAGGTATTTCACTACACAACTTAAGATAAATTTCCGTCTGAGTCCAGATAATATCCCTATTCTCATTTATAAAGGATGTGCTGAATTTATTTCTTTACCTCTTTGCCATATTGTTCTATAACAAGGTCTACTTTCCCCATATTTCTAAAAATTGCTAGAATCATTCCTATCTTTAAAAGTGGAGCTAAAGATATGGTTAATAATTATATGCCGATTTCAGTCTTGCACAGCATTGCATAAATATTTAAGAGATGCATCTATAATAAATTATTATTCTGAGCAATATGTTTTTGTACCAAATAAATCAATATAAACACATTTTATTACTAAATATGACCACATTGCACATGTAATTAAAGTCCAGGGTAGAACGGATGTTATCTATTTTGATATGTCTAAAGCCTTTGATAAGATTGATCATAACATTCTTATTACTTAATTATATAACCCTGATTTAGCAAATAATTATTTTGACTCCATTATTATTTAATGTACGCATTAATGATCTCAAAACTTGTCTACAGTACTCTCACTTCCTGTGTTATGCAGATGATTGTAAGATTTTTAGACATATCTATTCTATTCATGATTGTGTATTGCTTCAAAGTGATAATAATAGTTGTTCCAAATGTGGTCACAAAAATAAAATGATAGCCAATATAGACAAATGCTCTTCGGTATTTTATTCCAATAAATCTGAAATTCTAAGAATTGAATATTGTATTAATCATTTTAAAGTAAAATCTACTGACCCAATTTGGAATCTTGGAATTATATTTTTCAGTAATGGCTCCTTTCATCATCATATAGAATCAATAATAGATAAATCCCTCAAGATGGTGGGAACTATTTACAGACATCATAGTGCTTTTGAATAACTCTACCAAATATAAACTTTTTTTATTTTAATAATCAATCAAATATAACTTTTTTATCTTTGGATTTTCCTATTTTGGAATATGGATCAGTTTTATGGAATCCACATCAAAGAGATACATAAATAAAATGCAATTAGTTTTCAAAAATGTTCTAAGTATTGTGAACTAGAAAATAATTGTAATATGTCTCTTTTAGTAAGAAGAAAAGCTAGGAATATGAAATTTTTATACAAAGTTATTACTGAAAAAAATGGTTCTTATAACATGATTTCAAAACTGCATTTGAATTATTATCAACATGAAACTTGTGCCCATAATTATTTTTTGATTGAAACTTGTAGAAGTGATACATTCTTTCATCTACCTCATATTTACAATTCAGAATTTGTTAATGGAAATCTTTTTCTACTTAATATTAATGAATTTTCAAAAGTTTTTAATATATATATATATATGTAATTATATAACTGAAGATTTGTAAATACAGTAAATAAATGATTAAAAATTTTATCCACTTAGGAGCGCTTTCAATTATCTCAGTAATCTGTGTCAACTAAAGTTTTGAAATGCTAACTTTCCCACAATTCCGTGATCTTAACGTTTGCTGCTTACCTGTTAATTAAATCATGTTTACATTTGTATATTAGCATAGCTTACTTTATTTTACTTTTATTGTTATTTTTTTCAATTTGCAATATTTTTACACTGTTAAAATTGAAGTCAAAACCATAAATACACAATTTATTATGATCGTAAAAAACAGATGCTGAAATATTATTATCCACTATGCAATTTTGTTTCGATTTCTAAACTCGTTTTAATAATAGCAAATGTTCTTTAGTTTTTTTTTCCAACGTACATCTAGATTCACCTATATATCCACTGCCACACCTACTAATCCATTTATAAATGACACAATTTTTATTTATAAATGAAGTTTTATCTTTGGAGTTATTTATTAATTTGTTTAATGTAGGAGGTGTGTAAAATACAATATCAAAGATAAAACTTCATTTATAAATAAAAATTGTGTCATTTATAAATGGATGTGTAGGTGTGGCAGTGGATATATAGGTGAATCTAGATGAACGTTAGAAAAAAGAACTAAAGAACACTTGCTATTATTAAAATGAGTTCAGAAATCGAAACAAAATTGCATAGTGGATAATAATATTTCAGCATCTGTTTTTTATGACCATAATAAATCGCGTATTTATGGTTTTGACTTCAATTTTAACAGTGTAAAAATATTGCAAATTGAAAAAAATAACAATAAAAATAAAATAAAGGAAGCTATGCTAATATACAAATATAAACATGACTTAATTAACAGGCAAGCAGCAAACGTTAAGATCACAGAATTGTGGGAAAGTTAGTATTTCAAAGCTTTAGTTGACACAGATTACTAAGATAATCGAAAGCGCTCCTAAGTGGATAAAATTTTTAATTATTTATTTACTGCATTTACAAATATTCAGTTATATAATTACGTATATTGCTTAAAAATAGAGACATCGAATAATATACATATATATATTGTAAAGGATGCTTCATTTCCCTTTATATCACCAAGGACAACACTAGGTCACTGTCAATCTGGAAAATTTAATTTATAGTGATAAAAAAGTTGATGATGATAAACACTACCAGCTAGATTCAGGGAGAGAAAGAGATCTTTAACATTGGTCAGACAATTGAGGAAAAAACACAGAGACAACCATCAGCCATAAGCAAGTATAATTATTAATCCTTTATTAAATTCCAAAATAAATATTAGTCAAACAAAATATAAAAATTTGACTCAATATCTCCCCCTTATTTATCAGACAGTATACCTGAACACCCTTTGGCAGATAAGTAAGTTCTCACACCTAAGAATTAAAGGGATTTATGATTTATTCCTGTCGGTGATTTACTACTTTCCTTTATTTAGAGTTTCAAAAAAAAACAATTTTGTAAGAAAGTCAATGAATAATGCAAAGTAAGTTTTCTTTAAAACCCAGTGAAACATGGGACATAATAGAGATGTTATATGTCTACAAACAGTCATAAGAAGTTGAACAAGCAAGCCTTGATTCCAACAAGCCAAGAGTAAAAATTATGATTTTACATAATCTGAAAAAGAAAACAAAATCTCTATGGTTTAAGAAAAACAGACCAATATAACTGACGAATCGCAAACCAAAACATTTATGATCTGCAGTAAATGCAGACACCACATTGACTAAACTAATTTCAATTAAAATAGGGAACAGGCAAGTTAAAAAGAAAATAGTATCTGCCAAAGCTTTTAACATCAATTCATATTAATAATAATAATGAAATAAACTGAGTATAAATATATTTAAAATATAAAATCTTAAAACTAAGACTCCAATACATATAATAAAAAAATATTTCTGAAGTAATTAAAGATATTTAAATGACTGTACATAATATATTGCAAGTGTATATTTCATTTTATATTAAGCTGAGGCTTAAGCAAATAGATTTTGACTAAGAGAATTTAAGCCCTGGTTATAAAATGAAAATGATCATTTATCTTCAAGGCATAATGTTCTTACTGGCTGATTTCTTCTAGCAGAGTGTGCACAGTTCAGATCTATCTAGAGTTCATTACAAAGGTTTTTGAGTTTCATTTATCTGATCAGGAGTATGAAGGCAAACTTTAAGATCAGTTCTGGAGTAGAGTTTTAGATTATGTTCATGATGTTACAATTGTGGAGCTCTGGGATTTGTCTCAAAAAGGTTTAGCATGGCATATTGTTAATCTGGTTATTCAAGGTTATTCAAGTTTCTGCATTCTGGATGAATGATCACTATTTCCAATGTCTTAGCATATTAATTTCTTCTGTTACAAATAGCTAACAAAATCAAACCAGGGCTCATCTATTTTCAAATGTTAATTAAATTTAAGTAAATGAGAAAATAAGTCTCAGCTTTCAAAATATATTAAAATCAACAAAATAAAAAAAAAATATCGCAATCAAAACTCTTTTAAATTAAATTTTTTTACAATTTCTATCTATAATAGATTATGTGTATTATGACACATACTCTTAATAAATAAATAAAAATACAAAATTTTTAAATACAATTTTCTTTCTTTTTAAAATTTCTACAAATATACATTTTAGTTTTGATTTTCTGATGGCTGTTTTTGAAGCAGATAAAGCATCTGGTTCTGCCCCATCACACCACAAAAAAATAAATAACATTTTATTACTATTATTATTTTTTAAAAATATTTAAACATTTAAACTGCCCTTCCCCACAGAAACCTTGCTAAATGGTTGTTCTAGCCCCCATCTAGTAAGATCAATATTTTTTTTAAAAAAAAAACAACTGTTCCTTAACTATATTGGGAGAATCTGTCCTATTTGTGGTCAGATGTCATTGATTTTAATCTTGTTGATATCTTCTGCAGAATCTTCCAATTCCCAGGAGTTAATAGCTTTAGATATTTCACTCATTGAGTAATTATGAATGTTTCTCTTAAAACAAGAAGCAGCATCTCATATCATATCTACCATGTATACTTAAACACTCTTTTGCTTACAAAACACATTTATTCAAGGTGTATCACCTTATTATTGATAGTATCAACACTAGTTAATGAGAAAAATTCATCTGTTACAGTTTTTTGAATGTTTTAAACAGGATTGCTCTGTAAGTATCTTGCTTTCTGCTTCAAAATCATATTCCATAACCATTATCCTGACCCTTTTCTTTGTTTCAACTTCATGATCAAAATGGATAGTTACTTTAGTCAATCTATTTTTAGTTTCTTGTGGAGATTCCTTTACATTATTTGCTGTCTTTACTTATCCCTAATTTCTTCTATCTCTTGATCTGAATGCTCTAACTTTCCCATTACACTATCTAACTGCATCCAATCTCTGGACATTTCTATCTTTATTTCCACTTTATCTGCTTCAATACTATTTGGTTTTAATTCATCTCTCATATCTTTTGCCACCTCAACTTCCTTTTCTACTTCCCGACTTTCTTTAGACAGATATTTTTCTACAGTTTCTATGGCCTTCTGATTTTTCCAACTCTTTCCATTATTTCTTGTTCCATTCCTTTCATTTCCTTTATCATTTCAGCTTTGCACTCATCCAACACTATTATATTTTCTTCTATCACTGCCTGCTGATTTTGTTACATTTATGGTAATTCTTGTTTTATTTCTCTATTGTCTTTCATCACATCCTACTGACTTTATTTCACGTCCATTATCATCTTTATTGTCATCTTTATCATCATATATGACTCACTTTCTTTTTTGTTTTCTACTAGGTAGAGATTTTTGAAAAAAACAGGGTTTTCTTCCAACAGTATTCCTCTATCAAATTCTACATTGGATTCTATTTTCAAACAAAAGTGACCCCCAATATACCTGTAGTTCCTAACTTTTATTTTGTTTTAAAACATTTTTCACTTTTATACTAATATTTATTACTTATTTATTTATCATTTTTCAAAAAATATTTTTTAGAAATCCAAAAGAAAAATGCTATTTGACTTTTATTTAATTATTCATTTGAAAAAAAAAATGAAGCCCTACTCAAAACTGCTTGAACAATACATACCATAACTAGCATAAACTGCTCCCTAATACTAAATTTTGCCTATAACATCTGAAATATTCCTCAATTGTCTGCACAAAATCTTACATTGCTTTTATAATTTTGAAGCCCCATGTTGGGCACCAAAATTTACTATCCATTGTAAGGAAAGCTTCATTTCCCTTTTTATCACCAAGGGTGCCACTAGGCCACTGTCGATCTAGAAAATTTAATTTACAGTGATCAAAGAGTTGTTGATGATAAATGCTACCAGATAGACTCAGGAAGAAAAAGAGATCTTTAAGATTGGTCAGACAATTAAAAAAGGAGACAAACATAAATGCCAGCCACAAGCAATTATAATTACTATTTTATTAAATTTCAAAATATTAGTGAAATAAAATATAAAAGTTTGACTCAAATTTCTCCATCTGGTTTATGAGTGTATGTGAGAATTGTCAAATTAAACCCTTCAGCAGCTAAGTTTGTTTTTTCATCTAAGAATTAAAGAGATTTATGATTTTTTCCTGCCAGGATTTATGTAAACAAATTCTACTTTCCTTTATTTAAAAATTTCAAAAGAAAATGATCTTGTATAGAAGGCAATGAACAGTGCAGTTAGTTTTATCCAAAACCTGATAAAACATTGGAACATAATACAGATGTCATGTGCCTGCAAACATTCCTAAGAAGTTGAACAAGTGATCCTTAAGGATGATTCTGACAAGCCAAAAGAAAAATTATAATTTTACATAAACTGAAGTAGAAAACAAATTCTTTCCAGTTTAAGAAAAACAGAACAATATAACCAATAAATCACTAGTGAAAGGATTTACAGTGTGCAGTAAACACAGCTACACATTAATTAAACTACTTTTAACTAAAGTAGGAAACAACTAAGTTAAAAAGAAAATGAATAATATCTGCCAACACTTTTAACATCAATTCATAATAATAATAAAAAAAATAAACTGAGTATAAATTACAAACATGCAATACACTCTTGAACAAATAAACTTAAAATATAAAATCTTAAAACTAAGACTCGAATATATATAATAAAAATATTTCCAAAGTAATTAATGATATTTAAATGATTATTCATAATTTATTGTATGTGGATATTTCTTTTTATATTAAGATGAGACTTAAGCAAAGAGATTTTGACTAGGAGATTTTAAGCCCTAGTTATAATATAAAAATGTTTGTTTACTTTGGAGGCATAATGTCCTTACTAGTTGATTTCTTCTAGCAGAGAATATACAGTTCAGAACTATCTACAGTTCATTATGAAAGTTTTTGATTTTCATTTATCTGGTCAGGAATATGAAGGCAATCTTTAAGATCTCTTCTGGACTAGACCTTTAGGTTATGTTCATGAAAATACAATTGTGGAGCTCCAGGGTCAATCTTGTAAAGATTTAGCACAGTATATTGTTAATCTGGTTCTTCAAGGCAGATAGTTTCTGCAATTTGGATGAATGATCACTATTTCCAATGTCTTAGCTTATTCATTTCTTCTGTTAGCAAGAAGCTAAGTAATTCTTTCTTAGCATTGCAAGCAGCAAATACTATTAGCAAAATCTCCTATTAGTAGTCAGCAAAAATCTACGATGATCCACATTTATCATTAGTGAGTATCAGTTATTTGTGGCAACAATTGGCCATTAGCAAATATAAAAGATAGAATACTCTCAATCAAAAACAGAGCTTTTATATGAAATTGTTATCTCCTACCTAATCTAGCAATAAGCATAGCTGACTTGCAAGCAGCTGGCCCAGGTTCACTTCCCAGTCAATGCTTTGACATATAAAAAAAACTTTGACCAGGGTTAATCATCTATCTCCCACTTAATCTTAATTAAAAACAAAATACAACCTGAGATCTTATCTATTTTGAAACATTAATCAAATTTAAGTAAATGAGAAAATAAGTCTCAGCTCTTAAAATAAAATAAAATCAACAAAATAAAAAAGAAACTATTGCAATCAAAACTCTTTATTAAAATAAAATGTTTTTTACAATTTCTATCTATAATTAAGTACACCTACGCAAACAAAATCGTGCCAAAATAGACGTAACTTACATTGAAAAAGGGGGGATGCGGTCTGTGATTTTTCAAAATTCGCATAAAAGCAAAGCACCAATGTAAAATTACTTTAAAATTCGCGCAAAAAAAAAATAAAGAAATAAAATATGACCAATAAAAAATTTCAAATTTGAAAAAAATTGATACAAGACAAAAATTTTTTAACTATAATATTTAATTTTATTCAAAATAATATATTTTTATGCATAATTTACAGTACAGTAATTTACATTTTTTTATACACGTTTTAATTATTATGATTTTCTGGTGACAATGTAATTAGTAATTAATCTTTGAGACAATGATTTTATTAATTGTTTACGAAGCTCGCGATATCCAGACATACAACCATTTAGCTCTCGTTAGAATTTAAGAGCACGTTAATGATTAGTGTCATTAATAAGAAAATAATAATTGATTACGTTCTTTTTTAAAAAGTGAAAACAGAATGTGATTTAAAATGCAAAATTAACACGCACAATGTTTGAACAAATTTACATTATAATCTTGTAAAATTTAATATGTGTATACATAAAATTTGGAAATCATGATTTTAATTTCATTATTGCATAAAATCTTATTAATATAAAGCACTGAAGATATTGAAATTACTAAGATGAAAGTTGAATTCCAATAATGTGCTATTACTTTCAATATAACGTAAGTGCGCGAAATTTATTACTTAAAGTAATAGTGCATTATCGGAAATCGACTTCCGGTGAAACACGAATCGCATAACTTCAAAATCGTGCTAAATAAGTCCACGTAAAAAAAGACCCAGGCGTATTCTTAATAAATAAAAAAAAATTAAATAGAATTTTCTTTCTTTTTAAAATTTCTAAAAATATAAATTTTAGTTTTGATTTCACAATGGTTGCTTTTGAAGTGGATAAAGCATCTGGTTCAATATATATATATATATAATGTATGATTAGTGAAGTTTTTTATTTATTTTATTACTCGCCTAAGTCCAATCTGTAATTGACCTTTCGCTGTAGATATGTACATAATATAAAGAATTGAATTATTATTATTATCATCATCATTATTATGTTTCAACAATAAAATTTATTGACTTAAAATATGTTGCATGTTTTACTTATATAAAAATATTTGCCTACATTATATTGGCATATTAATTTTTCAAAAGACAGGAATAGATCAGATTCCTTTTGCATCATTCCCCATTGTGATGGGCCATTATTTTTCTCTAAGAAATTTTTTTTGACTTAATATAGGCCCCATGTCTAAATAAAAGTTCAAACATAATTGATTACAATCTGCATAAGTTGTTTTCATAAGCTATTAGTAAGTCCATTTAAAAAAATGTGTATGCAAAAATAATATATGAGTTTTTTTTAATATATATGGTTCAATTCTTGAGAAATAAAGAATATTGTGAAGATAGAGTTCATGTTCTTTCAATATGATTTTTAAGTTTTGTTCAGCTGATAGGTTGATCTGGATATCTTTTCTCAATGTTAGAGCCATTGTGTACGTGAAGGTGAGGATTATTTCATATCCATTGAAAGTATTCTGCCAGTACCATCTATTAGGATAAAACACTTTTGTCACTATTTATTAAATGTTCAGTTTTCCTGTAGGCTTCATGGATGTAAGCTTGAATTAGTTATTCATAAATTGGTAGTCTGCTTTAAGAGAGACCATAGAGTGGCATATATGTCGGGATGTGCATTTTTGCTGTCTTATTCTCTTAGTTTGTTTTATCTTGTTTATGAATGTGGGGAATGTCCTTGGTGTTGTACCAAGGGTTAATGTGCAACAAATGCACCAATATGCACAGAGAGCAAAGGTGTTAGCATATGCAATGGGAGTTATAGGCTTCTGGTAGGATTGAAGAATGTGCTGTAATTTTACTCCTACTCCTCTTGCTGCTGCTGCCATTACCACTACTTCTATTACTACTACTACTATTACTACTACTATTGAGCAGTATACTTTATTGACCAAAAATTGTGTTACATAGCTTTTACAAATGTTTTTCCAGGGTTACAAAGGCATTTAAATGTAACTAACATGATATGAATTAGAATATGGCTTACAGTAATACTGGAATGAGTTTAAATATTTGTTGTTTGTTGTGTCAATCTGGTTAACATAACTGAATACTGTACAATTTTCCAAACAGATTTTATATAATTATTTCATGATATATGAATGTGAACATTTATAATTCTAAATGATTGTCATTAATGATACTTTTCTGCATAGGGTATAAAAATATCTATATCATTTGAATGAAAATTCATTTGCACAAAGTTTGACTGGTCTGGTTAGACAGCCTTTTATGATAATGAACTAATTTAATTAGGATATCCAGAACATATGCAGATATTTGTACCATAAAGTAGATGATATATCTGAAAAGATTGTTATTACTGATTAATATGGTTGTGGTATATTATAGGTTGGACTGCTCCCTAAGAAGTGACCAGGTGGCCACAAATATATCTGAGGTGGTGGCTGTTGATATCTCTTGCTTTAAGCTGACATAATTGTTGACAAATATGGATGGATGCCTGTTTATGTTATTCCTTAACAAGAAAGTACCATATAGGCACCAGAAGGCAAACATGATAATTGTGGTTACATTCACTTCAGGAATGTGTAATCTTTGGAAAGACTGAGTTATGGAAGTAGCAAACTATCTGCACTGATCAAACATAAATTGTCATCTGGAATTTAGTGCTGCTTAGCAGTTTCTAATGTTTCTCAATCTCCTTGGCTTCATGGCATAACCTATAGAATGGGTTGATATTTTGTCTATATTATAATGCAGAAATAAAAGGTGGTAGCAGAGGAAAGTTGAGTATGAATAGGAAGTCAAAAAACTTATGTTCTAGTGCTCATTTCTTTAAATTGGCAGAGAAGATATTAGTTATTAATCTCAAGCTTGATGAAGGAGCCATTATTGTCGAAGTCTGGATAATGCAGGTTATGTTTACCAGAAAATGTATTTGGAATTGTGGGAGAGTCCTGCCTATGGTGCCTAGGATTGAATGGATGACAGTTCTAAGATGTGATACTTAGAGGGTTATCTGTAGGAGTTATTTTCAGCAGGCACTAAAGGTTTGGAGATGTCTGATGATAAGTTAATGACTTTTTATATATATAGAATACTCAAATGTTGTATAGGTCTAGACCATTGTGAAGGATTGGTGGACAAGCTGTTTTATAAAGATTGATATTGTTTTGCAGTCCAAGAGCAATCTATTGCACATAGAATTGATGACAGAAATGAATGTTTTTGAGAATTTGATAATAGAGGTGCAGTTTGTTATTTCTGTAATAGCAAGAGTATTGAATATATGCCTTAGAAAGTGAGTTGCGCAATTTGGTGTACAGAATTTTATAAATTTGCTTGTACTTTGAGATTCATACCAGGGGAACCTTTGTAAAAGGAGAAGCCTAAGAATAGAGTAGGCTTTCCATGGAAAATTTGAGAACATGATTTGTTTGTGGATAGAGTACAACATGCATCAGTTTTTGAGATTAAAATACAGTTTGTAGTTTGCTGTGTAATCATTAAGAATACCTTGCAATGTGAAGAGTTGTTTCTGAGATTTTAGGAAGGCAGTACCATCCCTGTAACCTATGCAAGGAATATGTTACTAAATATGTTGAATTTGAATTCCTGTAATTTTATTCTCTATTTGTTATAAAACGAAATTTATGTAGTGTAAAAATTAATGAATTTAGAGGTGATATTTGTGAGATGGACTAAGTGGGATTAGATGATGGAAAATTTCTGCCATTAAAATTGATGTGCAACTCATGGTTCAGGAGATTGACGATTAGGTATAACAGAATGGATAAGTGATATGTGGATTAATTCAGACAAATCGAAAATTGCTTCTATGTGAAATCGGAGTGCAATGGGCTCTTATTTGTTTATTTATTTGAACTGAGCTTAAAATGGTTATGAATGAGAGTTGCTTACTTGAACTGAGCTTAAAATGGTTATGAATATGAAAGTTGCTTGGCTGGAGAAGCTTTTTTGGTAAACTGTTGATGTGACAGTAATGGAAAGATGTATGGCTCAATTTCATTCTTAATTACTTTCATAAGTATTTTATGTGTTGTGACTCCATGGATATAAGATGAAGATTGGTTAGACCAGATATAGACAGGTTTTTTAATGAATTGCACTATAGCAATTTGGTACAATTGACCAGGCCACAAATAAACAGCATAGTGAAATGACTAAGATGACTCAAGATGAATGTAGTCATTGCATGGAGGTGGAGTCATAAGAATTTGCAAAAGTGATAAGTTTGGAGGTAAATTTGCTGGTTTGGAAAGGTATAGTTTCTGATGGTCCCAAACTGTGTATAAAGTGAATATATCATTGGTATTAAGTTTTGGATCATATTATGTCCAGTACAAACACCTATTCCAGTTTGAAATACCATAGGAACATTTGATGAGGATAACTAGTATGATGTCCAGCATAAGTATGCTTGAGTCCATGTATGTTGCTGGGTTAGGCTTTTTTTATTATTTTTTTGATGACAAGGTCCTTTAACTGTTTGCTGACATGATGGTAAGTTTGAGTAAGCCTGATTAACTATTGTGTTTATTGGGTGGCTTAGTAGTGGCAATTTATTTATGTAACTAATTGGCCAATGCCAGAAGATGGGAGAGTGAAAGAGATCACTATGTTAAGTGTTGCTTATTAAATGATATGTATATTAAAGCAAAGTACTTCAGAACTGGGTCTATTGCTATTTGATATAACTTGCTCAACCTGATAAGACATTTGGAAAACAAGAACTCAATAGCAAATGACAAAAGAATCATGCAGATTGTTTTAAGTAATTGAATGTATGTTGCCTGGAGTTCATTCGGGTTAAGTGTAACTGCTTGGATTGAGTTATGTGAGAATAGATTGGGGTTTGGGTTAAATTCTATTAAATGATACATCATTGAGTAATATGCAACAGGTGGTAAAAAATGCAGAGCAGTTCTTAGTGTGATATATAAGAAATGAAGCCATTTATTTATAAAAGTTGAGTAATCCAGATTGAAATTACCCATTAATGGACAGGTATGAGCTAGTTTCTCTAATTGAATTGATGGTTTAGATCAGCTATTCTCGACTTTTTTGGGATAAAGTACCGGTGAATTTTAGGTAAGAGGATGGTGTGCTGGTAGTTAAAAAATTGTAAAATTTGTACATGATGGGATATAATAGAATTTAATACAGACTATGTATTTGGTTGTTTTTTTTCTATTTAGGAAAAATTTTATTTTACAACAATATATATATATATATATACACACTGTACTGCTAGTGAACAGTTATTACATGTTTTGTAAGACTTGTAAGGAAAATATAATTACTTTAAAGATTTAAAAATGAAATTTGAAAGAAATAAAAATACTGTGGAGTAAATGATTGGAATAAATTTTGGTAAAACAAATAAATAAAAGTTTTAAGAAAGAGAAGTATAATTTAGAAAGTTTGAAGAGTTTTTTTTTTTAGAAACGCAGATCGCCAAAAGACGAAGTGCTGTATCATCTTGTTATAATAAAGTTTTCTAATTAAAGAGCACTTAGAGAAGGGAGAAGTTTAACTAAATAAGGCTTAAAATTATAGTTCTCTCTTTTCATTTACATGAAAATAAAAAAATATGTGTGTGTGTAAAAATAAAAATTGAATTAAAATGTGAAAGGAATTATGTATAAATTTAAATCCACTTAAAGATTGCTCAGCCAATAAACAAAAGAAAGGGAATAATAACTATAAATTGTAGAAAAAGGAAACAATGGAAAATAATTCAAGATGATATCTTACCCAAAGGCCAGATTAGTCTATGCAAGTATGCAGAGTAGAACACAAATGGGAATTTAATTCATAAAAATTATAAATTAAACTAGATCGGAGTGATAAGTAGAGAGACAATAAAGAGGAATCATATAAAAGAACTGAAAATTCATTCATAATTCTTCTTGATTCATGATCAGACTTCAGCTTCATTCATAGCAATCAATCATTAAGATTAAGATTATACTCATATGAAGAGATCCCGAGAAGAGAAGATTGGAAAAGCTACTAGCATCCCCAGCATGTGAGTAGGTGTCTTCATATTTACTGAAGAACCATTTAACATCATGCAGTTCTAGACAGTCCCCAGGGTATGCAGCTAGTCTCCAATCTTGATCCTCCAGAGCCTTAGAAATCCTCCATCTAGAAGTCATGCCCATTTAATAATCTGAACAGCCAAAGAATGTCTATCTAAGAAAGCGCAGAAAATCAGCCAGGAACCAAAATCATTAGGGAAATTTAAAATTCCAACTGGTTGGTGATCAATACAATAGAAGAGTCATATTTCAAGTAGTATAAAATGCAAACTCCTAGGTAATTATGAATTTCCCTATTCCCATCTACGAACTGATCGTGTTCGAATAAAAGACTTTGTTAGACTTTGATAGCACCTCTCATAATTATTAAATAAAATAAACCCTAGTATGTGCATGTATATTGATTCTTGTCATAATACATTTTGTGCAAAGCTTTCCTTTGATTAGTAAATTTATATTTCTAGATGTGCATATGTATGCAAGTATATAATGTTTCAATTGTATTATTCTTTATTATGTATTTTACTAAAGTGTGCCTAAACAAACTCATAAATTTCTTTATTATAATATTCTTTAATATCATGTTTTTAATTAGAAATGTTTTAAATTGTCTGTTTGTTAGTTATTGTTTGGTCAGTTCTCTTTTATAATTATGCTACTAATAGATAGTCTATAGTAAATGTAAGCCTTAGGCAATATGTATAGTTTGTCTTCCAATATATAAATAAAAGAGCTTGCTAGGAATTAACCAAGTGATAAATTGTTTACCTGTTATCCAGGCATGCTAATTATAATTAATGATTAGCTGACACCTGAGGTTTTACCTCAAAACAAATAAAAATGCTTTGGATGACAGGGGTTTAAATTTAGCAACCGAGAAGTTCTATAGCCTAGAAATGTAGCTGCAGGTTATACTTTGTATAGCCTCAGTCTGGTTATAGGTGCCAGTGGTCTTATTAACTTTCTGTATTTGACTTCTCCGCTTGGAGGGCTGGTGTACTGCAATAATAAAAGTGCAGCTAGAATAGATTGAGATTTAATAAAAAAAAATTTCTCATTTATATAATCAGAGCGATCTTCTTCCACCTGGTTCAATATATATATATATATATATATGAGTGTGTGTGTGAAACATAAAAGATTGTGACACATTTAGTGAGGTATACTTTAATTATATAATTATACGATGAGGCATTTATTTATATAACGTTATGTTTATAATTGTGATAAACTAAAGATTAGCCTTTCAAGCTAACGTACATGTGCTTTTTACAAATGTTAATAATAGTAAATGAATACTTTCATTTCCAACACAAGATAAACATAGCACTATATAAATAAATACCTCATTTACATATGTTTAGTTTCATTTAAGAGTAATGTTTCGTAAATTTTAGATAATTTTGTTGACGTCATTCATTCAGACATAGTAAACAGTAATTTAAAGTGATTGATTTATCCTCACGTTTTCATATCCAGTACTTAATATTTGCCCATATATAAGCATTTGGGTTGAATGAATAAGTGGATTCATTTAACCCATATATAAGCATTTGGGTTGAATGAATAAGTGGATTCATTTATTCGTTCACAAAGACTTTATCTTGCGTTGGAAATGAAAGTATTCATTTATTATTATTAACATTCGTAAAAAAGCGCATGTACGTTAGCTTGAAAGGCTAATCTTTAGTTTATTATAATTATACGATGTAAAAATATAAAAAATTAAAGAAAAAAAATTGAACACATATATCACAAAATAAAAATTATTTGATATAAAAATATAGAAAATGAAAAAACTATTTTTGAACATAAATATCACAAAAGTGTCATTGGTTAATACACATTGGATTGTAACAAATTATTAAATAGTGTGGGTTTTACACTTGTTTACTTTTAATCAGATTAGGAATATCAGGTTCAATTTTTCCAGCTTAGGATCAGGTTCAAAATTGAGCAAATTTCTATGTGTTTTTTATTGCAATCACAGCAGAAAATTCACTCTCACACAAGTATGTGGTAATGAATGAATGGCATTACAAATTTTAATGCTTGTTAAGAGAATTCCAGATATTCTACCCTGGTAGACAACCAAAATAAAAATAAGCCGATAATCTGAAATTTCAATTTCAATCCACCGTCACTAATAAGATCTATAAACGATTCTTTCACAATTACATTATCTGGAACCCCATCTGCAAATGCAAAGGGATTGTAAAAACAACTTTGAGCAGTAAAGTTTTCTGTAAAATATTTTTGAAAAGAATCATACAATGATTTTAAATGATCCTGCATATCATTAACAACACAGTCTATTATTGATAAATGGTTTTCTTCTGAAAAATAATATAGGGTGAAAAATGGTGAAATTCCTTTTTTCAATTTATTTTTTAAAAAATGATAATTTATTTTTAAATGTTCTTATTTTCTTGCTAAGGTCAAACAGAGAATTGTTAGCTCCCTGCAAACTCATATTTAAATCATTTAGCCATGAAAAAATATCAAACAGGTATACTAGTCTAAATAGCTATTCCTCATCAGTAAGATGATCTTTTATTGAATTTTCTAAATCCATAAAAAATATTTACCTCAAAGCATAACATAAAGTCTGCTGAAGACTTTGCCTAATGAGAGTCACCGAACCTCGGTATAAAGTATTGGATTTCATGTTCCCTCCCTATCTCATTACATAGAATTGAAAATATACAGGAATTAAATGCATTTGATTTTATCAAGTTGACTTTTACAGCTTCCTTAAGAACAGATTTAAAATTCAGTGATATATTCTCTAGTTAAAACATTTCGATGAATTATGCAGGATGTAGATTTACACTCTGGTGGTACTTTGTTAATTTTTGTTATTACACCTGATAACTGTCCAATCATTGTGCGAACACCATCTGTAAAAATTCCAACACATATGTACCAACTTATATTGTTGATAATAAAATAATCATTGACTATTTTGAATATTACATCTGACATTGTTTGAGCAGTTAATAACTTACAAAATTATATTTCTTTTTGAAATTTCATTAAGGAAATGTGCTAATTAAGAGACATCAGTGCTTTAGTCTACTTGCAAAAAATAAAATTGGTATTCTCTTAATTTCTTGATTGAAATATTTTCATTATTTGATGCCATATCACTTATTTGCCTTTTTACTGTACTGTTTGATAGTGACCCTCTGTCAATTTCCTTGGCTGCTTTTTCTCCAAGTACAGATTTCACCATATATTTATTTACTGGTAGCAACAAAATCCCCCAAATTGTATGTGCTTTACTGCACTTAGTTACAAGCAATCTTTCTAAGTACAATGCCAGTACATAATTGATGTTAATACTGGTGAAAGAAGATACAACTGCTTTTTATGTGAAATTCACATAATTTTCTTTTAAAAAATCAACTGGTTTATCTTTTAAATTTTGATGTTGGGGATAATAAATGTGTTTGCTAAAGAGAAGGCTTCAAACACCCATTTGATAAACATTTAAAACATATAACACACTGTGGAATAGGTTGTTTCTGTGCCAGATTTCATGAAGAGTCTATACTTTATATAGACACGATCATACTGCCTGATCCAACTATCTTTACATTTTGATGTCGATGTTTCATCTTTGTTCATATCTGGCAATATTTTTTTTTCATTTAGAATTACTACATCCAGTCTGCTCTAAAAATCTCTTCATATTAAGGTAATTGATTGTTGTCCAATATTAAATGATAATTAAAATAGTAATAAAAATAAATAAATACTACTTGAAATGTACGTTTAATATTACTACACAAATTGTTAAATGTAAAATGTTTGAAAATTTATTAGACTGCACTTCATGGAATTAATAAAAGTCACTATATAATTCACAAAGCAAAGATCAATTTACAATTATTTTCAATGTATTCATGCTGGATATTTACAAATAGATGTTATGACTGTACATACCACCATATAGGAAAATGCACAGACTAGTAAAAAAAACAAGAAATATAATTTTTCATCCAAACCTTTACTTTGTTATTTTACTTTAAAAAATTGTTGATATAAAAAATTAACCAATTATACTTTTGTGATACTTTTTTAAAAATAAAAATGTTTTAAAAAAATAATTACATGTTATACATAATATATTTTGTTATTATTTTACTTGTCACATACCGGTAATTTGATATTCACAGGATGACTGTAAGGTGGACAGAATATAGTTGAATATTATGTTTAGTGCTACTATATGATGCTGAAAAATGGTATTTTGGTAAGTGCCAATCCATATATTGTATTTTAAATGGCTTGGAACAGGCAAACACAAGAGATAAGAATGCCAGTGCCAGCAGAAGGTGAGGCGATATCTCTCAAACAAACAAAGAAACCATGTCCATGGAGGTAAACAGTAGGGTCAACTAGAGATCCATTGTAAATTTTGGTTTCCAGCTCTTCAACTTAATGAGTTGAATGATAATAAGCCACTTCTGTTGTTGGTATAGCTGTGATGGTGAATTGCCACCATAAACATTGAGCACTATTATTTTTAGCTTCAATGAGTGTAAAGAGGAGTAATGATCCCAAATGGGTGTTGAAAGTAAGAGGCTGTGAAATAGTATTTGAAACTGTTAATATGGAGTATCAGTGGGAGCGATTGTTTGATGATCAATTGTGAGGGCAATTGATGAATTTAATTAGAGGGGGAGGAGATTATGTTGGGTTGTTGTTGTTATTACTATTATTCTATAAAAGTTTATAACCTGCTTTTATGTACTAATTGTACTTATTTAGTAAATGTTGAAATCTTTATCAACAGACAAAGTTTGTTTTATAATAAAGGATGTTTATTTTAAAACTAAGCACTATCAAATCCTGAAAAGTATCATAATGCTATGATTATTATTATTATTATTATTATTGTTATTAATAATAATAATAATAATAATAATAATTATTATTATTATTATTATTATTATTATTATTAGACAGGGTATGAGCACAGACTTTCACATGATCCACCACTCTCCACACTATCTCATAACACTGACACACCTGAACACACATATGTCGAAAAGATAAATGATCACCAATATACATATTTCATGCTAAACCAGCAATCATCAGTTGGTCCAGATTACCATCTCTACACACATATGCTACAAGTGCTCAGATATATATTAAGATAGCAAATCCTCCTACTTTAATGGACAGGCTTCAATGTATTCCACACTCCAACTCTTCAACTGTCCATCCAATTGAAAATCTGATGATGGAACATTCAAAGGCCACCTTTAGGCCGAGATTATTGTCACACCCATGTTGACCTAAAGGTCAATCTGACCCCTCATGTACAGAACATTATCCATTAAATACATATTCAAGGGATAGGCAGACATCTCTAATATGTAATAGATGAAATGCACAGGCTTATATATACCTGTGTCTATATATGTAATAGACAGGGTATGAGCACAGACTTTCACATGATCCACCACTCTCCACACTATCTCATAACACTGATACATCTGAACACATATGTCGAAAAGATAAAGAATCACCAATAGACGTATTTCATGCTAAACCAGCAATCATCAGTTGGTCCAGATTATCATCTCTACACATATATGCTACAAGTGCTCAGATATATATTAAGATAGCAAATCCTCCTACTTTAATGGACAGGCTTCAATGTACTCCACACTCCAACTCTTCAACTGTCCATCGAATTGAAAATCTGATCGACGGAATGCTCAAAGGCCACCCTTAGGCCGAGATTATTATTATTATTATTATTATTATTATTATTATTATTATTATTATTATTATTATTATCATCATCATCATCATCATCATCATCATCACCATCAATATCATCTTTATTAATGACAGAGTCTATCATGATATTTTTCTTCAAAAACTTTACAGATTAGGTTTCACTAGAAATTATTAAATGGTTTAGTTTAGTTCATTTATTAAAGGTAGGAAGGCTTTTGTTAAATATAATAATCAATCTTCCACTTGGTATAATTGTAATATGGGTATGTCTCAAGGTAGCCTTCTTTATTATCTGTTAAATCATCATATTTATTATGCTATGCTGATGACAGCAAAATTTTCAGTAAATGATCAAATTTCTCTACAAAATGATATTAATAATTTTATTGCTTGGTGTAGTGAAAATAAAAAGATTAATATGGACAAATGTTCTGTAGTCTCATATTGTAATAAATCCCAATATTTAGATCTCTCATATTATATTGAACAACATGAAATTAAATGTAAGACATTGTAAAAGGATCTTGATGTTCTATTTACAAATAATGGATCATTTCATGCACATATTGAATCCATAATTAACAGAGCTCTTAAAAATTATGAGAATCATTCTTAGATATGGCAGGTTATTTAATAATCGATTAAAATATAAATTATTTAGAGCACTTGTTCTTCCTACTATTGAATATGGATTGGTTGTCTGGAATCCATCCACAAAAAGGGATATTGCTAAAGTTCAGCCATTGGGAGACAAATTTTACTGAAATCTCAGTTTATTTAAAAATAGCATATTATCTTTCTATTCAAGGAGAAGGATGAGACCTATATACAAATTTGTCAAAATCTGATATCAAATATTTCATTTAAGATAGTAGAATATAAAATGAAGACTTCAGTTTTTTTTTTATCTTAAAACCTGTTACAAAGATAGTCTTATATTTTCTCCATTGTTTTTGGTTATTGATCTCTTATAATAAAGATTTTTGCAATAATAATTATTTTATTTAAATAATAAAATATTATATGATTTTGGTAAAAAAAAAAAAAACCCATTTAATTTATTAGTGATGACATATGGCATCTTAGTTTTATTTTCAAATTTGTAATCTACAATATTTATATATTTTTTTATAATGTTATAGGTATTATTTAATTAGTTTATATGCAATCTATAATTGGCCTATAGTGTTGTAGAATTGTATATGAAATAAATAAATTCAACTGAATTATGATTGTTGTTGGTGGTGATGTTGTTGTTATTATTACTATTATCATTGTTATTATTACATCTATGTTTCAATAATAAGCTTCATTTATCTTAGAAAGTTACAAGGATTTTACATAGCTTAGTTTGTTGTGTTTATATGAGCAATCTGCAGTTGTAAGCTTATATATATATATATATATAAGTTGTTTTATTGATATACACATAAATTCTTCATGCTGTGGATTACTTACAAGGTTTTTACATAGCTTGGATTACTGTGGTATATGAGCAATGTTGTACTCATATATATGTAAAAGTGGATTTATATGTGTAACATTTATTTATATACGTTGCAAATATATTGGCATTTGGTAAAAGCTAAAAAAATAAAAGTAAATTTAGATTTTTTTTTTGACTAATTTTTTTTTAAAAAAAAATAACGTACAATGAAAGTTAAATTATTCTTTCATTTTTTTTTGTTTTTTTTTATGTAAGTAGAAATAAAAGTAGAATTGGAGAGAACAAAAAAAAAATTCCAAAAGTAAAATAAAAAAGATAAGAGAAAGTAAAAATATTTTGGCTAATTAAAGATGGCCGAAAAACTTGATAAGAAAAGAGAACTTTATAACGTAAATTTTATAAAGAATCTACAAGATTATGAACCAAAAAACACCATGACAATAGCATGCGCAGAAGTCTGAAAACTGGACCTCTGGTATAAAAAGGAGGGATTCGGTTGGAAGAACGTCTTGTTCCGTTAGTCTCTCTAATCGGTCCTGGATAACAATATTACATCCAGGATCGCCCTACACTGAAATAATTCAGCAAGTCGGAGTGAACCAGAGCTTCTGCGAACATCGTGCCTGAAGATGTACACCAGGAAAGCCTTCATGACCGACTAGGAAAATGGACCACAAGATCAAATAACAACCAAAAGGCCGAGCTCATTCTACCCAAAAAACTATGCATAGTTATCTACTACTGAATTCACAAAACTTACCGGTAAGTAATGCTTCATTACTCCTGATTGTGACCAAATTAAACATTTTCAAACAATTTCTAAAATTATGTTTAAACAATCCCGATAGAGACATTAAATTTCTTGTGCAAGAGACATTCATTTTTTAGTAACTTTCTAGAAGAAATTTGGAAGTGAGCTGTAATTGTAAAATTGTTTTTTTATTAATTGATTCACGTCTGAATTGTGTTCTCTCCAATTTATTTGATAAATCATTTATATCAAACATTTTTTTAATCTATTAGAATAAAAATATTTCTAATACCAATTTTCATTTGTGCATTATTAATAATAGTTATTATTTTTTATTATTAAATTTATTATTAGTTTAATAAGATTTAAAATGTAAATTACCTTTGCCAATATGTTGTAGGTTACAGGAAAAATAATAGTGAAAGATAATTCTAGTTTACGGTAGAATTACTGATTCTTAAAATGTAAGACCAATAAATTTAAAAAAATATCTTTTCTTTTTAATTTGCGAGATGCTATGTGACGGTTCAGTGGGTTCTTGTAGAACTCTGGCGCCTTTCAAATAAATTAAAAACTGATTATCGTCAATAGCATAATTCTCAACAATTAATAGGCCGAGTTTGATTAGGAAATATAGTTATGTTTTTAAAAATAGAAATACAACTTTCTTCTTTTCGACATAACTTGATCAATTTGTGCGCAGTTTATATTAGCGTGTAGAGGCCTAGCAAAACGGAAAACGTTATATATGAGAATACCAAAATTTTTACATAATATGGTTTAATTACAAAAGTTTTATATAGCTTGGATTACTGTGGTTATATAGGAAATCCATAGAGGTAGGTTTATGTATATAAAAGTTGACTTATTGATTTACAAATGATTCCAAAAAAATTTACATGCTGTGAATTAGTTACAAAGGTTTACATAGCTTGGACTGCTTTGGTTACATGGGGAAAATGTAGTTGTAGGTTTGCAGATGTAAAAGTTGATTTATTGATTTACCCAGGATTGATGGAATTTTTACAACCAATGAATTAGTTACAAACATTTTACATAACTTGAATTGCAGTGGTATGTATGTAAAACTTCATTTAGTGATTTACATAAGATTACAAGAATTTTATATGCTCTGCATTGCTGTATTTACACATGCAAAACCGGTTTAGTTTTATATGTTGTTGGGTTGCCTGGATAACAGATGAGGTGGTGATATTATTATTAGTATTTTATGATGATGATAATGATGATGATAATGATGTTTCAAAAGTAAACTTTACTGAGACTCAAAAAATATTACACAAGTTACAAGAGAAAAACATGAGGTCTTAGATACAAGTTGATACATAATATTACATATGTAATAAAAGTTTAGAATTTTGCTTGTGATAAAAACAAAGAATGATCATTACATAACAAGATATATGTGTCAAATTAGGTTTATGTAGAATTTTTAAATGGGATCATGAGAAAAATGCACAGAAGCACATGGTATTATGATAGAAAACCTTTAAGAGGTGTGGAGTGGAAAGTTCATGTTAGATTAATATATGATTGTATATAAATTGAGCCTACTTAGTGGAAATGATTATAGTTTTCATGGTTGTCTTATTGTTCATGTATAACATAAGTTGCATGTGAAAAACATGAGTATTTAGATACAATTTGACACATGAGATTACATATGCAATGAGGATTTACAATTTTGCTTAATATTAAAAAAGGTGATTTGCAATGGAAGAATAATAATTGTTTCATAAGAAGATACATATTTCAGATTAAGTTTACATAAATTTTACAAAATGATTAAGAGATAAATACATGAAAGGACATAGAGATATTTATTAATATATTTAAGGAGGATGAGTGTAAGTTAGTATTCCATTGTTTTATGGCTGTACATAAATTCTACTTATTAGTTGGTGAGAACTATAGGTTTCAAGGCAAAATCTTATTGTTCATGTGTTGGGTATTTAAAGTTTATTTGAGGTAAGTTAGTGGAGTGATCTTGTAAACTGTTTTGGCTCAGAAGGATGATCAGGTGGGTGTACTGTCTTATTCTCACATGGTGCAGTATTTATTCCAATTTTCATGCTGTAACATTGGAGTTGAGTCCATGCATGGTAGGTGCTTACACTGGTCGAGGTTTCAGAGAGTGGTGTTGAAGTAATATAAAAAGCAGTTGGACTCTGTGGCTGATATAATAATGGACTTGAAGGGAAAATGTCTTAACTTAAATGATGCAACATATACTTGTGATGTGATAATAATAAATTTTGGCAAATTGTTAACAGCATATCAGGGATTGACACCATATGAGGTGGGGTACAATTTTGTGTTTTTGTCTGCATTTTAAATGTTGTTTGCATTAGTTAGCCTGAAACTTCAAAGTGACTTATTCATTAATGAACTTGAAATATCTTTGCTATTACTGATATGGCAATTGTTCTTGAAGATTCTGGCATATGCTTTTTTATGAGATAAAGCTGGTAATATAGTAGAATAGATTTTGGTGCCAATTCCTTGGTCATGTGTTGTGTGACAGCATTTTGATTGGTTTTAATGGTTTAAGAAATTTGTAAATTAAAAATTATCTTAGAAAAGATGTGTAGCATAGTTAATTATTACTAATTGGTTCATATAGCTTAAATTTACCTGAGATATTACACATTTTGAGTGGGCTTTTGGGGATTAAACCCTGAATTTTGTCTGTGTTGCCTAGCAATACTAAAATTTATTGTATCTAATGAAATATTTTTTGTTTCAAATTATCCATTACACACACGGATTTTTTTATAACTAGAATGTTATCTAATTAGATCAAGTTTAGTTTTTCTGATGACTTGAAATTTATCTTTAAAAAAACTAATATTATGCAAATTCTTAGAATTTGAAACATGAGCTCTTGGAATGAACATGGTGACAGAAATATATACAATAGTCAAATAACCAATATAAAAATAATTATTTGTCCACAATATTGTTATTGATATATACTTAATATAATATCAATCTAAATAAAATTGAAACAAACAACTAATTATATTTACAATTATTTAATTATCAACCCAGCTTTCATCTCTTATTGAGACCTTTTCAAGATATAAAGTTTTATACATCACATGACTTATTAACTACATTCACTCCACTTATTAGACATTATTTTACGTTAACAATATAATTAACATTACACATATAAATACATGAACAAATGATATAAAATAAAAAATAAAATTACATTAAAAAATAGTAATAATTACTTAAAACTATATAAATACATATATATTAATATACCTATATAAATAAATATTTAACTTCCCCTTCCCTTTTATAAACCCTCATTCGCAATTCAACCCTAGCTTTTTACCATAATTTTTAAATCTTTCAATTATCTAATAAAACCCATTTTTGACCTAATCTTGCTGGACCTTTACCTATATTTACACATCTATCCAAATTTTTCTGAATGTATAAAATTTCATAACATATTCTTTTCCAATAATTTTTCATGTTTATAACTCTAATATTCTTCTCACATTCTATTTTATGACCAGTATCTAAACAATATATATATGGACCTGACCTAATATTTTTCATATTAATCACTCTTTCATACTCCTTCCCTCTATCACTTATCATTCATCCTGTCTGTCCTATATATACCTTATTATAACTCCCACATTCAATTTTATAAACCATTTCTTCCTTACTATTCATACTATCTACCTTATTTGTATTACATAACCATCTACCCAAAGACTTACTATTTTTCCAAGCTATTCTTATATCATCTGGTAACTTCTCTCTTACTAATTTATTATACACATCCCTTGAATATGGAATAGACATCCATTTACAATGTTATCTTTATTCTTATCATATTTATTTCTACTATTTATATTTTGATTTCTAAAAATTGTTTTAATTACCTTTCTTTTATATCCTATTTTAACATAATCATTCTCTACTTCTAATTTTTGCACTTATGCCTCTTTCTTATCTAATGTAAGTTTAGCGTTCTTTAACTTAAATTCTTTTAAAACCCCTACTTTTTGACACCATGGCTGATATGATTTTGGATCAATTAACACTTTAATTTTTCTATCTTTAATATAATGCTTTACCACTATTTCATTCACCATTCCTCTCTTCACAAAAATATCTAAGTATTTTAATCCATTTATCTCTTTCTCCATTGTAAACAAATTTTATATTTATTATTATTCAATTTATTAAACATCTTATCAATACTTCTACCATTTTCAATAACAATAATACCATCCACAAACCTATAATATTCTATAATTCCTTTATTCTTTATAAACTCATCTACTACACCCTCCTCTATACTACTTACAACAACTAATGATAATATCCCACTTATTGAACACCCCATAAACCATCCCTTTTCTACACTCCCAAATTCTTCCTTACATTTAAAATATAAAGCCTCATCTACCATTAGTAAGGTTTCATAAATAATATATATTCAATCCTCTGACAAAACAATACATATTTTCATTTTAGTCATAACTATTTCTATACTATCATTTCTAGGTATACTTTGGTACATTTTCTCAATATCAAATGATGCAATCATTCCATTTCTATTTAACTTAATATTTCTTAATTTATTAATAATTTGTTCAGAATTTTTTATACAATATTTATCAAATCAATTACTTCAACAATCTTTCTATATACTAAATTACATATACCTTTAAGTATATAATTATTAAAATCCAAAATTACTCTTATTGGCATATTCTATTCTCTTTGTGTGTCTTAATCTTCCCCACTATACACTGATACTCATAACTTGAAGAAATAAATATTTAAAACAAGATATAAATTATTGTTGAATTATATGAAAATGAAGAATTTACTTAATGAAAAGGAATATACATGTTAATTTCCTACAAGTTTTGAGCATCTGTGTATAGTAGGGAAGATCAAGACACATTATAATTATTATTATTATTATTATTATTATTAGTGGTAATAATGGTAGTAGCAGCAGCAGCAGTAATAGTAGTAGTACTCTACTAGTTGGTGTTCATACACCTCAGCTGCATCCTTACATGCTTTCTCTAAAATTGACATTTTTTTGTAACCTCACTCAAGATTTTATTTTTTTATTTTATATATATTAGACATACTAACTACTTCCAGAAAGCTTCAAGTAACAAGGTAAGTTAAATTTTTATCACTTACCTAAATATGGTGTTTAATGACCCATTGAATTCTACCATTATGGAAGGAATCAACATCTCTCCCAAATTTAACTTTGCTGATTGTAATCCAACAGCCACTAATACTACTTCCAATTCCCAATCTGGAATTAATCAAAATTATAAAGATAAAAAAAAAAAAAAAATAACCAAAAGGTTATTAATTAAAAAATAGCATTAAATCAAATATAATTGAAACAGGAGAAAAACACGTGAACAAGAATTAAGCCTACAATTGCTTAATGATATTTAAAATTTCCCTAATTTACAAATCTCTAAAAACAACACCTTAAATCAAAACAAATCATCTACTCAGAAAGAAAATAAATAAGATCAATCAAATCAAACTTCTAATACTAAAAATATAACAAGCAATAATATTTACACTAGAGCCATTAAAGATTACTCTGCAAGCATAGAGAATAACATTCATTTAACATTGGAATATATAACTGATATTTACAATCTAGATAATGAAAATGATTACAATCAAATTCAAATTAATACAAACATATCAAATTCTCAACAAATGATACCTGAATTATGTGCTTATTATTCAGATAAATTCAACTCTACCGTTCCACAAAGTTTGCTAAAATCTTTTGAAAAGTTTTACAATGCCATATCAATCATAATAACCACCACAAATATCAACTGTACACTTGCAAGATTTCCAACTGACAAATTCTATGATTTATTAATGGAAAAGAAGCTATGGAGCTACATTTATAAAACTCTGAATCATCCAAATAATAGATATCTCTGTATTGAGTTTCACAATAAAACACAAAAAGAAACTTAAAAAAAAAAAAATTAAATTTTTAAACGCAAAAATGTTTTTTTTTATATTGACTTAGATCACCCTCTATTATTAAGTGGGAAAATTAAAAATTGTTACATAGACTTCCAGTAATTGATCTCCAATTATTACTTAAAAACTATGGCAACATATCTAATTTTAAATATCTGTATTGGAATGAAAAGCAACCACACCTGTATAAACAAATACAGCTATATTTACCTTAAAATTAAACAAAAATACTAATGTCATGGATATTCCAACTCTACATTCTACAAAAATATCACTGTTAATTATAACTTTTAAAGGTATTTCCCTGTAGTGTTTTTTTTTTTTTTGTAAATCTAACAAATTTTGTACAAACTGCGGAATAAAATTAACCAAATCTCATCAATGTACAAGAAAAACCTCAGGAACAGCAAAGCAACATAATTACTACAATGCAATCAAATGAAAAACAAAAAACATCATCACCATCAAATGCAATTAATCATTCCATACCATCAAAAAAACAACAATTAAAAACAATCCCTTATGCCAATAACCAAGATAAAATTAATAATAAAAAACCCAGAGATATAAACACAAAATCTGAAGATGAGACCTTGCTCTCGACATCATTATCAGAGCATCATGAAAACACAACTGATGACAAAACATCTTTCCAGATAGCTAATAAAAAGATTTAAAAAATAAAATAAAAGGAAAATCAATGGCAGCAAAGCAAAAACAGTTGACCTAAACATGCAAACTGAGAATAACCAATCTATCAATAACATAGACAAAAACAAACTCACTAGCCCAACAAAAAAGAAACTGAAAGCCTTTATTCCTAACACTAATCCATTGCAAGTCTCCATGGATTGTCATTGGACCAGGCAATTAATCACAGATATTGCTATCCTCACCCCTGGACATTTTTTTTTTCCTGGAATGGATGTTATTAGAAGAACTGTGAAGAAATCCAAAGACCATAAAAATTTATCAACTAATGATACCACATTCAACACAGCTACTTAGCAGGACTCTCCTCATAGTTAACCCAGCATCATAAATAATAAAACTGTAATTTTTGTTTTTTCCCTTCCTTTTTAAAACAAAATGTCTGAAGCCTTAACACAGGACTTCATAAAGGGTAAATTCAATGGGTCACACCCCTAACCTATGCCTTTATATATATATATATATAAAAACCTCACCATACATATCCATAATTCTATCTGTACACAAACACAAAGCCTTCATTATGAATCTCAACATAACTGAGATTAACACAAAAAGCCTAAACTCTCAAGAAAAAATCTATGCATTAAGCAATTGGAAAAAATAATTCATTCCTCACATTATATTATCACAGAAACTAAAATCACTAACAAAATTAATCCCCAGATTTTGGGGGGCAGATTTGGCATGTAGAATTCTCTGCATCGAGCACAACAGCAGCAGGAGTTGGTATTCTCATTCACCATAAAGCCCCCTTTGAATCATTCAAAATTTTATATTTAGATGAACTCATGATTATAATAACTACATCACACTGCTTTCACCATTAACATCATTAATGTCTACCTTTATAATAAGCCCACATTAATACATAAATTAATTAATACAAATAAATCTCTCTCGCTTCCAACACTTTCCCTATCATTCTTGTACATGACTTCAACATGCCATACTCTGCTTTCATCTCCAAATACCTCCACCTCATTAACCATGGACTTATGAATGCTGAAGGGCTTTTTCCAAATAATGCCTATTCCTTCTACACCAAAAAACATGCCAATCTTATAGACATTTTTTACTCTCTACACTTATACTTTATCATTTAAGCCTTCTCTTCATCCTGTTAGTTTCTCTGATAACTGTTCTTTAAATATTAACTTAAACGTCAACTTTAACATGAAATTTAACCGGCCTTGTAATAATATTGTCCATCTCCTTCTAGTATCCACTCCACCCGAAGCAGTGATTTCTGAAGTCTATATCCTTTTTAAAAAAAATTAATATTCTTTTCCCTTCAACCCTCTGAAGCATGAGAAACATTTATCAACTTTATTCACTCCATAATAAAGCACTATACCAGGAAAAACAAATCACCCACTGCTCTAGTCAAAGAATTGAATGCTCTTCATCTAAGATTAAAAAATACACCATGACCCCACTTCTATTCCCTCTATAATGCTGCTTAAACAACAATATAAAAATACATAATGTTTATTTGATGACTACCTCTCTACAAAAAAAGCAAAAATATATCTTGCCCAACCACACAACTGATCCAGGGGAAATATTCACTGGGCTTTTGCATACAAAAATTAAAAAAAACCACTCCATCCTCTATTATCCAAAATGAGCAATCCTTTCCTAGACAAAACATACTCCCTCTGATCTTCTACCATTTTAAAAGTAAATTTCAAACTTCTTCATACCCTGACATGTCCACAAACCCATTTGGATATCAATCATAACTATAGTATACTAAACATGACATTATTCTGAAACTTAACTTCTCTTTCTAACAATATACCCTTAGTCCACATGCAATATCAAAAATCATTCTTACTCATCTTAGTTATTTCACAATACTTATAATATATAACCTCCTAAATTATTTATCAGAACAAATACATCATATCGAACAGCTCTACCCAATCTCTTTAGTATCTTTCCTAAAAAAACATACTATCCTCATCTCTTAGTAATTTGTGGCCAATATCAATGACCCATATCCTCATCAAAACCATTGAAACAATTATCATTGACCAAATACAAATAATCTTAGCCTTCATATTTGCCTTTCAATTTTCCAAGAAAGGATCATCTACCTCTGCTACAATTTCTCTTTTCAAAATCATCATAGACTATCAGACATTCTAGAAAATCTGGACCTATAGCAGTTCACCTAAACTTTACTGCAGCATTTAACTCTGTCCCAATAGAAACCCTAATACGTATCCTTAAAACTCATAATATACCCAACCCTTTACTTTACATTCTTACTAACCTCCTTATAAACATAGAAATATATATCACTTTATTGGCCAAACTTCATCTAGTTTTCCTCTCTCTAATTTGATTCACCAAGGCTCAACACTAAGTGCCTTACTTTTTATAACATATATTAACCCCTTACTGATATTGAAAAAAAACCTTCCTGATATATATCCCTACTATTAACAAAAACATTACACACATTAGTTACATGGATGACATAGTCAATTAACAAAAACATTACACACATTAGTCACATGGATGACATAGTCATATTTCTCCCTTCAAAAAAAATCCTCGCCCAACTAATCACAATGACAAATAATTACACCAGCCAATACAAACTCAACTTTAACCTGAACAAATAAATCTGCAAAATGGAACATCCTAACTGGAAACTCCACTCCTTCTATATTCACTGCCCCAAGCCAAAATTTCTGGGTTTTCCCATATACAAATTGGCAAATGCCATGAGAACAAGGATTCAAAATGCATTGACCTCATCCACTGAATAAACCACAAAACCACTCTCTAAAGCCTACCTTTCACTGTATGCTAAAATTACCCTTTTAAACATACATATCTTCCCCCAAATTCTACATGCCCATAATAAAATATACAAACACTTTCAAAAAGAAAATAAACTCAAATAGATACAAAACGCATATGGGGTAGGAAGGCAGTTGCTATTGAGCATCAAATCAATGCAAAAGCTTGCTAGCTTTAATGGGCTATCACTACACTCTATATCCATATATCACCTACAAAGAACATACAAAAAAATAGTAAGACTAATAGCACTTTTCCCTATTATAGAGAGGTTATTGTCTATAATACCTATAGATACATCCCCATCCTGTAAAAACAAATTTTTAAAGTACCTCATCAAAACATATATAATTAATTTTAATTCAAACCAGAATATTGCCACTGAAAAAATTACATATTAGGAGGCATATAAACATGCCAGTATGGGGGACACTACTCACAGCCTTCAGAGTTTAATTACACTTACTAACAAGCAAATCATTCAGAAATTTAAATTCTGGTATCTAGAGCCTCAATATATTGGATTTTCTTATAAAAATCAATATTAAAGCCCTCCCAACCAATAGTTTTTTATCTCACAAAATGTTGTTTGCTAACATTGTTGCTGATTTTCAACTTTGCCATAGAGAAGAACATTCCATAGAACACTTCTTATTCTAATGTACTGCTCTTTAATCAAATAGAACAGTGTTTCCCAACCTGTGGTACGCGAGTTGCTGGTTAGTGGTACACGAAAAATAATCAATAATGGCAGACATAAAAAAAAAATTAAATCATAAAAATATAGAAACGTTTTTTCCTATAATTCATAAAAATTATTTTAATTAATAATATTATACAGTAAAGTTGTTTATATGTACAGTCGATAACGATCTTTAATGTTAATGATAAAATTGAAAGTATGATTAAGAAATTAGATTTTTGGAAACAGTAATATATATAAGTATCGAAAACAATCAACTGGAAGTATTCGAAACTCTACATATTTTTTTGTTTGAAAATAAGGTTAGTCTGTCTCAAGATATACGAGAA
The DNA here is from genome assembly GCA_028023455.1 of Epiperipatus broadwayi. NCBI lineage: Eukaryota > Metazoa > Onychophora > Udeonychophora > Euonychophora > Peripatidae > Epiperipatus > Epiperipatus broadwayi. The sequence goes on from JAQFVV010006232.1 coordinate 8,101,645, forward strand.
AATATAATAGCACATTTAACAGGATTAAAAACGTCTTTCATGAAATATTTTCCAAAACCCGAAAACACAAATGATAATTGGATTTCAAACCCCTTCTATGCATAAAATTTAGAAAAAGTTACATCATTATCAATAAAGGATAAAGAAAATTTAATAGAATTATCATGTGACAGAACTTTACAAGTAGAATTCAAACGACACAATCTAATTAATTTTTGGTTAGACATTAAAGAATACAAACAACTTTCTGAGAAAGCTCTTAAATTATTATTACCGTTTGCTAGTATAGAATTAATAGGAAGAGCTTTTTCTTCATATATTTTTTTAAAAAATAAGTATCGAAACAGAATGAATGCAGCTATAGATTTAAGGGTATACCTCTCATCTTTTGAACCAAATTTCAAAAAATTATGTTGTTCGAAACAAGCACAAAGATCTCACTAAATTTATTTTATAAACATATTTGATTATGATAAGAAAATACACTAATTGTTTTTTTATAATTTTGTGTTTTTATTAAAACTATTTATTAGTTGTTGTTTTTTTTTTTTTTCATATGTCATAGCATTGGCCGGGACGCGAACCCACAACCGTCTGCAACCAACTACTTGCTTGCAAGGCGGTTGCGATGATCTCTCGGCTAACAACGCTTGACTACCATTTATTAGTTAGTAAACGAAATCATGACAAAATAGTAGATAAAGAATGAGTCGGAGCAAGGCAAATCAATCTAAATTATTTAATTTGAAAGAATGTATCAGAAAAGGATCATATCCAGAAATTAGACTCTCATTAATTCTTGATCATCTATTGTGGATTACTAGATGTAAGCTAGTATTTAATCATCAAAATTTTAATCCTGTTAACATCATGCTGAACAATATAAAGAAAACAAAAACAAGAGATAGCCTGATAACCCCTGAGGTTATTTTTACCATGACTTGGGACATGCTGGATTTATCCTCTCCATGGCCCAACCAATAGCAAGATGTTCTGAAAAAGAGAAAACAGACTCAAATTCGGAAAAACCAAATGAAGGAATGAGAAAACACTTTGAACAAAATATGTACCAAATAACCTTTAATGTAATAATGTAATCTTTAATAAATTATTTTGGAAAAAATATGAAACTTTGAACAAGCACATACATATAAATATGTTACAGTGCATTTATAATTTCAGTGAGTTTATAATCTGGCATGATGTTTAGGCATGTTTCAATGTAATTTGTCTCATTATGAGATGTGAATACATACATGGTCACCCTATAATATTTATAATGCAAATAAAATAACACACTCGCAATAATAAATTTCACGAAATACAATCATTTTTATGAAGTGGTACAATTTAGTGTGATGTACTACCAAGTGGTACGTGAGACAAAAAAGATTAGGAAACACTGATATAGAACACTAATAGCTTCTATTACAAAATCTTAAATTATCTCTCTTCAGATGCTCATCAACAGCATCCAAAGAGGTCGGTCTGCTTCCCTCTATCAGAATAACTACTTCCCTTCTATTTAATCTTTGGTTCCTCAAATGCCATTTTTGTTTCAATCCCACATCTAGGAAACTCAGATAAATCTTCATTAACAAATTAAGCAAAATTAAAATCAGAGATAAGACCTTAGTACCTGCAGACATATTTGCAGCTACAGTGAGTCTAATTACTCTAACTTCTCCACTGTGCTCTATGGATTAATAGGATTCTTTTTTGTTCATTTATACAATCTCAATGATGATGATAATGATGATGTAACCATTTACATATATAATCAACACCTTATGTCTTAATTTTTTTCATGTTACTTAAATTGTAATTCCATATAATTTGTACAATTATTTTTTTTTTTTTTGCTTATTTCAAATTTGCCTGTTAAAATATAAATGTGACCATATATAAATTGTCAATAAAATATATTTTAAAAATAGTAGTAGTAATACTAATAATAGTAGTGATGGTAGGGGTAGTGTTATTATTATTATTATTATTATTATTATTATTATTATTATTATTATTATTATTATTATTATTATTATTATTATTATTATTATTATTATTATTATTATTATTATTATATTTCAATAATCTTTATTAATCCTCTGAGTTACATCACATTATGTAATTTTAAAAATAAGGGTTACAGGTGCAATCATGTTCTACAGGTTTTTATATGGATTAAATTTAAAGGGTTATATTAATCAGGTTTCAAGGTATACTTTTTTTTACAAATGCTAATATAATTTAAGATACAGAAATGGGTATCAAGCTTAATCAATAAAGTCTTTAAAAACAGTTTAATATAAATCTCTAACTTCTTAGATAGCTAAATATGACCTAATATTTTAAAATCTGGCATCATGTTAGCAGTTATTTACTATCACCAAATTAACCTTGATTATTGTTTTTTTAATTGTTAATCTTGGAGTACAACAGAGAGGTAACTTGTAATGCATGTGATAAAACGTCAAGCTATGGGTGCTGTATGAAGACAAAGTCAATTCAGAATATTATTACATATGTTGACATGTGGATTGCAATAGATGCAGATTAAATTCTGTAGCCTGGTGCTGGATGGTATTGAAGGTCATTAGTGAGGTGAGCTATGTTGAAAGTAATGGATGGTACCATTGAATGCTATTGAATGTGGCTATTATTGAACTATGACCTTTTATCAAATAAATGATTGCTTTTAAGTGTCTAGGTGGCAGCAAAAATATCTTGGGGATGCAAAATTGTTCCAGACTTTGATTTATTGGAGTTTATTGATGAGTGTAGGCAGGTGTTGTTGTTGGCAATATTGAAGATTCGGTGAATGCACTAGAAGACATACAGGATGAAAGTTATTGCATGTGATGTGGAGGGATGTATCTTCTGAAAGGATTGAATTAGCTGTTATATAGATGCAACTGGTTGTCTGTACGTATTTAGCATGGCAGTCTTGATTTGGCTTGACGTAAGGTGCAGAATGGAATTATATTTTTATATAGATGGTGATACCAAAGAAAATGAAATGCTGGAAATGCATGTAAGTAAAGAAGATATAGAAAATTAAAAAAAAAAGGCTCCAGAGACCATGTTTTGAAAGAGTGGAGTAACTGGCAGTTATTGATACCGAGCATAAGAGAAGGAAAATCTTTGGCTTCTGGATACCACAGAAAATCTTGATATTGCTGGTAAGTAATATTAAAGTAGTTGGGTTTCAAACCTCCAAAAAAACTAATAATAATGTCACAATATAAAATCAAACCAATATATATAATTTCACAAAATAAAAATAAATCTTTTTGATACAATAATTAATGAAAATCATAAACTAACTAAAGAATATCATAAAAAAAAAACCTTACATTACCAAAAAATTTTAAAGGAGACGACAGCTATGCATGATCGAGTAGTTGGCGCTGATGAAATGCGTAAAAATTTACACACAGTCAAATCATATGTCACTGTCGCAAAAGCCAACATGCAAGCAACAAGTTTTAAAAATTTCCCGACTAAAATAAATAATAAAATAGTTCCGAGATTTAGAAAAACAAATCTAAATGACATAAAACAGCTAGATTTAAAAATGCAGATAAATCAAGACCCCACCCCCACCCCCATTGCACAATGGACCGATAGTATGCTAGAAAAAATTAATGAACACTTTAACAATATGATCCCTCCGGGACCATATACATAGTTCAAAAGATTTTTTTTCATCAAACTCAATAGTCATATCTGCCACAGACGCAAATATATCGCTGTATCAGTTTCCACGCTTGTTCTTATATCAAGCAATAACTGAAAACGAACTGTGGGAATCGATCATAAGAATCGCAGACCATCCAAATCCCAGATACCTCGCTATCAAATTTCTTAGACATTAGTCAAAAGAATCGTTTTCAGATCCAAATCAAAACATTAGTCTTGCGTTGTTAGCCAAGAGGTATCGCAGCCGCCATGCAAGCAAGTAGTTGGTTGCAGACGGTTGTGGGTTCGCGTCCCGGCCGATGCTATGACATATGGAAAAAAAAAAATCAAAACATTAGGCATATGCACAATTGTTATAGTCGATCAGATAGACTGAACCAAATTACTGTACATACCTTGGATACATGATACAAGACTTTAAAAAAATGATGGATCCATTTGGTAAGGTTATAACATTTCAACCAATACACCTCAAAGACACTCCAATACCAATATATAGCAATAGCTATGATTTTAAGTTAAAATTACATAAGGACATTGACCCAGAATCTATACCAACACAAATTGCAAATCAGGAGGCTATGCTGTGTCTATATATAAGAGGTTTAAAACCACAATGGTATGCCTCTGGCAAACATGGTCACATAGCCACTCAGTGCATGGATAGCCAACTCATACAGGATCAGAAACCAAATAATCAGCACATCCAATCCCAACATGAAGAGAGCAGCAATACATAAAATAACACTAGCAACTCAAACAATCAACATGAAAACAATCACAGTACAAATGAAGCTAATCAAAACAAACATGTAGAAGAAAACACAAATATACTTGAAACTACAATAGATAACTCTAATAAATTAAATGAAAGCACTGATCAAATGGATCAAAATCAAGCACAAATCGTACCTGAATTATCACAAACACCAAGCATATCAATCAATGATCAAATGGATCAAAATCAAGCACAAATCTTACCTGAATTATCACAAACACCAAAAATATCAATCAATAACACATCAGACTCAAATCCAGACATATCTAATGACACATACAATTCCACAAAAACAAACATGTCACATATAATTATAAACAACACATCCACAGATATTGTGGAGTCACTAACCCCATGCCTCCCTCCCATAGAAACAACACCAACAGAAGTCCAAAAATCTGGTCAGCATAAGAAGAAATAAATCGAAAAGAGCCAAAACATACGAAAATAATACTCTAACGGAAATGATTGAACACTTGCCAGAGAACTTAATACCTATGGAGGTAGATAGTAATCAAGCTATTAATAACTGCTCACAAAACCCTAGACAATACACAAAAGCTTCACGCAAACTTCAACACACTGTAAAACCAATTGGCAGCCAATCATGATAGATAATGAAGCTAAAAATAACAGCATTTAATATGCTAGGGCTCAACTCAGTCAACAAAATACATCAGCTACAACAATGGATGAAGATTACACAACCTTGTATGTTAGGACTAATAAAAACTAAAATATATAGTGGCTCACAAAATGAACCCTCAGTACATCTAAATAGAGAAGGCTACTGTGCATGCTCTAGAGACATATCATATCCCTCAGGGGGTACTGGACTGCTCATAACACCAGGTTGCCCATTTGACTCATTCAAAATCATATATATATATATATATATATAGATGCAAATTTAGTAATAGTAACTTTTAATCATCAAATCATCACACTAAATATTATATTTGTGAATATCCCACCGAGTCCTACAATTGTCTCAAATATTATATTAAACATAAACTCCTTACTTGGCTCTAATTCACATCCAACTATACTAATCAGGGATTTCAACATGAAATATCAAGAGTTCATTTTAAAGTGGCTGTATCAAATATTAATCCCACTTATGAGTGCAGAGGGTTTTCTGTCAAATGATGCAGTTACCTTTCACAATGGACATCATATATCAAGGATTAATCTGTGCTTTTATTCACCTATGTTACACCATCAAATCAGCCTAAACATTAACCCATCTCCCTTCTCTGATCACTCTGCACAAACCATATTAATCTGACAAAAATCCAAACAACTGCACTTACACATGGTAAAACAATCAGAATTCTGCTTGCAACTTTTACTCCAGAATTTATTTTTTCAAAAACGTATAAAATCCTTCACAAAATTAAAAATATGCAACTTAACCACATTCAAAGATACTTAGCATTCATAAACATTTTATTATTTAATATAGATCACATTACAAGCAAATCCCCCATGTCCACCCTCAAGACTGCTAGCTCTGGCTGATGAAATACATAAACGGATTACAATGATAAACCCAACACATACCAGTCAATAACATATACACAGGCTTACATAAACTTACAATAACATCTGTAACCAACTGAAAAATTACCTAGCAATAAAAAAAGAGTAAAGTTTGCCTCAGCTAACAACACACTTGGACAATAAAATACATTCAATGGGCCTTGGGCTACCCATCCATTATCAGAGTGCCTATGGCACTCAAAGATCAGGGGCTCACATATGCAGGAAATGATATGTTAAAACCGATCATCATTTCAAACCAAAGCTGCAAGCATATCACAGAGTCAAATATAATTCTAATTGTCTTTGGAAAACCAGAAACAGACACCCCATATAACATCACAGAATTTGCTACTAAACTGCAACAGTACCTAATGCATGTCCCAAGGAGCACATGGAATCGCCAAATTTGCCCTTGCACACCTCAGTCAGTTCACTAGCCAATATTTAAGTGACCTTGCAAATCATCTATCACAGAAATTACATGACATCCAATGTTTATATCCAATAGCAATAGTCTCCTTCAAGAAGAAAAAAGTTCACATATCAACACTATCCAACATATGACCAATCTCAATGGGGCCACTTACCATTAAAATAATTGAAAAAGTACTCAAAGAGAGTCTAGAGACACATATACTATCACTAATTTTACACAGCCAGTTTGTAAGGAAACAATCATCAACTGCACAGGCTGCAATGATATTCAAAACAGTTATAAACTCAATACAGGTCAGGAAGAAGTATGCACCAATTGCAGTTCAACTTGATATAGAAGCTGCTTTTGACTTGGTCAAAATCAATACATTAATCAATATGCTAGTTGACACCATGATTCCACAAACTCATCTGTACCTGCTTACAAACCTATTACTCAGCAGAGAAATACATATCACACTCAATGGCAAAAATTCTCCATCATTCATTCCCACACAATCCATGTCCTAAGGCTCATCACTCAGCTGACTGCTATGTACTTTTTACATCAACCCACTCATACTCAAAATTCAGCAGAGTATCAAAGGCATCCAGATACCAGGCACATCACAACATATAGCCTGCATTGCATATATGAATGACATCACGGTCTTCCTACCTTCAAAAAAGCAGATACCAATACTACAGAAAATACTTCAAGACACACCATCTAAAATTTAATCAAAACAAGACTGCTGCCTGGTCACTATACACCAGTAAGCCATGCATGCAAATTTTCCAAGGAAAACCATCTGCTTTCCTTTCTACATGGGAACAAACACAATGAAGCAAAAAATCCAGAACAAGTTAAAAGATAAGGCAGAATGAATCACTGCTTCACTATCAAAAGCATACTTCTCAATATATGCTGAAGTACAATTGTTCAATCAGCTGGTGATCACCAAGATTATCTATTATTTTCCCATAATTCAATTCTCCAAAGCATTTACATCAAAAATCTCTCCATATTGCAATAAACTTCTATGGAATAGAAAGACAGTGTCAATATCTGCAAAACACCTTAGTTGGCCAGCAATACAAAATGGTTTGAGGCTACACAACATAAATATTTTTTCCAATACAAAAGATTGAAAATCTTATAATAGTCACCCTCAGACATTTCCCAGAACTCCAGTATCTAATCCAAATAATACCTACAGACAAACTTCCACATTCACATTGCTATATGTCATCAGTTACTGCAAACAACAACAAAATATTCATATTGGCAGATATATGAAATGGTATACCCAAGATATACATCAGATATTTCAACATAGATGCTCAGAATAAACAACTGACAGCTGCTTAAAAAATTTAAAAAATGGTCCATGGAGCCCAAATTCTTTGATTTTCTCCTGAAACAAAATCTATATGCCTTTCCAACATCATATTTCTTAAGATACAGATGATTGTATACAAAAATAGAACCCTTCTGCATGCTATGCCACCAAGCAGAAGAAACTTATCTGTTTTACAACTACCCAGCATTAAACAATATTCAGCATGAAATAATGAATATATACAAAAAACCAAACATCTCTCTGCAAGATATGATCATTGCATTCCACAGAACATCCACTCCAACAATCCGAGCAGCAACCTTCATGCTTTACGCATTTTGGTGCACGTGATGCACATTCACTTTTGGCAATATTACAAGGTGGCATTCATCAACTTTTAACAACAAATTAGCACAATTAAAAAACAGAAACAATAAAATAGCACACCCAGACATTTTTGTGGCTACTTGGTCACTCGTAAAACAACACTCAAATCTCTAATAGCTCTGCCTTTCCTCAATAATAAACTCAAAAAGAGAGCATGAAAATGGACAGCAAAAAAATCCATGAATGAATAAATGATAACTTAGGATAAACAATCTATCGCTCACTCTATATATATATGTATGAAGACTTGGAAAGAACTCTAAACACAATATACATAATCCTCAGAAATATCAATGTAAACACATGTATATGAAAAATTATTAATGTAACCTACTTTTCTAGATTGAATGAAGTTCCCCTTTTGAAACATCATCATCATAATAATAATAATGATGATGATGATGATATAACCATTTATATATAATCAACACCTTATGTCTTAATTATTTTCATGTTACTTATCTTGTAATTCCGTATAATTTATACAATTACCTTTTTTTTTGCTTATTTCAAATTTGCCTGTTAAAATATAAATGTGACCATATATAAATTGTCAATAAAATATATTTTAAAAATACTAGTAGTAATAGTAGTAGTAGTAGTTGTGGTGATGGCAGAGGTAGTGTTGTTATTATTATTATTACTATATTTCAATAATCTTTATTAATCCTCTGAGTTACATCACATTATGTAATTTTAAATATAAGAGTTACAGGTGCATTCATATTGTAGAGGTTTTTATATGGATTAAATTTAACGAGATATATTAATCAGGTTTCAAGGTATACTTTTTTACAAATGCTGATATAGTTTCAAATACAGAAATGGATATCAAGCTTAATCAATAGTCTTTAAAAACAGTTTAATATAAATCTCTAACTTCTTAGATAGCTAGATATGGCCTAATATTTTAAAATCTGGCATCATGTTAGCAGTTATTTACTGTCACCAAATTAATCTTGATTATTGTTTTTTAATTGTTAATCTTGAAGTACAATAGAGAAGTAACTTATAATCCATGTGATAAAACATCAAGCTACGGGTGCTGTATAAAGAACAAAGTCAATTCAGAATAGTATTACATATGTTGACATGTGGATTGCAATAGATGCAGATTAAATTCTGTAGTCTGGTGCTGGATGGTATTGAAGGCCATTAGTGAGGATGAGCTAAGTTGAGTGTAATGGATGGTACCATTGAATGTGGCTATTATTGGACTATGACCTTTTATCAAATAAATGGTTGCTCTAATAGTGTCTAGGTGGCAGCAAAAACATCTTGGGGATGCACAATTATTCCAGACTTTGATTTATTGGAGTTTATTGATGAGTGTAGGCAGGTGTTGTTGTTGGCAATACTGAAGATTCAGTGAGTGCACTAGAAGACATACAGGATGAAAGTTATTGCATGTGATGTGGGGGGAGGTGTATCTTCTGAAAGGATTGAATTAACTGTTGTATAGATGCAACTGGTTGTCTGTATGTATTTAGCATGGCAGTCCTGATTTGGCTTGACACTAATTGATATAGTGTTGTTCAGTTTCCTCTGCTACATAATTTAAGGTGAAGAATGGATTTATATTTTTATATAGATGGTGATACCAAAAAAAATGGAATGCTGGAAATGCATATAAGTAAAGAAGATATAGAAAATTAAAAAAAAAGGCTCCAGGGGCCATGTTTTGGAAGAGTGGAGTAGCTGACAGTTATTGATACCAAGTATAAGAGAAGGAAAATCTTTGGCTTCTGGATACAGTGTGGCATATGTTTTCCAGTATGTGTATTTATTAGTCATGGGGAATGTTGATCTTTTTTTTAATATTATTATTATGATAATGATGTGAATATCTTTGACATATGTTGACTCTTTACTATCTTTTAAAATTTAAAGCAAAAAATTGCAGTACTCCATTGAATGTTTTTTTTTTATTGAAACAAACGAAAAGAGAAAAATAAAGATAATTTTTTTAAATTTGCAGATTGGGATTTAGTAGGAAATTAATTTACAAAAGAGTTTAATCTTTAAAAGAAAATAGATTATTTTTTCCATTATTATTTCTTAATTGTCTACAAAATATAAAGAAAAAAATGCAATTCTAAATCAAATATTCATTTTCAAAACAAAAAAAAAAGCCAATATATATCAATGATGGAAATTATTTTCTAGTAACTTTTATGCTAGAAATTTGTGACAGACCATACAAATACTATGATAAAAGCAAAAACGTTATTTGTATTACTTTCTTCCATATAAATAATTTCTTTTAAAAAAAAACAAAACAAGTAAATATAAGTAATGAATTTAAATTTATTAAATTTTATTTTAGTTATAAGTAATCTTCTTTTAATATTTGTTAGTCAATTATATTTAATAAATTATAACAAATTACATTTAAATTACATTCATAAATTATGTTTCAATTTGATATTTTTTTAAAAATATTCTTTTTTAAATAATATTCATAATAAATTATATTTAATTAATTATGCAACTAAATTACATTTAAATTTGATAATTACTGCATTAAATTTTCTTGAAATAATATTGTTTAATGTTAATATTTTCTTTAACCATTTAAGTTATTTTTTAGGAATATATTCATAAATCTTATTTAATTTTTGTTTATGTGTTTTTTCCTTAGTTGTTTTTTCAATGTAAAAAAAGAAAAAAATTCGATCCCATATTTACTTCTATGACAAATTCCAATAAATGCATAATTTCAGAAAATGAAATTAATATTAAAAATAAAATATAACTTTCAAAATAAAAAAAAAAATTAAATAGAAATAACTAATCCAAACAAAAATTTTCAATTCAGCCTTTAGCTAATGAACTATATTTACCAAAAAAAAAACAAACAAATTATCCTTTAAGTCTACATGTTTAAAATAAATTTTATTATAAAATAAATTCATATAATGAATATATGTTCTAAAATATTAAAAATCTATAAAAATAATAAATTTAATTGTCTAATTTTCTGCTGAATAGCAAATATATTTTAACAAAAGCTAAATGTAGATATCATGTACTTATTTAAAATAAGAATAATTTACAAAAAAAAAAAATTAACAAGTGAACAATAAAATTAAACTTATTTTTTGTTATGTTGTTAACCAATATCTATGTTATATAAACATGAAAGTATTTGTTCTCTCCAAGAGATATTCTATAGAAGGTTTTATCCCACACATCTACTTCAGACATGGCAGTGTACACTGAAGTCATCAATTTCCACAACTACCAGAGTCCAATGGCATTACTGAAACAGACAGATCGAAGAACCGATCTTAGTTTCATGTGTTTTTTGAAGTACGGTAATTCGAACTACTATTTGCCCGCAATGAGATTTTTTCTATTTCAAGTCACATAAAAATTGGGATATATTTTATGTTTTGTAAAAAGATATGTAAAGATTCCGTGTATAAATGTCACAAATCATGAAATAATATTCGTGTGTGCGTGGTTTGTGAATTTATAGCAGCTTAATTTAAAAGTTTCATTGCGGGTGTATTTGTTTAAATTTTAACTTTTTAGAATTATACAAAGTCGTTTAAAAATGCTGATCAAAAGTCACATTCCTTTGATCAGTGTTTTTAATTAAAATCCGTCTTGTACAAATGTATAGAGTAATTAATTTGTATTTGAAAATTAGATAAGGAATTTATATTTTGTAAGTACTTGGTCAATTTAAAATTGTGTATTAAAGTTAAAGATAGCTGAAAATGGAACAATGGAAATGGATAATTGATATTGTATGGTCAAGTTGGATTGCTGGAGGCTATAGAAAAGTAGGCGGAGTCTTAAACAAAAACCAGGCAGAAAGGTCAACTGTGGCCATCTTAGAAAAAACTAACATTCTAACTTTTGACGTGGTTGAGAGGAGATAGTCTCAAGACAGCACAGCAGTTGCTAGAAAAAAATCGCTACAACTTTTATTAAGAAGTCCACCAGTAAACCGTAATGTCGATGGGCTAAGTGCCAGGAGCTGATCTCTGTCCTGCCAATTTGAATCTTCGTGCCGCTGACTGATCATGTTTTATGTGCTTCACAATTTCCAGCTTCCAATCTCCAAATTGACTATGCCTTCCAAGTAAATTTCAAATGCGCGCCTACGTTCGTCAGAAATACCATCGTGAGAAGCCAAGCCGGATGAAGAAAGAAGGGTAACTGTGTTACATGAACTTTTAACTTTCTCCCGAGCTTAATTTTATAGTTAATCTGTCAATCAAATTAATCACATGTAAGTTTTGTTTCTTTTATAATGCTACTTTTTAAAACCTGTCAGTAAATTTTCTTTTCTCTTTTTCCTCCGCTCTAGTCTTTAGAAGATAATTTATAAATATTGTACCTAATAATAATAATTCAAATGAATACATTTATATGTTTTTTGTAACTTATTCTATAAACAAACGATGCCAATAGAAATATTTCCCAACTCTGTTTAAAGCTAGTTTATAATATTGATTATAGTTATTTTAAAAGTAAGTTCGTTTTTTTTTTAATTAAAGATTATTTCATATATTGAGTTGGCAGATATTAAATCACTTTATTATTCTCCTTTATTTTTGTCATACTATTGTAACCTATCTTTCAATCTTAAATATGTAAAATGGTTTTAAAGTTTTATCATCTTGTTGCCTACATGAAATGAGAAATAATTCTCAGTGTATAATTTGTTACTATCGCTACCGCCTGAACAACCTGAGGGGTTAGGGGTTTCAGAGTAAACTTAATTAATCGTTGCTTTCGCGGTCAGTTTGATTCCGCCATGTTTTATTGGAATAGTTATATCAGCCTGTTGCGTAGAAATAGACGAATAGATTATCTAGGTTTTGTGTAATTCCGTTTCAAATCCACTTCAAGCACTCGTCCTGGATGACTGTGGCAATGCCTTTCCTTCGCCGAAGTTGGCGTCTCGCCGTACTACCATATGGGAAAGAAAGCAATTCTTTTCCAGGTAATCTCTTGGATCACCGGGTTTGAAATGATCCCGGCTGGTTGTAGTGTCCCGGATCTACTTGGGGGCATTAAGCCTTGTCAAAGTACAAGCCGCCCGGTATTCCGTTGATGCACCGCAAGTGATTACTGTAGGGCTCCTTAGTCTAGGCAACCACTAGTACATCAATCTTATATATCATATTTATGCGAAGCCACCTCCAACTATTCGTATACGCAACGGCTCGAATCTATTCGAATAAAATAACTTAATAAAAATAGTAGATAAATATTTTCCATGCCCCAAATACTCTGATTCCCTTAGCCACCCGTCAATCATTTAACTACACCGATATTGGCATGAGTTTGTTTACCAGGTAAAATGATTACTAAAGACTAGTAGCCAATTATAATAGACTATTTATGGAAGTCTTACCGTACTTTTGAATAATATTTGTTAATGCTTTCTATTTATTATTAAACAATTTATTTAATCTAATTTTGTGTCTCCCACCTCATTACTCTCGAAGTCTATTTAGTCACCTACTGTCTGTATTGGCAACTTAAATATATACATTACATTAATGACCGTACCAATATCCAGAGTATAATAGATCTATATATAATTAACTGTAAGTAATTTAGTCTGTGTTCTGAGTTGAGCTAGTAAAGGGATAACCCCGTGCTGTTATAAAGTCATCATCGGTTGGTCATACCGGGGTTTGGGTTTGAATTAAGTTGGCGTTTTGGAATTTATTCTTAAACGTGGACTGGGTTTGAACTCGGGTACTGTGTATGAGTAAGCGTGGTGGATTTATACCGGTACAGTTATTAAATTTTTGGACGCCCTCCGTGGTGCTCCGATGAAGAAATCTCCCACACCCTGCAGAGTGAACGAGAGTAAACAGTTAAATTATAAAAATATTCGATTTTTTTTTGTTTGTCATAATATTGATATGTATTTGGCGTATTAAAATGCGCAAGTTAAAACTATAGTTGAGTAAAGCAAGTATATAAAAGTTTTTTTTTTTCCGTACACCAAGTTTCAGTGAATAGATTACTTCCAAATATCGTTAAGAAACAGAGTGAGATTTTTTGAAAAGAGAGCGGAAGGGATTTTGTGCGTTTATTTAATTAAAATAAACGAGTGTTATTCCATAATTTTTTTTTTGCGAGTTCATTCTTGTTGTTTAAAATTTTTCGAAAAAAAAAGTAAAGAAGTAGAATTAATTCCAGGTCTTAAAAATAAAAACGTGTACGCATATAGATATTGTGTACGCATATATATATATATTTTTTGTTGTTTAAAAATTTTTTTTTTTTGAAAAAAAAAAAAGTAAAGAAGTAGGATTACTTTTATGTTTTAAAAATAAAAACGTGTGCGCATATATATATATATATTGTAATATAAAAATCTTATCAGAGTCAGAGTTAATATTAATCGTTCCCTATATAAAACATTAAATCTTGAATCAAATGATTATTAGGTCATGTAAAAAGTATATATTTGGGGATCAGTGGATTAAATTATCTATTGGTCACATGTTGCTGGCTGGCGCCTTTCAAATAAATTTGTCAGCAAATATGTTTGTCCATACAGCAGTGGTGAGTTTTGTTGGGTTCAAAAGAGAGAATGGTGGCATATATATATATATAGAGAATTACTGACAGTAGTACAAAAATAATATTGTGTTATATACCCATTATTAATATGTTTAGATTATAGGACTGAGGAGAACAGGGCGAACTGGGTGAAATAAAGTTTTTTTTTTCCCTTTATTTTTTTAGTAATGATTTAAACATGTCATATTGTATATACGTAAATAAAATAAAAAAATATTAACAGTGAAAAGTTTAGATAACAGAAACCAGTCGGAACGTAGGCGAAAAAAAAAGAGAAAGGAAGGAAGTCACACAAACAGTATCAGCAGCGGGGGAGGATTTGGCAATAGGATCAGGGATCAGTATCTTTATGTTATATATACAAATAAAAATTGTTTTACAAAACTAATTCGTATGCTGAGGACACTTATAATTGAAAACAAAGAGAAAATGGCAGAAATAAAAGGAAACAATAATTCATCCGCAACTGGCGCAGAGACATCTGACACATCCAGTGATCACGAAATTGTGTTCAAGAAATTTTCCGATAAGAAAAAAAGTTTTGGTCGATTAGATAGGAACACCAAACAGAGGGAGCACGATCGTGATGCGAAGTTTGACGCTATCCTCGAGGAGATGAGAGAGGACAGGAAGATTATGATGGCGATGATGGAGCGTATATTAAGGATTGAAGAATGGCGTATGGGGACGGACGGTAAAACAGGTAGGGAAGATAAAGCTAATACCAGTGCAAGGAAGGGAGAAGAGGACCAAACCATCCCGATGGAATTAGAAACTCAGAGCGAAGTAGCCATTGAAGAGAAGACAGACCAGGACCTAGACGTTGAAAATGTTGAGTTGGAAAGGCAAACTGATGCGCAGGGCCAAAGTGAAAACCTAATAGCAGCAATGGGAACTAGTAATGAAGGAAAAGGGATAAAAAGAGAGCAGGCAGTGCACCCACCAATAAGGATGATTAACATCCCTCACTTCGGATCATCTATCCAGATTCAGACATTCAGAGGCGACCCCGGGGAAAATCCAGCCGTGCATCTGGACAGCATCAAAGAATTTCTGTGCTTCCACCCGATGACCGAAAAGGAGAGAATAACGGTAGCCAGCCATTATCTGAGGGAATCTGCGAAGGCGTGGTGGAAATTATTAAAACAACCACCGAGTACTATGCGAGGCTATGAAGAAGCTATTTTGAAAAGGTATTGGAGTGTGGAGAAGCAGGAGGGACTTTTACACAAGTTCTCAAATTTGAAATACGATGAGAGTAGCAGACAGAGTTTTGCAGCCTTCTTCACGCACCAAGCGATGATACTTAAATCTCTCACCGCTTTTAGCTACACGGAGCAGCACATTACCCGTATCGTCGTGCATAACCTACCACCGTGGGTGCAAAGGATAATGCTGGGGATCTGCCCTATGTCGTTCGAAAAAACTGTGGAACTGCTAAACCAGATCGACTACGGGGACTTGTATCCAACAAAAAGGGAATGGGAGCAGTGTAGTTACAATACCAGGCCGTTAAAACCTTATATACCTCCCGACCCAGGGAGAAAATAGAAACAACAATAAGTGATAACCCGGTAAACGACCACTGTGAAATGTCTCTGATGATGAGCAAAAGAACAACGGATTAATATGCAAAAGTTGAGAAAACGTATCATGTTCCACCCATGTTAAGTTCGAACCCTCACCCAGGCTGTTCTCCAAAGTCGATCAATTTTGTAAGAAAATGTTAACCAGAGAATTATGTATAAACATTTTTTTTTGTTATTTTTTTTTTAAAGTGAGAAGAAATGAAACAGACAGATCGAAGAACCGATCTTAGTTTCATGTGTTTTTTGAAGTACGGTAATTCGAACTACTATTTGCCTGCAATGAGATTTTTTCTATTTCAAGTCACATAAAAATTGGGATATATTTTATGTTTTGTAAAAAGATATGTAAAGATTCCGTGTATAAATATCACAAATCATGAAATAATATTCGTGTGTGCGTGGTTTGTGAATTTATAGCAGCTTAATTTAAAAGTTTCATTGCGGGTGTATTTGTTTAAATTTTAACTTTTTAGAATTATACAAAGTCGTTTAAAAATGCTGATCAAAAGTCACATTCCTTTGATCAGTGTTTTTAATTAAAATCCGTCTTGTACAAATGTATAGAGTAATTAATTTGTATTTGAAAATTAGATAAGGAATTTATATTTTGTAAGTACTTGGTCAATTTAAAATTGTGTATTAAAGTTAAAGATAGCTGAAAATGGAACAATGGAAATGGATAATTGATATTGTATGGTCAAGTTGGATTGCTGGAGGCTAGAGAAAAGTAGGCGGAGTCTCAAACAAAAACCAGGCAGAAAGGTCAACCGTGGCCATCTTAGAAAAAACTAACATTCTAACTTTTGACGTGGTTGAGAGTGGATAGTCTCAAGACAGCACAGCAGTTGCTAGAAAAAATCGCTACAACTTTTATTAAGAAGTCCACCAGTAAACCGTAATGTCGATGGGCTAAGTGCCAGGAGCTGATCTCTGTCCTGCCAATTTGAATCTTCGTGCCGCTGACTGATCATGTTTTATGTGCTTCACAATTTCCAGCTTCCAATCTCCAAATTGACTATGCCTTCCAAGTAAATTTCAAATGCGCGCCTACGTTCGCCAGAAATACCATCGTGAGAAGCCAAGCCGGATGAAGAAAGAAGGGTAACTGTGTTACATGAACTTTTAACTTTCTCCCGAGCTTAATTTTATAGTTAATCTGTCAATCAAATTAATCACATGTAAGTTTTGTTTCTTTTATAATGCTACTTTTTAAAACCTGTCAGTAAATTTTCTTTTCTCTTTTTCCTCCGCTCTAGTCTTTAGAAGATAATTTATAAATATTGTACCTAATAATAATAATTCAAATGAATACATTTATATGTTTTTTGTATCTTATTCTATAAACAAACGATGCCAATAGAAATATTTCCCAACTCTGTTTAAAGCTAATTTATAATATTGATTATAGTTATTTTAAAAGTAAGTTCGTTTTTTTTGAATTAAAGATTATTTCATATATTGAGTTGGCAGATATTAAATCACTTTATTATTCTCCTTTATTTTTGTCATACTATTGTAACCTATCTTTCAATCTTAAATATGTAAAATGGTTTTAAAGTTTTATCATCTTGTTGCCTACATGAAATGAGAAATAATTCTCAGTGTATAACACGACGCTCTTCCGACCGCCTGAACAACCTGAGGGGTTAGGGGTTTCAGAGTAAACTTAATTAATCGTTGCTTTCGCGGTCAGTTTGATTCCGCCATGTTTTATTGGAATAGTTATATCAGCCTGTTGCGTAGAAATAGACGAATAGATTATCTAGGTTTTGTGTAATTCCGTTTCAAATCCACTTCAAGCACTCGTCCTGGATGACTGTGGCAATGCCTTTCCTTCGCCGAAGTTGGCGTCTCGCCGTACTACCATATGGGAAAGAAAGCAATTCTTTTCCAGGTAATCTCTTGGATCACCGGGTTTGAAATGATCCCGGCTGGTTGTAGTGTCCCGGATCTACTTGGGGGCATTAAGCCTTGTCAAAGTACAAGCCGCCCGGTATTCCGTTGATGCACCGCAAGTGATTACTGTAGGGCTCCTTAGTCTAGGCAACCACTAGTACATCAATCTTATATATCATATTTATGCGAAGCCACCTCCAACTATTCGTATACGCAACGGCTCGAATCTATTCGAATAAAATAACTTAATAAAAATAGTAGATAAATATTTTCCATGCCCCAAATACTCTGATTCCCTTAGCCACCTGTCAATCATTTAACTACACCGATATTGGCATGAGTTTGTTTACCAGGTAAAATGATTACTAAAGACTAGTAGCCAATTATAATAGACTATTTATGGAAGTCTTACCGTACTTTTGAATAATATTTGTTAATGCTTTCTATTTATTATTAAACAATTTATTTAATCTAATTTTGTGTCTCCCACCTCATTACTCTCGAAGTCTATTTAGTTACCTACTGTCTGTATTGGCAACTTAAATATATACATTACATTAATGACCGTACCAATATCCAGAGTATAATAGATCTATATATAATTAACTGTAAGTAATTTAGTCTGTGTTCTGAGTTGAGCTAGTAAAGGGATAACCCCGTGCTGTTATAAAGTCATCATCGGTTGGTCATACTGGGGTTTGGGTTTGAATTAAGTTGGCGTTTTGGAATTTATTCTTAAACGTGGACTGGGTTTGAACTCGGGTACTGTGTATGAGTAAGCGTGGTGGATTTATACCGGTACATTACATACAGCCCAACAAACATCTAGTCCAAACCATCCATGACACCCTTCTGGGCACAACTTACTAAATCACTACTCAAAAAACTATTTACACCAATTCCTCACAACCCAAGCCCATTAATACATCCATGTCATGCAAAGATGTATAGCCAGAGAAAACACTCAAAATATAGTTTTAATGCATGTAACCAAATTAGCACATATGCAATTCCTATAAACAATGCCAACAGAATCAGAAAGAACTGCAAGACAACAAACACCATTCGGGCAATCAATAGTGATACAAGAACCCAGAGTATGGACTCACACAATTTTGCCAACTGAGACACCAGTAGACATGAAAATAGTACTAAGAAAATAATGAACTTTATCAGTACACATTTGTAATAAATATTGTAATGTATACATGTGTAGTATTTAAATCTTAACTATAAAATCAATATAACTTTATAATACAACTGATAGTGAACCTTGTCACAATAAATAATATCTGGACACATGTGAATATACTAATACAAAACTATCCAGACAATTTAATCCCTTGCCTATATGCGTAAAGCCACTTTACTATGTAGTCATATATATTCAAACCTGTACAAACATCTATGTGATGCCTAATGTAAACACACATATATAAAAGTAACTAAATTTTTTTAGTCTAACTAAAGTTCCACTTTGAATAATCATAATAATAATAACAATAATAATAATATTATAATGATAAATCAGAACAATAGCTGAGATACTAGGTTGTTATTTTTAATTAAAATGCAAAACAAGTGGAAGTTTATTAAAATAATCCCTATCCATCTTTTGATAGGAAAATCTGGTGAATAATGCTCTATTCTTAGCTATCCCTCTTGAGTAGTTTTAAAGAGAGTTTTGCCTTACAGCAAATTGTTAAAAACTATTTGTCTTTATTTTTAGATATCAGAATTCAATATAATAATCAGTTATTTGGTTATCATAAGATTAATTAAAAACTGTCTTGTAAAATTTACATCTGTCTGACAAGTAAATATTAGCAATAATCTTTTTAGGAAAAATAAAAACATTGATAGACAATGAATATATGTACAATTATAAAATGTGTAAAGATATCTTAAGTATATTTAAAACAAGGAAGTCAATGTTTTAGTCATAATATATATCATTGTCTGAGCTTTTTATCCATTGTTTTCTAGCATATTAACTATTTCTGTATATATATAATTGAAGCTGAATTAAATATTTATATACTATCTACAATATTTTCTAAACAACCTTGAATAATGTGCTCAAGCAATAATACATATGATGAGAAACAATATTTACGGCATTAAAGTTTCAAATAATATAGATGGAACACAAGAGATTTAATATAGTTTGAGTTAATTACATATTTACAGAACTGATAACTTATTTCTATATATTGTAACCATATATATATGATGATTGGGCTATACTGGGTAAGCCAAAATTTCAATGATAAAAAAAAATGGGATGAGTTTCAGCCTAATAATTCTATGTTATGAATTTATAAAACTCAAAATAGTAGCTAAATACAATTCAGAAACAAGGAGACGTTTTATTGAGTCAGGATTATATTTTGAATGACAAATCTACTCTAATATCTTTATCTTTTTAATATTCAGTAATGTAGCCATGCATTAACGTTTTTAAAAAATGTAAATATTATTTCATTATTCTCAGAGCAAAGTAAATAAATTAGTAAATTAAGTACTATAACATGAAGCATGACTTTTGACAAATGATGTAGTCCTTAGAAGAAATAAAACAAAGTCATTTTTTATAAATAAAAAGAAATTAGTCCATATTTTATTAGTGTTAGTGTAAGAATAAACATGTTAAGAATAATAATAGCTATTTCATTATAAAAGCTTTCAAGATAACTCAAGAACATCACATTTAATTCATAAATGTTATCAGATATTTAAATATTTGGGTAAAAACTATACTATGTAAATAAATAATGTATTACTTTAGTTCATTGATAGTCAGATAATTGAAAGTAATAGGGATCCATTTCACTGGTGAATATTTACTATTTTTCCACTATATGCTTCGGTATTTTGGGCGGACTATCCACGCATCATTGTTATTCGTTGAAGTTCTGTTTTCTTTTCAAAATAACAGAAAAACTAAGAGGACTATGCATGCGTGAATACCACAATTGAGACTTTTTTCGTACTTTCTGTAGGTAGTTGCCATTTTTTTCTACGACAAAAAATAAAGTTTTTAGTAATTTTTTTCTGAGGAAGGTCAATTATTTTTATTAATTTTTTCTCAGTTTTTTAGATTACACAGAAAAAAAAATGATGCAAAGAAATTAATCGGCAGCTATGGATTCAGAAACAGATTCTTTCAGCCTCAACGAATTTGAAATTCCTAAACCATTTGATTCCGATGACAGTATTACATATAGCGATCTACAGGAATACTCACATCATCATCCAAAGGAAAAGAAGCAACCACTTTACCAGAAAAAAAGCAAAGAAAAAATACAAATGTTGTTCCAGACGATAGCAGTCCCATCAACTAGTGCTTCTAATATGCCTTCGAATGTTACTACAGAACAAGTTTGAAGTTTTTGACTGTGGGTGAGTATTCTATCTTAGATTTCTTTTATATGTTATGTGTGTAAAAATTATTGAAGAAATGAATAAATATGTCACTAAGGAGAAATATATGTGTGATTGGAAAAATGTGACAGAACGGGAATTGTCTGTCTTTTTTGGATGACATTGGGAATTTCATGTAAGGTCCCTGTATTATGATTGAAGGACATTTGGAGTAATGATCCTACAATATATTAGAATCCCATATTTTGCCAATATAATAAAAAAATTCCAAACAAAAAAGTGCAAAATTTGACCATATTTATAAAATTCGATCTACTATAGAAAAATGCAATGTTAATTTCAAAGCTGCATACCAGATGCACAGAGAGATTGCAGTTTTTATTGTTTTTGTTTTACTGATTACTTTTGCCAATTGATAAAACAAGATCTGGAATGATTTATCTTTTATCAATAATTTTATATTGAATAATATAAAATATTTAATATTTTGTATATTTATATTAGATAATATGAACAGGTATGCTTCTCTGGAAGACATAGACTGAAAGAGGTAGAATATAAACATTTTTTTATATATAAATATGTGCCTTTAGAACCTTTTTAGTAATCTTTGACTTCTCATATTCTAAATTTGCAACTTGTTTTCTGTATTGGCAATGATTATTCAGCATGATGATGTTATGAACAAGGTTGGTTTATCCAAAGTCTAAAATCAAAATAATTTATAGAGATAAGTAATAATATCTACACTTGTTTTATTATTTGTAAATTCTGATAGAATTCTAATTTTTTTTTTTTATCTTTTATTAGGGAGAACGTTTTTTTCTTCCAGACGCCTTGAACATTTTCAACTGTGGGCTGCAAGTTCTGAAGCTATGGATTATCTCAGGTAAGACATATTATATATGTTTTTAAAGATAATTTTGTGAGGAATACAAAGAAATTATCACTGAAGATGTAATTTGAATTTTACTTAACGATAAATTCCAAATTATGAACAAACAATAAAATAATAATTATTTCGGATATGAAAATTTCTTTTTTCCTTCTTTTTTATATAGTTATCACTATTTATCTTATGCTTATTGTTTTCCTTAGTTTTTCTAGTTTCTATCAATGTAATTTTTTTTGTTCTAACATTATTAAAACTGAAGTTATTGTGAAAATTGTGTCTCAGGTCAGTTTTTAAAAAAATTCAATATGGCGCATGACACTAAACTAGTTAAAGACATCTTAAATAACTAAAGATGAATATATACTAAGGAAATTCCTTTTTCTTTATTTAGTGGCAAAATGCTTAAATAAGACCAAAAGCATTACTATATCTATATAGATTTATACAATGCCTCAACTTTGTTAATACTTAATAGGGATTCAAGAAATAAACAATACAATAATTCTAAGATTTATTAAATCTGAAATGCATGCTTATAAAATGACTTTCCCTAAGTCCATGTGATTTTCACAGATAATACCATTACAAAATTATTTCACTTATGAACATATTCCCAAAGATTAAATGAATTATCATAAGCTATATAATATATATGTTAAAGATAATAAAATAATTTAATCATCTAGATCGTTTTTATCCATATGAGATAATATATATTTAAATTTAACATATTTTACTACTCAACAAGTATATATTTAAATATCAAATTTCATACTTGATCTATAAATTAGTTCTCTTTTTTCAATTGAGAATGTTAAAAAAATCAAAACACATAATAAGAATAAAAAATATATACAAATCTATTTAAATATTAATTATAAACCGGTTTGACCTTTCTTTTAATTTTCTGCCTTTTATTTTTATTTTTAAAAAAATCTTAAATAATCTTGACAGTCTATGTTTCATCTTCAAATTTGAAAGACTGGATCTTAAGATAGCTAATAAAATATTGCAGTTTTTCCTTGAAGACCCATCATCCAGCAGCGAAACGTTTATTTTTGGAATAATTATGACAAGCAAGTGGCAGAGATGGTCAACAGTTCTTGGACATGCATTGAAAGTTATGATACTTATCTCCTTCTCCAGAGATTCAGACAGATAGTTCTTTATTATAATTCTTTCTTCATGTTCATGTATACATTGGTGATAGTGATTTTCTGTCTAATAAGATTTGGTAGATAAAAATAGAAGTTTGATGAAACTCTGTACCGCTTAGTTTTCTTATTGATACATCATTGATAAATTATCTAACTTAAAAAATGAATTCCCTATTTTTTTAAATAATGAAAAAAAAAAGCAAAAATTAGCAAATAAACTTTTTACCAAATCAGAAGAAAGCATAAAAAGAATGACAGCTACTGTAATATGTTTTCGATCCTTTCTTGGGATTCTCTTTTTTGTTAAGTTAGCATTTGTACAGAAATTTATAAATATCTATCTTCACAACTGTTAACAATAAGTAAGATAACTTAAATTGAATAAACTTTAAAATATATTTAAAAAAATAAAAATACAGATTACAAATTCATTTTCTGCTTTCTTTACACACTCTTAGTTATATTTATCATTAACATTATTTTTAATAGCCAATTGATTTAATTAATTTACCTCTACTCCTTTATTTATTTATATTACATTCTTGTTATAGATATAAATAAAATACCAACTTTTGGTTAAATTAAAATAGTAATAACAATTTTATGTTTAAAATAAATGTAAATTATAGAGCATTCAAAAATATTTATATATTTAAAATAGATACTTATAAGAAATTATTAGACATTTATTCTTTAAGAACAAAGAAATCTTAAGTTAACTAAAATAACTTCCATCTTTACCTCCCTTTCTGTAAAAAAAAATTGTAACTATTTTAAGGATTAGCTGGCTAATCCTTACAATATATATATATGTATTAATTAAAAATCAATTCATACATCATGTGGCTTAACTTATTAAGCTTGTACTACAAAAGTAATATAATAAATGTGCTAATAGCTCTACACAAGTTTTTTCCGGTAAATGCCGGAAGAGAAAGCATTCAAAATATCTAACTAGAATTATCCCTAACCCCAAACTGTTTTCGAGCTGATGGCTCTCCTCAGTGAAGTGCTAGAATATTCAGACACTAGATCCAAAATACCAACTCAAGTGCAGTATTTATCTAATACTTAACTACTAAGTAGAAAATCTGAAATATTCAGACATCTATATGTCTCAAAATCCAGCTATTTAACTTAAATAGCCATATGGGTAAGAACAAAGTTCAGATACACCATATGTTAATAGCTTTAGCAATATAACATTACTAAGCTTCAAAAGCAAAACTATGATATGACTTTAAGTTTTAAGCCAATAAACATCACATGATCACCATTTCTTATGCTTGCTTGTTTTAATGACCTTAAGTTATTAAGCTTGTATTACAAATGTAGTATAATGAAGGTGCTAGTAGCACTACACAAGTTTTTCTGATAAATGCCAGAAGAAAAATTCTAGATACGGATTTTAAATGCTTTTTCTTCCAGCATTTATCGGAAAAACTTGTGTAGAGCTATTAGCAAGCTCATTATATTAATTTTGTAGTACAAGCTTAACAAGTTAAATCACATAATATATGATTTGATTTTTTTATTACTATTATAGTTTTGCTTTTGAAGCTTGGTGATGTTATATTGCTAAAGCTATTAATATTTGGTGTATTTAGTTCAGTCCCATATAGCTATTTAAGTTATAGCTGGATTAGAAAACATATATATATCTGAAAATATTTATTAGATAAAGGCTGCACTTGAGTTGGTATTTTGGATCTAGTATCTCCTTCAGTACAAAACTGGTTTGGGGATAGGGATAATTCTAGCGATTTTGAATGCTTTCCCATTCTAGTGATTTTGAATGCTTTCTCTTCTGGCAATTATTGGAAAGCTTGTGTAGAGCTATTAGCACAATCTTTATATTACTATTATATATATATTCTAATATTGTCATGGATAAATGAATTCATAGTATTATTTCTGGGAGCTGTTGTTTCAGTACAATAATAAGCACGTTCCTCAGAGCTTCTTCTTTCTCAAAGCATAAGAATGTGTGTGGTGAGATTTTAAATTATTTTTCCCTTGTTATTTTCTCCTCATTCTCAAATTCTATTGGTTGAAAAGTTTTAAAAAATATTTCCTCCTCCAATAGCTTTCTCCAAATGTTGTTAATTTTCTTTAACTCACACTTTTCAAATAAATAATACTATGAATTCATATATATATTGTAACCCTCTAAAGTGTGGTCAACTATGTAACGCAAGTGCACTTAGAATCGTAACCTCGGTCACTGGTCAATTTCCGTTACACGTTGTCAGCTATTAAGAGCTGTATCCAAAAGCATATTATGCTATATATTTTATGCACCAAAGACCACAACCAACATCTGGAGCAACTTACCACAGACCAAACCAATGATCTAACATAAACTTTTATGATTTAATTTGATCGCAGCCAGGGTGTACCGCGAAGACCTATCATAGTAGTATGATAAAATACAGTAAACAAATTATAAGTGCAATGTTATTATTTTACAAACCTTAATTTGCGATTTTTATTGTATGAGACCTGATGGCCGAACATGTACAAGATGGCATAATTTGTGGAACTATAGAAGATTATGAAATTTTAAACCATCTATATGATTTCTAATTACAAATGCTAGTCCAGGTAAAGCTTTGCAATAAATAAACATAAATACTTGGGTTCTTTTTATAGTTTAACTATATCACTGAGACTCTTTTTATACTGACAAATGACAATTTAAAATGTTAAATAAATATATTCAATCATATCATTATTTGATAAATCTGTTTACAGGTTTACCAATCAATTTGTATTGTATACTAGAATCAACTACGCAAAGCCAAAATGATGGAAAAGGTAAATGGGATTTTATTGTACCCCCCACATCATAAACTACCAAAGACTAAAAGCATCCAAATGTTTTTTCAAAATATCACTAAACTCTTATATCATGTTGACTATAGTATGTACTTCAATGTATGCTCTATCCAAGGCTTATGATTTCTGATTCTAAGAATGACACATAGCAACGGCACAGTAAGTTTAATTATAAATCAACGTTTATTTACAAATTTATGAATAATAAGTAATTAATTCCAATGTTATGATTAAAGACATAAATAAACAAATAAAATAAATAAATTATAATTCCATCGACTTTCTTCAATAACATATCATAGGTACGGTTTTAAAAACCTAATCATACCTTATTTCAATTTGATGTAATGAATCTTGAGCAAATTATACTAAATTCAACATCAACTCATGAAGCATTTAACATCATTTCCAGATTCAATAAATCCATACCGTAAAATTATAATAATATAATAAATAATATTATATCTGTAGGATTTAGCTATAATGCAATCATTAAATAAAATGAAAATTTAAACTTACACTCCGGTAAATAATAATCAACCAACAGTTAAGAATGTCCTGCTACAATTTGACGATCTAACTTATGAACTATACTTAAAATGGAAGAAGATGATTTAGCAGATTAACTAAAATACTTTGCCCAACTTATATCTATGAAGTAAAACATATTCCTGTGGATGCGTTCATCTACACATAGGAATTAAATAATACTAAACGCTTTGTGGATTGATACACCATCATAAAGTAATACGTATAATTACACAATTCCGCGGATTAACCACCAGCGCTGGAATGAGTGTAAAATACAAAAATGGCAATTAAAAAATCTGCGGATTAACCACCGGCACAGATTAATGCCTTTCAACATTATAAAACAACCTTACTATTTACTTCACATTAAAGTGCAAAATCATCCTCCTCAGTTACTCTGATCATTCGGAAAACACTAACACTTTAGCAAATGTGGGTTCTTGCATAATAAAATGTTACACTAATCAGGACAACTAATGTACTAACGTATCTTGCTTAAAATAAAACATGTGTAATGCAATATAAGTAATATTAGCATAGGAATATAAATCTGGAAAGACTCACAAAATACCTCACAAAGATTGATACCTCTCATGAATTCATTTTAGTACTTTTCAAGCTTTTTCGCAAGCGCTATTCTTTTGAATAAGTATTTTATTCAACCCCTATTAGTTTAAACTTAATAAAATATAACTTATGAACTTCACATGCAAGTTCATATAACGATAAAATTAAAGTAATGAATTATTCATCAAATACATAAAATCTAATGGGTGTGTGTGTGATATAAATTAAATGTATAGCATTTTATAGTCCAATACATGAATTTTAGCAGGTGTGTGTGTCACAAATTAGATTGTATAGCATTTTATAACTACAAATACGATCCGTGAAATCCATGTACGATGTGTCGAACAATAAATGTACGAAGTAATAGCTATAATTATCGTTGAATTTCCTACATGTAATTTTATCCATTTGTGTTAGTTATTATAATCACTATTAGATTAACGATTTTACGTGGCTCCATAAACATGAAACAATTTCAAAAACATGACTCGCAGAATTTAAATGAAAATGTTTTTCATAAGTTATTAATCTCTACATTTCTCTATTAAAATGTTCCAAGTTTATCACATCCATGCTAAATATTTATTTATCCACGCTTAAATCTAGGAATAATAATTACAGCAATTAATTCAATCATTCCAAACCGATGATAAAATTAGAAAATAGCTTTGATCAATTATTTGAAGACTGTTTATTATCCAAATGGCAAACAAATTAACTAGCAAATATATTCCTGGCATTATAAAGTTAAATATCAATCAATGCTATATTTTTATTAGAATTAGAAACGGAAATATTAAACTATATTGATAACTTTAACATTTTACTTTAATTTAAACTTCTTCTTTTTTAGAAAGCAAATTTTCATATTTATAAAACTTCTGTAATTAAAATACTTATTTAATTTTTCCAAATTGTAGAACAATAAACATTTTAAAACATACCAAACTCTTGCACTTAATTCTTTTAAACTGGGAAGCTCCGACATTTTAAATGTAATATTGGGAAATTATTACCGGTGATTTGATCCACTTGGCCAGCCGACTTGAACAGACTTTTAAATTTAGCAATTCATCTTATAATTAAATACCACGATATTATTTTTACGTTTATAGAAAATTTGTAGTAATCCGTTTACTTGTTAACTATTTTAAAATAAGCCTATCAAATTTACACCATTTGCCTTTTTACCATTCTCTTTTCTTTCTCTCCCTCCAAAAGCAAAACTAACAGACGATCTCTCTTAAATTCGCGCTCTTTTCTTTTTATACATTGAGACGCATACGTAATTACTGTATTTATTTTTAATAATTTATTTTAATTGAACAAATGGTTTTTTTTTTTTTTAATTCAATAGAAATAATTTTTAAGATCATTTTAAACAAATAAAAATAAAATATCATTTTTAATATTTTACCAAATTTAATGTGTTGTCAAAATTTTTGAAAAGTTAAACATTATAATATGAATTAGTATATGGAACGAAGCAAATTCAAATTTATTAAAATAATGTAAGAGAGTAATCTGTTCAAAGTGCAAATCAAGCCAATCAAATCACCAAAGAAGACAGAGAAATTTTTTATACTAGTTACATCAATGATTATATTTTATGCTAAAATATATGGTTACAATATAAACAGGTGTTGAATAAAAGAATTGGGTCTTTTAGTCAGAGACCTTTAATGAACAAATACTAGCACAGATCTAAAGTTTATGCCAGTGTAGTATTTTTTTTTCCAATTATGAATAGAAGTTTAAAAAGATGTCAAAGAATGTTTGATGAAAAGTTGACATTGAAACAGTAAGAATCGTATTCGAATCTTAAGTTTCACCTTTTTCTGTCGTCTCTCACTGACCGGTCTATCCCGCCCAAATTTAAACTTTTTGATATCGAATTGTGTGTGTAACAATATTAAAAATGTATAAATATATGTAGAATTCAGCATAAACACGCACACATTTCGATCTCAAATTAAATGCAATAAATAGGGATAAAATAATATAATTTAGATTTCTTTTAGTTATATAATTTTGTATAATTTTAATCATTTATTTTGGATTATAAAGTTCGTATTTATTGCTTTGTTTAAATTTCATTTAATAATAATTCTAAAAAAAAAATATCTGATGTAATATTTAATTAAAAGTTAAAATAATCTTATGTTCCCTTTTTGTTTTTGAAATTTAAAAGCATCGGTCAGTGATAGATAATAGATTAATTAAAGAAAAATTCCCCAAAATTAATTAGTAAATGTAAAATGTAAACAGTAGAACGGCAGCTTTCTTTAATTAAAAACCAACAAAATGCATTGATTATCCTCAGGGCAGATTAAATAGAACCTAAAAATATCTTAACAAAAATGTGAAAGATCAAGATAAAAAAAGAGGCCATCTTAGACTTGCTGGAGACATTCACTTAAACTTTAGCTTTGCTCTCGATCACTGAGAGTCTCCAAAAATAATAAAAATAATTTGTTCCTGCCAAGGTATGACCGAATAAAGCACCTAGATTATTCTCCATCGGGAGATGGCCTATCGGATGCTGAACTTTCATTGCCCGTCATAAATTCACCATGAAGATCTGCTGCCTGAAATGAATGAGAAAGCTGCTGCTGCCATGAAATTAAATGAATATCTAAATACAAGAAAGACTTGCCACTCATGAACTTTTTGCTGCTAAATTAATGGAATCAGAAAACTTCTTATAAAACAGGTACCTGTCTGTGTTCAAACTCTAGAGTACTCTAATAATATGCTATAGCTCTTCTTCATAATACTTATCTAAATTATAAAATGTAAAAACTACCATATGTATAGCCTAAACTGAATAATTAACTTAATGTGCAAAATTTCTCTACTAATCTAGCTTACCTCATTCTATCTTGGGTGCGTATTTCTATAATCTACATTTCTATCTATAGTTATTATTTAATTATTGCATGCTCATAATTATTTCGATTTTCAAAGTTTAAATCTATGATCGCTTGGAACAGTGAATGCGTGTCAAATTTTCATTAATATTTGCTTTCATAACTAACTTAACTTTCATATAAATCGACACACATTCAATGCTTCATTTATTGTGATGCAGGGGTCTACAACTTCGCAAATGGCTGGCATATTAGTTGTAATAACTCCCAGTTTAGATATGTTTTGTATATATTAAATCTTAATGAATAATTCCATCAAATTACATTTCTTTGAGAGTCGCCAACGTTCTTTAGTAAATGTTGATAATGTAGGGCCTAGTTAGAAATCTATTTTAAATCTCATCATAATCGTTTATACAGTATACATGCGCTATGTTTTAGAGACGCGATGACCCATTCTGCCGTGAAATTTCCGGATTCTTCAGGGTTGAAATTAACCCCAGTCGTCCTACACAAGCGGGCATAATGGGTGCTCCCGTAGGACTTGACAATGTCATGCAGCCAGCCGGCAAAACTGCGACACGGACCGCTTGTCCCTGGTTATGCTTATGTGACACCTTACTTTGTCGGGCCGATGGCAGAGACCAGCTCGACATTCTTATAAACTCATTCACGACATTGCAGTTTCGATATACTGCCATTCCATATCGCCTTTCTAAAGCGTACCACGTGTTCCTTTACTTAATTTTATTATTCTATATGTCACTCCGCCTCTGCATTATCTTCATAAATCACTCTCAAATAAATGTTTGCCCTTAGTTATAAATAAATATTTTAATTAAATAAATATATGTCTGCCATTACTCTTATAACGCATACTTTAGACTCTTGCATTGCAAAGATATAAATCCCTCCAGGCATGCATTAGAAATACTCACTCGAGAATTTTAGGTAGCTAGATTACGCCTTCAAATAAATGTGAATTCCTTTTGTAAACATTTCAGTATCGGAAATACCGCTACTGAAATTCTCAATATAAAATAATGTCTAAATAAATAAATGTATTCTTTAAAATATAATCATGTCGCAAATTCCGCTACTGAAGCTTTGAATCCCTAAATATTATTAATAAATGTTTTATTAAAATGTATTAATAAATAATTTTAAACTATAAGTCTGCAGTTACGTTTCATTTATTCGATACCCATTCTATATAATATTTCCTCGATTATGTAAATATGAATGTTTAATTAATATTAGTTTGATTATTGGCTAACTCGAGAATAAAATCATGAGTCTCTTGCATATCCCTGACCACCGTGCCTAAGGAAATATTTACTAATGTCGCATCAGATGCGTTGTTTCGTGGATTGTATTGTGGAACTGATAAACTATGTGCGAACTCAGTACCACGGGTGGCTTCGCTACTCGATGGTGCTGCTGTTCTGTATGGTGGTCAAATTCTGCACTATGTTTACGAGTCACACGTTTTCTGACCGTTACAACATCAAGTTTATAAGCCTGTGAAAATTTAAATATTTAAAAAGAATCAAGTTTTTGGTACTTCATTATATAGAATAAAATTGATGAATCTCTTAATGTTTAAATATTAACAGGCCCAAAAGAATTTATTATATTTATGAAATTGCTGGAATTCTAGAACTAACTCTACTGAAAACAATCAACGACATTTCAAAAAATTGTGAATTAAAAATTACAGAAGAACTAATCACTGTTAGGGAATACAATTACAAATAATAATCAAAATTATAAACTTGTAAGTAAAATATTAGTGCCTGTACAAAGTCATAGCTTTATGCTTTGAATATGATGATGTCAAAATAGTGGTATTATGAATATAATTAATTATCATATTTAAAAAGATATTGGAAAAATTGTAATTTACATCTTTTGAACAAGTGGATGAATATATGCCTCATAATTGCTTGGAAGAAGTACATTGACTAGACTGCTTTTTTTTTTAATTGTAAAAATATGGTACAGGAACTATTATGTTATGGTATTTTATTGATCAAATGTTTAAACTATTTGACAATGTTGAGGAACCAAATAGTTGTCATAGTGCATGCATTAATTTCAATAATATATCAGTTTACAAAATATTAACCTTGGATAGAATCTGTAGATTCAAATGGTCTTTATTAATCATTTGATTAAAATATTATTAAGTTGTTTTTTTTTTTAGAATAATTAGAGGGGCGTTAGTATATTTCACTAATAATTTAAAGATTTTAGCTGCTAATTTGTTCATTATCTGTATGAATACTATATATATTGCAGTATTTTCTTTTATTATTCTGCATTAAGTTATTAATCATGAATAACTGTTACCGATCTCTTTTCAGTACAATAATTGAATCAACTTTGACATTTGTATATAGATTAATAATTTATTTTTCATGCTTCCTTTTTTTTAAACTTGATTATTGAATTCCAGATGATAACTGATTTAAGTCAGACTCTTCTTCTTCTTCATCATCATCATCATCATCATTACATTTCAAAAGGCACTTTATTAACTCAAAGAAACTTTACATTGTTTACATGTTTTACATTGTGTTACATTGAATTATTTACATATATTAATTTGCTCCAGAAATGGATGTTTCAATTGAAAAAAAAATTGTCCATTATTAGTTAGTTCAAGTGAGAACATAGTTCCTTGTCTTTATGTTGTGTGCAGTTTCTTCCAATTATAAACCACTGTAATTGTGCATGGTCCAATTTTAATTGATTGCTCATTATTTCTTGCATATCACTATAGTTCATTATAATGTCTCTTTTTAATTAAATTGATAAAATGTTTGTGAATTTCGCTGATATTGGTTTAACTGAGAGTATAATATACTTACAACATTGATGACTGTTTTAACAGAGACCAAGTTGCTTCATATAAAAGCGGACAGATAATTAGCCTATCTCTATTTTGAATGCATGCTAATTTGTTTTTAAATGTAGACGGGTGGTGTCTGGTATTTTTTCCAATCAAGAAAGTGCATCTGGTGCACCAGAATGCATATAAGATGAATGTGGCCACTCTAATGCTGGGTATTGATCTCTCCCGGAATGCACCAAGTATTTGATTAATCGTAATACCAGGCTTTTTGTATGCATTACACATAATCTGTCTTGTTTGGTTTAGAGCCAAACACTGGTATATAAGGTGGTGTAGTGTCTCTGCTCGGTCACACAGTCCACAGAAGGGATCAATGGATAGATATAGAAAATGTATTGTTGGCATCGCAACTAGATTCATTTTGATTATGAAGTCAAAATATTTGGGCTCAAGCGCCCATTTTTTAAATTCCTTGAGAAATTTTTTGTTGTTAATTTCTAACATAGGAAAGGAATCACTCGCATCAGTTTGAGTGTTAACTAAATCATAAATTTCCCAGTATGAATATTTATTTAGAAACTGATCTGGATTATGTACAGTGGTTTTGTATTAATAGATAATGGTAGCAAAGAATAATTTTTTTGGAGGCGGCCTATCTGTTGGAGTGACCTCGACCAAGTGTTTAAGTCTAGGGAATTTTGCAATTGTGGTGACTATTAGGTTTCTCAGCTTTTGTAATTGGAAGATGTTAATGCTATGCAAGCCAAGACCATTTTTGATAAGGGGTTTGTTGAGATTTTTAGATGAGATCGCTACAGTTTTTTTAGACCAGAGTAGCTTATTATATATGGTTTTAATTTTTGCTATATATGCTTTTGAGAGAGAAACAACTGGCACATAATAAACTATTTTTGTTGTAATAAGCTGATTAATTAGCTGTACTTTTGCATATAGTGACATATATGTTTTGGATAAAGAGTCTACTATTCTTTCAGCTTCTTCTTTCAGCCTATTTTGAATGTGACATCTCATTCCCGTGATTCCCATACGAAATGGGAACCCAAGGAAAGGGACTGGCTTTGAGTTGTAGTTTGATTCACATTGCTTTCCAGTGAATAGCGTCCAAGCTGTAATTTTTTCGGGATTAAACTTTAATTTATATTTTTGTGAATATTCTTGCAGTATCTTTTGTAGTTGTGGTATTTGTTTTTTGGATGTCAGGAAGACAGTGACTTCATCCATGTATGCAAGGCATGCAGTTTGCTGTGCTGTGCCAGGTATCTCAATTCCACCAAAAGTCTGCTGTATGCTATTAATGAGGGGATTAATGTATAATATAAACAGCAATGAGCTAAGAGGGGACCTTTGGGATATTGACTGAGTTTGGGGTGAATGATGGGGAGTTTTTTCCATTTAGTGTTACATGAATCTCTCTATTTAAAAGTAGGTTAGCTATTAGGTATAAGTGTGTTCTAGGGATTTGAGTGTTTTCAAGCATTTCTAATAGTGTAGATATGTTTACCGAATCAAAGGCAGCTTCAATATCAAGCTGTACCACTATGGGAGCATATTTTTTTCTCTGTCTGACTGTTGTTAGAATTGCTTTAAATAACAAGGCTGCCTCTGTTGTTGAAGAGCCTTTCTTTGCATACTGTGCTTCAGAAATGAGTGGTAATATGTATGGTTCAATTTCATCTTTAATGATTTTTTTGATGATCTTGATAGGCAATGGTCCCATAGATATTGGTCTAAGGTCAGTAGTTAGTGGAATGATTGTTTTATTTTTATTATATGGCACTATGGCAAGTGTGTAGACCCCTCAAGGGTCATAATTTTCTGTGTTAAATAGTTAGCTAAACAACTTAAATATTTTGCTGTAAATTTGCTTAGATGTTTTAATATAAATAGTGGGATTCCAGGACTTCCCGGGTAATAAGCATCTGGAATACTATTGAGTTTAGCCGTGAAAAAATCTGTAGCAAATGGGGTTTCAGTCTCAGGAGGGCCAAACATATCATGTGTTATTGTAGGTGATTCCTGTGTTTGTAACTTTTTTTTTGAAAAATTCAAAGATGGGCATAATCATATTTTGGCTTGCACATGTTGCATTATCTGCATTTATTGCCATTGGCACCTTTATATTCGGCTTGTTTCCAAGCGCCCACCTTATGTAATCTCTGGTCCAAGTATGAGGTTTGAGAAGGCATGTTTTACTTTTTTTTATTTTTAGCTTTTTAAGTGCATCACAAGCATTATTGTATGCATGCGTAAGCTTAAATATGTACTGCTGTGTGTAGTGTGATGGATTATCTTGATTATCCGCTAATGTAACTGGTCTGCTAGAGATAGAAGTTTTGATGTTGGAGGTTGCTTCATGGCTAAATGGTTGATGTTAAATGACAGTATACCAATAAATGCAAGATATTGTTGTACTGGGTCAAGGTTCATATCTTTAATTTTATTTAGCATTATATATGTCTCAGAAAAAATGAATTCCTTGGTTGCTGTAGGGAGTAGAATTCGTATTGTTCTTGTGAATGGATGTGTTGATGTTTGGATCTGATCAAAATTGATTGTAATTATTTGCGCTGAATGATCTGAGAAGGCTGCAGGAGTTAATTTGATTGTAATTAGGTGGTGGAGTATTGGGGAATAAAAACTAAGATCAATTAGTGAACAGAAATGGCATCATTTGGCAAAAATCCTTGGCCACTTATTAATGGTGTGGCTATTTTATGAAGCCAACATTGTGTGAAATCTTGGTATGTTGTATTGAAATCTCCAATTAATACAGATGGATTTGCTGTGGTAGCTAGCCTTAAATTTATGTTTGCAATTATGGTGTCTATCTTGTTGTTTGGAAGGGCATGTAGACAAAAACTATATTAATTGTTATGCTTTTATGACTGAAAGTTGCAATCAACAAGTTCATATCTATATGAATAATTTTAAATGTTGTGATGGGTGAATTTCTGGCGATTAGGAGACCAGTTCCAGCTGAGGGAGATGAAGAGTCCCTTGAGCTTGCACAAAATCCCTCTCCAGACAAACATTTAGCAGGGTCAGTCTGAGATCCAGCATAAATTTTTGTCTCAAACAAACCCATTATGTGTGGTCGTATATCTTTGATCCAGTATCTTAGTTTGTTAATTTTTGAGGTCAAATTTAAACCTCTATCATTGATTGCTGCAATCTTAATTTTCATTAAGGCTGTGTATAAGTTCACCCTCAGAATTCAGACTTGCTATTGATGTTTGCTCCCATGCATCTTCATATTGTGCCTCGAATTCTTCATCTGTTGGTTCCTTTGTTTCAGATGTGTAGCCAGTGTAACTGTGGCTGCATTCTAGTGTTTTTGTTTTTTGGGGCCCTCTGTTTCTTTTTGATGGGCGGCCTGGCTTTCTTCTCTGGTCTACATTGGCTTGAGCACTTTGTGGTAATTTTGGGGGTGGTGGCTAGCATAATCTCTGTTGCAGTTTTATTTTTTGCTCTTGTTGTCTGTTTTGATATAGATATATTTTCAATAGTACTGTTTAATGAGTTTTCTTGGTTTTTCAGTGATTTTCTCTTATCAATGTTTTTATTGATTTGAATTACGTTTGGGGCAGTTGTTTCTGACGTGTCCTCCTGAGTCTTTTGCTTTCTTACTTCTTTCTTGGCTGGGGTTTGAATCTTAATTGAAATGTCTGTATCATCAGCTGCTTTTGATGTATGATCGGTTCTTTTGTTATGGAGTTGTGTATGTGTTGATAATTTCTGATTATTGTTGTCTTCCTTGTTGTCTACCTTCTTTGTTTGATTAATAGCCTCTTGATCTTGGCTTTGTTGATCTTCTATGTTAGGTTGGTTTTCGTGATTTTTTTTTGTGTTGCAGCTAATTGCTAGGTGCCCACGCTCTCCACACGCAAAGCATTTTGGTCTTAACCCTTTTATATAGATGGTGAGTATGGCATCTTGGTCCACTATCTGGGTCGGGATATCTTCCGGGTTTATGTTGTTTTCTAGCTTTATTTTAAATTGGAAATTGTTGCTGAAAACTGGGATAGGGGTGTCTGATAAATACATTTGTTTAATATATATAGCTTTTCCGAATGGATTCATTAGTTTCTGAAAGTCCTGTATATTGTAACCAAAATAAGCATTTTTTATTATTCCAGTA
Organism: Epiperipatus broadwayi; assembly: GCA_028023455.1. Lineage (NCBI taxonomy): Eukaryota > Metazoa > Onychophora > Udeonychophora > Euonychophora > Peripatidae > Epiperipatus > Epiperipatus broadwayi. The sequence continues at coordinate 8,139,121 of JAQFVV010006232.1, forward strand.
CAATAATTTTGTAGATTTTGATCTATATATACAATTGCATAGTTATCTAATGTTTTAATTTGATTTTGGAATCTTGACCGTTGGTGTTCATCGAAAAATTGAATAGCAATGTAACGAAAGTTAGGATGTTCTCCAATCATAGAAATCGTATCCCACATCGCTTTTTTCGTTAACTCTTCATATAAGAGCTCTCTGGGGAATTTGTATAGAGATAAGTTGTTATCTGTGACGGCTAATACTATAGATTTAGAAGAAAACATTTTTTTTAAATGTTGCAAAAAGTTTTTTAGGGATTGTACAATTGAAATTAACATTAATTTCTTGCAACTCATTCTGACTCAATATTGCTGGGGTGGGGGGAGGCTTTTTGTTATTATTTTCCGTTAGATGTAAACTATTTATGTCAGCCTGATTCAGTTTTCTAAATCTAGAAGCCTGTGGCAGGGCCAAAGTTTTTTCAGGGCCCTGTATCTGCTTATTTATTTCTGCAACCTTCGCATACGTCTTTGCGCTAGTGGTAGAAATCTTTCTACTGCCATTAGAGTCGTTGCAAAATTTTTCTCCGTCTTTCAGACCTGATGCCATGTTGTTTAAGATTTTTTTTATTGATTTTATGTCAAAAGTGAAAAAAATCATCCAATTTACATTTTAGTGAAAACAAACCCAGTTCACCTTTTCCAGTTAGAGTTTTTATGATAAAAAATATAATTTCTAATAAAAACAAATCTCCTATCTTATTTATTAGAAACAGACATTTTATGAACGTAGTTATTCACTAGCAAAAGATATTTTATGAACGTAGTCATAGAATTTTTGCACTTCTTTATTTTATAACAAGTTTTCTCTTTTTTTTTGAAATATTCTTATCTTATATGAATCATTTTACTTTAAATTACTCATTTTTAACATTTTTTGGAAAAGAACTTATTTTTTACTTTATTTTAAAAGAAACATAATGACTGTATGCTCTCCTATTATTATTATTATTAACATCGAACTTGAAAATATATATAATAATTAAATTTTTTGATCGGGTAACTACATGTAAAAGATTATCTTCTTTTATAATATGCTTTGACTTCTTTTTTTTTTTTTTTGTCTCTTTCTTAAACAAAGTTGTATGTGTATTGATTTTTTTTCTTCCAAGTTTTTGAAACACGTTAATATTTTCATCAAATATTGTTACATTTATTTTTCTTGTAGAAATATTTTTTTTCCTTTTTCTTTTATCTAGCATTTTATTGACTGAACTGATGATAATGCAAGCTTTTACTTAGTGAATAATCTTGATATTGAATGTTAATAATGCCTTGAGTTTTATGGTGATGCCATCACAATTTATTCTTTGCATATTATTTTTTGATCTTTATTTATAATCTTTCTTAATTATTATTATTTTTAAATTTTTCTGTGATTTTAAATGCCACTGTCCATTTTTAAAATATATTTATATTATATGTTGTTATTATATATCAAAAATAGAATAGTTTATTGCTGTAAGAAATTAGAGAACGGAAAAGACAATTAAAGTTATCCAAGAACTTTTAGCCCAGAATTATTCATTTTCCCACTACATTAAACTATGCAGAATTTATTAATATTCTCACTAAATATGTTAGATGCTGATTTAATATGACTGTCAAAGACCATAGTTAGCAGATAGTGAAATAATATTATGATTAGTTATCATATAATTAATTGTTTGGGGGGTAATCTGATGTTTGGGCACCAAAAATAAGTTTGTCTTGAAATCATCACTCTGTAACTGCACTAAACTATACAGGGCAAACAATCAATAAACAGTAAACACATCAAGATTAATTTTTGCTGCCTTTTAAGATTTAATGTGAGCTCATCAGAGGATAAGTTGTTTTTAATAACAGGCGATTTTTATAAGTTATCTTTCACATTTTTTTTGTTTCTCATTTCAACCTACTGATCAATTTCTTTAGTTGATAAAAATCTCCATTTATCACAACAATGTCATGTTATTAATCACTAACTATGCTGATGAAATTTTGTGTTTGTGCAATCACATTTCTATCTTTTACTTGTTTGTGTATATGCTAGTATTTATGAATATGCAAGTATTCAGAGTCTTTGATTTTGGAAAAAAAAAATGTTTATATTAAATTTGACAGATTGAGTATGCAATAAATAATGAATGTGTTTAAACTAAATTTGGAGCAGAATATTCTTTGAGAAATGATTATATGTATGTCAAGCCATATTCATCGGCCTCCACAAGATTGAACAACATAGAAAAAGTGGCCTAATTATGCCTTTTGTAATATTTTGCTAGCTAGCTATACTTGGAAGATTGCTCATTTAAGCAATAGAAATAATTGTAAGTTATGTTACTGGTTGCAAAGTAGGAAATAGATAATAAATATAGATATTTCAGTTGTTTTTTTCCATGGCCTTAAAGTAGGACAGGATTTGTATTTAAGGGATTGACAAACTTTAAAACTGACTTAACTGTTTTTGGTAAAACTCATATTGCAGAAGAAGTTGAACTGATACAAAATTATATATATATATTATAACGATCCGGGGTAAATAGGAGACAATGTATCTACAATACAGGGTGCCACTAGGCATTTGAACCTAGAAAAATTTCTAAAGTAGGCAGATACGTAAGTTTAAAAAAAAAATTATTTTTATTTTATATATTTTGATTCCGGTCGTTAGCCCATTGTCACTAGCTCAGTGGAATAGCAGAGATTTATATTTTATAAAATCTTATCTAATAATATTTCATTTAAAAAAAAGGAATAAAATAAGCTACTGCCAGTAATTAACATACAAACATTTATTTATGCACATATATATAAAATTTAGCATTATTATTTTAGTATGTTTACTTTAGCATTTAACTACATTTTTAACTTTGATTTTAGATTTTAATTTAGATTTTAATTTTTATAAGTTCGCACAGATGGATTTATAAAAGTTTGTTTTATAATGTTGAGTATAGATTGGTTACATAGATTACACGGTTAAAACCATTTCAAAATAAACGATCAAAATATAAAGTCATTGGTGGAATTGCAGAGGGAAATTTATAAGAAACCCAATGGCATTCATCATAAGATGCCACATTGACACCAATAACTTAAAAGACATCCGAATAAATACATTTTAGATACTCACTGTAAGGTATCATTATTTACCAAATGTCTATATATTTTGATCAAATATGAAAACCAAAAACATAATTAACCAATAATGAATCGGTGCAAGCGTCTATACCCAACTTAAATTTAATGCATTTTTATTTAGAGTGTCAAGTATGAATATACTACATAGATTTGCATTTGAAAAGAAAACATTCAATCCCTTATTTAACCTTAGGCTAAAAGTTCGCAGCTAAACCAACGTTAATCCATCTGATATATCAATGTATTCAATATAACACAAATACGGCAGCACAAAATAGGTTAAGAGAAGAAATTGACTCTCGCCAGATAGGAATACTACATTTATCTGATGATAAGAGCAATAAAAAAACTCCATAGGAAGGAATTGCGGTCTCGTCTTATAATTCCTTCCGTAGGCAAAACGAGGGTGTGCGGCGTATAATAACGATTCTGCCCATAGCGAATCTTGTACTACATCTACTAATTACACCAATATATCCAATCCATTCACCTAATTTAACTACGAAACAAATAACCCAAGATTACCCTCCCCTCATATAACTTTACAAATCTATATAGCCATTCATGCCCGACTTAAGTTTAACATTTATACAATTTAGTCTAACGAAAAACAAAAATCATAATAAAAACTTAAAAGAACAAAAAAATAAATAAATGGAAATAATTTTGCAAAAGAAATACATTCTCTAAAAATAATTACTGACTAATTTAGTTTGGTCAGATAGGATTCTATTTCTATAAATTAAATATTGGGAAAGTTTATATTTTAGAGTTCTTAGTGTTTTCAAATTAATATTCATTTAAGTTCTAACGTGCTTACGGTTTTAGAAATGTTCATTAGTTATACTTCTTACTGTTTTAGAAAAGTTCATCATTAACAGTTGCTTGCCGTTTGAAATCCAGCATTAAATTCCCCCCATGATCCTGTGGTCCTCAATATAAGAAAAGCGATGTTTCATTTTCCTTTTTTTTATAACAACTGAAGGAATTGAAAGTGTGTCTTTCAATCGCTTCACCTCCAACTCTCCAACTTAACACATCTCCGTCTTCTCTTAAATTTTCTTTACTCATCTCCAAATTTATTTCCAACTTTTTCTTTTATATGTAACTTTCAGATCCAATGGACGTTACGCTTCGTCTCATAATAAAGTTTCTAACTTTAAACTTTTACTCGATACAACTGTCACGTCAAGCAAGAAGCAAACATAGACTCACAAATTAAGTCTATATTCCTGATCGAACATGGAAATTACAAATGTAATATTCCAGTATTATTTTTCCCAATCAGACCTGCTCCTTGGCTGCTGGATACTTTACTCATAAGAATGATTCAAAGAAACAATCCAGCACTTGAAATATTTATAAAATTTTCGAGATTTAATATTACTGTACTAGATTGACACGTGTACCTTTTACTAGAATTAATGTCAACTGAATATTTAATAAACCCTACGGTATATCATTCTAATTAGTATGGTGGAGAAAGAAAGACGAGACGCAAAGAGCTATTCATAAATAAATACCATTTAATACAATACATTCAATACACATTAAAATATAATATTTAACATAAAACAAGAAATCATTAAAAAAACACAGATTATATTTAATTTAACCATTCACACTAAATAATAATTGTTCTTAATTTATATGTAGCTATTCTAGAGCTTAGAGTCCTTTTCTCACTGTATTATTTGTTATAGAAAACTACTAATTATTTGTTCACTAAGATTTACATTTTGCAATTGCATTATAATTTCTTTTGGCCATTTTAAGAAAGTGTGTGCATGCATGATATATTTAAAGTTTAATTACCTAGGTTTTCTGGACTTGAACAACTAAATGATTAACCATCATGTGGATTACTCCACTTCTTTTGGAGAGATGGTAGTTCTTGGGATCCGGCTCAGATTCCTTCATGCAGCTTACTTATCGTATTATTTGTGGCTTCAATGACAGGGGAGGTGAACCATCAGGCAGGCACTATCTCTGCTGTTACTTCATTGGGGAGATAACATTACACCCGAGGCAGGGGTGGATCAACTGGCATCCATTTGTAGCCCCTTACCCCTGCATTCTCGATGCTTCAAATTCTTGGTCCGTTTTGTTCATATATAAAAAAAAACAGCTCACAAACTAATCTGCGCCTTTCAGCTCAGCAGACTCAAGAAGAACTCTAACATCATTTCCATTTATTTATTTATTTTGTTCATTGAAGTTTTATTATGATTTTTGTTTTTCATTAAATTAAATTATATAAATGTTAAACTTAAGTCGGGCGTGAATGGCTATATAGATTTGTAAAGTTATATTAGGGGAGGGTAATCTTAGGTTATTTGTTTCATAGTTGAATTGGGTCAATGTATTGGATATATTGATATAATTAGTAGATGTAATACGAGTTTCACTACATGCAGAATCGCTGTTTACGCGCACACTTCCTTTTTGCCTATGGAATGCGATAGTAAGTCGGCAAAATGACCGCAGTCCTTTCCTATGGAGTTTTTTTTATTGCACTTCTTGTCAGATAGATGTAGTATTCCTATCTGACGAGAGGCAATTTCTTCTCTTAACCTTTTGTGCTGCTGTATTCGTGTTACATTGAATGCATCGATATATCAGATGGATTGACGTTGTTTTGACTGCGAACTTTTGGCCTAAGATTAAATAAGGATAGAATATTTTCTTTTCAAATGCAAATCTATGTAGTCTATTCATACTCGACACTCTAAATAAAAATGCATTAAATTTAAGTTGGGTATGGACATTGCATGGATTCGTTAGCGGTTAATTATGTTGTGGTTTTCATATTCAGTTAGAATATATAAATCATCGATGTCAATGCGGCATCTTCTGATGAATGCCATTGGGTTTCTTGTATTCCCTCTGCAATTGACGTTATCGATGACTTTGTATTTTGATCGGTTATGTTTATTTTGAAATGTTTTTAACTGTGGAATCTATGCAGCCGATCTATACTCAACATTATAAAACAAACTTTTATAAATACATCTGTGCGAACTTATAAAAATTAAAATGTAAATTAAAATCTAAAATAAAATTAAATGCTAAAGTAAACATACTAAAATAATAATGCTAAATTTTATATATATGTTTGTAAATAAATGTTTGTGTGTATAATTACTGGCAGTGGCTTATTTTATTCTTTTTTATATATTCTTAGATAAGAATTTATTATAAAATATAAATCTCTGCTATTCCATTGAGCTAGTGACAATGGGCTAACGACCGGAATCAAAATATATAAAAAAAAAATTTTTTTTTTGACTTACGTATCTGCCTATTTTATAAATTTTCTAGGTTCAAATGCCTAGTGGCGCCCTGTATTGTAGATACGTTAAGTCCCTATTCTCCGGATCGTTATAATATATATATATTTGTTTACAATTTTTGTATCAATGTAAGGAGACTGCATGATATTGAATTAATCATGCACTCTAAGTTCTTGATATCTTTTCATTAACTAAATATATTAATAAAAGTGTAATGATATTAAAAACTTATGTGAATGACATCTATGCCTCTTTTTATCAACAATTATGCTCTAATGCTAGATTCAAAATATTTAGAGAAAGAACACATATTTTATTTATTAATATCCAATTGTGACATCAGTTCCTATATGATGGTGAAGGCTTTTTTTCTTGGGATACTTTAATGCTTATATTAGCATGAATGGCAATTACATGCTAAAATTTTTGGAAATAATAGTATTGCTCTGATAATTCAAATGATAATTATTATTAAAGTTTTGACTTCAGCATGGAACTTTGCTTAGTTAAAAATATAATTAAAAAATATGGGTGCATTTCTGTTCAAAATATTAATTTCTTAGGGATAATATTACAATTAGAATATAAAGAAATTCAGTATTATAAAACAAACACAGGTAGAGATTGTTGGTATTAAAAATGGCTTCTATAGGAAATTTGATATTTATTTTCCATTGTGTTAATTTTTAAAAATTTTTAAATATTATAATTGTTAAATTTAATAATCAAGCTTATAAAATTTACAAAAATTTTCAATTTTTTGAGAAATTGTGTAATACATTTAAGCATACAATTTCTTGAATTTACTGAAAATAAAAACCCTGATTATTTTGATTTAATTCTTTAAAACATTTCATTAGAATACCATGAAATATTACAGTTAATCTTAATCTGATCATAAATATTTTGAGATTCTTTTGCACTGACTTTATTATTTCAAATTTTAAAAATAAAGTTATTTAATTATATTTTTATTGTGAAATTGAACATTTTAGAACTTAAATTTATGATTTTTATGGAATTAAAATTTAATATTACATTTGTTTTTTGTTTTTTTTGTTTTCAATTTTTAAAAATTATGTAATACCTCTCCTTATCATAATCCAAAGTTAATTTATCTATATTATAGAGTAAATCAAATTTAAGGCTTTTCCTAATTGATTTTAATAATCTATTATGAAAAATATTTTTAAATATTTTTTTAAGGAAATGTTACTTGAAAAGTAGGTAAAAATTAATTATCTGAACTATTAAAATTGGGGGTAATATGAATTAATAATGCATATATAATAAAATAAAAATTGCTTGGGGTTTCTTTTTTATTTATATAATTTATCTATTTAAATGACAAAATATTAAGGAAATTACAGAGCAGAAGATGAACTGAATTAATAATATGAATTTGTACTTGTTTATTTACATATAAAATTAATGTTATGTATATATTAACTAGGAAACAGTATATATATATTATATAAAGAAGCAACTCTCTAGTTTCAGGCTATCTACAATAAGTTTAAAATAATAAGTGATTATCAGATAGTAATGCACTTAATCCCACCACCTCCAGGCTGATTTTTGGTATTTCCATTTAAATCAATGAAAATTTGATATTCAAAGCTAGAAACAATTCATCTGTTAACTTCTTGTTTTTGATAAAATACAATTCTTAAATTCCAAAAAAAAAAAAAACCACTAAAATTTTAAATAATTTCCTAACATCTATTTGTATAGTTATATAAATTTCTAAGTGTAGGCACATTTATTTTCTTGGCAAGAAATATGCACAACATCATAATATTCATTTGATTCAATAGTGAACAATATTACATTTTCTATTCTAACTGAAACTTAATACCCGGTTGAAATTTTAACATCTAATTAAAAACATATAATAAAGGAAATTCAACACATCATCATCATCATCATCATCATCATCATCATAATAATAATAATAATAATAATAATAATAAAGGAAAATGTTAAGTAAAGTCCTTTTAGCACAATGCACCATTCGCGACTGTTCTCCATTTGGCAGCTTAAGTTTGTCTATATTTTAATAAATACATATTATCCTAAATGAAATAGATACATGGCCATGGGATAGCGATTTCAAAGTTATCCAAATTGCACTTTTATTTGTAACAAAACCGAATTTTGAGACATATCTTAGAATGTAGCTACATAAATTATCAGGATCCTTATTTGTTTATTAATCCACTACGGACATTTATACATTTGCAATATCACTTATTGTATAGTTAATTATTAGAAGAGTTTAATTTCTCATCCTCTATGAATTAAGTCATTCCCTGGGTTCTTTTCCTTTATTAAATTTTTATCATTCAAATCAGATATCCAACTTAGAATTGATGCTCACTACTATACATTTATAAATTCATTCATCAATTGTTTATTCAATACTTCTTTCCTTTCTCATTTCTATCTCAGTTATTCTGACATATATTTGAAACTTTACTGTTAAAAAAAATTTCTCATATGAGAACACAAAAGTTTCTCTGATGATAGCAATTAATAAAAAAATATATACTTCTCAGATTTTTATTGTTTTTCCAATAAATATAACACAGATGCACAATTACAGTAATTGTTCTCCTTTCAATCTCTTATTGTGCCTTATTAAAGACATCCATCTAAATATCAAACGTGAAACATTTTCAACAAAATAAATATCAATAAAAGTTTTTACCTGAAATATCTTGCACAGGAAAGATTGGAGTATCTGGACTAGATGCATGGTATTAGGCATGATTTACTAACTTTTGTTGTGCTGGCAATTTCAGTTATAATTGACTTCTGAAGGGCACATTTTATAATTACATTATACTTTTAAATAATTCATAGGTCAGAATAATGGCAACCATCAAAGCGTACAGTTTTACCCCCCACCCAAAAGAAGCAATATTTTAATTACGTGTAAACACGACACAAACACTTAGAGAAGAACCACCATCCCCAATCTATCATCCCTTTTATAAACTTTGATTGTCCATCATCTTCTGACCTACCTACTTAATTTTTGACCCTTGGTATTAAGTGCTAATTGGCTTATCAAACATAATTTTGACAATAATTATTCGCAACACGGCCTAGCCCACATGGTGTGCTTGAAATTTTTTTCCCACTCTAACTAAATAACAATAAAAAAAATGTCGGAATAAATTGAGAGAAAAATGTTTACAATAAAAAAAAGACTAAAATTCTGATTTAAAATTATTTAATGACTATAATTATTGATAGTCTTAAACCTGATATGAAACAATTGTTTTCTCAATCCCCTTTCCACCGCTATATTACATAGCATATAAAAATTGGGAATTGTTCCTATAATTAAAATGTTATATATCGCATACACACATACATGCATGCACATTTATCAATAATCTTCATTATTTACTTGTATCGAATTTCAAATAGCTTTAAACCTATCTCATACTTTTTTTAAAATTTTATTGCTATCCCCCCTAAATTAATTATTAAACAAGTGCTATTAAAAGTAAGTTAAATTTCTTTCACTTTTCAAATAATATTATTCGTCCAATTCAACACTAAAACTTTTATAAATAATCATATTCACAATTTTGCTGTACATGGGAGCTTTATCCCTTTCCACACACTCAATACACTTATACATTAGACTTTTTTAATAAACTACAGACATATTTTTTTAATTTCTTAAAAAAAAAATCTATTCAAGTTTCAAATGACTTGCAATTCTTCTATGAAGAAAAAAAAAATTTCTCTTCAAACTGTTCAAAAACCAGCATTGCCATCAACTCATTGATCTTTGGTTTCTTTGATTGAAACCAAAGGTCACAACATATATGTTACCTATACATATATTTAAAAAGCAATAGGTTTTATGTATATTTACAGATAATCTGGGTGATAGTATATATAATAAACATTTATTAAGTCAAATATTTTTTTTACTTTTGGGAAATATATATAATCTAGCACGTGTGTGTGTGTGGTGCAACTATTCCCAAAAGCCATAAATAGGAAGGACACGTGCTACGCTTTATCGAAGAAATGGAATTAGTATACTTGCATATCATTAAATGTAGTAGCAAGCTATGATTATGAAGGCAAGATCTTTTGAAAGCGCTCAGCTCATTTGTTTTTAGTTACTTATTTTATAACACTTTATAGCTTTTGGGAACAGTTGCGCCGCACATGTGCTAGAATAAACATTTATATTATATTTTATACACATATATTAATGAGCATAGGCTTAATTTATATATAAAAAAACAATAAACAAAATAAATCTACTTATTAAAATTTTGAAATTCATTTTTATGAATTTATTTCGCAAATTTATGCTAGTATAATATATTTTCTTTTGAGATTTTGTTATTGTATCATTCACAATATATATTAGTTACATTTATAAACTGATATCACAGATACAATAATAAATAATAATTAATTCAGGATTAAATTATTAAAAAGAAATATTATTTATTTCTTAGTTACATATTTATATATAAAATCTCTAAGTGTTTGTCTGTAACACTGTCATGTGATATTCAAGTTAAACAATTTTTTGTTACACAGTGTATTTTTCAAGAATAAAAAATAATTACTTTTTCCGCCATTAATAAATAAACTGTAATTTTTTTTTTTTAGGAAGCATTTTATGCAAGTAAAGTAATTTTATTAAAACTAATTTTAAAAAATATTACAAAAATGACATCCTTTCCATAGGTTGGGTATATTTTTGGTTTCTACAAAAACATGGTATTGGAATAAAACTTTTAGAAGAAAAAAACATTCAGAAAAAAATCTGTGCATGTACTTTTAATTACAGCACAGAACTGAATAGGTATAGTATTTAAATGGTGAAGAAAATGTAATTATGGTACATAAATTCATGCTTAAAATGTGATATTTAGTAGGGGGAAAATATGCTATAGTATTGTATTTACATTTAGTCTTGGTTAGCATATAACTGGAGTGCATGTAGTTTGACATTGCATAGTTTGCTGCTCCACAGTAATAACATGCATAATTAAAATTTGTTAAAGCAACCAATTAAAAAAAACATAAAAATGACAGTCCCTCCATAGGCTGGGTACATATGGTGGGATATATATATATTTTTCCTTATTGTTTATATTAATAAATTTTTATTTTGTTAATTAAATTGGATTTTATAATAACTATACTATACTTTAATATAAATTTTAACTCCCAATATATATATATATTGAAATGATATACATATATGCCGTTACATTACTATTAAATGTAAATATGTGAAAAGTCTTAACAAAATTCATTTAAATAGAGTAAAGTTTTAAAATACAGAAACAAAAGATTCTATAAAATAAATGCTGTTAATTTTTTTATTTTTTATTTTTTTTAAACTATAGTAGGATGGAAATGAATTTATTTAAAGGTATTAGCAAACAGGTCTTTAGGGCAATTAATTTAACAGATTAAAAGTTACTAGTGATTAAGAAAATATTGGTGTTTCCCACTCTAAAGCAAGCTAACCAATAAAGATGTATATACACATGCAGACCAGAGAGAAATACCATCATCATCAATGAGAACTGCACTGAGGCCAAGACAGGTGGATCCTGAAATTTCATGATAAAAAATACAAATGGATATTAAAAGAAAGAATTATGTCCGATCATGGTTAAAATGAGTATTATTATTTTTGAATCTTTGGCAGGTAAAACCATCTTTGAACCTGTAATGTAATCAATCATGATGTAGAGGTCACAGATTAAACTCCCACTCAATTGCACTGATTGAGGCAGCCTCCAGAATGATAGTTCCCAAAGAACAGCAAATATCGGATTTACTTCCAATAAGAAGGAAAATCTGATCAATGATAGTCAAATCCTTCAACTGGGATGTGAAGTGCATAAAAGACTATAAAGATGACATTTAACAACATATCACAATCCAGAGGATTCTCCAAAATAGGAGAAGTATGAACTTTTAAATTAAATTAGAACTGTGAACTTTCCATTTTAATAATTACACCTGAACATTATTTCTTCTCTAAAGAAAATTTTTTATCTGAAAATTTAAATTCCAATTTACTTATTTCATATGTAATAAATATTTTATGTATAACATGTTTGCTGCATACCGGAGATCATCTCATTAATTAAATTAAGACTCCATTGATGATGAGCATAGCTTAAAAATCAATATAAAAGTGCTGTTTGGTGTATTCCATGATTTGTTGCCATGTTCTAAAACATCTAAATTTTGCTATTATCATTTCCATCCTTATTCAATTGAATTAATAAATGTAAAGTTATGTATAAATGACTGCATAGACTTGTTACGATTATATTAGTTTAAGTAGGGTTAAATAAAAAAAATTTAGATTTTATTCACTTATTAATTGGACTAGAAATTCAACACATACAAGATGGTAGACGGAAAGTTTTATAATCATCGTTACACGCATGCATCTGGTTCGATACTAGTTTAGAAATCAAAACATCACATGATCACCATTTTATATGCTTATACATAATATTAATCAGAGTACCATACTTCATGGAGTAGTGCTCCCAAGTATAAGCCTTCATAATCGATGGATGCAGGAGACTTTGTGCATAAAATCTTCATCTAGTGCTTACTCATTCAACATCTCCAGACTATCTAGCTTGTGGCTTTCAGCGGTGAGGAGCCTTGAATTTGAGAGTAAATAAGTAAAAGTGGCTGCTGAAGAATTGCATTAGATTCTAAGATCAAGATGCAATGCTCTCAAATCCAAGGCTTCTGACTGATGAAAGCCTCAAGTTAAAAACTAGTCTGGGGTTATTAGATGAGTAGGCACTAGATAGGAATTTTATACACAAACCTACCTGCGTCCAATGACTTTGAAGGCTTGCACTTGATTACATCACTGCATGGAGGAGTTTGGTACTCCTACTGACAACATGTGCAAGCATATGAAAGGTGATCATGTGATGTTTTGATGGTTTTATACCTATCATGCCTGTAGGATGATGTTGACTGTGGGGTTTTTAAAAAATGAAAGATACCAAAATGTATACATGCTGAACTGAGTTCAGATCTATATGACTATGATGTGAATGATCTTGGGTTGGAAACATTATGGTATTTTCATCTTGAACTCCAAGCTTTATAGTTAACCAAATAGGTAAAAGATGGCTAGTGGAGGGTTGCATTCGATTCTAAGATCTAGGTGCATTGCATTCAAATCCAAGGCTTTTCACTGATGAATGTGACAAGCTAGAAACTAGTCTGGGGATGTTGGATGAGTAGGCACTATATAAGGATTTTATGCACAAACCTTCCTGGGATCCATTGATTATGAAGGCTTGCACTTGTTGGTATTACTGTATGGAAAGCTTGATACTCCTATTGTATTCTTAGTCATAAACTAATTATTGATCCCCATTTACAACAGAATAAAAAGATGAACCAATGATCCCCATTTACAACAGAATAAAAAGATGAACCAAAGAAGAACAATCCTAATTTATTAATGTCCATGAATTGTAGCATCATTTGTAATAGAATGAAATTAATAAACTAAATGAAAGTGAATATCAATCAATGAATAACAAACTAACATTTAATCCAATAAAATAATAATAATAATCTTTGTTGTAACCTCATGAATTCAAATATAGAATAATGCCTAGTTATCCTAACTTGCCTCACTGTTTCAAAATTAGATTAATTAATAATAATATTTTATCACCTTGAGATATTATAATAATCTAAATTGATTTAAATTTGTCTTTAATAAATAGTTATTTTGGTTTGCCAACATTACAGCTATAAAATATGATTTCTAAAGTTTATTTTACCTGAAAAGGGAATTCTGACTGTAGATATACATTATGAAGGTATATTTTATAATGATTAGTTAATTCCACCCTTTTAACATATACCGCCCTCTAGTAATATTGGTTCATGTAATGTAGGTCAATTATTTATTAAATGGGATTGATAGTTTATTAATTTAGCCCTTTTTATCATAGCATTAAGTTTAGATGCTTAATTTATGAATTGTCTTGTATTGACAGCACAAGGGTTTGCTAATGATTTTAAGACATAATTAATTATTTTGAACATATTTCTTATTTTGCCTTTGTGCATTGCGTATGTGGATTTATGATATATGTACAGATATATTCTTGCCTTGCTAATCCTCATGGGCCAATGGCAGAGACTATCCCATTTATCAGGTGTTCCCATAAAGATGGATACAAGTCACAAACAGGGACCAAATTTTTCAGGTAAAAGCATGAATCACCTTACTGAGTAAGGGCCCAGGACTGTTGAGTACCCTATCAGATTTTGAATCTCTTGTATTTTAATTAATTAATTCATTAGCAATCCTCTCAGTTTAAAGGTACCCACACATCTTATATGTGGAAATAATTGTCATCCGTACTCCTACCTCTTTAATAAAGTTTAATACATGCCTATAGTGAACCACATGTAATGCAAATTTAGCCTGTTCTCCTTTAGTGTAATATATGTATATATGTTGTAAGAGATAGCTTACAACTAGCCTTCATACCTGTCCCAATTTCTTTTTCAATATTTGAATTCAGACCAAGTGGTAGGCAAATAAAATATCTTATATACTTACTTATACAAATGTAGTATTGTACCGGTCAGAATTGTATGTTCGTCTAACAAGAATTAGGACCTAAGCAAAAGTACCTAGAGTTCAATCATATACAAGATACACAGGTCAGGGATACTCATGAACTCCGCCCTATTGCCCACTTCCCAAGTCTATCACATTACAAACAACATTTCTGAAGATAGCAGCATACTCTTCAATTTACTCCGGCCCAGGAAGGTTCAGCGAAGATACAAGAGACCTACGGCTTAACTAATTGATAACGCAAAGTAATGATAGACGTGCACACACAAACCAACAAAAATATCCAAAAAATAGCTTATTAAATGTGAATTTATTAAACGTGATATTAATAATAATTGATTAATCTTGTGAATCACTAGATATGGAGATTTACAATGAATTAGAAATTATATATATTGAATACTCGATTTAGGTTTCACTTATGGTCACTTGGGCATTCCATGTCAAACCAGATGACATAACAAGGTTTGATGGATATGCACCAATAAATATACATAATGATAACTTAATTATTTGAAATCTGCGGCTTAGTATGCTAATATGATTTAATGGGTTGATATTACTCACGCTATGATATTTCTAAGTTAAGGAAAATAACCCATGACAATAGCTTTTAGAATGAATGCTTATAAGATTTTAAATTACACAGAATATGATCAAACTTCATAATGGTACGAAGGTTTGTTTTATTCAACATATGATTACATTTGATTTCAGGGAAGGTACATTAATTATAAATCAATTATTTTGGAACCTTATGAGATGATTCATTTATTTCTTATCTGCGAAGAGAAATAGAAAAAATATGATCATTTTGATATTATCGTGCGAGTCTACATTTATAGATTTTCTCAATAGCTAATTAATGATGTATTAATAGCGATTGAACGAAGGATGGGTAGCGCTAATAAGCGATAATGTATATATACTAAAGTTAATTAAATTTAAACTATAACGAGAATTTTGGGATGACTTAGGGAACTTATATCATTACGGCATATAGACATCTGAACCATATGAAAGGATAAGAACGATAATGTGTGAACCGCATGATAAGGCCTGAGTGGACGACAAGCTTCATTTATTTGGGAGCGAAGAAAATTAATCTTATCCGCATTTGTGATGGATAGCATTGGGAATTGGTTGGCAGGATACTATGGTTCCAACTCGTAGGATGTTAACCTATAGCAGTGCTTACCTAACCTAAGACAATCTGTAAGAGCTGGGGCCTCCACGCTCTGTCGAGAATTGTGCTTTATATAAGTATTCCATTATAGAGAAAACGCATGACGTCATTTCTGAATGAGGAATGTTATCACCGGGACACGTTACGAAAGCTGTCAGGTTTGATTTACCCTGATTTATACAGCCTTAAAATACTAATTAAGTCTAACGTAATGAAATAATGATCTAAAGGCAGTCCCAAACGGGGCATACAACTTACTGAAAGAATTTATTCAATATCTTAAGGATAAATATTAAAACATTAAAATTCCTTCGCTAAACACACATTAACCCACCCGAGAACTAAGTGACTTAAATTATCGTTAGATGGCAGGGTAATTTATAAAATGAATCATCTAGACATAAGGATCTGAATTAAAGTTATGTAATACTCAATTTTCATCATGTTAACCAATAGCGTGGAGCAATAGTAAATCATTTATTTTAAATAGTAGTGAAAAGCATAATATTCATTATGAAAACATAGTTTAGGAAAATCTCTCGATCGGGCGAATTTTATAATGTGAATACGCTTACGTTTACGATTAAATATTCCGCAATGGCAGAATAGCAAAAATAAATAGGATTGATTCGCCAGATCGAGTTATTAGCATACTAAAAATTGATGTGATTTGCATAATATTAAATAAACATTGCCGCATTAAAATAAAAATACAAGGAGAGTGAGAACCTAGCAATCGAGTTTAGAAAGTGAGAATTACAGTTTAAATATACAACAAACAGAAATAATAAAACAAAGAAAAGAGGTCATTATTTAGGCAGTTAATCGGCTTAGCACTACCGATCACGAAATAAGTAATTACATTTTTTTACATTAGGAGAAATTTCAGAACTAGAAATGTTTACATTTATATTTTACAATAGAAAAGGTTATTTAAGATGAAAGTTCATTTATACGGCAAGGACTTACCTTTCTTTCCGATGAATTTCCAGCCGGGTGCGCACGTGTTGGTTCCATGTTTGATAAAGGAATTAATTTATTACAAATTGACGAAATTAAGGTTTCGGTCCATTCTTTATTCAATATTAAGTTCATTTTGGCAGTAATTTATGAACGATGGTTTCCGAGTATTTAGGCATCGGTTAGATTTTTGGAGAGATCCGGGGAAGCAAACCTATGTTTTATTAGCCCGTCATGTTGCCATTCAGAGGGGCGTGACTTCCCCTTAGCAACGCGTTAGAAAAATGACGTCTTCTCCCTTAGTTAGAAAATGTGGTTGTATTTATACTCGTCACCGCCGATGGGTAATTCCCGGATGTTTTAATAACTACAATGATACAGCATACTTTGGACTACAAACGAGATTAAGTTCGAAAGTTGGTTTTGGTCTACTTTAAGCTGAAAATAGACCTGCGGAATCAACGTTAACTAATCATGACGCTTAAATAAATCTATATTACAATAAAACAAATTTCTTTTATAATTTAGAAGATGGTAAGTCTTTTATTTACTAATTTTACGTTCCCCTCTCAAACTTTCTCTCTATGAAAATATATGTATAAATAAAATATACATTATGCAACGCTTTAAATTATTAAAGTTGATCTGTTACACACACATACGCACGATTGTTTACCGTAATGAAAATATATAATTGTTTTTATGCATATTAATGTTAAATGAATTTAAACTTTACACATACATAAACAACCACGCGCATTGATATACCTTCACTCCCCGGTGGTCTATAATTAAATGGTTAGGTTTGAATCCATGTTTGGTGGTTTCAAACATTATTAGAGAGTGAAGCCGAATGTGTGCAACAGATTCCGCTTCAGTATATACATATATAAACATAAATATAGACTGATATGTTTGAGAAATTAATTCTTATATTTTTTTGTTTATTGTGAGCAAGCAAACAAATTTTCTATACACATGGAATATATATGCATATAAACTAATCTGCTCGTCTATTGGTAGAAATTAATTGTTTTCGCGTTATTCATTTAATTTCATTAACTAAAAATACTAATTGATTGACTTATAGAATGGACATAATTAAAGATTAAGGGCAAAATTGTTGTTAAATTCTTGGGTTTGGAATAGTGAAAATTAAATAAAAATAATATTTTATAATTTGATTTTTTTTATCAAGTTGTAACAATAGGTTTTTTTAGCAAGACCGTGACAAGAGAGCATTTCTCTTGACTGAAAAAATCTATAATTGAACCGACAGCAGAGTAGTGTTCTGGTTTTTTTTTTTAAAAAAAAAATATCTGGAATTGAACCGACAGCAAAAAAGTTAAGTTTTTACTTTTTTTTAAAAAGAAAAAAACTTTTTGGCATCTAAAAAAACAGTAAAATTTTAATATTAGTAGTTTCAAGAGGTTAAACTTTAATTTATAATTAGCAGGAATGAACTAGTAACTTAATTTATTCTGCAAGCTAACTACTAAAAATTAACTGTTGCATTTAAAAGCTATATTTATATATTGTAATGAGCACAGACTTTCGTTACATTGTTTTTTTATTTATTTATTAAACATGAAAGTAAATTAAAAAGTTCGCATTTAAAAATTTTCTTTAAGAATTAAAAATTGAAATTAAATATCATCTTAAACTCATATATTAAATCGCACAGATAATGAAAAATTATTAAAATAAAACTTTATTAAAGAAAAAGTATTTTAAAACTAAATTTTAAAAAGATTTGGAGATAAAATTATATCTTTAAATATATCTTTGATTTGGAAAACAGGTTAATTAATCAGAAATGGAAATGATAAATTTAATTAGTCAAATGTTAACCAGCCTTGAGCATTTAAATGTAAAAACATCGGTCAGATAGGAAAACAATAGAAACTTTTAGCAAATGAAATAAATCCATTGGGAAATCGGACCTCAACGAAAAGGATCATCACATCGATGACGTAATGTTAAGTCAATCTTTCAAAGTAATATAAAAGGACAAGTTTGGAAATTATTAGTTAGTGATTATGATTATTACGATGTGACAGATAGGTGTTAGTGCGGGAGAAGGGATTGAAGTGACGCACGATTCAATCCCTTCAGTTTTGCCAAAGAAAGAAAGAGAAATGAACTATTGTTTTTCTACATTGAGGACCAGTTAAAGCAAAAACCTCTGGATGGATAAATAAATCAGCCAACAGAATACCAATCTTAGGACGGGGTGGGAATTCACGTTCATGGCAAGCAATGGATAAAGATGAACTGTTTTAAACCGTAAGAACTTTATAAATAATGAACATTAAATTAAAACTTTCCATATTTAAATGATTGCAATATTATCCTATCTGACCAACTTAATTTATTAATAATGTTATTTGATGTATTTCCTTTTTTTTTGTATATATATTTAAAATCATTTCCATTTATATTATTTATTTTTTGTTCTTTAAGTTTTATCATGATTTTTGTTTTTTGTTAAATTAATTATATAAATGTTAAACTTAAGTCGGGCGTGAATGGCTGTATAGATTTGTAAAGTTATATTAGGGGAGGATAATCTTAGGTTATTTGTTTTGTTGTTAAATTGGGTCAATGGATTGGATATATTGATGTAGTTAGTAGATGTAGTTGGAGATTCGCTACTGGCAGAATCGTTTATATTTACGCCACATTCACCCGTTTGCCTATGAAAGGAATTATAAGACGGAGAACGCAGTTCCTTTCTATGGAGTTTTTTTTATTGTTCTCGTTAGATAGATGTAATATTCCTATCTGATGAGAGTCAATGCCTTCTCTTAATCTTTTTGGTGCTGTCGTATTCCGTATTACATTGAATACATCGATGTATCAGATGAATTGATGCCAGTTTGACTGCGAATTTTAGCCTAAGGTTAAATAGGGATATAATATTTTATTTTCAAATGCAAATCTACGTAGTCTATTCATACTCGACCCTAAATAAAAATGCATTAAATTTAAGTTGTTTATAGACGCTTGCATGGACTGGTTAACAGTGAATTGTGTTTCGGGTTTTCATATTTGATCAAAATATATAGACATTCGATAAATAATGATACCTTACGGGGAGTATCTAAAATGTATTTATTCGGATGTCTTTTAAGTTATTGGTGACAATGCAAGTATCTTATGGTGAATACTATTGGGTTACGTATAAATTTCCCTTTGCAATTGTCAGTAATCAATAATTTTGTATTTTGATTGTTTAGGTTTATTTTGAAATGTTTTTGACCGTTGAAATCTATGTAACCGATCTATAGCAACATATTAAAACAAGCTTTTATAATCCCATCTGTGCGAACTTAATTAAAATGTAAACTTATAATATAATAGAAATTAAAATGTACATTAAAACCTAAGGTAAAGTTAAAAATAATGTTAAATGTTAAAATGTAAAACTAATACTAAAATAATTTTAAATCTTATATATATATATATGCATAAATAAATGTTTGTATGTTAATTACTGGCAGTGGCTTATTTTATTCTTTTTTTTTATATACTCTTAGAGTATATTATTAAATCTCTGCTATTCCACTGAGCTAGTGACATGGGCTAATGAACGGAATCAAAATTAAAAAAAAAAAAATTTTTTTTTTTTTTTTACTTACGTATCTGCCTACTTTATAAATTTTTCTAGGTTCAAATGCCTAGATGGCGCCCTGTAGTGCAGATTACGTTAAGTGCAATTCTCCGGATCTTTACAATATATTTAAGCCACGTTATAAATAAGTTTGTAATAAAGAAAACATTATGATGTATTTGGGGTAAAAAGCTAATGCTGAGTAACTTTCTAAAGCTAACTTCAATGTCATTATGGAGTTGTGAAATTATAAAATTTTCCATCAAGATCTCTGTCTTATAGAATGCTGGTGTATAGCAATCTTGCATGGATTTATATACATTCAGGAGAAATACTTTGGAAGTGTTTGTTTTAACCAAGCAGCATGAAAGATATAAAGATCAACAGGCACACTATACATGGAGATTGACATTTATATTTATAAATTCTTAACTGTGGAAAGAAAATGCTTGCTTTATTCAAGATAAATATGTTATTTTGATTAACGTGATTTTTTTTTTTTTTTGTTTTTACATTTTTTATTTGAAACGTTATGTATTGTAATTTTTTTTTGTCTTGTGTATTCAGGATTCATTTTTCAAATTCAATCATTTAAAAGTAGAAGCAGTGAATAGATGTGTCATATGTTGATATATTTTAAAAAAGGAATCCTCTTCAATTAATATGTATTATTTTTTTAATAAAAGTAAATTTGAGATTCCTCTAGAATTCAACATTGATCCATCAAGGTGACCTCATCTCAAGGAAGGTTTTTATATATTTAACATTGAAGGCAAATTTTAGGACAAACGAAATTACTTTGTTTACTAATAATTTTTTTTTTAATAATATTTAATTGTAGTTTTGTTTTACTTCTGAGTGCAAGTAACTCATTGAGTAAAAGGTCTTCTTTGTATCTAGTATTAATTTCTACTATGACCTACACATACAAATAATGGGAGTAGGCTATATATATATTTTTGGTAAAAAAAATAGTTATAATTATAATATACACCTGGGTCTCATTTTATGCAGTACATAGGTTCCACAGAAAACCCGCATTAAAAAAAATCGCACAAAAATAAACTTAATTTACATTGAAAAATGGTGGATAAGGTCTGTAATTTTCAGAATTTGCATAAAAGCAAAGCAACAAGAAAAAATTACTTTAAAATTCGCATCAAAAAAATAATGCTCAAGGCTAAATGCATTTATAAGTAACTACACCTGGGTCTCGTTTTATGCAGTAGATAGGTTCCACAGAAAACCCCCGCATTAAAAAAAATCGCACAAAAATAGACTTAATTTACCTTGAAAAATGGGGGATAGGGGTCTGTAATTTTCAGAATTCGCATAAAAGCAAAGCAGCAAGAAAAAATTACTTTAAAATTTGCATCAAAAAAATAAGTAAATAAAGTATGACTAATAAAAAATTTCAAATATTTGACAAAAATTAATACAAGACAAACTTTTTTTACTCTTTTTATCAACTACAGTATTTAATTTTACATTTTTCATACATATTTTAATCATTACCACTAGCATTCGTTTGTAAACTGGAAAGAAATCAGATTCGATGAGATGTGATGTATTGTAGCTTCTCCTTAAATGAAGTCAAAAATCTCTCAGCAATTATGCCCAGAGAAACCTATTAGCCACTTTATTTTTATTCGTGATGTGATGTACAACTTATGCCATTTTCAGTCTTGTGCTGTATTGATGGTTTTCTGTTTCTATATTAAAAAAATGAGATCACAATCAAAACATTATCATTAGAAAGATTATTTTCAGTTTATAAAATCTTCATTTTTTATTTTAAAAATCTAAAAGATTATTTATTTCTGTTATATATAACAAAATATACATTTTAAAAGTTTAATTTTTTTAATATTTATTGCGATAGTTTTATATGTAAGTATAAATCTATTATTATTATTATTTACTCATTAATATAAATAGGTTATTTACATAGAAGCTAAAATTCTAAATACAGCTTCAGGCCATATTCACGTTAGCTGCTAATATAACATTATATTTTTGGGAAAAAAAAGTATTTTAAGTGAAAATAAATTATTAATATTTTAAATTTCTTGATATCTAATAAATATAGTGAAATATGAAAGATATTAAGAAGAAACATGAATCGCATAACTTCAAAATCACATTAAAATAATCCGCATAAAACGAGACCCAGGTGTATTTACCGTAGCCTAAAAATATTCTAATAATTACATGAATGAGGTAGTTTTAAAATTAGTGAAATCTCATTGTGCTTTTCTTTTTTGTTGTTTCATGTATATAGTTAACAATTATATAGTATAATTTTGTATATAATATACTTCAAATTATTTTGTTTCTGTTGTATGAAGCTATCAAGATGATAGAAAAACCATTCTTGATAACCGAATATTTATCTATTTTATTATTTTTTGTTTGTAAATATTTATTTTATATGTTGTTAATAAATTAAGTTGTTTAAATCAATCTGATCTGTTTGATCATCACCATCATCACTGTGCATTGATACCACTAGATGTTTGATCATCATCATCACATTGTGCATTTACAACATTAAAGGTTTGATGATTATCATCATTATATATCGCTCTTATAAATAATTGATCATCATCAGTATTTTTCTACATCTATGCTTATATATAGGCATATTTGGTTTATAATTGAGTAAGTCCATCCCTGAACAGAGCTGACTGCAAGAACTCCTGAGTTTGAATTCCATGGTGTAATGGGGCCTAAAAAGGGAAGTGTAATGAATATGCACTGGTCTAGGTTACATTGAAATATTTTAAGTTAATTATAAGTTAGTATATTGAAAGTAGATGTGGCTTGGAACTAGGCATTTCATTGTGGCAACTTTAGCATCCTATTTGAAGGCCTAAGTCCGACAGCAGTGAGATGCATTCCCTTTGTTAGATGCCATTCTTGATTCAGTAACATCTCATGCACCCAATTGTGCTATTGAATCATGGATATACAATATGACTTGTAGGTTGATTGACACATTTCATTCAAATCATCCAACTACTTAGCCATATTCGCATCGTAGTATGGTGTACCCAGTGGTTCCAGTATATCTGACACATACAAATTTGGGATAGTGGGTTCCATTATATTTGGCACCATCAACTTTGAGGCAGTGGATTTCATTATAATATATATATATGTATATATATGATCACTAGATGGAGCTTTACCAATAGCTCCTAACAAGCTTTTGTTTAAATAAATGACAAGAGAGATAGAATTCAATATCTCTTTTGTTGTCCCCACCTTCAGACCAGCTGGTTTTAAGCTTAGATGGCTCACGTCAGTGAAGGGTTGGGACTAGAAACTAAATCTAAATACTAACTCTAAAATGAGCATTTATCAGACCGTAATGTCTTCAAATCCAGCTCAACAAACTAGATAGCTATATGTGTCTGAAATAGTTCAGTTTCATCATATAGTAAAAGCCTCTGCAATATATATCATTGCAAAAACTTTCAAGGGTACATTTATGATAAACAAAACAAGTTATAAATTTCATAACTTGCTGTTAGCTTTCATTTTATGATCACTAGATAGAGCTTTACCAATAGCTCCTAACAATATCTCTTTCATTGTTTTCACCTTCAGACCAGCTGGTTTCAAGCTTAGATGGCTCACGTCAATGAAGAGTTGGGACTAGAAACTAGATCTAAATACTAACTCTAAAATCAGCATTTATCGAACACATTTCTATCAGTTTGAAAGCATGAAATTTATCAGACCGTAATGTCTTCAAATCCAACTCAACAAACTAGATAGCTATATGGGTCTGAAATCAGTTCAGTTTCACCATATAGTAAAAGCCTCTGCAATATATATCATTGTTTGTTTATCATAAATGTACCCTTGAAGGTTTGTATAAAAAAATATCCCGGTAATAAAGTATGCTAAAAATAATAAGAAAAGAAAATTTTATGAAACTTTGTATATTCAACAAAATTTAAACAAATGTGTAAACATGGATAAAGGACAAACAGAACTAGGGGGAAATTGGCATTGTTAGATTATTGGAAACTTTAGATTTATAATTTAAAAATTTTTTTATTGATTGCTTGTATATATATATTATAATAGAGATTTAAAATTTTTTATATTAAATGCTTTAGTTGACTGTGCACTAAAAAAAAAAAAAAAAATTGTTTATTCAACCACAACTGGAGTTTTTAGCTTTAAATTGAAATAAAAGCAGGGGGGGGGTTTTCAGAAATGGTTGAAGAAACATTTATTTTATTTCTTTTTAGTGCATAGTCAATAAAAGCATTTATTATTTTAAAAAATGTTTATCTCTATCATTTTTAAGTTCACAGTATTGGTACAATAAATGAAAATGTAAAATTGTATTGTATTTTAAATTGAAAGAACACTTATAGTTTATATATATATTATAACCTGTAAAAATAGAGATGATGATGATGATGATGAAGAGCTTCAAAAGGCCATAACAACTCTCACATCCTCAATGTTGGGCAAGCCAAATTGTAACCCAAAGAAAGATAGAGCAAATAATAAGCAATGAGAATATTTTATGTTGCATAAAGCTAAAATTGTAAAGTGATAGCTAAGTTCAGTGGATTTATCAAACAAATGTCATATGTTACAATCAAAAGATATACAATGTTAATAAAATATTATAAAAATACAAAGCAACATTATTAATAAATCAAGAGAAAGAGAAATCTCAATTCAATCTAGCACACATAAATAATAAATTCTTAATATTATGAGCATATGCCATTGAGATTACATTTAGATTTCTTTCTTCTAGAAAGATCTACAACTATCATTTTTTATCCCTCTTCTAAGCATCTCATTGTTCTGATCAAATAAAAGCATTATTTAATTCTTATAAAATTTTGAAATGTTCTTTGAAAATCTAAGCCACTTAAGATCCATCTTTGAATGTACTTTCTGCATTATCAAAATTAATTTAAATAATGTGGTTTGTTAAACAAATCAGGGTATTTCGGGGAAATAGGATCTCATTTAAATTATAAAATAAATTCTTTTAGATTCTACAGATTTATTCTATATTGAATAAAATCCTAGTTAATAAAATAAATAAGTATACACTTCCCCTAAGATAATGTCTTATCATAATTATTATAATAACAATAGTATTGATAACTTAAATAATATAAACATGATCTATTAGTTTTAAAATAAGATAATAAACAATCTAGGATTACCTTCAGATATTAAGAATGCATAAAGGATTTTGTAGCCATCCTGAACATCCTAGAATAAATCTATTTAAACACATAAATATGAATTAGGTTCTTGTAAAACTAACTTTTATGATAGGAAAATAAATATAATCTTCAAATATGCAAATGATTTAAAATAAACATGTACAATAATTTGTAGTAAGCAAATAAAATTAGTTAACATCATCCAAAGTAATAAATAAAATATAATTATTTATTAAGCAAAATGCATCTTTCTTAGATGTTCTACTAATACTTAAATAAGTCAATAAAGTGACTCTTATTAGCTTCAATATTCATGTGCTTTTTTAGCACATACACTTGAAATAATTTATAATATTTTCTAAGTACTTAAATTTTATTCTATATGTAAAATGTTTTCTAGTTGAAAAGTGGAATGATGTGAACAAAGGACTATGAGAAATTTCTTAAATAACTAAAACACGTGTTTATTCTACAATAAAAGATACACAAAATTACTAATATTCTATATTTGAATCCACATACCCCAAAGGTTTTCACAATATTACTTCCTCGAAAAATACAGCAGAAGGATTTAAAAATTTACATTATGTTTTATAAAAATAAATTCAATTGAATTAAACAAAATTAATCCAGCTAATTAAAATAAACTTTCTATTGTTTAATTATCAAAAAGTTCTCATCAATACATACAGTGATAACAATCCACATATATGTAGTGGATCTTTTATGAATATATCATCATCATCATCATCATAATAATAATAATAATAATAATAATAACAGCAGCTTACCAATCCAGAGATGGAGTGATAAGACAGATGTATATTGTCTATTTATGCCTAAATACACTTAAAATTTTAAAATTAATTATTTATTGTATTTAGACCTCATTATTAGCAAGGCACAAATATAAGATAGATATTTACATGAAATTATTCCCATTTAACTCAACCAAGAATGCTATAGAGATAAGGTAGTACCTCAACACTTTGATAAAACTACTAACAATGCCAAGTAGTCACAGTAAAATATTATGCATGCTTTATTAAACATACTACAAACTATTAAACAAAATCCATCTTCAAATAATAAAGTAAGGCAAAGTAAAACGTATGATGGTATGGTGAATAAGAATGCACCTATTTTTGATGGTTAATAAAGGATTGAGGACTGTGTCACTAGGCAAAAATAATAATAACAATGTACATCAGGACTAAATATTAAAATATGAATTGCCTTAAAATAAGAGAGAGCCTAAGCTAATATCTCCAAAATATATGCTATTAGCATGAAAATACTAGCAAGACAATAAATGAATAGAGAAAATAAATCTATCTCTAATAAAAATACAGTTAATAAATGTGAAATATGATAACTAACAATAATTAATGCCAAATATGGCTCTATTTACATTAGGCAATAAATAATCAAAATAAATAATAGAAAAATACATCTACTTATTCAACTTGTGGCATGACAATATACCTTCAGAAATAAATAATTCATATGTAAAAAGGGAAATACTATATTAAGATATGCAAATATGATATCATACTATATTCCAAAATATAATATGTACAATATAAAAATAAAATGCACATAAATAAAACATGGTATGAAAAATCATGTTACAAATAAATTCAACCATTTTACCATTAAATAAACAAATTAAAGAACAGTCTTTCTGCTTTCATGTTGAATCATTCTCCATTAAACTGAAACATGAAGAGGAATGTTAGCAACAATACCTTGTGGTTAGCCAATATATCCATCATACACTACAATTTAAGTATGATATTAAAATTTATAATAAAACTGAAATATAGAATGTGTTTCTTTTAGTTACCCTTAGTACAATTTTATATAATTCTGCAAGCATGTATGAACATTCAATACATATTTATTAAGTTGAAATAAATAGTTAAAGTATTTGAGTTCAGGTTTCCAATTTAATCCATTATTTAAATTAATCTACATTTTGTTCATAATGAGAATATTTTATAGTATCATACTTCTCTTAAATATTATTTATCATTATCAAATATTTGTAGGAGAAAAATATTTAATTAAAATATTATATTAATGACCACAGTGGTCTCCATAGTAACATTCAAAGGAAAGAAATAACTTGCAGGTTTTGAAATTTTTTTGCCGGCATTATAAAATAAATAAAATGTACAAATTATTTAAGTTCATTAATAGTAATTATACTGCACTTCGAACACTTGTTGGTGAAGTTAGAAATATCAAAATTAAATATCAGGCTTAGTGCTTTTGAGGTCTTTTAACTTCATATTCATAGCCGAGGAGTTAGAAACGTTATGGTGTTGATGTATGCTAAGATAGGCAAATTAATCTTCATATGTAAAACAATTTTTAATATACACATATCAATCAGCTTGTCCACTTCTTAGAAACAGAAAAACGTGTGTCTTTTCTATTAATGGCATTTGAGTCATTTATGATGAAGTACGCTGAATAGTTAGAAACATTATGGTGTTGATGTATGCTAATATATGCAAATTAATCTTCATTTGTAAGACATTTTTTAATATATACAGATTGATCAGCTTGTCCACTTCTTAGAAATAGAGAAATATGTGTCTTTTCTATTAGTGGTGTGGGGGACATTTATGATGAAGTATGCCTTCTTTATTTTTCTTTTGCAGTCATTTCTCAGTACATACGATCTCAGGGTTGGAGGGTTTGAACTTGTGACCAACAGCTTTTTCATGTTCCAAAAATATTGAAGTGTTGTCACCATTATTTTCAGCTCTCTTGTATGCATACATATAACAGTGACTTTTGTTTCTCCATAATATGCAGCACTGCAGTCTGCCTGTGGGCACAAGATCTTGTACACCACTTGAGGTGTCAAGCTCAGATCAATTTCTAAGAATCTGTATATATTAAAAATTGTTTTACATATGAAGTATTACTTTGCATACATCAATAACACCATAATACTTCTAACTCTTTAGCTATGAATATGAGGTTAAAAGACTTTGAAAGCTCTAAGTCTGATATTTAATTTTGATATTTCTAACTTCATCAATGAGCATTCAAAGCACAGTATAATTACTATTATGAATCTTGGTGAAGTAAATTAGTTATTAAGTTCATTAAATAAAATGTCATTTTGGCAGCTAGATTTTATACTTTATTTTATTAAATAACATTCAATTCTTCATAATATTTATCAAATAGATTCTTAAAAGTTTATTTTTTAATTACCCCTGCTTGAAGAAAAATGATTTTTTATTCCTTTCAGAAAAAAAACAGAGTCATAAAGTGAGTTATTTTATTTGTGTTATCAGAAATTAACAATATAATGGGTTTTTTATTTAGATGAGGACAAATACATTTTATTGAAGCATAAAACTGTTATTAAGTCCATATTTTTTTTTGTAGACTTCAATCATTTTGTAAATGTCTGATACACATACATTTGTCATATCAAATATAGTTTTTATCCTAAATCTTGACAATATTTGACACAAACAAACATTTTAAGAAAATGTCAAAAAATTATCAATACTTTCTGTGACAATTCATGCCAATAAAAAATTTAAATATTGTGCAACAACTTTAATTATAATGCAGACATTCAAAAGGATTTTAAAATTGATGAGTGCTTGAATCAGTGTAATGACAATAATATCAACAATAACTGTTGAAGTTATCCAACAAAAAATTTAAAAGAAAATATTCTAAACATTGTAATAATTTAATGATAAATGATATTACCATTAAAACTGGCAAATATAAAGATTTCAGTTCCTTTGTTGTTTCAGTTCAGATAAGTGTCAAGACTGTTTTAAATTAGCCTAATATATTAAGTTAGAAAAATAATAAAGTTTAAGTAAAATTACACTTAAAATTTAACTGGAGTTTTAAAATTCAACTGCTATAAACAAAAATAAGTTTAAAACTGATTGAGGACCTTGAACAGATGACTAATAATCATGTGATCATTTTACAAAATTTTATTAACCTTTGCACCCTTCCCTCATTAATTTAAATTCTGATCTAATGTAACGAGGGAAGGTTGTTAAGTAAACATTTACCTAATTAATATTCAAATATTAAATATTCAATTTTTGTCTAGACAATTACAAATTAATTAAAAACACTTCCTGGTTGCAAATAAAAATAATTACTTCTACTAAGATAAAATAAAATTATTACATAATGAAATTTACATTATATTAAATAAAACTATTTATTTATTAACATTTAATTCTAGACAAATATCTAGAATATAATATTTATTCATTTGTTCAACATTCATGTATCTATTACTTTTAAAAATCCTATTTTTAATTTCTAGATTTATTAAACTCTTACTAATTAAATAAATCTAAAATATTTAACTATAATATATTATACTAAAATGAAATAAAATATTATAGCATTATTTAAATACCAACAAACCAAAATATAGGGTTTGAACCTGGTTTTTAATCTTAAAGTGGTAACTGTCATATCTGTACATTCGTGCAACAAAATCTAGAGTTCTAGTAAATCATTCCAAGGCTGATCGAAATGAGCTTGTTGATACTTTGAATCCAATCTCACCTCAGTTACTTTACCAATGCTCTAAGATTTACTACCTTATGGATGACATATGAGGCTACACTCATACTTTTTTAATTGATGTGCCGGCAGTAGCATGATGGTGGAACATGAGACTATGATTTAAAACTGACATATTCACAAAGTATAGGTATATAGACATGACTCAACCAACAGATAGCATTAAATTTGGATTGTGATTCATACATAACTAAGTAATAAATTAATTAATGAATAATCAACAAAAAATGAAAGACCAAGCAGAGTTATATTTTAATCAAATTTAATATTAGCCAAAATTTAAATAAAACTAATTAAAATGTTACATGAAAATGTACAACATTATCTCACTCGCAAGTAAAGATGATTTTATTGGTTACAGGTTGTTTAATTAATTCAGAATATTTATTATTACAATCTTAGAACATGATTTCAGTTTTAGCTCATGATTATCTATGCCTTACTTATGCTATGCTACTGAGTATTATTAGAATGCATTAGTTAGTTTGCAGAGATGATTATTATAATTTACAATTAATACTTTTATTTAATGAGTAACATATTTCTCTATACAGACTATACGCTTACAAAATGACCATTTCAGATCAAAGCTGAAACATTAATTATCATGGCAGGATGAACAGATGGTGGGTAGTAAGACTTCAGATACTAAGGCATTTATAAAATATACAATCTGAATCTGTGTGTCTCAAATGTGTGCTTAATCACGGGATTCATTACCGAGTAATTGGTTCCCTTAGATCCCTTGGACCATACTACTTGCTGTGAATAAGACTTTTTAGTCCAGG
The DNA here is from genome assembly GCA_028023455.1 of Epiperipatus broadwayi. NCBI lineage: Eukaryota > Metazoa > Onychophora > Udeonychophora > Euonychophora > Peripatidae > Epiperipatus > Epiperipatus broadwayi. The sequence goes on from JAQFVV010006232.1 coordinate 8,170,581, forward strand.
TGATTGAACAGCTAGCAAATATATCTGAATCCTTATGCTCCAGTCTTAAATAAGATGGCCCTAAAAATCAAAGCCCATTTTAACAAGAAAAAGCTGTCCAAACTAAAGTAATAGGTTGACCTTAAACCAAACCCATTTAACATATAAAATACAGCAAGGAGTATAGGCACATCTGTGCTCCCTAAGAACACATTTGCCCCACTGACTACATAATTATACAACCAAAATTAAGATACAAAACATTAGTTTCACTCCATGAAACCGCCATAAACCGGTTCATAAATTAGCATCTATAATCATGCTACTAAAGGAATATAATGAATCTAGCTTATTAAGCTGTCTATATAGGCATTTATATAAAACTAAAGAGGGCTACAGCATATTTTGGGAAAATTATAAGATTAAATTCTAACTTTATGATGTATTTCATCACGTCTGCCAAATATTAACTAAATAGTTCATTTATAGCAAATCTATCTTTAATCATTTATAACTGCTTAATTATATACATATATAAATATTATTTTACTCATTTCAGAAGATAATTTTGTTTGTGTGCTAATAAACATAGAACTAAACAAGTGTGAGAACATCTAATCATTTCTCACTAGTTAATTTAAATGAGTAAACTCCATTCTGAATACAACATAGCATAAATAGATAAATACATATAGTTCAATTAATAAAGGCATAGACTTAACTTTAAAAGAAAGAATATAATATTATAGATAATATTTCACATAAGTGAAATCTAAGATTTGGCTTTATTTTGCTTAGACATAATGAAATGAAATTAAAACAGATTAAATAAGATGAAATCAGGTAAAAAAATTACACAGTAAAATAAAATTACATTTTAGTTTAGAATTAAGATTTGAAGAATCTATTAGTTTGATTAAAATAAAAATGGTCATTTACAATATTTTAGCTAGCTTTAAAAAATTAGGAGATTTAGTTTAAAATGTTCATTTTAAAATCTGCAGAAATTGATTACCGCTTTAAGTTCTGTTATCTCGCATGGTCGCTTGATCTTGGGACATCTTCTCGCTTTTACTACTACAGGGCTGCTGGTTCAGGCATATCCACATCTTGTAGACCAGTCTCGGGATTAAAAAGCAAGTTTATTGCCCTTCTACCTCATAAATTTCATTAGGAATAATTTCATAACTCTTAGACTGAATACTAGCAACAATATAGCAATAAACTAAAATAATAATAATAATAATAATAATAATAATAATAATAATAATAATAATAATAATAATAATCCCAAATGCTGAACTAAGGTTTATATATTGACCTCCCCCCTTTCTTTTACATTCTACAACTTGTTTATCAGTTTTAGTTCCAGATCTGTTTTTCTAATTTAGTTTGCTATATTCTTAGAAAATCCAAAGATTTCCGCTGAGTTACCAATTTTTTTTACAGGTAGGTCCCTTGATTTGGACCAGGATAATTTATTCAAAACTACTTTAAAATCTATTTTTACTCCTAACTTTTAAATAGATCAAAATATAGTGAGAATGATTAATTTTATTAAATTAATTTTTTATGAAAAACAAATCTAAAACCTGGTAAACATCTTACTCTATATGTAACACATTTAAGCATAATTTATCTTTATATGCAGAAATATAATTTCTATATTAACTTTACAATAATATTTAAAATAAAAGGAAATCTATAATGGTTTAAATCTATAACATTATTTCTCTTCTGCATATATGTAGGTTTTTGGTTACACATATAGCAAGGTTTACATTTATTTAGTGAATAATAATAATAATATATATATACATGCATATATGCTGATTTATTACACATACATGCGCATTCAACAATGTACGCTATAATATACGCACACATATATAACCATAATTGATTTTAAAATTAGTCTGATATACAAGGATTTTTTGGGTATATAGGTATGGAAATAAAATACTACTATAGAATATAGTAGGTGAAACATGACTGTAGATAGATCTGACTGTTTCAAAGTTAATACAAGCTTTCTAAACATTTAGATAGTTAAATTAGGACTAAATTAGCATTATTAATTTAAAATGCATTATTTATCTAAATTCTCAGCTATTTTAAAATAAAGTTTAAAGTCTTTAGCATTTTAAACATTTATTTAAGCCTAAAACTATTATAATTTAAGCTGTGTAAAATTATTTTGCAATTCAAGCTATGAAATAATGATGTAGTAACTTTTATATGCAAAAATTTATAGCTTTATAAAGTACTAGCAACAATTTATAAGAAAATTAAACTATATATATTTTTTAGATATTTTGACACATAATTTGACAGAACATTTAGCTTCTGCCAAAGCTGAAGGTTATATATATATATATCAGTAGAACTTGTTATAAAAAAATAAGAATTGACTCTTAATTAATTTCTGGACATAAGAAATATCTAATGACCTATAAACAAAAAATATGTATATACAATATATATTTAATACATCTACATAATTATATATATATAATAAATCAGTAACTAAGTTTATTATTTAAATTGATAGATTTATTTTTATTTTAAAATAATTGGTCTTTTAAAAAATGCTAAAAGAATTCACAATTATTTTAAATAATATGATTTTTTTAGTTTACTTTTTAAAAATAATAAAAATAGAGACAGTTTTAAATAGAAACAGTTGCTGATTTATAATATATATATAAGTATGTACCCATTCTAAATATGATATATATATATATATATTAAGAGTTTTAAATGGTTTAAAAAATATTAAATTGAAAGAAAAAAAATTAAACTGCCCTCTCATAACCATTATTTACAACAAATAAAAATTCTAAGGATAATTGTTAACAGCAAAACATGAAATTATTTTTCATATTTTCCCACCCACTCCTGTTCCATATCTAACAAAATAGTTGATATACTGAAAAAATAAGAGCTTTAAATAAATTAGGGTGGTATAATTTAGTTATATATCAATTGTCAAGAAATTCTACTGAATTTAAATATATTAAAGCTCAATTTAAAAATTTCATTCAAACTTGAAAAAGATCAAAACTTAACAAACAAATTTTGTAAAATCAATAAAAGCATTTTAAAAAAAATAATTGTAATAAGTTTAAAATTTTTTATATACATGTATGTATTCTAATAATTATATTTATTGTAAAGTAAATAATATCCATTAGGCAGAGTTATAATAAAATAGTTAACCATGTGATTTTGTAAAAAGTAACAACTTGATAAAGTTTCACTAAGGAATAAAAGCCAAATTGATAAATTAAATATTGTTTTTATTTACAGAGAATTATCTATTTCAATTTTGTTTTAAATTGATTATTTTAAATTTGAATAAAAAATTAAATGCCAAAATTAATAGCAGAAGAAAAGTAGAGATGATTCCAATCAAATTTAGAAAGCTCCATACATATACCCAAATAATATTTCCTTTTGTAATTTTTTTCTACTAAATCAAAAGGCATTAGATCTAGAATAATACATTTTTACATGATTTTCAGCTGGGGAATGATGGAAATCAGAGAAAAAGATAAAGATATACAAATTAATATTAATAGTGGAAACATTGCTAATAATGTAACTTAGTGTTCATTTTCTGTAATTGTTTGAAGTTTAATTATTAATGAATTGTAAGAAGACTGATGATGATAAATAGAATTGGAGATATAATGTTAGCAAAGTACAGGTTAAAAATGTTAAAGTTACCAGTATAGGAAATAAAAATTTTGCAAAAGAACATAATAGATCATTTAATTCAGATAGGAAATTATTGGATTTTGTGTATATATTGCCTAAAATAATTTTGTACCTATTATTTAATACTACTTTCCATCAAGTAGACTACATAAAGCAGAAAATAAAGAGATGGATTTACTAATCAAATTCTGCTTAGTTGCTATAAGCTGTGTTTAAGACAAACATAAAATCAAAATTTTCTAATTGGAAGTAATGTTTTAATTCGTATCCTTTAATCTCATTCCTCAAATATTAGCATAAAAACAGTTAAAATCATTCTTAATGAAATTTCAAAAGAAAGTGGGGTAATTATAATGTAATCGGGCTTGGCCACTTGATGGGATTGTTGGCAGTCAAAAACAATACAATACAATGTTCGGAGCCGTGTGATTTTTAAATCGGTTTTTTTTTTGGTTATTAATTTATTGATTGCTATAACTTTATTTTTTCATGCCTTTTTATTAAAAAAGTTGTTTAATTTTAATTTTGTATTTAGTAAACGACAACCTTTTTTTTTATTTTTAAATCGCTGTTTTTGGACAAAGCTGCTACTGTGCGATGTCTATTTAGCGATGTCTTTCGCTTAATTATTGCTTTCTACATAGCAAAATAACTGTGTAGGTTTAGGGTTAGTGTTCTGTTGTTTGTAATGCTAAAATAAAAAATATCAAAATCGTAACCGTAGTTGGACAAAAGAAAGAAACTCAAACTTTTTTAAACAACAACAAACACATATAAATGTCTTCTTTACTTATTAAACATGTTTATAATATGTGCTTTCTATGAAATTTACAAAAAATCGTGTATATTTTTATTGGACAGTAGAAATACTTGGCTTCTGTTGTCGGCAACTGCGGAAAAAGTTACGCGACTGAAAAAAAATTTGTTTATAGTTGTATAAAAACATCTGTTGTCCACATTCGCATCGCTTCGACCGTGCTATTATATTGTGATGTTGCAAATATGACACGCACTCGGCTTCTGTTGTTGGCAACTGTGAAAAAGTTACACGTTCACCATCCATTTTATCAACTACATGGTATTTCACGTGAAAACAAGATTTCGCACGTGATATAGGCCGAATTCTTTTTTACCTATCCTTGGCAAGCTTTTACACCTTACACATTCTCTAAACAAGGGTGTGGCCATTTAGAAAATTACTATAAATTCATGTTTATTAAATTAATTATAAATACAAATATTGTGTAATGTAGATTGTAAAAATTTGACTAATCAAAGTAAACACACATATATATCAAACTGTACATGAAAGATAAGTGTGTGGATTCACAGTAACTGTCGCGAAGCAGAAATAGGCCATATTATTTCTGCATTATGTCATCATCAATGGCCTTCTAATGGCTAAGACAAACATAGATGTCTTCTATAGCCGTAAGTCAGGCCTTGTAAACAGCATTTGTTAGGTGTTTTGGCGAGCCAGAATGCCATCAAGTGGCCAAGCCTGATTACATTATAAGTACCGAAAGTGGAAATAAAAAAGTTTACAAATGAAAACAAGAGAACAATGGTAGTGTGGAATAGATATAAATAACAATTTTAAAAAATTGAAGGGATGATGTAAAAAAAAAAATTGTTAAAAAAAACTAAAAAGAAAAATCTTATGCTGGAGCTATTGAATAAACATTATGAAAAAAGGCAACTTATGTACTGCAATGCCAAAAATTATGGAAAATTAAATCTTATTATTTAGATGATGGATTAGAACTATAGAAGTTGGAAGATTTAATGTTATTCATGTTTGTTTAGCAACATATAACAGTTGTTTTTAGACTATTATCGAAGATATTTGATGTTATTCATGTTTATTTTGCAACATATAACTCTTGTTTTTAAACTATTATCAAAGATTTTTTTTTAATTAAATTATTTAGTATTTGGAGGTAAATTGGAAATTAGATATCTATTACTGTATATTTATTTTGAGCATTAGATAACAGATTATATTTAGGGATATTATTGTAACTTGAGGCCTTATTCAAACTGAGAATAATAATTTTGTGACATTTATTGAAATACAAATGAATTTTGTTTGAATATCTCTGTGTGTGGCAAGAGAGAAGGACATTATGATGTTTTTCAACAAAGCCAGGATTAATATGAGAATTTGTTACAAAATCAGACTTATAACTGGAAATTTTCTTACAGTTAATGATTTGTATTGTTCACAATGTAAAAATCCTGAAAGGGTTTTATCTATTACTTATATATTTTGGTTTTGAAAAATTTAGGGCAACTTTTCTCATATCATACTCTCTTCTGAAATTAGACTTTACATTGTGATCTTTTAATTAATGCCAAGCAAATTAAATCTTATCATTTTCTCATTATGCAAATATAATATTATTGATGAACCTGAGCTATTCATTTTTATATAGATTATTGTTCTGTTATACTATTATCTATATATCTAACTGCCAATTTACATTATTATCTAAAGTTTACTTATCAATTCACTGAGTGATACACTGACATGCTTGTTTGCCTATATACCTAGGCTATCAATTAACTCACTAATAAACCTGCCTGCCTATATAACTGTTCATCTATCATTTACCGGCATGCGTACTTATCTCACTCACTTATTTGTTTGTATATCTTCCTAACTACTTATTTTTATATTTTTATATATATCTATTCAATTGTCTTTCTGTTTATCTACCATTTCACCATTTGCATCCATTCAACACAGAATGAATAATCTAGACCCTTTTTCCCCCTCCTTTTTTTCCTCTCCCCCCCCCTTTGTTGCCTTTTCCTTTTGTCCTCTCCCCCCCCCCTCCCCCCCCCCCCCCTTTCCTGGGCCCATTAGTAATGAAAAGAAAAATCTAGAAAAATCTATTCCATATTACTCCTCATTGGGGCAGTCATTTGCAATGGATCAATTGTTTTAGATCAATTACCGATAACCATATAAGTAGTTTAATACCCAAATTGGACAAACCAATTTGTAACTAACTTTTTTACTCTCTATTCCTTTCTTTCTTATATATCTGGGTGCCACTAGGCTACCTGAACATAGACAAAATCACATTGGATATCTACTTAGAATCATACCTAGTCTGAACCTCAGTTGGTACATTATAATGATATGTAGGATTTCCATATCATAACAGTATATCCTTGCACCTGAGTTAGTGATAAATTATCCTCATTATTCCATAATTGTGCAGACAAATTCTTATACAAATTCTCACATAGATCATATTTAATAATATCATTTTTACTAGGTCATATTTAATAATATCACAAGTCTATATAATTCAATGCCTTTATAAAGATCATCAATGGTAGTCATATCTCATATGCTGGCTCACAAACAACAAACCAACAAAATAAGAAACATTATTTATATCCATTTAATATATCTACCTAGATTATTTATTAATTAATAAAATGATGATGATGGCAATGATACTCCCAGCCACAGCTTTACAACTAATTCACAACTAACACCAACCATGTCTTTCATCATTTTATAAGTGATGGACGATTATACCAACTCTCCATTACCCAATGGATACTCTAATGACAATGAGTTAATATGCATGGTCTCCCTAATTCATTTTCTGTTGCTACCTATTTTTAATCATTTATCGAAAAACTATTACATATTTAAAGTATGTTTTATGATTGAAATCCACCAATGATGATGATAACTAAACTATTTTCACAAGAAAAATCATCAACTTTAAAAAACATATAAACCTCTTTAATCAAAAAAATTAAATTTTATTATTGGTTAGTCATCAATATACAAACAAAAATTTTATATAATTAATAGAAAAAAATAGTTACATTCAATAATTATCAATATCAATAATAACCAAAAATCCCCCCCCCCACCTCTAATATAATTTAAACTCAATCGTTAATAGCATATAATGTGATATGAATGTTCATATCTAGTGGGTGAATAGAGGTCTCATATTATGGAAAATTTTAATTTCATAAACACCCAAAACATGCACATACTTGCATATTATATATAACAAAACTTTTATGCATATAATCTTAAAAACAATAATCGAAAAATGGATAGAGAAAAGTTTACTTAAATTATACAGATAACACTTTAAAAAAAAATATGTTCCTAGTTCTCAATTTCCATTAATCCAGGTTGCTGATTACTTTAAAATCTATTTCTTATTATAGTAAATTTCTACCCTCATCATTTCTTTGGATTTGTACATTCATATTCAACACATATTCATGTAGGCATATATATCATTAGGTGTGTATGTTACTTCCCATTATTAATAAATCTTGTGTTTAACCTTTGTAAATAAACAATATTTCCCTTTTCTATGATACCACAATTAATAAACAATAAAAAAAATCATTTAAAAAAAATGTTTTTTCGGTATAGAATTATTTTGGCTTTGTGTTCTTATTTAGACTTTTATATGACCACATTTATTATTGTTTTATTTTGGTACTAATTACATAGCCAGGCTTGGCCACTTGATGGCACTGTTTCCAGTCAAAAACAATATAATGCAATGTTACTGGGCCACAATTTTTAAAAAAATGGCAACTTATGGTGATTTTTTTTTTGGCTTTATTTGTATTATGCGATTTCTATTTTGAGATTTTTAAAAACAACTTTTAATTATTCAAAACAACTTTTAACTCTATGGCGACTTACGGCGATTTACTTTTGGCTTTCTTTGTATTACACAATTTCTATTTTCATATTTTTAAAAACAACTTTTACTATTAATTATTATTTCTATTTTGCAGTTTTTAAAAACAACTTTTAACTTTGTCCTTGTTCAGACAATGCCACATAACCTCAGATAGGTAGGTGTCCAGAAATTTCATGTGAGTGCCACACTCTCTACAGTTATGACACTTCTAAAGGCCCCAAAGTCATACAACATTCTGGGTGTGAGCATCTGTTGTTGGGTCCACAAAGTGAGTAGCAATGAATCACCGTAAGGTCATGAAAACCTGTGGCTTCTGTTGTCAGCAACTGTGCAAAATTCATTCTTTCAGTGGCCATTTTATTAATATCACGGTACTACACATTGAAATGAGACTTTCCGCTTTTAACTTTGAAGATTCATCTTGTTAAGTCCTCTTGGCAAGGTTTTGCACTTTACACATTATGTAAGGAAGGGTGGATTGGTTGGACAATTCTTAGTCAGTCACACTGTGTGATTTAAATAGAAATTAAATTACTCTTCTATGAATATTTTAAAAATTGTGGCCCACTTGAAATCCAGATATCATCAGACAATATAGGAGCCAACTGTGAATTGTGCAAATTTGCATAAAGTGTTGTGAAGTGCAAAACAAGTCATAATATTTCTGTAAAACACCATCAAGTGGCCTGCAATGGCTAAGATAAACAGAACTGTTTTCTTAGCTGTAAGTCAGGCCATGTAAGCAGCATTTGTAGGTGTTCTTGGCTAGCGAGAACACCTTCAAGCGGCCAAGTCTGGCTATGTAATGAGTATCTTTATTTCTTGATTAATGTTGGTAAATGTCTACAGCCATGAAAGTCCAGTAGCTCAGTTCAAAAGCATCATATGCATCACAACTTAAATAAGTGTTTAGACCAGCAACAAACTTTCCTTGTTAAACATTTTTGTTTTTAATAAAATATTACTGTGAAATAGGGACAAGAGTATTGATGATTATAAATTACAAATAGTAATTTTCATGTATATTTCATATTATAGAAAATCTATGATTTTGGAGATTGGATTGGGTATTTGATTGCTGTGGTTTGCTTAGCTATACTTTCAGTTTTTGATAATGGATGGAGGGTTTTGTCATTGCCTTAAGGATACAACATGTTCATGCAACTCATGACTGTGTTTAATCTCAATCACTGCTCCAACCCAGCTTTTAATTTGTTATTGTTTATCATGAAGCAGTTAACATAGTCCTGCCAAGATTTCAGCCTCTAAGTCTCCTATAAATTGAGCAAGGCATAGTTTGATATTTTCAGCCCCTAAGACTTGAAAGAAGCAGGGCTTTGCAAAGAGTTTTGCATTATTTTAACAAGAGCTGTGGTAGTTTAAAGTGGTTAAACTAAGATAGCTCTCTTGGTATTCGTGGTACATAGTGTACTTATAGTGCTGTGACTGAATTCTTTATTTGTCTCAGAATTGTGAGTTGCTAGTCATTTTGTTGGCTGTCATGTCTGTCAGATCTCTAGAAAAATTGAAGAGTATATAATTTGAAGTATAAACTCTGTTATGACTATATATGTGTACTATGTAATATATTGTTGGAGGGATAGTTAATCAAGTGTATATAAAAAAAATTGAAAGAATGAGGTAGCAGGGTGATATAGGTGCAGGTCAGTTCTTGGTGGTCATAGGACCCAAAAACAAAGTTAATTAAATTGATTATACGAAAAGAATTTATTACTTATTTAAACAATAAACAAATAGTATTAATCTTTATAAGATCAAAGTAATATGCATTCTGACAATGAAAAAGGGATCGGGGGGGGGGTCAGAATGCAGTGAACCAGACAAGTTCCAAATCCTGTTAGACCAAATTAAAGAAATGAATAAAGAACTTAAAGAAATGAATAAAAAGATGAATGAGAAAATAAATAGTCAGTCCAGTAAATTGAAGAAAATAGATAGTCAATCCAGTAAATTAGAGAGTCAATATCTAGAAGTGAAGGAGGAACTGGGTGATAAGTTTAGAATTTCAAATGATAGATTGGAAAATTTTGATGAGGATTTGAAAAGCAAAATTCACGTGTTGGATGACAGGTATGATACCCACTTTACAGAATTAGCAGATAAGTTAGAGAAGTCACAAAAAAAATGGGATAGTAAGTTCCAAAAAATAGGTATCAAAATAGAAGTCATACAAGAAGAATATTTAAAGATAAAAGAAAGATGTGATGAAGAGGAACAGAGAAATGACCAATTTAAAGGAAGATATAAAAATAGAAATGGTTGCCATTAAGATAGAGGTGGCAGATGTGAAAAAACAGGTAAAGAGATTATATGGGGAGATAAACAACAGATAAAGCAAGGTAGATTATGAGATGAAGAGAACAGGGTGAAAAGATCAGGTGATTAAATTTAAAAAAAGGATAGATAGAAGGGATAAAGCAAAACCTCCAAGAAAGAGAATACCATAGAAAGGATCAGGAAGATCTTAGTGCAAAGTTAGCCAGCCAAAAGATAGTTATAAAACTACATAATTGTATTAAAAGTGTATATATTATTGAGAAATCTTTAAGTAATAATATTAATTTTATTTGCTATCAAGATATATTATTAGATACACTACAAAACAAATGTGAAGGTAGAAAGCTACATCATTTGTTAATTTTAGTATTTTGTTTTATAACTATCCTATTAGAATGAAATCAGAGAAAAATATGATATTAGGTTATAAAGCTGAAGAATTAAGACTGGCTATCACTGATGATAATCTTTGTAATAATATTAATTTTATTCAGTATCAAGGGTATATAGTTTTAGATAAATTGCAAAGTAAATGTGAAGTTAGAAGATCACACCATTTGTTAGACTTTAGTGACTTGTTTTGTAAATATCCTATTAGAATGAAATCAGAGGAAAATATGATATTAGGTGGGAAAGTTGGAGACCTAAGACCAATTGTCACTAATGACAATAATATATGGTATTGGGAATCTATATTTTTAGATAAATTAGAAATCAATCATATTGATATAAATTTATGTGAAGTATGTTATGAATGAGATTTCTATTATACATGTCTGGTGAGGATGAAAGATGAAAGGATCATACAATTCTGTACATACCCTGCCAATATTATAAGATGGCACAATCTATTTATTTTTGGTTATATATGTTTAAAAAAAATCACGGAGATTTTTTTTTTCTTCATAAGACGGGAAAGCTGAAGGATATTGAGTTCAAACCCTACATTACAAATCCCAAAGACTTTGGAAGAAAAAGAAATTTTTTTTTTCTCTTCAACTGACTTTTATTAGTGAAAGAAGACAATATATATTGTGCCAGGCACGTTTGATGTGGCAACACAAGCTAAGGTTAAATGAATAAATGGTCTAAAATATTTAAATAGCCATTAAAGAGGGGGGGGTATATAATTTATACAAACAATATTCATTATAAATTGAGAGAGAGAACTGTGGTGATGATATAAACTCACACACACATATGTTTAAAGCTGATATTTAAAGGCTTAGAAATATGCATTTGTAAATTTGATTTTTGTTTATTATTTTTTTTAAGGAAAAACAAACTCCAAAATGTAATTATAATTTTGAGAAATTTTTGTTTTGTTTGTTAAAAAGAAATGCTAACACGTGTATTTACAATTTGTCAGTACGGATTTATTTTTTTTTTTTTTTGTGAGTGCTGACAATCAATGTAAAAGAGAGAATTTAACATACTGTTATTTAAAAATAATTTCAGAATCGGAGTTTTAATGGATATTTTTCTCTTCAGTTGCATTTGAGCAAGGGAGGGGGGCCATTGTCTTAAATTTAGAAAAAGCCTAAAGGCATTCTGGCTTCCTGACCACTCTAAAATAATTTTAACTGGACAAAAGAGTTTAATTAAACTTGCGATAATGCGTGGAGAGAGGAATGTTCAAGTTATGTAAAACATTTTTTTTGTTAAAATAAAAAAAACTTCGATTCTGATAATGTAATTAATCAAAAGTAAAAAGATGTTATCATTTCTTAATTGTGATCTGAATGGATATAAATAAAACTAATTGGAAATGAAATTTTTAGAGATCACTTCAGCGATTACATTGGAATGTTTTACGAATCGGCCAAACCAATTAGTAAAACTAAAACCAATTAATAAGGGCTAATTAATTTTTATGTCGTGGAGGGGATACCTTAATTGAGATTTATTGAGGTGGGATATCTGTTCTGAAATTGTGAGAGGGCAGTTTACCTTAGCTTTTCTAAGAAGGCAGTTCCCCTTTGCTTTTCGAAGAGAGGAGTTTACCTTTACTTTTCAAGGAGAGCAGTTTGCTTTTTAAAAGAGAGAAGTTCACTTTTGTTTTGATATTAAAAGACGAATCTTATTGGGAGCCTATTTCTAATTTTGGAAAGCTAATGCTATTCTGGGAAACATGCGAAATCATGCAACTTTTTAATCATGCTGATTCCGATACATTGTAAGCCGGAAGATTTATTCTAATAATAAGAAAAATAATATTCATTCAGTCAGCCTAAATCAACGGACATTAATCCAGGCCATCATTCAAATAAGCTAGCAGTTAACTAGTCAGTCGATGCTGATGGAAGCTTAACATAAAACAAGAAAGGACGATTTATAGTGTTTAATATCCTGTTTACTATCCGTCTCTCCAACTTAAAGATGCCAATCAAGCAATCACCTGCATATAAAATGATTATGGAGTAGAAGCCGACTTCAGCGCATCCGTCCAGCTCCGCTCCTGCCGTCCCAACAGAATGTAAAAGCCGAATCCCCAAACACCAAAAGTGATGATGGATAATTCTACAAACTTGTTACACCATCAAGTCCAGCCCTTGTTGCAGTCGATGGACAGATAGACCGCCCACTCAAAACCCATAGAAGAACAAAGCCTACAAACTTTGTCGGGTATACTATTATTTTTTTGTATGTGTGTTTATTTTATAACAAGTTAATACCCACTTCATAAATAAGTTTATGTAAATACACAAACCAATATATCTTGTATGTAACACTAATTTTTTCTTATTTGCTTTACACATGTGTGAGTTTATATCCACAGAGCATTATCCCATATTCTTTATTTAATATACTTTATTATTAAAAAAAAGAAATGAAATTTCCTTTATTTAATCTAACAATTACCTCAACAAGTATTTCCATATGCTTATAATTTGTTTTATAAAATGATTTATGTATTATATGATTTTCGTTATATATTTATTCAATTTGGGAACTTTAATTTATATTTATGTTATAAATGATATGGGATATTGGGTTAATAAAAGATAGTATAATTTAAAAGTGACTACTGCCATATATTTCTTTTTTTTTTTTTTTCATCATTTACTTTCTCTAACCCCATATTAGTTAGTTATGCGAGTGTTCCGATCCCCAATTCTTTTAACTGAGTATAAGAGTACGCTGAGCTAGTGAATGGGATACCTTCTTACCGGGTCCTAAATCTTTATTTTCACGTGGATACTTATTTATTATTTTTTTATGAATAATTATTTATCGGCACACATGCCCTAATATTATTTGAACTTGCATATTTCCTTCTGAGAGTGGCGCGAGGGGTTGATTTAGTCATCCTCCAAAGGTATGTAAGAGTCAACCTTTCCATAAGTATCTTCTGTGTCTGTAGCACTGTTACGGTAAAGTTTTGAATTTCTTCTAACTCCAGCATGTCGCCATATTTCTCCTCATGTTCGGTTTAGGCGTATGCTCATATTAACGGAGTAAAAGTTAACCGGTATAATATATTTTAAATAGTTTAATAGTCTACGTAAGAATTAAAGTTTTGAGCATATATAAATAGTTGTCTGTAGCTGTCAACTCTGTAAATAATTTTTTTTAAGTCTATTTATTAATCTTTTATATTCCAATTTATATTTAATAAATTTAATAGTGTTTTGATTTAATACTTGTCATTACTAATTTCATCTACGACTTTTGTTTCTAATATTATGAATAATCTGTAGCTTTTAAAATCATTTAGATTACTTTAAATAGGCATATATTATTTTTGTCTTTGAGTAGATATGAGAATATATGTGTGTGTGTATGTACAAACATTAAAATTCAAACATTTATAGATATATCAAAAAGGTTTTTAATAATTTCATATTTTCTGTGTAAAAAAGTTTTCTTTTTTTATATTATTTAAGTCCAATTTTTATTTATTTAAAATTGTTAGAAAAGAGGAGTGGTCAATAATATAAAAAAGATTGTCAATTCTAAAGATTTCAATCTGGTGTTAAAATTTGTGAGACAAAGAGAATATTAATTTTTGATATCTTCAGTAGTAGAAAAGTGGGAGAGAAAAATAACTCGTTAATAAGCAGTTTAAAATTAAAAACGAACTGTTGGTAATCACTTCAGACCACCCAAAGAATGGACTTTGAGAAAAGATAAACGAAAAGATGCAAATGACCAGATAATTATATCACATTTGTTAAGATGGAAAAAACATTTTATTGATAAGCAGGTATCCATGCAGCTGTATGTGATATCATAAAAGCAGCACATATATATTCTGGGAGAAAGACTTTTTTTTACTAAGTACTAAGTGTTAAGTGGTATTGCTTCTTGGGAACAGTGTGTTATTATTTTATGTGTTTTGAGAGATTCTACAGCAGAATGGAGGGCTAGAAATGATATGTGTTGAGGATACCTTTTAGCTATCCAAAGAACTCTAGCACATCTGAAAAGCATTTAAAACATCCTATGGCTGATTTCCAAAGATCAATGGCTCTGAACCTTGCCATTGCTTCACCTCTTCCATTGCTGAATTCAAATAAAAAGGACCAGAAATAAAATGCAAGTATATGGAGAAGAAAACATCCACTTATCTATTAACATACCCTTTATACAGAACAAAAAGGACAAAATACCCATCCCAATACTAAAATAGTGCCCTTAAAGAAATGCAGTCTGTGCAATAACATCATCATTATCACAGTAAAACAGAAAGAAGAATTACAAGCCTAAGCTTAAAACAGAACTTATCCAGTAAATCGCTGTAATTAATATATCTACAATTAAACAATGGTATGTGGCTGAATTCAAAATTTTAATCTTGGACAACCCTTACTTGGAATGAAAATTCATTAAACTAACGGAAACAATTTCTACATTGGAAAAAGAAAGAATGCCAGGTAATGTAAACTTTCTTAATAACTCTGATTATTATTATTATTATTATTATTATTATTATTATTATTATTATTATTATTATTATTATTATTATTTTTTTTTTATTTTTTTTTTATTATTATTATTATTATTATTATTATTTTTTATTATTATTATTATTATTATTATTATTATTATTATTATTATTATTATTATTATTATTATTATTATTATTATTATTATTATTATTATTATTATTATTATTATTATTATTTTATTATTATTATTATTATTATTATTATTATTATTATTATTATTATTATTATTATTATTATTATTATTATTATTATTATTTTATTATTATTATTATTATTATTATTATTATTATTATTATTATTATTATTATTATTATTATTATTATTATTATTATTATTATTATTTTATTTTATTATTATTATTATTATTATTATTATTATTATTATTATTATTATTATTATTATTATTATTATTATTATTATTATTATTATTATTATTATTATTATTATTATTATTATTATTATTATTATTATTATTATTATTATTATTATTATTATTATTATGGTGGTCACTTATGAATGTGGAATACCCCAAGGAAGTATTTTAAGTCGTATTCTTTTGGAACCCATACAATCAAACAAATATATGTAAATTACAAAAAATACAAGATAAATATTTTAAATATATTTATAAAAATAAAATATATACTAAGAAAGTAAATAATATGTATAATAAAAGACTACTGATGGACATGTCATTTTTATTTAAATTAATACATGGAACTGTATCCTTAGAATATGCAATCACAAGAATTGCAATTAGGATTCCATCTTATAATTCTAGATGTCATGATTTGTTTTATTTACCTATATTAAAACATTCAATTAAGTCACCATTGCATAGATTGCAACTAGAGAGAGTATAATCAAAAGCTTTCAGATATCGATATTTTTTCTTTAAACTATAAACAATTTAAGGACAAAATAAAAGCAATCTTACATTGACAATAATGTAAATAATATTTTTATATATCTGTATGTACTACTTTGTAATTTATAATACAGATATATATTACTTTGTAAATACTTGTGGCCTTGTTTGAGCTGTTTATTTATGAATAAATTGAATTGAATTATTATTATTATTATTATCATCATCACAAGGAGATTATATGTTTATTAAATTAAATTATTATTATTATTAAGTTTCAACAATAGTAAACTTTATTGATCCAATAGTTACATTAGTATTATAATGCCATAGCAAGATACATGTTGAATCTTATTATTGTCAGTTCAATTTCAAGTCTACAATATTCATTTTTTTAAAAGTACATATCTGTACGGGTAATTTTACATGATTATATCCACTTTATCAATGTTAATTAATCATATTATTGTCCAATAGAAGCATAATCAGGACCATGCTTTCTTTAATTTTTGTTTTTTATAGCTTTGCTATTTGTCTGAGCAGGGACAAGTAGCTGCATAAATATCCGGGCTGGTGACCTGCTTGTCTCTAACTTGAATTTTATTCAATTGATTTTCAAATGTGGCTGGATGCCTTCTGGGGTTATTACCCAATATGAATACACACCTAGTGCACCAAAGTGCATATAAAACAAACGTTGAGGCCCTTATGGCTGGTATAGATTTACCTTTGTAATTTGATATAATTTGCATCATTGTAGTATTTTTCTGTATTTGCGCTGTAAAATGCATCTAATCTGCTCCAACGCCTTGCAGTTAAAAATTATATGCTGTAAAGTCTCCTCAGCCATATGGCAAAGGCCACAGAATGGATCAACTGACCTGTACATTCTTCTGTGATGTAAAATCTAGAAACATAGGTTCTAGTTGCCATTTTTTGTATTGCTTGATCAGATATTTGTTTCCTATTTCTAGTATTGATGGGATCTCCTCATTATAATTATTTTGATGTATAAACTTATACATTTCCCAATATTTATATTTTTGGTCCAATTGATCTGGAATTGTTCTTTCTCTCCTGCATTGGTAGATGGTGATTGCCAAAAAACAATCTTTTGGAGGAGGTCTATCTGTAGGTGTTATCTACTGTAGGTGTCTTAATTTAGGAAATTGAGTGAGTATAGCAATTATAGCATTGCTTGTTTTGAATGTTTGTAAGCTATGCAATCCCAGTCCATTTGCTATAAGAGGGCGATTCAGTTTTGCCATTGAAATTGCCACCGTCTTTTTCCCCCAGATGAGCTTGCAACATATGGAATTATTGCATGCCATAAATTTTTTTGAAAAGTCAACTACAGGCATGTAATATGTTATCTTGGTTATTATAAGTTTGTTAATCAGTTGCACCTTTGCATATATGGACAAATATGCCTTTGAGAGTGATTAAGCTATGCTTTTGACTTCCTCTTTGAGCTTGGCTTGGATCTGACATCTCATTCCAGTGGCTCCTAGAAAAAAAGGAAAGCCTAGGAATGGAGCTGGTTTTGCTCGATATATTGGTCCACATGGCTTTCCAGTGAGTAGCATCCAGGTCGCAGACTTTTCTGGATTTATGCTCAATCCATATTGCTTTGAGAATTGTTCAAGCACTGCCTGAAGCTGTGGTATTTGCTTCTTTGATGTCAAGAAGACTGTGATATCGTCCATGTATGCGAGACATGCAATCTTCTGTGTTGTACCAGGTATTTGAACTCCAATGAATGTGCTATTGATTTTTTCAATAAGAGGATTATAATAAATAAACATTAATGCATTCATAAGAGACCCTTGTGATAGTGATTGTGTTGGGATGAATGAGGGTGAATTTCAGCCATTCATAGTAACATACAGTTCTCTGCTCAGTATCAAATTTGCAGTCAAGTATAGCAGACCTTTGGGTATTTTAGTCTGCTTGAGCATATCCAGTAACACAGGGATTCTCACTGAATCGAAAGCTGAAGCAATATCTATTTGCACCACTACAGCAGCAGCAGTGGTAGTAGTAGTAGTAGTAATAATAATAGTAGTAATAATAATGTCCATTCTCTCTCTCTTCAAATCATTATAATAAGCATAATTTATTTAAAACAAGGGAGTTTTGCTAATGACGAATATTGACCATATCAAGATTATTTATTTTGCTATAATTATTATATTTAATCATTTTCATATGTGTTTTTTTTATTATTATTTATCAATTATGGTATCATAGAAAAATAAAATATTGCTATATATCATTCTTATTATATATAAAGGTTAAACATAAGAATTATTAATAATGGGAAGTAACACACACCTAGTGATATATATGCCTATATGAATATGTGTTGAGTATGAATGTACAAATCCAGAGAGGAGGAGGGTAAAAATTTAGTATAGTGAGAAATAAATTTTAAAGTAATTAGCAACCGGGATTTAAAGAAATTGAGAACTAGGAGCAGATCTTTTTTAAAAAAAAAAAATATTGTCTTTATAATTTGACCAAACTTTTCTCTACCTATTTCTCCATTATTAATTTTAAGATTATATTCATAAAATTTATGTTATATATAATATGTGAGTATATGTGTGTTTCGGGTGTTTATGAAATTAAAATTTTCCCTAATGAGACCTGTATCCACCTACTAGAGATATGAACATACACATATGCTATATGCTATTAACGATTGAGTTTAAATTACATTAGGGGAGAGGGGGGAAGAATTTTTGGTTATTATTGATATTGATAATTACTGAATGTAACTAATTTTACTAGTAATTATATAAAATTTTTGTTTGTATATTGATGACTAACCAATAATAAAATTTAATTTTTGTGATTAAAAAAGTTATATGTTTTTTGAAGTTGATAATTTTTCGTGTGAAAATAGATTAGTCATCACCATCACTGATGGATTTCAATCATAAAACATAGTTTAAATACCTAATAATTTTTGCTAAATGATTAAAAATAGGTATATGAATTAAGGAGGCCATGCATATTAACCCATTGTCATTAAAGTATCCATTGGATAATGGAGAGTTGGTATAATGGTTCATCACATATTAAATGATAAAAGATATGGTTGGTGTTAGTAGTGAGTGAGTTGTAAAGCTGTGGCTGGGAATATCATTGCAATCATCATCATCATTTTATTAATTAATAAATAATCTAGGTAAATATCTTAAATGGTTGTATAAATAATGGTCCTTATTTTGTTGGTTTGTTGTTCATGAGCCAGAATAAGGGATATGATTACCATTGATGAACTATAAAGATTTATTGAATTATAGACTTGTGATGTTATTAAATATGAGCTAGTAAAACTTGATATATTATTAAATATGATCTATATGAGAATTTGTATAAGAATTTGCACAATTATGGAATAATGAGGATGATTTATCACTAACACAGGTGGAAAGAATATACTGTTATGAAATGGAAATCCTTCATATCATTATAGATAATGTACCAAGTGAGGTTCAAACTAAGTACATTTATAAGTAGGTATCCAATGTGATTTTGTCTAGGTTCAGATAGCCTAATGGTGTCCAGATATATAATAAAGAAAGGAATAGAGAGTAAAATTATTAGTTACAAATTGGTTTGTCCAATTGGGGTATAAAACTATTTATATGGTTATTGGTGATTGATCTAAAACTATTGATTTGTTACAAATGACTGCCCCAATAAGGAGTGGTACGTGAATAATTTTTCTAGATTCTTTTCCCCATTACTAATGATCTAGATTATTCATTCCTTCACAATATATATTTACAAAAAATTAATAAAATTATAATATTAATAGACAGAATATCTTATTTGAACAACAACAACAAAAAACGATAGTATCATAGCTATTTCTTTTTTAAATACAGTATAACAAATAGTAATTTTAATGTCATATATTCGCCTGAAGATACATGATGATGGTATATTAGGTGTGATAATAATATGTTGGACTACTTCCATCATCTATTAGTAAATGTTGAATGTATAGAAAATTTTAAACTTTATTTAAACTTTTCAAATACAAACAATTTATTAGAAATAACACACAAATACTAATCTGTGTTGTCTATTTGTATATTATTACTAACAAATTGTTTGTATTTGAAATGTTTAAATAAAGTTTAAAATTTTCTATACATTAAATCATTTTCTGATAGATGATGGAAATGGTCCAACAAATTATCAATAATTTTGTATAATTTTAAATAACTCACATTTTATATATAGTACTTGAAAATTGAAGTAGTTATAATTACCTTGAATATTATACTTTATTTTATTTAAAATTTGCATAAGCAATACTATAGATAGTTAATTTTTTTTAAAAAAACCTCTAATTTAGTTGTTTTCAGTTAAATTTCATTCCTGCAAACTATTTCATGTTTTGTAATTACCATATTTCATTTTATTTTAGTAATCATTTTATCCAATAAATACTTTGTTTTATAGAAAATCTTGAAAAAAAATACCATACTTTTATTTTAATTAAAATAAAGTTATGATTTATTCACTATTAAATTATCATTTGAGTTTGTGAACAAAATTTTAAATGCACACATAGGAGAACAACACAAAATAGCATCCTTCAACATAAGGGAATTATTTGAATCAATAAATAGAAAACAATGCATAAATATTATAAATTTGGCACTTGTAGCTTCTAAATATACTCAGAAGTGAATTAATTTCATGCTTAAACTGGATTGACCAAAACATCAATGGAATATATTATAAAATAAAAAAATGATGCCCCATGAGCAGGAAATAAGTGGAACCATATCCAGCATATTCCTCAATAACACTGAAACTGACATTCTCCCAAAATTCATCAAAAATATACCTAATAATAATACACACTAGATGAGTTAACAATGACTTCATATGTGCCTCAGAGTAAGAAATTAGCTAAATTAAATCTGAGTTATAAATTAAATTTACATTGGCATGGACAATAGAATGTGATGACTAGTAAAAAGAAATAAAATACCTTGATATATTTAAAAGGGAGAAATCACAAAGTATAAAATGGTTATGAAACCAAATGAAGTTAGAGGGTATATGCACTGGATTCCATTATACCCAAAAACACAAATACACTGGCCTAACAACATTTCTCCAAAGAAACTTTTATTTGTGCAAACTAGAAAGGGACTAAAAGGCCATCATAGAGAAATACATGTGACTTATGCCATGTGGGTTCAAATACTGCTTGCAAAGTGCCATTACATCCCAAAAATAGACAGAAATATCACCAAAGATGTTTCTGAATTGAGTAAACTTTCACATCCCTTCCTCAATAAATAGACTAATAAAAAACACTAAAGACGGACTCCCCTCATAACAAACACCCCACACAATCTGCAAGATCACATGCACCCAAGCTGCATACAATTCTGTCTACTATAAAGAATCACACTCCTATACAAAAAGGCAAGAACAATCCAGAATCCAATTCATATTCCTTGAACACCAAAATACACTTGGGTCATGCATTTCAGATCATGGCAGCCAGCATCACAAATTGAATCAATTAATGTCAAGTGAATGATTAACAAGGTGTGGCACATATCAATGACTCTAACTCCATTAGCAAAAGGAATAATGTTTCCCCCTCTCAAAAAACTGGGCTATTTAATCCATTGAACTCATTTGAATAAATTTACATACACTTACACTAATTTTAAATTGAAAATATTGAATAAATTTACATACACTTACACTAATTTTAAATTGAAAATATTAAACACTCATCATAATTAAATTGAGACTTAAATTATATAATTGTTCATATAAATATCTTTCTGTTGAAATAAAATTTGTGGTGAAATAAAATTATTTTTAGTTTATTGTTTAAAAAAAAATTATTAAAAACAATAAAAGTATATTAAAACTTCAAAATAATTTTCAATTTAATAAAAAATAGAGGGATATAAACTTGGGATTTTCATTCTATATTCATTCTCTACTCCACCTCAAACAATTGATACCCATGATGACACACACGTGAAAAAGATAAACCATCCCCAATATATATATTTCATGCAGAACCAGCACTGATCAGTTGGGCCAGATCATAATCTGACACATATATACAATCAGTGCTCAACTTATATTAGGATAAAAACTCTTTAAACATTAATGGACAGTCTTCAATCTTCTCACCACTTTGTCAATTCATCCGTTTCATTAAAAAACCAACAATGGAATGCTGAAAGATGTTGGTGAATTTGATATTGTACTCATACCTTGCAAACATTATGTCAATCTAACACCTCATATTATCGGACCATTATGTATCCATTTATATTATTAGAAGGATTGGCTGAACATAACCTATTCCCATAGTAATATGTAATTAAGCTATTTGTTCAGTATAAGGAATATTTACTATAGTAAATGAAGGCATTTGAACTCAGGATTTTCAGCTGATATTCATCATCCACTTCATCTCAAACAACCAATACACATAACCATACATGGATGAGAAAAATAAATGATCCCCAATATGTATATTTTATGGAGAACCAGTACTCATTAGTTGAGCCAGTTCATAATCTTCTACACATATATACAATCAGTTCTCGACTTATATTAATATAGCAATTCCTTAAATTTTAATGACTAGGCTTCAATATTTTCATACTTCCAACAATTCAACCATCCACTTTACTAAAAAGCCAATGATGAGACGCTTAAAGCCCTTGATAAATCTCTTATTTTCTTTAGTAAATATTTGGTATACTAAATAAATAGGTTAATTACATCATCATCATCAACCATTATCAATCCACTGCAAGATGGTCTCTCCAAATCCATCCATCTCCAATATTTAGCTTCCCTCCACATCACCCCTGCACCCTTTCTTATTTCATCCATCCATCTCACATGTGGTCCTTTACTGGGCCTTTTACAATCTCTTGGAATCCAGTTTAAGATTTCAATTGTCCATCTATTATCATCTCTTTTAGAAATATGTCCAGCCCAACTACACTTTCATCTTTTAATTTTTTCAACGAAGTCAGTAAAACCTGTTTGTTCTCGTACCCATATATTACATTTTCGATCTCTTCTTGTTACTCCCAACATTCATCTCTCCATACTTCTTTGAGTCATCTGAAGTCTCTGTATTGCTCTTCTATTAAGTGTCCAAGTCTCAGATCCATAAGAAAGAACTGGTAAAACATTTATTAAAAACCCTTTTCAAACACGTAGGTATATTTCCTTTTAGTATCAAATTATTTCTACCAAAAGCACTCCAACCAAGTTTAATTCTATGATTAATTTCCTCCATTATGTTTCCATCTGTATTAATAATCTGACCAAGGTATTTGTAACTGTTAACTTCTTCTAACTCAACATAATCTTTATTTTCATATTTTGAGAAAATCCATTAAACATTACTTTAGTCTTTTTAACATTTATCTTTAGCCCTACTTTCATCTGATAACTCCTGCAACATTTCTAGCAGGTCTAAAGTATTATTTGCAAAAACAACTACATCATCTGCAAAATCTAAATGACTTAAATAGTCCCCATTTACTTTCACTCTATTAGCTCTCCATTTTAACCCACAAAATTCCTCCTTTAGCACTGCTGTAAAAAGTTTTGGAGGTATGAAGTCATCCTGTCTTACACCTTCTCAATGTTGACTTTCCCAGTATCATTATGTAATCTAATTGTTGCTGTTGCATTTTTATAAATATTCTTTCAAATATGACAATATCCTGGATCTATACCTTGATGATCCAATGCTTTAATCACTGAAGAAATATTTATAGAATCAAATGCCTTTTCATAATCTACAATTCCGAAGCATAATGGCAACTCATTCATTTGTCCTTTCTATAACTTCTCTTAATACCTGCATATGATCTGTACTAAAACCACTTTTAAATCCAGCTTGTTCTCTTGGTTGGTGGAAATACAATGTTCTCTGTAGATGAGTTATAATTATCTTTGTAAAAATTTTGTATAAAACTGATAAAAGGCTGATAGGTCTGTAATTTATAATATCTTCTTTATCACCTTTTTTAAATATTAATACTGCATTCTTCCAATCATCTGGTACATCTTTATCATTTAGACATTTGATATATAACTTTTCTAAAAAAAAATTTATATTTCTTCACCTGTTTCTTTTAATATATCAATTATAATTCCATGTCTCACTTCTTCATTTAAAATTTTGGGCAATTCGGAAGGTGTAATAAATATAAAAGGTACTTGTTCTTTATTACTATATAATTCTTGATAGAAGTCTTCTACCTATTTCATGATGTCATTTTTCTTTTTAGTAATAATTCCACCTTTTTTTCTTATTGCAGATATAAATTTCCTATCAATACTAAAATGTTGCTTTACACTCTTGAATCTTTTATTCTCTTCTACAGCTTTCCTTGCTAATTCACGGTTATACTTTCATACATCATTTTCAACTCTTTTCCACACCATTTTACAAAATTTGAGATATTCAATCCTTTTTCATGCATCATTTTTGTATATCTTCATATTCCTTCTTTTCTTCATAAATTCTCTAGTCACAAAAGACATTTTATTGGTCAATTGCTGATTTTTTTCTACCAGCTATCATTGTTGCAGTTTTTAAAAATGTATCAGTTATTTTCATATTAATTTCATTCAAATCTGAATCATGCTTAAAATCTAGTAATACTTGAAACCGATTTGTAAATTCTAATTTAAATTCATTAGAATGTTTCTGAATATTAGGAGTATCAACTGAAAATGTTGTTTTTCTTAATAATTTTTGTCTCCCCAGTTTTGCATTAGCATGTATCTTACATCTTACAAATCGATGATCACTTCCTGTGCAAAATTTATTAAGAACATTACAATCTTAAAATATGTATTTTCTGTTAGACAAAATATAATCTAATTCTGCAGTATCTTCATATGGATGCTTCCATGTCCAATTCCTCTTAACATTTTTCTCAAAAAAAGAATTCCATAATATAAAGTTTTTCTTTTTCTGCAAACTCCATAAGTCTATGTCCCCTCTCATTTCTATTACAATAACCAAAATTACCTTACAGCACTTTCATCTTTTATTTGTTTACCAATTCTAGCATTAAAGTTTCCCATAACAATTTTAAAATGTTTACTCTGATCAAAAGGATTTTTGTACATCCATATAAAAGTCTTCTCCTACTTCATTACTATGAGAACTTGTTGGGGCATAAACCTGAATTATCTGCATTTGGTATCTGCTATTAAGTTGTATAACTAATCTTGCCACTCTATCCAATACACCATCAATCTCTTCAATGCTGTTTTTCCACTTTTTATGTATAATGAATCCTACTTCACTTGTATTTCCAATATTTGTGTTTTTATAATAGAGTACATGTCCACTTTTTAAATCAACTGTCTCTTCACTCTTTCTTCTAACTTCACAAAGTCCAATAATGTCCCATTTAATATAAGACAGTTCTTCTAATTTTTGCAATATTCCTTCATTGGAAAGCAATCTGCAGTTGTAAGTTCCTAAATAAAAAGTCATCATCAAATGACAGCCTGGGTATGCAATCGTGGGATTCTTAGCACCCTCTGCCTTTGGCCACCAACTGCTGCCTTGGTTGGTGACTTTACACCCTCCTGGGAATAAGCACCATGATTTATTTTTGTCTGTCATAATTGAATATATCTATTGGAAAAATATTTATCATTTACACAAACATTCATTCTGCCTTACCAGGCAACTGAGAAGAAAGACCATGGTGTTTCTTGATCTTAAACTCAGAAGTAAAAGCCAATAAACTCACCATGCTGGATGATGTGTGTTGGTGAGCAGTCCATCCATATTCATATACTGAAGCAATGGATCTGAAGCCCGATCCATGCTTCACATCTTCCTATAAACTTAATTAGTATTGTAGACCTGAATTAAGTTTATAGTTCAATATCAGCAGGGTTTTGCATTAGAGTTAAAAATAATTATGCTTATCAAATGTGTTTTACATTTAAATAGTTTGTTTTAAATAAATTTCATTCTATTAATAAAAATTGCTTAACCTATTAGTCAAACATATATATACATCTAGCGTATATATATGAGTTAATGCAAAATTCTGCTGAAATAAAATGCTTATTCTACTATAAAAAAATAATAATATATTGTTGTTAAAATTTTGTTAAAATATTTAGTATGATTTGATTTTGAGATAAGCCTGCCAACATTTTCTAAAAGAATGTATAGTTTTAATTAGTGAGCCATTCAAGTGTAATTAAAGATGGCCTTCGCTTTCTTTCTTTTTAATTAAGAGAATTCAAACTTTGAAGTAAGAAAGTTAGAGTAAAAAAAGTTAAAGTTATTTTTAGAAAGTGTTGCTTTGAAACAAAGGAGCATGGGGGGGCTTATCAAGATCTCAGATCATACAAACAATAGAAGGTAGCTGACAGAGAGGGTATAAATAGAAGGGAGAACAAAAGATTGAGGATTCAGATTTTTCTTTTTGAAGAATTCACATATTCAGATTTTTCCTTTTGAAGGATTCAGTTGATTCTGATTTTCCTTGTGAAGGTGATTCTTTCCGATTTTGCTATTGCAAGGTGCATTCAGATTTCTCTTAGGAGAACTCTGTCTGATTTTGTTCGTGATTTTATTCCCAAAAGTCTACAACTGTTGTCTACAAATCATGAAGAAATTTGAACCTGCTCAAGCTAAAAATCATATAAGTTTGATAGATTCTACGATGCTCGGCTAGGCAAATAAATAGCTTTGCCTATCGCCGAGGTTCCGGAATACCATTCAAAATGCCTTAATATCCATTCAATAGTCATCTGAACTCTGTGCCGTGTCTGGAGAACTTTTCGTGAAACCCTACTACATATTTTCATTGTCCGGACAACTACATCTCGACGGTCGGATCAAGCCACGAACGCCGTAGGGAACATGACCAAGGAAAAAGGACGGTAATCGAATCTCCTCTATTGAACTGTTTCGTATGCTACCTTTTGTTCATTTTTTTCTAATTGCTTCAGTGAATTTATATGTATTTGCTATGTAACCATTTTTATTAGACTAACCTTAAATATATATATATTGTGTGATCATCTATCTATATTTAATCTTTTTTTTCCCTTCGCTATTCTTCCTTACTAACATGTGTAAATATTTAATATCCCATTGCGGTTAAGTTTAATAGTTAATTTTTGTTCATTTAAAATCTCTTTCCAATTTTATTTATGTTTGTTAATTAAATACAAGTCAGTTTCTTTTGTGTGCCAACTTGATCTCTTTGATAACGCCTCTTTTGTCCGCCATTAGCTTACACGTATATCTGATTTAGCTATATACGTTTTAAATAATTTTAAACTGTTTTTAGCGCAAAGCAATTAGAAATGCTTTGCGAAAGATCCTTTTTCTTATTGTACTTTATCGAGAAGATCGAGTTGACAATTTTATTAAAATTGGGAAAAGATTTAGACCGCAAACCTATTAATCCGTTTTTATGGTCTAATTATTTTGTTTCATTAATTTAGAGGAATAGCGGAGGCCATTATATCATTAGTCATATTATTAAAGTCATTAATTAAACATATGATTTAACTATAAAAAGCTTGAGTTTCTTAAGTATATTAAATGCTTTATTTTTACTTTTCAATGATCCAGGCACGCATAACGCAAAACACATATTTCTTAGTACTTTTGCACATTTAACTATTTAGCTCCTTAGGATTTCCCGTCCATGTCTCTTCCGCTGTTGCTAAGCTTTGTGGCCGGTTGAAAAATAATTTGTGTGGCTCAGATAGTGTTGTTCGGTTCATAATAGCTTCGAGACTCGACGAATAGAGCAGAGGTCATAGTATTCTTGATTTATATCTCTTGTATGGTTGGCCTTGAGGTACTTTCGCCTAGTATTCGAACTGGGTTAAATCAACATACATCATCTGACTGTCACAATACTATATGAATAATCACATAATAACAGCTGCAACTACAAAAACATATTGAAGCTGGAAATATAGTACATATTTCTGCTTCACCTAGTGCCAATGTCATCAGCACTAGTCTGGGTTTGAACCCAATCTTATATTAACTGACACCCATCTCATAATAGGTGGTAGTATATTTTGATCAATATTATAATCTTTTGTATTTCATTAATCTTATTTTATAATTAAAACTAACCTTTTTATATTAGTTTATTTATTTTATATTTGTAAAAATGTATATTATGTTTCTTTTATTAAATTGAATTGAATCCTAGATATCTATAAAATGTTACAAATATTTCAAATTCTTTATTAAAGTTCATTTTTCTTCAGTTAATCAGTTGGTAACATTTTATATTTATCTTTTAATCAATATAATTAGAGAGTCAATTATTTGAACAATGTAATAGTTGTAAGAAATGTTTTGTAAATTTCTGCTTAAGTTTATGTCAAATATAAGTTTGAAAGTCATTGTACCAAATTCCTAAAATTTTTCTGAATAAAATCTACATTTTTGTTAATCTAAGCCTTAATTAAATAGATTCTGTTAGTACAATGACTGATAAACTTAATATGCTTGTTGTTGTTTTTTTTAATTAGCAAATCAGCCCTTGGGGCATGTTAATGCAGAATTATAGATTTCATTCCAAAGCAGGCACCAACCTCAGAGGACCGCTTAGAGCAATTTCAATTGGCAGTTGTCACTGTAGATAAGACCAGAACACATAAATAGTGGGAAATTATTGGAGATTATTATTGAGTTATTATTGAAGAGTTCTTTGAAGAGAAGTAATTAGTATATATAGTACATCGTGCCAAAGAATGACTGGCTAAAAAGATCAACCGTTGCTTTCCGGAGCTCTGTCCCACCAACTCATCAATGCCATCCAGTGCTTTCAACATCTAGCCTGAGACTGTACTGTGTCAAGGAAGCCTGAAATGATCTGACTGTATAAATGCCTGTGTCAAGCCATGGAACATCTCCCAATAGGTATATTATTATAATCTCCAATTTGCCGCAAGCCACTGATTCTATTTTACTTGTTTAAATCAATGTTAATTTATATTTATATTATCTATATCTGTTTATACAACTTAGTTTTAAAATGCGTCTTAATTTTTTTTCTCTTGAATTTAAAATATCAATTCTTCTAAAAATCTCATATTATTTTGATGCAGCAAAATTAAATTAATTTTTGGAATATTTGACTTACTGAAATTTCCAAGTACAAAATTCAATGAGCTATTAACTTTAAATTCTCTCCCTCTTATTTTTCCAGTCAAAATCATTACAAGAGACTTACTTCCTGTAAATTAATTATAAATTTATTTTGAATGATTGAAATTATTTTAAAAGTATCTTACTATTACCTCCAATTTAAAATAGCCCTGTAATTATTTCTGAAAGAATAAAGAATTTTAGTGAATCAATTAGTAAAATCTATTATAGCATTTTGTCAGTATATGTTTCATACATATATATTTTTATTTGTCAAAAATAGTAAAAAATTTGATGTATAATTTATTATGCTTTATATTGTCAAACTTCATCAGAAGTGAGTTTGAAATTCAATGCCCCATCTATGTTAATTAAGAGACAGTCTTATTTTGTAATATTTCATAAACTATTTAATAACTTATTAATAAATGAAATATTTGTAAAGTGTGGAAAACAATTTATATTTTATTTTTAATTCTTGTCTTTCTTTTTATAATATAATTTATGATTCATTCATTGATGGCCTAAGGTTTCTGGGACTTCCTGTTATGTCAGGGAGCCGATTATTTTAATCAGAAATTAAGTTATTAATTTTGTTAGTGATACACTATCTATCTATATATGTCTAAGGCATTATGTATTTATAGCTACAACCATTCATTTATTATTTTGCTTTGCTACTTACTCTTCAGGGCCTTCGAAAATTTAACTATGACCAGTCCAATCTTTCACACTCCCTCAAAGTAGATGTAGTTCATACCAAGGGATTCTTTTCAGGCTTTGCCATTAAAATGTGTATGGGAAGTTCAGCACATCAAAATATTATTATGATTATTTAGAGACATGTTTTGGCTGGAGGGCCAGCATTTCTCATCATCTAGTTGCATTTACTAGGAATTTCCTTTAGCAAAGCCACCCAGAGGTTCATAACAGACCTCATTTATTTTTGTTGTAATCTATAATAGAATACTGCCTTCTTCATCATTTTATATCTTTATTTAGCAAACCTGAAATGCTCTCTGCCATGATGGCATGTCCTTCACAAACAAATTTCATAATTAATTAAATCTGACTGTATAATTGTCAATTATTTATTTAAGAACTATTTTGCTTCCCACACTCATTATATACAAATGATTTTAAATGTAATAGTGTTTTAAATGCCCATCTTTCATGTCTTGTAATATATATATAACAGATTTATTTGTAATATCTTGAAGAGGGCTAATAATATTTTATTGCTGATTGGTTTTTGGCCGACCAATTAACAAACTTTTACATTGTTTGTCAAAGCCGCATCAAAATGAATTAAAGAAAATAACCAAGTTGTATAAACAAAGACTTAACTTATTTTGTACTAAATTCCTTAATAAATTCCTATAATATTGTTATTTTAAATAAGCTTAATTTGTCATCACTCCCAATCTCTAAGGTTAATTACTCTATTTATTTAAATATTTCTTTGATTTAAATTCACTTCTTTGTAATGTTGCCATAAATAATTATCATTATTACGATTCAAACTATTAGTAATCGATCAAATCATATCTGTACCATTCTGCAATCATCAGAATCCATTAAATCATTGATTTTTCATATAAACCCTTTATTATTTTGAGTCTCTATGTGAACCATGACCTCCAGCTGAAACGGAATAAAACCCAGCACTGCTAGTATCATCACAAACATTATCCATTAGTCAGAGAGGCAATAGTTTAGGCAAATAGGTTAGGATTCATCCTTGTCCTGACATATGTATCTTGTGCATGGTTGGATTCAAGGTACTTTTGCTTGGATTATTGGTCTTGTTGAATGAATACACGATTTTGACCAGCACAATATGGAGTGGACCTTAGGAATTTGCCCTGCTCGGTTCCTTTTATTAATATTGTCTTGAAAACAGGTTACATCATAAA
Organism: Epiperipatus broadwayi; assembly: GCA_028023455.1. NCBI lineage: Eukaryota > Metazoa > Onychophora > Udeonychophora > Euonychophora > Peripatidae > Epiperipatus > Epiperipatus broadwayi. The sequence goes on from JAQFVV010006232.1 coordinate 8,202,224, forward strand.
TAAGTTACATTATAATATATGTCCAGCCTATCCCTCTCCCATTAATAGATACATAATGATCTGATAATGTGAGCAATTAGATTGACATAATGTCTGCATGGGTATGATTGCAATATCAAATCCATCAAGGGCTTTGAGCATTACATTGTTGGCTTGTCAATGAAATGGATTTATGAATTGTTAAAAGGATGAGAATATTGAAGCCTGTTCATTAAAATTTAAGAAATTCTTCAAAATTAAAATTGAAGGAATTGCTATCTTAATATAAGATGGGCGCTGATTGTATATATGGTCAAAAATTATGATCTGGTCCAACTGATGAGGGCTGGGTCTGCACAAAATATGTATATTGGGGATCATTTATCTTTTCACTTGTGTGCAGTTGTTGGAGATAATGTGGAGAACAAATATAGGCTACAAATCCTAAGTTCAAGTCCCTCTATTTATAGTAATAAACATTCAGTATACTGAATAGATAGATAGATTAATTATATATGGCCTTGGAAATAGATTACATGATAATATAAGTCCAGTCAGTCCATTCCTCTCCTATTAATATAAATAGATACATAATGGTCCGATAATGTAAGCAGTTAGATTGACATAAAGTCTACATGGGTATAACTATAATATGAAATCCATCAAGGGCTTTGAAGATTCTATCATTGGTTTTTCAATGGAATAGAAATAATAGTCCAATAATGTGAGCAGATAGATTGGCATAATGTCTACATGGATATAAATAATACAATAATGTGAGCAGATAGATTGGCATAATGTCTACATGGATATAACTGCAATATCCAATCCACCAAGGGCTTTAAGCATTCCATCATTGTTTTTTCAATGGAATGAATGGTTGAATTGTTGGAAGGATGAGAAGATTGAAGCCTGTCCATTAAATGTTAAGGAATTGCTATCTTAATGTAAGCTGAGCACTAATTGTATATATATATGAGAGATATGATCTGGCCCAACTGGTGAGTGCTGGTTCTACACAAAATATGTATATTGGAGATTATTTACCTTTTTCGCATGTGTGTGATCATGTGTATCAGTTGTTTGAGATATAGTGGAGGATAAATACAGACTGAAAATCCTAAGTTCACATCCCTCTATTTACTATAGTAAATATTCAATATATTAAATGAATAGGTTAATTAATAAAAAATAGTTTATCTTTACTGGTAAAATCGCTAAACCAATAAATGCATTTAAAGTTTGGTCAAAATAAATGAAATATATTTTTACAACTTAAAAAAAACAACTTATTTTAATAAGGTAATCTAACCAATACCCGTTATAATATTTTTAAATAATGGCCAAATTAATGAATACAAATGTTACAGTGATTGCTACTGTTTCACTGCTTATTCATTGACCATCTAACATTTTGTGAGAATATTGTTACCAATTTAGTTTTCTTATTCACATATTATTTGTGCCTTTAGCATGGAAAATGTAAGCTTTTTTAAAAAAAATTATTCTAAGAATATACTACAATAGTAATGTATCTGTGAGCCAGAAAAATGAAAATAGAAAACAAACTTGAACAACAGTTTAAGCTAGAGAATAGTAAAACTATCTGAGATTTAAGTTATGAATATGGAATGCCTTTATTAAAAAAAAGGTTAAAATCAAAATTGCAAAGAGCAATGAACTCAGACTTTCACACAACCGTCAAGTATCCACGCTATCTCACATTGCTGACACACATGTTGAAAAGATAAAAAAAATCACCAATATAAGTATTTTGTGCTAAACCAGCACTTGTTAGTTGGTCCAGATTATCATCTCCACATATTTAGCACGTATTTCATGCTAAACCAGCACTCATCAGTTGATCAAGATTTGAGCATTCCATCATCTGATTTTCAAAGAAATGGATGGCTGAAGAGTTGTGGTGTGGAATGGATAAAAGTTCTGTCTATTCAAGTATAAAGTTTAGCTATCTTTATATAAGCTGGGTATTGATTGTATATATGTGGAGAAGATAATCTGGACCAACTGACGAGTGCTAGTTTAGCATGAAATACGTATATTGGTGATTGTTTATCTTTTTGACATTGTATGTGATCAAATGCATCAGCAGTATGAGATAGCATGGATAGTTGAGGGTGATGTGAAAGTCTGAGTTCAAACCCCTATATATTACATATTGGAGTGCAGGTATGAAAAAGCCTGTACTGTAGAAAAAATCATATATTAACATATAGTGCTGTAAGGCCTGCCCATCCCTTGCATATGTCTGTTAATGGATTATGTTCTGTACATGAGGGGTTAGAGTGACTTATAGTCAACATGGGTAGGAGGAGAAGGTTGGCACCAATGTGGGCTTTGAGCATTCCATCATCAGATTTTCAATGAAATGGACAGCTGAAGAGTTGTGGGGTGGAGTGAAGCATGTCCATTAAAGTATGAAGTTTGGCTATCTTAATATAAGCTGGGCATTGATTGTATATATGTGTGAAGATGATAATCTGGACCCACTGACAAGTGCTGGTTTAGCACAAAATACTTATATTGGTAATTGTTTATCTTTTCGACATGTGTATGATCAAGTGTGTAAGCAGTATGAGATAATGTGGATAGTTGAGGGCCATGTAAAGGTCTGAGTTCAAACCCCTATATATTACATATTGGAGTGCAGGTATAAAAAAGCCTGTACTGTAGAAAAATCATATATTAAAGAGCAGTGAAAATTTTTTTTACATATAATAAGTTCTTATAATAATATCCCAGAGCAGATGGACATTTAATAATGTAAATTAATCAAAAGCAAATGGAAAGTGATTGCATTAATAGAAAATTTTCACGTTTTTAAAAGTTAATTTTTTTTAGTTGTCAGTGTGTAGTACATTAACTTTTTCATGTATTTTTACCTTTATATTTTTGTTTTGAACTATATTTTTTTGCTATTTAATGGTAGGATGGTAATGGGTCTGAAATGGATTATGTCTAAATATACGCATTTTAATGTACTAGTGAACACACTGTTTAAGAAATTGAATATGACTCCTTTACATCTCATTCCATAACAAAAAAGCTTTCTACATAAATATCTGATAATCATTGAATACTTTTTTGTGTAAAAAATTTCATTTCAATTATATTTATAAAAAGAAAAGCATTAGATATATATGTCAGAAGAGTTCTTCTGATATGTGAAATATGGTAACAATATTACCTTTGAACAAGTAAATTGTCAACTGCAAGTAAATAAATTTAAATAAAAATTTTGTGGTAGTACCATCAATATCATTTTATTTTGGGATGAGAAAATATAAATCCCAGAGATCAATTTTGAGTTGGTTCAACAGTATTTATGTCCACTGTTATCTCTATCATAAGTTTTCTAACATCTGCAAAGTAAATAATATTTCAACAATGGGTAAATTTGTTTTATCAATCATTAAATAAATAAATAAATAATACTTCTGGTAATATATAACTATAAATATAACAATTCGTCAATTGTTAAAACAGTGTTTATTTAATATAAATAATAAAGTCTGATATTCTACGGTGATATCGCCACACAAGAAATAAATAATTAGAATAATATATATTTGAGTTTGTGTGGCGATATCACCATAGAATATCTGACTTTATTACATATATAAACCACACATTTCGTTATTTAATATAAATAAATAAAATAATAATTAAAAATAATTATTGCCAAGCGCTTTCAACTCTTACGAGTCCTTATCAAGGCAGTGTAAAAAATTATATTTTCTCCTAGGCAATGAATTCAACATTTCATTAATAATAATAGAGCAAGAGAAGATGATGATACAGTTTAGTCAGCTTTTTATGTTTACCAAAATAGTACAGACTATATATGTAGTCCAAAGGATTTTACAATATTAATGCATGAAACACATGATAAAAAACGCAAGATTAAAGAATCGTATGTTATACAAAATTCATCTTGTGCTATGAATTTAAAATTAAACAACTTTCCGATTAGTTATTCCTGGCCAATCCAATGAAATGTTGAATTCATCGCCTAGAAGAAAATATACTTTTTTAGACTGCCTTGATAAGAACTCCTAAGAATTGAAAGTGCTTGGCAATAATTGTTTTTAATTATTATTTTTTTTATTTATAATAAAGAAACCCTGTTTTAACAATTGACAAATTATTATATTATATTTATCAATCATTTTAATTTTGAATGAATTCTTAATCTAGTTGTTAAGAGTAAATGTAATGTATCACACATAAGTAAAATGTAATTTTATGATCAAATTTTCAGTATCATTATTATATTATTAAAAAATATAAACCAATATCAAATATTTTTTGTTGTTTAATTGATGTTGGCTACTGAAGATATTGTGGATCAATTCATTTCATGCATTCTAATTCTTAATATTACTATTAATTTATCTTAATTTAACAATGGGGATGCTGCTGGTGGTTTTATGATCACAATCATTTTAAAAGTATTTGATTTGTTTAAGTTTCTACTTGAAGAAACTCCAGTTGCCAAACCTCCTAAAAAGAAAATATTTACCTAGAATATCTGTAAGATAACAGTCATCATCAATTCAAAAGTATTACTGACACCCCAGCATATCCCTCATTGGTTCACATGTTCTCAGAATTGTGGACAAATGGATTAATAAAACCAATAATTTCACAATTTATTAATAAATTAAAATGTACAAAATTTGTTAATATCTATATAGAAATGATTCCAAATGTAGATATAAAACCAAGCACATAATAATTAATATTACACCTACTGATTTGAAATGTAGCTAAAAAATGAAACACATAATAATTAATATATTTATCAACAACAATTCATATATTTCAGTTTTTACATCTTGTGATTCCACATACATACATATGAAATGAAACAACACAACATTTAAAATACTTTCAGTTTAGGTCTACACTCATGATTCAAATATAAATACAAATGATAACCTATCATAATAATTAATGTCTTTTAATGTTTATAAAATGAATATTTTTATAAGAATGAATATCTTACCGATAAAAAACAAATATATAAAGTCCTACATCTTATGTTATTAGATATCAGTTTTCTGTAATTATGATTAGTAGTATACATAATTTGCCTTGAAGCATATATTTCTTCCCTCAAATATGGAACACATGAATTATTGTTATTAGTTTTCAGAAATTTGGCTGCATAGCCCATTTTTATCTATATACTGGCAACTTGAGGCAGTAGTGGTATTACTGTAATGTTATTTACTGGATTGGACTGCATATTCAAGGTCTTCCAGATGTGCTAATTTTTTTTGCCTAGTCTACCATGCAAAAAATTGACTACTATAATACATTCTTATAGCTTCTAATATAGGCATTGCAATTTTAATTAGCAATAAAGCAAAATATTTTCTATGTACGGTTCACTTCAACACTGCTTTTACATATAGCTTGCAATTAGGAGCCCATAAATGAACATTGAAAGTTGACCACTGAATGAATAAATGCTTATTGTCTGCATTATTAGTCATCACCAATACTATAAAGGAGACTATCTTATTGTTATCTGCAAGCATCTACCGTAATACAGACTATTCTGCCATCATAAACCCAAGAGAAAAAAATATTCCACTAGTCTCTTCACCAATATGTAGGGAAACAAGCTTGTCTATAATATATTATTTTATTCACCAACAGAAGAAAAAAAAAATGTTTGCTTTACTTTATCTATTCCACATTATATTGTAAAAAAAATTATTTACCAACTTTTATTTTTTTTATTTCTAATTTCTGAAATAATATTGATTCATAATTTTTTCTCTTGAATTTAATAAGCTCACCATTCTATTTTCTATAAAAATTGATAACTCAATTCAAAACAGATGCAATCAAAAAGATCTCAAATCTCCTTGACTCACTAACAAAAGCATTTTGATTTTCTTTCTTTACGGTATATATATATATATGCACACACATTGTTTCCAAACCTGATTAATGTGGCTACATTCAAATTACTAGGGTTATAATATATATTATAACCCTATGGTTAGGTTTGATGTTCACCAGGTTATATCAATCCATGAAATAAAATTTTAAATTTTAATCAACTGTAACTTTAATTATTTAAATTTGTTTATTGAGTCATTGGTATAGTCTAATGATTATTAATTTTATTGGATGAGAATAGATAAAATTAATAGATAAATCTCTCCAGGATAGTAAATAATCAGACTGTTCAGCATATATGTCAGCTCTCTGCCAGGTCATGTGTGGGCATGCTCACATATGACTTGACTGATAAATTAGTTTCAATATGTATGATATAATAATCTAACATTACTTTAATTAAAACCACACAATTGCTTTAATATTTTATTGTTAAATAATAGTTTATCACCAAACTTAAGTCATATGTGGGCATGCTCACATATGACTTGACTGATAAATTAGTTTCAATATGTATGATATAATAATCTAACATTACTTTAATTAAAACCACACAATTGCTTTAATATTTTATTGTTAAATAATAGTTTATCACCAAACTTAAGTTTAGAATTGTTTTACACTAAACAATATAATTAATCATTAAATATTAATTTGTATGGTATTCTATATAATGTTTCAATTAATTATAATAAAGATTAAAAGGTGATTTGCCAATTTTAAGCAAATATCTCTACTGATAATACAGAATCTGATTGGTTTATTGATATACTATCAGCCCCTTGGCTAAAAGTTTATAAGTTAGCTAATAAAAACTTGGAGATGGAAATTATTTTTAAATGAACATGGAAATCACTTGCCAAAGAAACTTATCTATTATTTTCCACAGTGAAAAGTATAAATTAGTCATTGTTATTAATTAATAAAGTGTGGAGTAAATTCTAGCGCCTTTCACTCACAAAAGAATGCATTTATGATGACCAACTGATAATTTGAAAAACTGGAGTTTTTTTTTTTTTAAAAAAAAAGAAAAATTTATTGACTTTGTTTATACATAAACTTCATTTTTAACAACAGCGTGAGAAAAATTTACTCTATATTACTGTATCGTGGAGTCTTGAGGTGACAGCATAAGTTTTATGATTCTTCTTCTTCTCTTAGGATGATTTTGGACCATGTTTCTTTATACAGCCAGTCTGGAGCTAACATTCTGTCTCTAATGCTGATGCTCTTAATCGATGTTTTGAAGGTATGTATCCAGGATATTGGTTGTTGTATTACTGATTACATGTTTGCATCTGGTTAGCCAGATTGAAAAGGAGAGAAAGATTGAGAGTTTGATGTTTGAGAAATTTCCATTCTTGATTGAATGTTGAATCAAAAACAAGTCTACATTTTGTTTTTTGGCTTTATCATTGATAAATGTTTTTAGTGAGCTGAGTATCGGACAGTTATGAAAGATGTGTTGGATCGTTTCATCCTCCATAGTACATAATTGACATTGCGAGTTAATTTTGGTAAATCCCCTTTTCCACACTAGAAAATGGCTGGTGGGTAATGAGTCCAGATTTAATTTTATAATAAAGTCTATATATTTCGGTTCTAAGAACCAATATTTTGCTTTCTTAATCATGATTCTATTGTTGAATCCAAGAGCACTTGGGAGTGCAGTAGGAATGTTGATCTTGAGTTTGTACACATCTCAATATGACTTTTTGCTATCAAGTGTTTTATGTTGGGCTAATGCAGTTGTTGACATAGTTCCATATTTGTGTCATCCATATGCTACTTTTAGGTGATGGAGTGTCCGTGAGTGGAATAGTTAGTGTTATATTCAGGTGGGCAGATTTCAGGGAGAGGGCACACAGTGCTGTTAATGATTTTTGCAGGTATATTGTGGAAACTGAGTGAAGGCCTAGGCCGTTAAGTTCTTTGGGCATTTGTGTTTTTGCAATGCTTATGGTGACAACCTTTCCTTTTCATAGTAATTTAGAACATAGTGAGTTGACTGCCTTTTCAAAGGTTTTGGTGGGTTTAATAATTGGTAGATGATAGTTTAGTCTGGAGAACACTAGCATATTGAGCAATGTAGCATTGCCTGGAAGCGACAGTGAGATCCCAGAAAGTGATTTCACTATTTTCTTGGTTTTTTCAAGGATTGTGTTTTGGATTTCTTTGGTCATGGCAAATTTCGTTTTGGCTATAGGAAAACCTAAGAAATGTTGAGGTTTTGATGTGAATATTGATTGTATTATAGTTCCAGATTTAATTTTCCACATTGATGATTTACTGTTATTGATTTGAAGGTTTAATTTTTTTGTATGTTTATTGATGATTTTCAGTAGTGTTTGCAAATGTGATTTATCAGGAAGGAAGATAGTGACATCATTAACGTATGAGATGTGATTAATTTGTTGTTTTAATGCTGGCATGTATATGCCGGGCATGTTGTGTTCAATATCCTTTAGCATTGGATTTATATATGTTATGAAACAGAGTGTAGCCAGAGGCGAGCCCTGGGGGATTGAAAGATATGGTCTGAACCCAGTAGACAACTTTCCATCTAGAGAAGTAAATATCGATCTATTTAAAAACAAGTTGGCAATTATTCTGATATACACTCTACGCTGAAAAACTGGAGTTTACAAACAAAACTAAAGTTACAGCAAAAAAATGACTACAAGGGTTAAGTAAAACCATGAGCAAGTTAAGAAAAATTGTACTCATTAAATTTCATAAAAAATTATTTTATCTATAACAGCTGTAAAATACATAATAATAGTTCATATTATGAATTAAAAATTATGATAGAAAGTAGGTTTGGGACTTTCCCCAATAAAAAAAAATTACAAGCAAACTATATTAAAAGTTATATTTGATTTTAATTGCTAAATAATTCTCCTGGTACACTTATAAAATACTTTAATATCAAATTTTATTTCACCTTCACTTTGTAATTAATAATACGCTGATGCGTTGCGGTGAAACTTTTTATGTAATATTTTGTAGGCTTTTGTATATATATTCTGATTTACAGACTTAGCGCTTTCAGAGCCCTTGTTGCTCCATATTAATAGTCTTTTCAGATTATTAGTTATACGCAAATGTATGCTTAAACTTGACATAAATACCATTAGTTTCTATCTAATGTTACAAAATTTATAGAATATGCAGGAAATAATTAAACTATTTTATTATTTTTTAAAATTAGTAAGGATAATAACTCATACCAATCTTAGTTTTATTGTTGCACTTAAATTATATTTCACAATGAGATGATTTTTATCTGATGTTATGTAGATTATCAAAAAGCAAGTAATATTTTGAACAAATGCTTACTATCTTAGCCCATCATACCTTTATAATAAATACGTTAAAAATATTATTAATATTCATAGCGCATAAACTTTATGTACTTTATCTAGTTTTCTCCTGATAATATCACATTTATGTCATTATCTTAATTATTGTTTCTATGGTTCAGTGACATTAAAATATTTTCTTAACTTTGTAATAATAAATATGCAATATATTTTTAAAATAGTAAAAAAACAAATAAATTTACAAATTAAAAATATACTTTTAAAATCATGTTTTAAATAAAATACAGATATTCCTTGTATATAATTGATCTTTTATTTTTTAAATACCTATTTGACATAATTATGTATTTTAAAACAGTATTTTTTTAAATATGTATGATTTAATACTGTCTAATCATATTGACATAAATATGCATACATCTAGTTTAAATAATAATTAACTGTCATATTTGTTTATATTTTGGTATTATTTTCAAATGTATGCAGTAAATAAAATATCAACAAATGGATTTATTAATACATAACTCATTATATAAAATAATTTACTACTATATAAAATCATTTAGGAACTCCTATTAATAGATTCTCAACATACTACATATTTGTCACTAACTTTATTATATTACCCTATGAATAAAATATTAATTTTACAGTTTATTGTCATGATAAGAAAATAAATTCATATTTTGACACATCATTTTTTAAAATACAAATGCCATCTTGAATTAGGATTTGTTGTCTAAACTAGTTTAGAATTAAAATTAAAATAAGCTAACAATTTTTTTAATGAATATAATGATTTTAAGCTTAAACTCAGGTCACGATTGTACAATGTATATGTCAAAAACTTACATTATATAAGATTCTCTGTTATTCACACTGTTAAACATATACTTGAAAAGTTGAAACCAAATAATCATGGATATGGCAGGATTACTATATATTTTTTAAAAAAATGATGTTATAACAGTGTGATCCCCACCTTAAATCAAAGCAGAACAATACTTTTAACATTAATTTGTATTAGAAATTGAACAAAACTTGCATAAAAACTTTTTGAAATGATTCAAACTGTGTATGGCAATCAAGTCATGAGTTTCAAGAATATTTTTCATGATTTGCAAGCACGCATTTATGAAAATAATCACAATATTATTTTTTGATGATCTTATTTTTGTTGTTGCAATATTTTAAAGTGAATTTATTCTTATTACTTATGATCAGTGACATCCAATTCTCCTTTTAAAAAATATAAGATTATTATTTTAATTGTAATATTTACAGAATAAAATTTCATTGAAATTTTTAAAAAACCTTTACTGTTTAATATTTTTACATCACATTACAAATAATATTTTACAAATTATCACGTTAGTTATTTTATAATAAAAATCCAATAAAATTAGCATAAATTTTATATGATATTTAAGTATTAGTCTGGTCACCAAGATTGATTATGGACATTAAGGTTGGCAGTTATGTTTTTTTTTTTAATTATACATTTTCAGGAACATAGTTATCCTGTAACCCTAATAAATATGTTTTACTTGTTAATATTAAAAAATATTAATAAATAAATATATTACAAATTCCATTTACATAAATAATACAAAACTATGACAATAAATTTTAAATAAAATAAAAAATTTTAAGTTACAGGCGTTTTTTGAAAAAAAAAAAAAAAAACAAGAAGAGATTAATGTGGATTATTCAGTTGGTGGACTGAAATTGTGAATGGCCTGCAAAATCACAAATTTATCTTCTTTGGGCATGGGTCACCACATAAATTCTGATAAATAAAATTGCATACATTGTTGCAGAGTTCCCCATTGCTTCTTGTGCTGACATTTGCCTAGACCCCATAATCTTTCAATGTTTTACATATGCACATCCGTATATTGATCCATGAAGTTATATCAGTGGTTGACTTTTAAATGTTCAAAACCAGAATGGCATAAATCATCTGTTATATATGCCTTTCAGCAATCTGAATAACTTATAGCTCCATCAGCCATATTTTCTTTAACAGCATGCATAAGAATAGTAACTGTTCTCTCTGGGATAATTATTATAAAGCACTCATGAGTCTCTCTGAACATGCACTGAATAATCACTGTTGCAGAAGTATTCTCCCCTCTTGGTTTTTCTACTTGTTTCATCAATTTCTATTTTGTTAGGACCTCTCGTCTAGATAAAAGAATATAGGTGCAAACTTCTCAGAGGAAGCCATTCCAATCCATAACTGTTTTCCCACACAAATGTAATTGTCATTTGCCTTATTGTATAGTCATTAACTCTTCACACTAACTATAAATAAATCTGACTAATCACAAATGACTTTCTTGATCACTCTAACCATGTCCCTTTCTGGAGAGATATTCATTTGTGAAAACTTTGAGGCTGTATTGCCATTGTGTCTGGTTGAAAAAAAAAATCTTACATTGTGACAATTACTTCAGACTTTATAGGAGGGCAGCATACCATAGTTTTGCAAATACTAAATTGCCTACTCTTCAGTTGATGGAAGATCCCAAATTGTAATCAATTTGATAAAACTCTGAATGTAAAAACTTAAACAATCTTTCAAACCTGTTAGCATTTACACGTGATACAATCTATAAAAAAATCAAATTAATTATATGTTGTGAATGGAATTTATTTCTATTTTTTAAAATTAACTAAAAAAAATAATTAATTATATGTTGTGAATGGAATTTATAATGTATTTATTTCTATTTTTTAAAATTAACAGAAATTTATAATCGATTCATTGATATTTTTAATATTAAAAAATAAAACATATCTGTTGTGCTTACAAGATAACTATGCTCCTGAAAATGTATAATTAAAAAACATGGCTGTTAACCTTAGTGTCCATAATCAATTTTGGTGTCTGGACTAATACTTAAGTATTGATATTCAATGTGAATTATTTATAAAAATCAAGTGTGGGTGTTTGGTTCTAATATTTACTTTGTCTAGATAATCTGGTTATTACATAATTACTTAGATCAAGAAGTTATCATGAATAAATATTTAAAAAAAACTCATTAAATATAATAATAATGTAGTTAACGTTTTAAAATCAACTCTCTCAGTATTTGCCTGAAAGTTTATGATGATGGTATATTAGATGTGATAATAAAAAAAAATTGACTGACTCAGGGAGGATTTGAACCACTCTCATATATAAATATAATAAATTTCTACTATCTGTTACCTTGACAGATAATAGTTCAGTTGATTACAGCGTTTGCCTTAAATTCAATAATTAAGAATCTAAAGGTGTGAATTCAATTCCTATGCAAATATTATCACTAGTCAAGCCAGAAATACCTGAAGAATGGAAAATAATACTACTAGAAACTTGAAACGTTGTGTAATTACTAACCCGTGTTGTCTATTTGTGTGTTTTATTAACAAGCTTTTGTATTTGAAAAGTTTAAATAGTTTAAAATTTTCTATACATTCAACATTTACTGATAGATGATGGAAATTGTCCAACATATTATCAAAATTCTCTTAGTATTTGCAAAATAGTCATATAAAAGATGTTTTATACGTAAATTCACAGACAGATATATATGTAATAATATCGGAAATTTAGTATTTTGATGTGTATAATTTCTTGTTCAGTTATTTTTTAATTTTGAAAGATACCTAAAAAAGATTAAATGTATTTACTAGTCAAACATTATAGCGTTACACACTTTAATTCTTGCAGAATAAAAAGTATAAATATTTATACTTTTTTTTTTTTTTTTTAAATTATATTGCCATTTATTTTTTAAAAAAGTTTCTGTGCGATAGTTAAAAATGTAATGAAAAAAATTAAATTTTATTTATTTTGTTAATATTATTTCTTTTGCAGATTTTAAAATCCAGTGTTTCTGTTTGCTCAAAAATAAAATGCACATAAGTAAATAAATTGGCAATTTTTAAAAAAAGATAAAAGCAATTTCTAATCTTATTAAAAATAAAATAATAATGATAAAATATTTTAAAATCTCTATTAATGTTCGCATTTATTTATCGTAAACGGTTTTTAATTAATAATAATGTACTAATGATTAACATCCTTAAAAGACATCCAACTATTAATATTTAACTGAATTTTGAGTACTATACATTTCTTAATATTAAGATTATTAATAATAAATCTTGAGCATGAAGTATAATAATTTTTGATAAGGATTGACGGGCCGCTTTTCGTTATATAATCAATTATTTTTATTTTTTAAAAAAGAAAAAAAATTGAAATAATGCACAGATATGCAGTCAAAGATCTTTTGACATCATAAATCAATTGATGAGTGCTGGTTCAGCACGAAATATTTATATTGGAGATCATTTATCTTTTTCACATATGTGTGGTCATGTATATCGGTTATATAACATAGACTGGATAACTGAAGGGAGCTTGAAAGTCTATATTCCAATCCCCTATAATTACATTTAAATTCAAAGTATATGAATTATGCTTGTATTTCAAATGTTATATATTCATACTGCATCCTGCCCATCCCTGTTCTATGTATGTCAGAGTGACTTTAAGTCGACATGGGCATAAAATAATATCAGCATCAACAAGGGATTTGAGCATTCCATTATCAGATTTTCAATGGTATGGATGGCTGAAGAGTTGGACAGTGGAGTAGAGTGAAACCTGTCCATTAAAGTTTGAAGATTTGATATCTTAATATAAACCGAGCATTGACTATATATATTGTAACAATATTTATAAATTAATATAAATATGTATTTGTAATTATTAAATTAATATAAAGATAAGTATTTGTAACTATAATTTGTAACTATTTTAATATGTCACATTTGTAATCATAATAAATATTTAGATAGGGGAAATTATTAATTATTAGATATATGCCTATCCAATCTGTACCATGTGTAACTATATTAATTCATCATAGCATAGATAAAGAAATTATAGAATCACTGTGCCACTTGAAAATATCAGCATTAAAGATTCTTGGTATTTATTTATATATTGGGGCAGTCATCTGAACAATAAAACATACTGGCCATTGTCATCTAATAAAAATAATATTAACTATAGCAACTGAATAAAAGTACCCACTGTGAGATTCCTGGAGTGCCTTATGCTTATCTCCAATACTAGGTTCTTCTAACAAAGAATCCTTCCTATCCTTCTTTCCAAATATATAAGACCATTCATGGTCATATGCACACACGGGTGCTATTCATGACAACTTATAAAAAAATATATTTTATAAAACTAATATTATGAAGTTGGAAAGGGATGATATCACTCTTTATTCAGTTTAGCTAAGTACATGTGTTTTCCCATGAGCGCCACTAGATTGTTTTCAATCTAGATAAGTATCTATTTATAGTGTACTTGAGTTCAAACTCATTCAGTACATATTTATTACACATGACTTGGATGACTATTGAACAAAAATGACATTCTTACATTTTATCTATATTGATAAAATTACAAGATCCCAATATTACCAAAGTTTATACTATAGATCAAAGATTCTTATAGACATTGCTAGCTCATTAGCGTATATTGATGAACAGACATGTATAATCCTATTAATGGCTTCCAAACAAGCATGTGAAGACCATTATTGATATTGATGGCCATTTAACTAGATTATTTATCATAATAAAGGTAATAATGATGATGATGATAATAATATCATAATAATGATAATAATAGTGATATCATAATAATGATTATAATAGTGATGATGATACCAGCCATGGCTTATCAATAAACTCACAACAATAAATTCATCTTTATAAATTTATAGGCATCTATTAAAATTATCCTATTTCATACTGGGATTTAATAATACTAATGGTGATGATTGATCATCATGAATCTCTTTGCATAATATTCAATTTTCTATAAACCCCTATTTACTAAAACATATTCATTACGCTATACATTAAATTTAATGATTATAATTTATTAATGATGATTGATGGCGATCATAACTTTTATATAGTATTATTTGAAACATTTTTTTTTAACTAATAACATGATATCCATCTTTGATGAGGATGATCTAAATTCATGGACACAACACAATTTTAGCTTTCTATGTTGAACTATAATTATCAAAATTTGGTTATTCTCAAGCATAATCCTTAAATACCTAAATATCAACATTCTAGTTTACCTATTATTTTGCGGACGCTTAATATTTGCAAGTGATTGCTCAATATATACGAATGGTAATACTTAATAACTGCGAGCAATGATGATGAATTAAAATGATAGAATTAAGACAAAAAAAAAAACACAATATTCTTAATAATAACTCGGAAACCAATTAAGATATATAATTATATTTTATTAACACTACTACTCTTTCTTTCCTTTTTTTAAAGTCAAATCGACAATTAAATAAATGGCTTATTAATATAAAAATTTATATAAGTATAAGCAAATAAACTTAATATATAGGTTTGTCACCTTTCTTGATATCTCAAAATTAAGCTGACTTAAATCAATATTAAAAAAAAATACATATTCTATAAATGCTTATTTAAGACTTTTCTTACTCATCATATCATAAAATAAATTTCAGGTGAAACTTGTATATGTTATTTCACTTCCATTCAAATGTAATGCCCTACTTTTCAATTTACCATTTTAAACTAATCATATATAACCTATTCTTTGATGTGTTTGGATAAGCAGTTACACATTCACGCATTCGGTAATGTTAACATATATGTTTAAAATGTATACCCAAAAATTACATATATAAAATATCTTTTTCTTTTGCAACCTTATAGCGAAAGAAAATAAAATACATATATTAAATTTTAATATGCAACAAGATAAAATAAAAATAAAAAACATTATAAATGCATATATCTATAGGTTGCTCATTATCATTAACAACTGAAGAACAATTAAAAAAAAAAAAAAACATTTCAACATTACAATATATAATAAAAAAAAACAAAAAAAAAATAATGAAAAATTTAAGTTTAAAGATTTAAACTATGTTTGTGCTATGTTGTGAGATATTGCAAATACCTATAGATAAACAAGTCTTTAATGTTTCTGTATCAAAAAAGAAAATTGCTTTGACCAGTAAATTAAGGTTTACTTTTAATAAGTAAAAGAATAAAATCGGTTAAAGAAAGTTCATATTTACCCATCTACTTTTTACTTCTTATTAATGTCCTAAGTTTGAATTTTCAGACTGCTTTTCTTTGCTCACCATCAACAACAACAAAAAAAAAGAAAGTTATTGCAGATATTTTTAAGATAATGCTGAATCAATTGACTTTGCTTGTTTCTTCAATTCCATTATTATTCACTGTTGATTGGCTTCCTTCTACCATTAAAAAAAAGTTATTATAAGTACTTTGAATAAGTAGGTACCGGTGGATTTGCTTGTCTCTCTCCTTTAAAAAAAATAATTGCTGTTGACACTTTAGATGATTGAGGTAAATCAACAAAAATTTGATTTATGGCTTCAAACTTGGTTCTACATGGCTGTTATAGATTTTCTTTTCCTCCTATTTCCTCTTCTCCATTCATTCGAAGGTAATGAGCTTTTAATCAGCCAGGAACTAGAAACAAAGCATTCCATATAGCTTGTGTGGTTGGCTTCAAAATCTATCATTTTTGTTGGTTATTACTGGATACATGACTTCATAGACAGATCAGCGATTTTGACTCATTCTGTATTAACCAGGAAGCAGAAAAAATGGTTTAGCAATGCAGAGGCATAGTATTATGCATAACCAAATATGTTAATATCATTTTTATATAATTATTACTAACTTCTAATAAATTTAATCTTGTTCCATTTCTCTCCTCTTCTTTAATATTGCTGGAAATTGCTTTATATAAACGCACATTTCATTTGCTCTTTTTTTTTTCAACTTTCAAAGAGTGAGAAAAAAAAATTAAAGTGTTCACTCTCTTTTAAAAAGAAAATCCGAGCTTACATTTCTGCTTAAGAATAATAACAAAGAAGGACCGACTGAGTTGAGTCTCAAAATAATAATCATAATTTGAGTGACTCTCTCTCTAAAAAAATTTAAGACTAACTGATCATCTCTTTTAAAAAATTTATGACTAACTGATTAAAAAAATTGTTTCAATCATTTATATCGCGAATTTCAACCAAAGAAAAAAAAAACATCTGGAAATCTTTATCTTAAAAAAAAAATCAAAGCTTCACAAGTTTGACGTCGGTCACAATCAATAAAGATTTAAAATTGATCGCTATCGTTATCTACATCAAAGCACCTCTTTTGTAAAAATAATCTTAAGATACAGATAACAACAAACCTGGAATCTATAGCCATCAGGAATAAGTGTAAAAGCATCTTTGTGTTTGTACAGATGTATTCATTGTGTCACACGTGTACATTTTTTTTATCTCCTTATCTAACAATCTTAATTGCCTTATTTCACACTTTTCTGATTTACTCTATTTTAACAAAATGAAAGTTAAATAAATTTAACACATATTATTTAATAAAAAAAATATATAATAAATCACAAAACTGTTTATTCATAATAATAAATCTATACATATAAATCTCTGTATGTATAAAAGAATAAAAAAATTTTTTTTTAAATAATTGAATACTATATATATATATATCTACAATATATATATATAGATGATGATCTGGACCGACTGATAAGTGCTGGTTCAGCATGAAATACATATATTGGAGATCATTTATCTTTTTCACATGTGTGTAGTCATGTGTATTGGTTATATGAGATAGACCATCAAACATCACATGAACACTATTTCTTATCTTTGCTCATAACTGTTATTAAAACAGGAAAAACTCTCCATACAGTAGTGCCACTCAGTGCACCTAAGATCTAGGTGCAGTGCTCTCAGATCCAAGGCTCCTCACTGACGAAAGTCACAAACCAGAAACTAGTCTAGGGATATTGGATGAGTAGGCACTAGATAGGGATTTAATACATAAGCCTTCTGGCATCCATTGATTACTCTGGCTTGCACTGAGTGGCATTACTGTATGGAGAGTTTTTCCTGTTTTAATAATTGTATGAGATAGAATGGATAGCTGAAGAAAGCTTGCAAGTCTGTGTTCAAATTCTCTATAATTATATTTAAACTTCAAGTATATAAATTATGCTTGTATTCCAGATATTATTTTAGTAAATTCATTTATTTCAAAGTAAATAACAAATAATAATTAAAAAAAAGTTTAATAATTTATTACATAACTAAAGGAATATTTTTTTTAAAAAAAAAATTGAATTAAAAATTGATCTCATGTTATAATATCTAGTTTTCCATAAATATCACAGTTATTTAAAACGCAAGTAATTATAACATCTACCTTTTTTTTTTTTGACAGTTGAGTAAAATTTTGATTCCATGATTAAATTTTTAAAAAAATTGTAAATGTAATAATAACAATATCATTAGACTACTGCTTTTCCTAGATAAGAACAAGTTTTCAAACATTTTATTGGTAGAAATGGAAAAGTTCTTAAATCTGTGAATATAAGTTTACTAGTATATAATGTGCCCTTTTCTTTAGATCTAAATAAACTTATTGTATCAATTGTCTAAAAAAAAATTTAGATTTAAGATGTATTCTCTTGGTATGATGACTATGTTATGCTGACAATCTTTTAAAAGCTTAATTAAAGTGAGATGAGAATATTTAATGCATAAAACTATGCTAAATATAGTTAAAACAATTAAATAAAGTTAAATGTTATAGTTGTATATGGTTGGAAAAGCTGGCCATAATAAAATAATGTATTAATAAGTCTTTTAAATAAGTATTAAAAGCTGAATTTTAAAAGCAATAATCTACAATTAAATAAATAGAATATTTTATAATGAAAATTATATTTAATAATTGTATTTAAAAGTATTTATTTAAAAAAGTAGTATTTGTGGTGGAGAAATGTATATTTAATTTTATAGCATCAAAATTATTATTCTAAATTATATTATTACACCTAGGTCTCGTTTTATGCGGTAAATAGGTTCCACGGAAAACCCGCATTAAAAAAAATCGCACAAAAACAGATTTAACTTACCTTGAAAAATGAGGGATAGGTTCTGTATTTTTCAGAATTCGCATAAAAGCAAAGCAACAAGAAAAAAATTACTTTAAAATTCACATTAAAAAAATAAGTAAATAAAGTATGACTAATAAAAAATTTCAAATGTTTAAAAAAAAAAAATACAAGACAAACTTTTTTTACTTTTTTTATTAACTACAGTATTTAATTTTACATTTTTTATACATATTTTAATTATTACCACTAGCGTTCATTTGTAAACTGATAAGAAATCAGATTCGAAGTGATGTATTGTGGCTTCTCCTTAAACAAAATCAAGAATCTATCAGCAATTATGCGCAGAGAAACCTGTTAGTCACTTTATTTTTATTCATGATGTGATGTACAAATAGCACCATTTTCAGTCTTGTGCTGTGTTAATGGCTTTCTGTTTCTATATTAAAAAAATGAGATCGTAATCAAAACAAAAAGATTATACATTATCACTAGAAAGATTATTTTCAGTTTATAAAATCTTCGTTTTTTATTTTAAAAATCTAAAAGATTATTTATTTCTGTTACATATAACAAAATACATTTTAAAAGTTTAAATTTTTTGAATATTTATTGCGATATTTTTATATGTAAGTATAAATCTATTATTATTTACTCATTAGTATAAATAGATTATTTACATAGAAGCTAAGTTCTAAATACAGCTTCATGCCATATTCATGTTAGCTACTAATATAACATTATATTTTTGAAATAATAAAGTATTTCAAGTCAAAATAAGTTATTAATAATTTAAATTTCTTGATATCTAACAAATATAGTGAAATGTGAAAGATATTAAGAAGAAACATGAATTGCATAACTTCAAAATCGCATTAAAATAATCCACATAAAACGAGACCCAGGTGTATATTATTTTTTTAATATAATAATTGTTGCAATTAAACATTTATTTTATTTTCAAACAAAATTGGATACATTCTGTCTGTATTGTAAGTCATGTGACATGTAAATATTCATACATGTGTGCTTGCAAGTTTTCCTGTTAATAAAGTTTCAAAATTGCTTTAAAATTACACTGTAAAATTGAAAATAATTATTGTCTCCCACAAGTTAAAATATAAAAAATTAGCTAATATAAATATTTAATTAGGATTTTAAAACGAATGCTGTTAATAAAAATTAGATTTTTTTGTTTAGAAAAATAGATACATTAAAAACTAAAGGAGGGATAAACTAATAAAACATTATTTTTAAGTCATTTAAAAATATTTAGTTATCTTTAATAAAGTGTAAAAATTAATTTAGAATTAATATTTTTTAAAAGATGAGTCATTTTATTTTTATTTTTAATCATGCACTTTTGGCTGGATATGTAAATTAGACCATCAGGTGAAAGTCTAATCCATCAATCTGATGATCAATTTATATGGGTATAAAAGCAGATGCTCAATTATTTTCAATGTGCTTTCGATTAGTTGAGTGTGCTCTCTGTTAGTTAAGTTTGCCTTCTGTTAGTCAAAAATGTTTTAAATTAGCCAATTCAGTGCTATAATAACTCTAATAATTTATTTTAAAATAGTAAAGTGTACTAATTGAATTATTTTTTAAATATTTAAATAAATTATAAATTTATTCAGTTAAAATATGCACTGTTAGGCAACTAAATTATCTTACAAAGCATTTTGTCAAAATTTAATCTTAACATCGCATAACCATGGAAATACCATGAAGTATCTATTTGTATAAGAAAATGTTGAAAGTACAATTTATAATTAAAAATATAATTTTAATATTGTTAATGAAGGCAAATAGTTTATCGGTCAAGTTAACATTTTGGACACTGTATGAGGAATTGGACGGAAAAGTTCACTAGAAATTACAAAGAAAAAATGCATTTATTTGGAAAGATAGTTTTATCTAAGACCTAAAGTAATACAGTACAAACTTTTAAAAATCTTTCAGTAATTTGAGATTAAGTATCATTTTAATAAAAAATGCAGATATTTCTTTTTGAAGAAAACATTTTTAAAACAATTTATTTTAAACTGTCATTCTAAAATTGATGGAAAAATGAAGACAGTTATGAAAAATACCTTACGTGATAAGTCTTTACTATAAAAAAAAAAAGAGACTACATGTATTTAACAAATTTTGAAAAAACTGATAATTGGAAAAGATTAATTGAAAAGAAAATATCCTTGGATAAAAAAGAAAATATCTTGACAGTAAAACATTATATGCTAACATTATGTGAAATAGTTAAATATTAATTCCTGGGAATATTTAAAAAATGCCCAAGAATTACGTATACAGATGCCCGAAATCATATCACCATGTCAAAGACACTATAAGCCGGCATAGGATCCTGTTTGAATAAGAAAACTCTGGAGAATTATTTTTAAATATTATAGGTTAAAATTATCTTCAATAATCACTGTTCTGAATAATAGAAACAATATACTATTATTTTTATAAACTTTCAAGACAAGATTAGTGATTATTTTTATAAATGGATCCAGTTTTTTCAGAAGTCGACTTTCCTTTTCGTTTTCCATTTATTTTAATTTTTGTTCATCATTTTTGTTGGAATCAACTGAGCATGTGTCATGTCGGAGAGAAAATTTGTCGTCAAGTGTTAGACAATATCATAGCAACAAGCATTGGGGAGTTTCAATACCTGCAAAAATGTGATAATAAAATCCCGAAGAAATAAAGAACATTTTTATTTTAAAAATGAACATTTATCATGGATTAAAGTTTACATAGATATGCTTTTTATTTATTTTTAAACTAACCTTAATAATAATTTTTCTTATTTATAATTAGAGATAAGAAAGGTATATATAAAATATTAATTATTTACTAATATAATATTTATAATTTCTTTAATAATTTTTAAAGTTTAAATATTTTGATTACGGTAGTGTTGCATGAGTGTTATAATATGCAATATTTTATTGATTATGGCTAAGATGTCTAAAAAGTGATCAACTAGAAGGACTATCACTTGGGTAATAATTAAACATTTATTTTATAACGTCTTGCGTGCGATTATAATTACGATAGAATGACAGCCTGTTAAGCTAATTGCGCAGACGCTGTGAGAATGTTATTAATAAATGAATACCTTCGAACAACCACATGATATAGTATTTGTATAAGAGTAAAAAGGAATCCTCTTACCCTTACGACTCAAATGTTTATATATGAGCAAATCTAAAGTAGTTGTAACGAAGGCGTGACTACATAATAGTCACTTTAAATTACTATATATAATGTCTGTATGAATGACAACAATGAAATTTTCTAGAATTTACTAAACGCCACTCTAAACGAAACTAAATCATATACATGAATAAGCATTAGATTTGCTCATATATAAACATTTGAGTCGTAAGGGTAAGAGGATTCCTTTTTACTCTTATACAAATACTATATCATGTGGTTGTTCGAAGGTATTCATTTATTAATAACATTCTCACAGCTTCTGCGCAATTAGCTTAACAGACTGTCATTCTATCGTAATTGGGTAATAATTGTAAAATCTTATTTTTTTTTACGATGTATTTATTTTCTTTCTTTTAGATCGTCAAGTATTTTTTATGTCATTGCATGAATGTATGAGTATGTGTGAATACACTAAACACATATAAAACATATAGGAGTTAGTTTTTATTTAAAAATATGCATACTTTATTTATTGTTACTGATATAGTACAATGTAATGGAATATAATTATATGATTCTTTCGTAAAAGAACTTTATTATTTTAAATGTTTTGAAGTATTGATTTTATTATCGATACCTGTCATTTGTATTTGTGTTCAAAAAGTTTTCTTAAAAGTGAAGTAACCTTTTCTTATTAAATAATCTATATCGTTGAATTTATATGCGAATTTACTTGTTATTTTTAGAAATATGTTTTAAGAATTCTTTGGCAATGTAGATTGATAAATCTATAAAGAAATTTTGAAAGGTAGTGACTTGGGAGTAGTATAAATTGAAACAAAGGTGATGCTTTGTTGTAGGTTTCTTTATGAGAAATAGAAAGTTTTTATTGTCTTAATAATTATGCTGGTACAGATAACGAAGCCCTGTAACTTGTATATTTTCATGGGCAGTGTTTTTCCCTTAATATTGAATATTAATGATCCGAAAAGCTGAATAAATAGCTAGGACATTGTTATTTAGTGGAGGTTATTAGACAGATAAGTCATGCCTCTCTTTTCTTTATGCAGTTACCATGTGATCATCTTATAATGTGTACTAGTGAGTTGATACTCTAGTTTATTCTTCAAACCTATGCATCTGATCACTATTATGATTTCTAAGTATTACATCATACAGAACAGTATCTTTGAGGGAGAATGATAAATAATTTTGGAATAGAAGGATTGTTATTTGGAAGAGGATAAGAGAGATTTTCTTACTTTGAATGATGTTAATAATAAATACAAATGGGATTGAGAATAAAACTTAAATAAGAATAAAGAATCATAGAATGTTTTCTACATTTAGTAAACTATTTTAAGAAGTATGTAAATGACAATAAAATCATTCATGAAATTTTTGAATAAATTTTAAAAATATTTTAACTTATATGTAATGCATATTTTTAATGAATGGTACATTTAAAGAAGCAAGAGAGAATAGAATAAGTAAATGATGTTTCATGAATATTATTTTATATTTAAGGAAATGCATTGACACATACATATAGTTTTACATTAGATTAATACCAAATAAGATATAGAATATATGATAAGTCTATTATTAATTGAGTCCACTTATTTTATTAACAAATCGGAATAAATATATTTTGTCTGGTAGTATCAGTGCTATCATGATAAATTATTTTTAAACCATTAAGAATACGTTAATAGACATATATTGGAATAAGTAATCCTATTGTAATTTATGTTTTCATAATTGATCTATATTTTGATGGAATCATATCATATTATTTAAATGTCTCTAATACATTTGAAACTCTACGTACATCCATGATGATTATTATTGATAGTATTTGTTGTAAATATTTTAAAAAGTAGGATCTAAGTCGAAATGAAGGCTTAGATTTTTTTTTTTTTTTTTGAGGGGAAAGTTGTAATGAGACAAGATTCACTGACTAAATATTGTAAATAATTTATTGTTTGTTAAGCTATTATAATAAAATTTGTTAAACTTGTTTTTATAAATTTATGTGTTGCATCAATTTTTCCCACATCGCAAACATGACTACATATATCTTGAACTAAAACAATATTTGCACAGTAGGAACAAGAGTATTATTTAAGAATTATAGTATTTTCTTGATATGATCTATTTAAGAAATTTTATTTGCATTATCATTATTATCAATATGGTCATATATTAATTATAAAATATATTACACAGAATTATAATATTACCATTGCCAAATATTCTCAGATTATAAGATTTTTACCACATATTTTATTTAAGATGCCATATGAAAGATAAAAGACTATGCTATATTATTTCTTTATTATTATTGTTGTTGATAAGAATTATAATGGGGGAAAAGAGATTATTATTATTATTTATTTATATATTATTATTATTAGTTAGGTGTAGTTGAGGGTGATATTAAATCCCTTATCATGCTTGATTACAGTAATTTTGATAGACTCCAATTAGTTTAAGAACCTGAGATTATTTTAGTTAGATTAATTTGAATAAAGAGATTAAGATTTATTTATCAGTATTATCTTAATTAATTATTTTAAAGTCTAAAAAATGCTATAAATTTATTATTTGAGATAATAAAAGGGAGGACAGTATTCTTATGCCATTGAAGTGGTATCCTGTGGGATATTGGTCCAATGTAATTCATATTACCACTTGTATCTCACTTCATAGTCTCATGATTTAATAAATATTTATTTATTTAGTTTATAAAACCGAACCATATTATTTTTATTAATTAGAGCTAGTTGAACAATTGACATTAACATAGAATATTTTTATTATCGATTATATGCATTTTTAGGCGAGCATAACTATTCATCTGAGCTAGTCCCATTTTATTATATATTATATTTCCTGGAAGTGACGGTACAACCGATTAATCCATCTGACTTTATTTACATGCTAAAATGAGATTATTCAATATAAATATGACCACTAACTGCAAATACATATTTTTCATCTAGCTTATATATATATTTTAAAAAGTACAAAAAGACTACATGTGAGATGGTTGAAGGAAATAAAAAAGTGTGCTAGTGTTGTGTGGATATGAAAGATTAGAGATCAGATAAGATGGATTGAACTTAGATCTTCATTCTGCAGTGGATCTTCATTCTGCAGTGGATCAATAATAGTTGAAAATGATATATATATATAATAAAATGAATTCCATAAGAGAATGTAGATAATTAACTATTATGGTAATAAATTTTTATCTAAAACAATATTTATTACTTTGCTAAGCCAAGCTTTTGATACAATGTATTTTAATCAAAGCATGGCAAATAAATATTAGCAAAAAGTTAATATAAGCAAATATATTTGCTTTGACTAAAATACACCATACCTAAAGCCTAGCTTAGCTAAATAATAAATATTGTTTTAGACGAAAATTTATTACCTTAATATTTGATAATTATCTACATACTCTAGTAGAATTTATTTTATTATATATTATCTATAGTATATACATATATTATAATTTATTCTTATATATCTATACAGTAAAACTCTTAATCCATTGTTTAAAATACTAAAGAAAAAAATGATATTGCAAAAACTGTAACAAAAAATCTATTAAAAATTATAAATAAAAACAATCTAATGCTTTTTCACTGAAATACATGTAAATTACAACTCAGATTTTATAATTTGAAAATTCCACATGTGATTATTTGCAAAAGTGTCTATGCATATTGTAACGGTCAGGTTTGTACATTTGCTCAACAGACAGAGTCCAAGCCAGAGAACCAAAAGCTGACCAAGTTGGGATAGTAATACCCTACGTCTGATCCATACCTCAACCCTCTCACTCGTGCTTCCAAGTCAACCCATCGCGAATGACATGCCTGAGGTTACACTCGATATCTCTTTGATCGCGTTCCAGCAATAGCAAAGCAGTAAAACATGAGACATCCCCCCTATTACATATTCTATTATACAACTTAACTAGTGATTCATAAGATAATGAGCAAGTAATGAGACTGAGACAAATTTATATTTCATAAATTTAATATAACATTTAATAAATATTGACGCATAGCTAGCTCACACGCAGGTGAGGGAACACTACTGTTATAAAACAAGATTACAAAGCGATGAGTGGATTCTCTATTATCAAATAATAATACAAAGCAATGAGTGGATTCTCAGGGTTATCAAATAATATTACAAAGCAATGAGTGGGTTATCAAGGTTATACAATAATATCTCAAAGCAATGAGTGGATGCTCAAGGTTATCAAATAATAATACAAAGCAATGAGTGGATTCTCAGGGTTATCAAATAATACAAAGCAATGAGTGGATTCTCAGGGTTAGACAATAATATCTCAAAGCAATGAGTGGATGCTCAGGGTTATAAAATAATAGTACAAAGCATGACTTTTTAATAAGCTTATGTCATCTTTCATGTTCTAATTCATGCCATGTTTTATATATTTGAAATCGGTTATAATTAGCTAGAGTATAATTACTAAGTTTAAGATTATATTATAAATATATTCAAAATCATATTATAGACACATTTGCGTGATATATAATTGTTATACGGATAAACACATTAAATCAGACTCTAGTTCGGATCAAAGCCGAAGTTACTTTCTAGAGAAGTTGAATTGAGACGTGATGGCAGTGGAACGTTAGATTCTAGTGCGTTAGAAACTAGAGTATCAGATAAGTGCGACTCGAATGCATTCTTAATGGGGTTTATTACGTAGTAAACGGTTCCCTAACCGATCTGCTTGCTATAATGGAAGAGGCCTTTTAATTAAGTGAACAGAAGAATGGCTTATGAGCCTTTTGGAAACGCTTTGGTTCCGTTAAGTACGAGTAACTGTCACATTTGCCTAAACTTTCGAGGCGTGACTGGACGTTGAACAATCTTGAGATGGGCCATTATATACATAGCAAGTAGATGTGCATATTTATGCAAATTAGCAATACATTCGCAACGCTAAATTAATATTTTATAAATTAATTACGCCAAAATCTTAGCTTCTTCAGTGCTACTACCACCGGTCAGTTCATAAATGAGATTATTAAATTATAAAATAATGGCGATAATGAGAACCTGATTTAAGGTTATTTGCATAGCTATTTATTCTCTAATTAAACGAAGTTATAGCAAACTTAAGATTTTTTAGAACTGAGAACATTAGTTATATGTAGTATAACCGCATCTAATATCACTGATTTTTAAATAATAAAATATGAGTTCTAAACTAGCTCACGCAAATTATTGATTTTTAAATAAATTACTCATCTTAAATAATTCGACAAAATAGACCTTACTAATAATGCAAAATATTTTGAATAGTGAATGCAAACCTACATTTTAAATAGCTTGCGTAAAATATACTTTTTCAGATAACTGGCAAAATACATATTTTAAATCATTTACGCAAATATAATTCTTAGTTAATCTGGGCACAATCTGAGTTTTAAATAATATACGTAATATATACGTTTTAACTAACTTTAGTAAACATTTTCATTTTAGCTAATTTGAGAAAAGATGCGTCTTAAATAAGGTACGCAAAATATACATTTAAATAACTTTAGCAAAAGATTTTAAATAACTGCTTCTGGCATTATAAATACCGATTCACTCTAGCACAAAATATTAGTTTTATTTCAGAAAGGAGTCTTGACTATATTCTTTATATAGCAATACTCTGGTATACTAAAAGTGATTACTCACTCCCCTCCCCCCGATAATTTATTAACACACCAGACTCCGTTCTGATAAAAACACAGCATAATTCAATAAACATGAACTTAAAACTATAGATAGATGACATAAGAATAAAATGCATAAACAATCAATAAGATTTATAATTTAGAAATGAATTTCTTGTATGGTTTTATAGAAACGAGATGTTTAGGATTATTTAAAATTATTAATGATCAACGACTACTTAAAATTATTAATGATCAAGCAAGAATTTGAAGAGTGTTCTAAGATTTAAACAGATTTAAGATAAACATTTTAAGATAAATATTTTAAATGAACATTTAGAAAATAGAATTATGTGATTTACTTAGCTAGCTTTCATTTTAGGGTACGTTTTAGTTATGAGATTTAACATGTCAGAAAGGATTTACCGGCAGTCTCTTTTAAGGCATTGTTTCCATGTGCTTCTCACTATATTCAGTCAGGCTGGGCTTCGCTTAGGTTTTAGTCTGGATGTAGCTTCGTAAATTTATCTCAGTGGCAGCTTTCCCCATTTCTCTGGTCAGGAACTCTCTGGTCTCTCAGATACAGCTTCTTTCTTGCTGTGATGGGCATGGTGGAGGTTTTCTCACATCGGTAGCAGCTCGTGGAAGAGCAAACGGCTGTCTCTTTGTCTCTAGCCCACTGTCATCTTTGTAGCAGCTTTGATGATAGCTTTTTAAGATTTAGCTTTTTTAAACGGCAGGAACAGCTTTCTTACTGAACTTCAGCTCTGTGGTCTTCGGAGCAAATATAATTTTCACAGCAACAGCAAAAATTTAACACGGATGATGATAGATGATGGAAGAGGTTTTGGTGGCTATTTGGGCCCCTTTTTATGCTATATTTTTGACAGTAGTAACCTCCTACTTTTGAGTCATGCCACATCACAAGATGACTAGTTCAAACTAGCCTTTAACCAAATATCCAGTTAGTAAAAATATTAAGTATATCTAAATCTGGACTTGGTAAGAGTCTATTGTTTTAATTGACGTCATGGTTAAAGATATATTTTCGAGAGAATAGTCGCAAGCAATTTGTAAAGATTTTTGTATAGATTTATGCCTGACTGAATATTATAATTGGTCTTGGTTATAATTTTTTAAATAGGTCAAATTTTGGCTAAAGATTTATTTTTAGAACGAAGTGTTAAAACTGATAAAACATTCTGCTTGTAATTTTAAGCAAACAAAGAATTGAAAACTTGGAAATTATTTAAAATAAATACTGACTTAAATAATTATTGAGAAAGAATATTGAAAAATAAGTAATATTATAAATTTAACTTATTATGCTGCTATATAGATAAATTTTAATTATACAGTTATGTTTATTTAAGTTTTAACAAATCTAACAGACTATGCTCGTATATAAATATTTGAGACTGTAATTTTATATTAATAGGACGATTATATACGCACATACTCGCAATATTATAAGCAAAGTTTTTAAAATTTAAGAAATACACGCCATCTGAGTACAACAAATATATATTATCATCAAAGATAATAGATGAAACAGGTGTAACCGTTTCAATATATGTAGCATATATTTAAAATTTTCTATCATAATAATTTCATGTGCTAAAACAAAATAGAATCAATATTAGTAATAAGGATTATATATGTTAAAGTTTTTTTTCAATAATCTTATTTTATTTTAATATTAATAACTTTATTGACATTTGTTTTAGTTTAAAATATGAAATTAGTATGCTTGAAGTAAGTTCAAAACTTTGGAAATTATATACGGTGTTGTCAAAATTATGTCATTCCTTCCTTTAACTGATTCAACACTTTGACACATGAAACTGATTCAAATTATAATAGATGCTGATTCTAACAAACAAAATGCAGTTACATTCTAATTTAAGACAATTAAATAATTAATGCCGGGGGGGGGGGGATTATAGTTGGAGCAATTTTGTTTTGATTCTGAACTAAACTTCACTTAATTATTAACTGAAACACAGAACTATATATGTAATATATATATATATTACATATAAATATGTAATATATAGAGTATATGAGCACAGACTTTCACATGACCCACCACTCTATCTAATAACACTGATACACTCAAGCACATATATGCTGAAAAGATAAATAATCACCAATATATATATATTTCAAACCAGCAATCATCAGTTGGTCCAGATTATCATCTCCCACACATATATACTATAAGTGCTCAGATATATATTAAGATAGACAATCTTCATACTTTAATGGATAGGCTCCAATCTACTACACACTCCAACTCTTCAACCATCCATTCAATTGAAAATCTGATGATGGAATGCTCGAAGGCCACCCTGAGGCCGAGATTCTTGTCACACCCATGTTGACCTAAAGTTAATCTTAACCCCACATGTACAGGACATAATCCATTTAATACATATGAAAGGATGGGCAGACATCTACAATGTAAGAACTGAAACACAGGTTTAATATATACCTGTGTCTATATATGTAATATATAGGGTATATGAGCACAGACTTTCACATACCCACCACACTATCTAATAACACTGATACACTCAAGCTCATATACACCTGGGTCTCTTTTTATGCGGACTTATTTAACGCGATTTTGAAGTTATGCGATTCATGTTTCTTTGGAAGTCGAACTCCGATAATGCGCTATTACTTTAAATAATACATTTCACGCACTTATGTCATATTGAAAGTAATAGCACATTATTGGAATTCGACTTTCATCTTAGTAATTCCAATGTTGTCAGTGCTTTATAATAGTAAGATTGTATGCAATAATGAAATTAAAATCATGCTTTCCACATTTTATGTATACACACATTAAATTTTACAAGATTATAATGTAAATTTGTTCAAACATTGTGCGTGTTAATTTTGCATTTTAAATCACATTCTGTTTTTGCTTTTTAAAAAAGAACGTAATCAATTATTAATCATTTAGTGGCTGCAAGTTTATTTTTAAAAGATGAGTAATAGCAGTGGGCACACTTAAATTTGACAATTTAAAATTAAAATCTGATTTTTAATTGTAATTAACAATTTAAAAATTACTTATGGTGACTTGAAATTAATGTGATGTGAAAACATAATTTGATTTTTAAATGAAATGGAAAATTAAAGACAAAAATAAAAATTTAATTTTTAGTTGTTAGTTTCATAAACAATTAATAAAATCATCGTTACAAAGATTAATTACTAATTACGTTGTCACCAGAAACCCATTACCACAACATGAATGTGAAGTTGGCGCTAGTTGTACTTCCTCTTGTGAAAAATCTGATTTTTTACCAGTTTGCAAATGAATATGTTTATTGGCAAATAGCGATAATAATTAAAACGTGTATAAAAAAATGTAAATTACTGTACTGTAAATTATGCATAAAAATATATTATTTTGAATAAAATTAAATATTATAATTAAAAAAAGTTTGTCTTGTATCCATTTTTTTCAAATTTGAAATTTTTTATTAGTCATATATTTTATTTTATTTTTTTTTTTGCACAAATTTTAAAGTAATTTTACGTTGGTGCTTTGCTTTTACACAACTTTTGAAAAATCACAGTCCATATCCCCCCTTTTTCAAGGTAAGTTACGTCTATTTTTGCACAATTTTGTTTGCGCGTGTTTTCTGAGGAACCTATCTATCGTATAAAACGAGACCCAGGTGTATGCTGAAAAGATAAATAATCACCAATATACATATTTCATGCTAAACCAGCAATCATCAGTTGGTCCAGATTATCATCTCCCACACATATATTATAAGTGCTCATATATATATATTAAGATAGACAATCTTCATAGTTTAATGAACAGGCTCCAATCCAACTCTTCAACCATCCATTCAATTGAAAATCTGATGATGGAATGCTCAAAGGCCACCCTGAGGCTGAGATTCCTGTCACACCCATGTTGACCTAAAGTCAATCATAACCCCACATGTACAGGACATAATCCGTTTAATACATATGCAAAAACAGGCAGACATCTCTACAATGTAACAACTGAAACACAGGCTTAATATATACCTGTGTCTATATATGTAATATATAGGGTATATGAGCACAGACTTTCACATGACCACCACTCTCCACTCTATCTAATAACACTGATACACTCAAGCACATATATGCTGAAAAGACAAATAATCACCAATATACGTATTTCATGATAAACCAGCAATCATCAGTTGGTCCAGATTATCATCTCCCACACATATATACTATAAGTGCTCAGATATATATTAAGATAGACAATCTTCATACTTTAATAAACAGGCTCCAATCTACTACACACTCCAACTCTTCAACCATCCATTCAATTGAAAATTTGATGATGGAATGCTTGAATACCACCCTGAGACCGAGATTCTTGTCACACCCATGTTATCCTAAAGTCAATCTTAAGCCCATATGTACAGGACATAATCCATTTAATACATATGCAAGAACGGTTGAAGAGTTGGAGTGTGTAGTAGATTGGAGCCTGTCCATTAAAGTATGAAGATCATCTATCTTAATATATATCTGAGCACTTATAGTATATATGTGTGGGAGAGGATAATCTGGACCAATTGATGATTGCTGGTTTAGCATGAAATACATATATTGGTGATTATTTATCTTTTCAGCATATATGTGCTTGAGTGTATCAGTGTTATTAGATAGAGTGGAGAGTGGTGGCTCATGTGAAAGTCTGTGCTCATATACCCTATATATTATATATAGAGACACAGGTATATATTAAGCCTGTGTTTCAGTTGTTACATTGTAGAGATGTCTGCCCATCCTTGCATATGTATTAAATGGATTATGTCCTGTACATGTGGGGTTAAGATTGACTTTAGGTCAACATGGGTGTGACAAGAATCTCGGTCTCAGGGTGGCCTTCGAGCATTCCATCATCAGATTTCAATTGAATGGATGGTTGAAGAGTTGGAGTGTGTAGTAGATTGGAGCCTGTCCATTAAAGTATGAAGATTGTCTATCTTAATATATATCTGAGCACTTATAGTATATATGTGTGGGAGAGGATAATCTAGATCAATTGATGATTGCTGGTTTAGCATGAAATACGTTTATTGGTGATTATTTATCTTTTCAGCATATATGTGCTTGAGTGTATCAGTGTTATTAGAGTGGAGAGTGGTGGATCATGTGAAAGTCTGTGCTCATATACCCTATATATTATATATAGAGACACAGGTATATATTAAGCCTGTGTTTCAGTTGTTACATTGTAGAGATGTCTGCTCATCCTTGCATATGTATTAAATGGATTATGTCCTGTACATGTGGGGTTAAGATTGACTTTAGGTCAACATGGGTGTGACAAGAATCTCGGTCTCAGGGTGGCCTCCGAGCATTCCTTCATCAGATTTTCAATTGAATGGATGGTTGAAGAGTTGGAGTGTGTAGTAGATTGGAGCCTGTCCATTAAAGTATGAAGATTGTCTATCTTAATACATATCTGAGCATTTATAGTATATATGTGTGGGAGATGATAATCTGGACCAACTGATGATTGCTGGTTTAGCATGAAATATGTATATTGGTGATTATTTATCTTTTCAGCATATATAGCTTGAGTGTATCAGTGTTATTAGATAGAGTGGTGGGGTCATGTGAAAGTCTGTGCTCATATACCCTATATATTAATTATTATTATTTTGACAAAAAGGCTTTTTTTTAATGTTCCTATACATCATATTAAATGTAAAAATAATTTCAAAGTAATTTATTAGCAATAAAATCATAGAAATGTTTTAGGAAGTTTATAGAATTATTCTGTATGTATTTTAATTTATTATATATACTTAAGAGTTTATGAAAATTTAATTACTAGAACATTATTCAGTAATATGAAAAATAATTGTAATTTACCGTAATATTATTTGTATGTTCATTCAAATTAAAAGAAAAAACTATTCATATGAAATAATATTGTTTTGGGAATATGATTCATCAATGATAAATTATATAAAATGACTGAGAAGTGATACAGCTGTGAAAAATAACCTGTATTTTTGTGAAAACAATAAAAGTTGATATTCATTATGAAAAAATGTTGCAAATATCAATGATGGATCATCCCTTCAAGCCAAATATTTGGTAATCTCTGAAATAAATAAAAATTATTAAAAATGCCTATTGTGTGATTAAGATATTTTAATATATGGCTGGATCATTAGCTAGTGTTCTGGATTTCAAATGTGTTTAATTTCAAAGTTATTTGACTTATCCATAAGTAGATTTTATTTTTTTGAAGAGGATTTAAAAAAATTTCTGTCTTTGTTCATGTTATAATGACTAAACATTAACTGATGATGTGTTGTTAGTCACTTTACCATGAGGTAAAATTTAGAAATATTAGTTCATTAAATCTTATGTTCAGACTCTTTACACCATCGTACCCAAGCTTTTCAAATCATTTTTGTATTTCATCTGAACAATGGTCAACATCCATGAAAACAGATCTGTTGGCAGATATGAGAATTTGATGCTTGGACTGACCATAGATTGTATACTATTATTAAAAAAATTGATAGAAATAATCTATAACTAAAAAAATAAGTGCATAATAAAATCAATTTATTAATCTTTTTATAACTACACAATTATATTCTATCTAAACATCCTATTATTTATTACTTGTATCTTAATAAGAGGATTTATTAATATATGTTCTTTAATATTTCTATTAACATTTTAGAAAATGGTATTCATATGAAAAGCTTATGAATACACATATGCATACTTATAAATAGATTAAATTCATAAAAACAATGCATTTAAAAATTGTTATTAATAAAGCTTATTGTATTTAAATTAGATATACAATGAAGCTATCTGTTATATTTTGTTCTAAGCCTTTTTCTCATATATCATACATTGCATACAATTCTTATTTTATTGATAAACTGTGACTGTAACAGATTACATAGTTTATTGAACTTATGTGTATAACACGGATTTTTTTATGTGGATAGTATGAATATAAATTAAGGTTATAGTATAAACAATATTTTTTAAAAAGTAATAATGTAGTTATTAATAATAAATTGAGGGAGTACATTTACATATTTATTTTCTGTATATACATTCATTCATTCACATTCACTTCAAAAATCAAAATAATAAATAACTACCAATACCAAGTCTTCACTGTTTTTTTATAAAATGAATAGCAAAGTGTCAGACTTTAATTGAAATTAAATACACTCTGATTGATTTTTTTTTTTTTTTAGTAACTATTTTTTCTCTATAGAAACATTAACAGGAGGCACATAATCAGCAGGCAATGGCATTTCTGGTTGCTTTGATATTTTAAGATTTTATCGACTTTGGAATTTATGCAGTCATCATATTATTTATATTTGAATTATTTAGTATATGGATTTAGACCGCTTAATTATTAAAAAGTTATTGGAAAAAAAAAAGTTATTGTAAAAAAACATGTAAAGATTCCAGCCAGGAGATAGATTCATTACTGGCTTTATTAAGTCTTTCAATTCTACAACCACAGTTATAAATGATATGTTTCATATTTTAATAATTAATAAAGCAAGTCATATATAACATGACATTACTTTTATGAGCTTGTAATTACAAAAATGCACATAGAGAGCTTGTTAGAGCTATTGGTACGCTCTCTATGTGCGTTTCATATTTTGTATTTGTCCACATTTACAAAGATCAATGGCTGAAAATTCCATTTATGAAGCAAATGACCTTTACAACCATGAGTTGCCCCGAGTCTTTTGATAAGATTCCAGTTGCATCTAGGAAAATCAAAACCAAGTGTTTTTATTGTTGGGTCTGAAAAATTAATTTATTTGAAATCTCATAAGAATTCCATTTTTAAACGATAATTCTTCAATTGTAGTTTTTTGGCTGAACATCCATATCAAGGATTTATATATGAATTAAAGTCTTATTTGGTGAAACAATATTTTGAGTTATTGGCTAATGTGAACTGCTTAACAGTTTTTTATATATTTTTTGTAAGGTCTAATGTCTTTTCTGATATCTGATGGAGAAATGTATGAAACAAATATCAGGTCATTGCAAAGCACTAAACAAGTGTACCAATAATATTTCTCATGGTAACATTTAATTGAGTACAGTATACAGAAGTATAGTGTGAAAAGCTTTTCACCAAACAGGTGCATAATATTAACCAGTAGAAAATGCTAACACTAAGGGATTATCTGTAAAGTTCTTGCATCATAACCCCAAATAATATCAGTCAGACTTCAAAGGAAGCTACTTCTAAAAATTAATGCTAATCTAACCTTAAATAAATGAAAAAAGTATTTGGCTATAATCCAAGATTACTCCTAAATAGCATGGAATCGGATCATATTTCAGACTACAATTTCAAAATGTTATATTCAAATTATGAGATGATTCCCTGTTGTTTAGATGATAAAGTGAACATAGTGTCTTCATTGTATTTGCAATAAGATCCCAGTCTTTCAAAAACATTTTCAGTTTTTTCCTATCCTTACTGAGGGGCTTCTCTATTGCAGAAAAGGTTCACTTTTGAGAAATCAAACTATTTTCAGCATACATAAATTTTAATCTGAAAGATTATTGATGAATATATTAAATAAAATAGGTTAGACAAATTGTGTGGCAGTCTATTCCAAAAAATTTTGAATTTATTACAATGCTCATGTAATATCACTTAAATTTTTTTATGGGAAGCACTTTGTCAAGCAAATTAATTATTTTCATGCAATTAAAAATTTTAAAATGTTTTAAAAAATTATTTTTCAAATGGAATCATAAACTGAGATTAAATCAATAAAAACACTACCAGTAACACATTTTTTTTATGTGAGTTGTTAGATAAAACTTGTTCACATCATACCTTTTCTGGCTTACAACTGGCTAGTTCTGTAGGAAACTGAATCATAATAATTGGTAAAATTCACATTTATAGGTTGCTTTTAAAAACCTTATAGGAAATACCTAATAATGATAGTGAATGATAATTTTTTGGATCATTGCAGATTTTGCTTGGTTTTAAGACTACTATAGTTTGTTTGCCAAATTTCCGAATACTTTCAGCATGAATAATAATTTCTGAATAATTCTGCCAAGGACTTTAGATTCTTTCTGGAGTTTTTCCTGATTTCAAAAATCAAGACAACCAATATAAACATGTTTTAGTAGATTATTGTTATAGAAACATTATGAATGTGATGCTTAAAATTCTGCTCTAATTATGTTTTTCTCCATTCTATCAATCTGGGTTTAAAAGGCAGATATACAAAATTAGCAACCTGATTAGTAGTGACAATATTAGCTCCTTTAAAAGTATATTACATCCAACAAGCTTTTATAAAAGTGTTCATATCTTATGACTGCATATCATAGTTTTACTTATCATTGGTCTCTCTCCACTTTTCTGACATTATTCAATAATTTACAAGTTTGAAATAATTTAATGGGTATTTGGTACTGATAGTTTTATTCCAATCTGGAATGAATTTGTTACAAGAGATTGCTTCTCTAATTCTATTATTAAGAGTTTGTTAAATCTATTATAGCTTAAGGGAATTGGAAAGATTATATTAATATATTGTTCAAGATATCCAATACATTAAATCTAATTAGCTTTTTGTAAATTTCATTTCAGAACAAAATAGTTTTCAACTACCAGAATAAAATTCCCAAGAGTGATTAGTTATGTTAGTCATGCAAAAAATGATTTAATATAAATAGTTCAGCAAGCAAGAATGAAACATTTTTTGCTAAAACAAAACACAAATCAAGATTTATTTTTCATTCTTATCTACCTGAATGAAATGTTTCACCTTCATCCATTCTCCAAGTTCACAGCCTGTATAATCCTCATTTAAATATTCCTGAAGACTGCTATGAGAATTAAAATCTCCTATAAACATAGAAAGTGTAAGAAAATCTGGAAGTAGAAGGTAGGGTCAATTTATTTTGGGGAATTTGTAAATATTGCATCCATTAAAATTACCAACCCAAATGGTGATTACAATTTTATTTGAATTATATTCAACAGAAGTTGTTTTATTTTACAACATAAAATGAAACAAAGATAGATATACCCTGTCTAGAATGCATTACATCATTAATTAATATAAACCAAGGAAATTTAATAAAATAACCATTAATGAAAGAATAATAAATTTCTTGAAGTACAATTATATCAATACTATATTGAACAATTAATTTATAGGAGATCTACTTTTTTGATTGTGACATACACTCAATGTTAATTTGAACTAATTTTATTGTGTTTCCTAAAGAAGTTCATTTGTTGAGAATATGACAGCCTCCTGCCAAGAATGTGTATTAGTATTTGAAACTAATATCTCAACAAGGAAACCAGACTTTATAAATATATATAAAAAATCATTCTTACTTACTATTACCTATTTCAAATTCTCAATTAAACCCTTCAAACTTTAAGTTTCCTGATGTAATACAATAATATTTTAAAGTTCTTTTTTTTTTCACTATCAAAACAATAAATTTTATTTTATCACATAAGAAAGATACTTTGCAAATTTTATTAAATTTCATAAAACTTTTAACTTTATTCTTACAAAACATTTTATAAATACTGTATCACATGAAAAGCTTTTGATCAGACAAACAATATGTTAAAATTGATATGGGAGATTTTAGTGTATATAATTGAAAGATGAAAAAACTGTAGGAAAATTTGGTTATGCTAATAGAAATGAGAGAAGACATAGCCTTGTGGAGTTTGCAGAGAAAATACTTTATACTATTAATTCTATTTTTGAGAAAAATGTTAAAAGGAAATGGACATGGAAACATTCAAATAAAGGTACAGCAGAATTGAATTGAATTTTGACAAAAAGAAAATATATATTTCAAGAATGTAAGGTTTTTAATAAATTGAACACAGGGAATGACCATCTGTTAGTGAGATGTAAGATACATGTTAATGCAAAATTAGAGAGACAAAAATGATTAAGAAAAACAATATTCATGATATTGCTAATTTTTAAAAACATTGTAATAAATTTAATTAGAACTAGCAAATCATTTTCAAATATTAGCAGATTTTGAACATGATTCAGATATGAATGAAATCAACAGGAAAATAACTGATACACTTTTAAAAACTGAAACAAATATAGCTGATAAAAAAACAGCAATTGACCAAATAAAATGTCTATTGAGACTAAAGAATTTATGAAGAAAAGAAGTAATATGAAATTATATAAAAATGATGCATTAAGAAGAATTAAAAATAGTGTAAAAAAAATTGATAATAATATAAATAAAAGTATAATTGTAAACTAGCAAGGAAATATATAGAAGAGAATAAAAGTCTCAAGAGAGAAAAACATTTTAGTATAGGCAGAAAACTTAATTCTGCAATAAGAAAAAAAGATAGAATTATTATTAAAAAGAGAGATGATATCATGAAATATGTAAAAAAGAGTTCTATCAAGAATTATAAGAACAAGTACTTCTTTACAACTATTATATCTTCTGAATTGCCAAGGATTTTAAAAGAAGTGAGACTTGCAACTAAATTTATGAAGAAGGGAAAAGCTCAAAGTAATAATGGAATAATAATTGATATCTTAAAAAAGCAGGCGAAGAAATAGAAAAAAATGGCAAAGAAAAAAAATTATAAAAATGTACCAGATGATTGAAAAAATACAATATTAATATTAATATTTAAAAAGTTGCTAAAGAAGATATTAAATTACAAACCTATCAGTCTTTTATCAATTTTATACAAAATTTTAACCAAGATATTACAACTTGTCTACAGAGAACTTTGGATTTTTTCAACCAACCAAAAGAACAAGCTGGATTTAAAAGTGGTTTAATATTGTGCATCATATCAAATATTGAGAGAAGTTATAGAAAGGACCAATGAATAAGAATTGCCATTATGTTTTGGATTTGTAGATTATGAAAATGCATTTCATTCTATAAGCATTTATTCAGTGATTAAAGCATTGGATTATCAAGATATAGACCCAGTATATTGTTATGTTCTGAAACATATTTATAAAAATACAACAGCAACAATTGGATTACATAATGATACTAGGAAGATTAACATTGAGAAGGGTGTCTGTCCGGTTGACTCCATAGCTCCAAAACTTTTAACAGCAGTACTGCAAAAAGTATTTTGTGGATTAAAATGGAAAACTAAAGGAATGAAAGTAAATGGAGATTATTTAACTCATTTAGATTTTTGCAGATGATGTAATTGTTTTTATAAATAATGCTACAGAGCTTCAGGACATGTTGCAAGAGTTGTCACATGAAAGTAAAAAGTAGAACTAAAAGTAAATATTAAAAATACTAAAGTAATGTTTAATGGATTTTCTCAAAAGATGAAAATAAAGATTGCTAATGATGAGTTAGAAAAAGTTAACTACAAATATCTTGTTCAGATTATTACTATAGATGGCAACATAATGGATGAAATTAATCATAGTTAAACTGGATTGGATTGATTTTGGTAGAAATAACTTACTATTAAAAAGAAATATGCCTACGTATTTGAAAAGCCAGGTTATTAATAAATATGCTTAACAAATTCTTATTTATGAATCTGAGATTATGGACACTTAACAGAAGAGCACTACAGAGACTTAAGACCACTCAAAGAAATATCAGGAGATTCATGTTAGGAATAACAAAAAGAGATCAAAAATGAGATACATTGATAAAAAAACAAACAACTGACATTGTTGAAAAAATTAGGAGACTGAAGTGGACTTGGGATGAACATAGTGATAGAAGAGATAATAAAAGATGACCTATTGCAAACTGGATTGTAAGAAATGAAAATACTCAAAAAGAGACCCTATATTAAATGGATGGATGAAATCAGGAAGTGTGCAAGGATGATGTGGAGAAAAGTCTAGATATCAAAAAAACTGAATTGAACTTAGAGACTTTCATCCTGAAGTGAATTGATAATAGATGACAATGATGGTGATGATCCAAGAATATTTTAATGTTATTTTTTTACTATTAAATTAATAACTTTTACTTTATCACTTAAAAAAATACATTGTAAATTTTATTAAATGTCATAAAAGTTTTGGCTTTACACTTATATTTTTTGTTTATTACATGAATACTATATTGTACCGGTCGAAACCCACCACCACCGCAAGTCAAATCGGATTCAAACTCAGCTGAACCAAAACTGAATTCAAACCCAACTCAACAGCTCAGATAGCAAAAATCGACGGCACAGTGCTATGTGCCAAGAACTAGCTCAACGGTTGGTGAGGACTAGAGACTCCTGAGTAACACTAATATCTAAGAATTTATATACTTTGAATAATTTTATAAATTGAATCATATGTATGGTCGGGTTGCCAACACAGACAGCGAGTATTAACATTGAAATAATTATAAAAGAATGATGAACTGAGAAACCAAGTATGTTAAAAAATATTTAATAAGAATAATTTGTTTCGTTTCCATAAAACATAGAATGCATTAATTACCTCTAGTCTTTAAGAGAATTTACAAATATAATAAGAGTGGCGGTCCTTATCATATGCCAACAATTATTACACAACATAGAATTCTATGTCTATGCCCCCAACGAGAAATATAAAGGCGGATAAAGGTATTCATTAAGAACGGAAATGATTGTTCTAATTTTATTACGGTGGAATGTGAGATTTTCACGTTCGAAAATCTATTCATGAAGAGCAAAACGTATTTTAGGGCATAACGTTAAAATTGATTTGAAACTTATTGAATTAATGATATATTTGAGAATTTGTTCGACTTTAATTTAAATCACTTCATCATGAATTACGAGCATGGAGCGGGTTTTACCGGAACAGAGGTGCAACGGTACTGGCGGCTTACGAGGCAGAGAGTAAAATTGAAATATGATCGCTAGTCGATGATTGAAGTCCTATGGCGGCTTGCATCTAACAAGTCTTATGCCCTTTGACTAATGCATACGAAAGGAGGTACTTTCTTCCTTGAGAAATTTAAATAAGAGAATATGATCACCGACCAGCCTAACGGAGCAGAAGATTGCCCTGCGTCAGCAACGTTCGATGATGACTTGATGGTCATCGTTGAAAAATAAAACCCAGTAGAATGCTCGACGTGATAACTTGATCAATTAATTAAAGTCAAACGAGCTTTTAACAAACTATTTGAAAGTATTTGTAAGTTATATTAATTATGCCCTAATCATCGTGCTCTTACTGAATCTTAATACAAATAACAAAAGTTGAATTAGAATCTATTTAACCCTTTATCGGCCCTTTTGCAATAAAACATTTAACATTATATTTGAGTTAATAAATATTAGTAGAACGAGAAAATAATATTTTAACATTTTGTGAATATATAAACCTTTGTGTATTAGATAGGAGCTGGGGACATAGGTAAAAACGGAGCTAATAATTGATTATTAGCCAATTATAAAAATAGTAAACATGTAATATTTCTTTCGACTTGATGATTGATAGAACTTATAAATTTAGTTCTAATGGGCAAGAATTACTATTTAAAATTAATATATTTGCTTGAGGCAAATAGAACAAAGGAGCTCATCGAGTCGAGAGATTATTGGCATATAATTTTAAATAAACGAACATTACTAAAGCACACAAATATATATATTAACTGAACCGCCAAGTAAGAAGAGAAAAGTTTAAAGACTAGAGATTAAAGAATTAAGATATAGATTTACAATAGCGTAAATAAAAGGTGTTAGAAAGATTTTTACATTAGAGAATAAAGAGCTCTTAAAAAGGAGTGTAAAATAAAGTTCGAACTGGCCAGAGAGTTTAGAGTTCATGAGAAATATATTACCCTTCCGTGCTAGGTTCTTAAGTTACACATCCAAGTCGGTGAAACGTAGGCACCATTTGGTTGATTATTGGAACAGCATTTTTAGTAGCTTTTCATGACGTTAGCAGTCTGATCGGTCCGGAAAGATTCAGCAGCACCATTGAAGATTTCTAGGGACTTCATGGAACCGTAGCCAGATTCCTGATGTTCTAGCCCTCTATCATGATGAATACAATTTAACCCGC
The DNA here is from genome assembly GCA_028023455.1 of Epiperipatus broadwayi. Classification (NCBI taxonomy): domain Eukaryota; kingdom Metazoa; phylum Onychophora; class Udeonychophora; order Euonychophora; family Peripatidae; genus Epiperipatus; species Epiperipatus broadwayi. The sequence continues at coordinate 8,245,497 of JAQFVV010006232.1, forward strand.
ACAGAGTTCACTGTACTACTTTACAACAAAGACTAGCCTTTTTTCCTGACTTTTCAGGGCTATATATACTGTTCACTGATGCCTCCGGCTAGCGCTCCTTTTATTATCAATGTGTTTTTTTTTATAATTAGTTGTTTTCAAATACATTCCCTCGATAAGGCTTTCAAACTAATTAGCTTGAATTCCTTCTCTAATTGAAAATGAATTCTTAAAATCTGAAAATGATTTAATTAGAAAAATGAATCCTTATCTTTTTCCAATTCATAAAGCTTTACTATTGTTTTTAAGAATTTTAAAGCTTATCGAAGGAATGTAGCTTTTAATCACCGAAACTTTACAAATTATTTAAAGGTGAAAAAAAACAAGTATTCCCGACGCAATGAAACTTTCGAACAATTATATATATTTAATATTTACAAATATATATACGCCCAATCCACGCAATTTAATATATATAAATTCATGAATATTTTATCATGAATTTATTTAGAGAATTGATCAATTTTAAACTAAACTAATTAATTTTGCTACGCATTTGAAATAAGTTATTCATTATGGAAATTAGCGTGGATTGAACGTATAAAGCCCCATTGCATCGGAAATTTAAGGTTAGTATTAGGGTAAATAACATGAAGCTAGGATCGAACTCAGATCCGACTGCTTCATTATCACATCAAAGTGAAAAATAGATTATAAGTATTTTCAACATGACTCAAAGAAACATTATTAATAAATATGATCACATAGTTCTCTGAGATGGAAAAATGGCTGCTATCATATTGTAAAATTTATTACATTTATGAATCTTAATGCTTTTATTTTTTCTTTATTTTGCTTTGAATATCATATAATTGAAATAGTTATTATATAATATACATATATAAAGGTTTTATTTTGTTATTGTTGTTTTATTTTCATTATGGAATACTAGATGGTGTTATATATGTTATGATTGGCTAATGATAAAGTGGATTAACATTTGAAAAAGGCAATAAACCATGTGCCAAAAAAAGTTTTTTATGTATGATCAAGATATTGAACCAAGTGGGAGTGGATCACTCTAACATTCATTCATATATTTCTACAAAATTGCAATATTTTTATAAATGAAGCTAATATATTATTGCCATATTTTAAAACTTCCTTGGGTATCTCATGATGACCTTAGTTATTTTAATTTTATTAAATTAGATAGCTTTCTAAAAATTTAATTGAGCAAATAAAAATGAATATGTCATTATAAAATCAATATCTCAATTTTTCTATCATCAGTCAAAAGATGATCAGAATGCTACTCCACCTGTTGAAATATTATTGTCATCATATAAGAAAGTATATCAGATTTAATAGGATTATAATATAATTTTTCTTCAATATCTTATTGTCAATTTATTAAAAAAAGATCTTAAAAGTGATCACAATCAATAAATATCTGTAGTTGATTTACAGTGTACTGGTCAGAATTGTATGTTCGTCTAACAAGAATTAGGACCTAAGCAAAAATACCTAGAGTTCAATCATATACAAGATACACAGGTCAGGGATACTCATGAACTCCACCCTATTGCCCACTTCCCAAGTCTATCACATTACAAACAACATTTCTGATGATAGCAGCATACTCTTCAATTTACTCCGGCCCAGAAAGGTTCAGCAAAGATACAAGAGACCTACGGCTTAATTAATTGATAACACAAAGTAATGATAGATGTGCACACACAAACCAACAAAAAATATCCAAAAGATAGCTTATTAAATGTAAATTTATTAAACGTAATATTAATAATAATTGATTAATCATGTGAATCACTAGATATGGAGATTTACAATGAATTAGAAATTATATATGTTGAACACTCGATTTAGGTTTCACTTATGGTCACTTGGGCATTCCATGTCAAACCGGATAACATAACAAGGTTTGATGGATATGCACCAATAAATATACATAATGATAACTTAATTATTTGAAATCTGCGCCTTAGTATGCTAATATGATTTAACGGGTTGATATTACTCATGCTATGATATTTCTAAGTTAAGGAAAATAACCCATGACAATAGTTTTTAGAAAGAATGCTTATAAGATTTTACATTACACAGAATATGATCAAACTTAATAACGGTATGAAGGTTTGTTTTATTCAATATATGATTACATTTGGATTTCAGGGAAGGTACATTAATTATAAATCAATTATTTTGGAACCTTATGAGATGATTCATTTATTTCTTATCTGCGAAGAGAAATAGGAAAAATATGATCATTTTGATATTATCGTGCGAGTCTACATTTATAGATTTTCTCAATAGTTAATTAATGATGTATTAACAGCGATTGAACGAAGGATGGGTAGCGCTAATAAGCGATAATGTATATATACTAAAATTAATTAAATTTAAACTATAACGAGAATTTTGGGATGACTTAGGTAACTTATATCATTACAGCGTATAGACATCTGAACCATATGAAAGGATAAGAACGATAACGTGTGAACTGCATGATAAGGCCTGGGTGGACGATGAGCTTCATTTATTTGGGAGTGAAGAAAATTAATCTTATCCGCATTTGGGACGGATAGCATTGGGAATTGGTTGGCAAGATACTATGGTTCCACCTCGTAGGATGTTAACCTATAGCAGCGCTTACCTAACCTAAGACAATCTGTAAGAGCTGGGGCCTCCACGCTCTGTCGAGAATTGTGCTTTATATAAGTATTCCATTATCGAGAAAACGCATGACGTCATTTCTGAATTAGGAATGTTATCACCGGGACACGTTACGAAAGCTGTCAGGTTTGATTTACCCTGATTTATACAGCCTTAAAATACTAATTAAGTCTAACGTAATGAAGTAATGATCTAAAGGCAGTCCCAAACGGGGCGTACAACTTACTTAAAGAATTTATTGAATATCTTAAGGATAAATATTAAAACATTAAAATTCTTTTGCTAAACACATATTAACCCACCCGAGAACTAAGTGACTTAAATTATCGTTAGATGGCGGGGTAATTTATAAAATGAATCATCTAGACATAAGGATCTGAATTAAAGTTATGTAATACTCAATTTTCATCATGTTAACCAATAGCGTGGAGCAATAGTAAATCATTTATTTTAAATAGTAGTGAAAAGCATAGTATTCATTATTAAAACATAGTTTAGGAAAATCTCTCGATCGGGCGAATTTTATAATGTGAATATTCTTACGTTTACGATTAAATATTCCGCAATGGCAGAATAGCAAAAATAAATAGGATTGATTTGCCAGATCGAGTTATTAGCATACTAAAAATTGATATGATTTGCATAATATTAAATAAACATTGCCGCATTAAAATAAAATACAAGGAGAGTGAGAACCTAGCAATCGAGTTTAGAAAGTGAGAATTACAGTTTAAATATACAACAAACAGAAATAATAAAACAAAGAAAAGAGGTCATTATTTAGGCAGTTAATCGGCTTAGCATTACCGATCACGAAATAAGTAATTACATTTTTACATTAGGAGAAATTTCAGAACTAGAAATGTTTACATTTATATTTTACAATAGAAAAGGTTATTAAGATGAAAGTTCGTTTATACGGCAAGGAATTACCTTTCTTCCCGATGAATTTCCAGCCGGGTGCGCACGTGTTGGTTCCATGTTTGATAAAGGAATTAATTTATGACAAATTGACGAAATTAAGGTTTCGGTCCATTCTTTATTCAATATTAAGTTCATTTTGGCAGTAATTGATGAACGATGGTTTCCGAATATTTAGGCATCGGTTAGATTTTTGGAGAGATCCAGGGAAGTAAATCTATGTTTTATTAGCTCGTCATGTTGCCGTTCAGAGGGGCGTGACTTCCCCTTAGCAATGTGTTAGAAAAATGACATGTCTCCTCCTTTAGTTAGAAAATGTGGTTGTATTTATACTCGTTATCACCGCCGCTGGGTAATTCCCGGATGTTTTAATAACTACAATGATACAGCATATTTTGGACTACAAACGAGATTAAGTTCGAGAGTTGGTTTTGGTCTACTTTAAGCTGAAAATAGACCTGCGGAATCAACGTTAACTAATCATGACGCTAAATAAATCTATATTACAATAAAATAAATTTCTTTTATAATTTGGAAGACGGTAAGTCTTTTATTTACTAATTTTACGTTCCCCTCTCGAACTTTTTCTCTATGAAAATATATGTATAAATAAAATATACATTATGCAACGCTTTAAATTATTAAAATTGATCTGTTACACACACATACGCACGATTGTTTACCGTAATGAAAATATATAATTGTTTTTATGCATATTAATGTTAAATGAATTTAAAGTTTACACATACATAAACAACCACGCGCATTGGTATATCTTCACTCCCCGGTGGTCTATAATTAAATGGTTAGGTTTGAATCCATGTTTGGTGGTTTCAAACATTATTAGAGAGTGAAGCCGAATGTGTGCAACAGATTCCGCTTCAACAGTTTTATAGTTTTTTTAATATATCAAACTATAACTAAAAAAAGCTGACTTACTGGACATTTATTGATTTAATTCTATATATTATTGGAAAAAAAGCTATTTTTTATTCCATCACTTATGTCATAAATTATACATTATTTTTAACAGAGTTCTTAAAGTTATAATTAGAAAAATACTTTTTTTTCTTTTGTTATTATATATAAAAAATATTATTGATTATTTGTTAATACTTCACCTAAATATCTTTTATAATAATTTGTTTAATTTTTTAAACAAGTGCTGTTCTTTTTTTTATTGCTTATATTATTAATCTGATTATTTACCTTATAACTGTCTTTATAATATACTGTAACACTAACACATATCTGCACTACATAAATAGTCAAAATGAGAGTCATAGATCACATGACCCTATCTCTTAAGCTTGTAAGTTATAAACAGTGAGGATTGCCAATTCCTCTACAAGCTTTATGATAAATGCTTAGCCAGAGCCAGCTCTTAAAATATCTTTACATGTTTCACAATTTTAAAAAAATATATGATCAAGTTTTAAGATTTTTAAAATGCAATTTTGTAAAATAAAAAGATTGCTTATATTTTGCTTTTAAAATATAATAAAACTATTTGTTAAAAAGCTGGTGGAGGAGAAATCTAACAAAATTAGAAAAAGATTTAAAACTTTTTTTTCCTCTCTCAATGTAAAGAAAACTCCTTTTATAATGTATAAAAGTAAGCAAATGTGAAATCAGACTAAAAAGTAAATTTGTAAACTAAAACTTTTAAAAATGCAAATAATTAAAGATTACTTGGCTGATAAAAAAATATATAACTCACAACTGAATTATTTTTTTAAAAAAACCACATACACTATCTTATCAAGATAGTAAATGAATCTGAACAAAGGATTAAGATAAGAAGACATGCAAAATTAATTAAAAGAAAGATATTTCAAGTTACAATCAAAATTAAAAGTACGATAAGGAAATAAACAATGGAAGAGAACAAAATATAAAAGTTACATCTTGGTCATTGTTATTTAGTCAGGGTTGCAATATGCTAATCATTCTGTTCTTCAATCTGTAATTCAGTTCAGTTCGAATTCAGTTCAAGTCAGGATTGCTATTAGTATTATTGCTATACAGTCATTGTTTGAATTATTCATTCACTTCGGAGTCTAGCTATACAGATTGCAGATTCAGAGTTCTTTAGAAACTTTTAATGTCATAACAAACCAGTCATTAACATGAATGTAGAATCCACATGAGCCATAGAAGTGTCCGACAGGGCTTCATGCCTAAGCCCTCAGACATCAACTATCCCTCCTGAATCAATACTGTAACGGTCAAAATTGTATGGTCGCCTAACAAGCTAGCATCTAGGCAAAAGTACCTCGAATCCAATCACGTGCAAAATACATAAGTCAGGAACATTCATGCACTCTGCCCTCTTGCCTATTTTCTAGATCTATAACATTATGAACAACATTTCTGATGATAACAAATGAAATTTTATTCATACCCATCCTGGAGCAACAGCGGAGAAACAAGAGATCTACAGGGAATTATAATATTACTAGGCTTCGAACTCCAGCCCCCAACAGAATGAAATAGCTTAAGATTATAATTAGGCTTTTCATAAAATTCATTAATAAATCTACAAATTGGCCTAAGGTCAGTGGAAATCAGCTATATTGAAATCTAATTAATGATGTGTATGCATAAATCATGAGGCAAAGCAGACTTCAGTAATAATTATATAGTTAATAATTTATTAATATTAATTATAAAAATGAATAAACATATTTAATTTAACAAACAGTTGTGAATCTATTTATAGATAACACTAATAGAATTATGGGTTTCACTTTATTAATGCTGATTTGCGTATTGAAAAATTATATAATAGAACATAAGTTACTGATTAAATAATGCATAAATCTGCAATTGGATATTATGATTCAAAAAAATGTACAGATATTCAAAAGATGCGGCTTAATGTGCTAACAGTAGATACCAATTTTACCATATTATATAATGTTGACGCTATGATTATTTTAGGAAAAATGAGTGACCTTAAAACAAAAGTAGGATATAAGTTACATCAATTTATTATGGTTCATTTGAACGACGTACGAAAATATTTTATAATTTACATTATTCACTTCAATAGTCATTAGACCTTAAAATGTTAAAACATAAAAGTTATTTGTATTTTATTCTATTCTTTTCTAACTGGGAAAAAATTATTTAGCATTATTTGTTAGCGCACTCAACATTATCTCAATGAGAGGGTGGGTAGCTTAAATAAGCTTTAAAATGACATTATCTAACATAATATAAACGAAAATATGAGATGGATTTAGAGCTCATGGCATTACATCTTACAGATTTAAAATGGGCAAATATAAAAATATTAAATAAGAATCGCGGTGCTGACTAAATTAATAACACCAGAAATAATTGAGTCCATTTTAGGATGAACGCTTCATCAATTTTATAAAAAATGAAATGTGCCTATACATGTGACAGGTCAGCATTTGAAAAAAGTGGTATCGCGTAAAAATATCATCGCCTGTTTTCCAGTAATAACCCATGCAGAGCCTAAATGACCACCTGACAATATCCTGGAGTGGGTGCTTCCAAACCCCAATATGCCATAAGTAAAATAATCCCATTCCTCTGGGTTTTAAGTTTGATAAAGCAAAATGAGGAAATTTCATGTTATTTAAGCCAAGCAACACTAATAATAAAAATAAATCAGGTTCTTAATAATGCTGATATGTGGATTAAGGCCCTCATAATTTAATAGAATCTAGCATAATGATATGAAATAATTTGATCCCTCTCAAAAGGAACACAAATGACCTTTAATATTAGTTAATATGTCACAAATAAAAGAGGGAATATTGTTCCTTTCATTAAACAAATATTAATACGCTAACCAGTAATTAATTCCATACATAATTACCATGCTAGATGGTGTGATGGGCAAATGATTGACCATATAATAAAAAAACAGCAAAGGTAGGTCATTAAGTTTACTTTGAAATGTACTTTGAAAATAAAATCAATAGCATAAACATGGTAATAAAATGACATATTAAATGTAGCAGCAAATAATTTGCCACTAAGCAAATAGAATAACTTACAAATATTATTCAATCGAGCGAACTGTTAGTTAGGTAAAAAAGCTTACATTTATGATTTAACATCCCATAATAATGAGGATATCTAATAAGAAAATTTAGGATCGGTTCGCTCGATTGAACTATTAGCATATTAAATTAAATCATACAAAATTTATAATATTAAAAATAAAAGTTTGCTGCGTTTAAAATATTAAAAATAGAAATTGTGAACATTAAAGAAATGTGTTACAAAAAAATAAAATTATAGATTCGTGCATTAGATTTTTATAACAGAAAGAGAAAGTCATTACGTTATAGAATGGTTACAATTAGCATTACAACGTCATGCTTAAATAAAAAAGTTATATTACAAATAATTTAGATTTTAAAATGAAAGTTTTGAGAGTTCATATTAGTGGCATGATTAGGATTTACCTTCCATTTCCTGATGTCTTGATATACGTATGGATTGGAAAGTGTAAAATTATAAATGAGGAAATATGGTTAGCAAGGCAAAGCTTTGAAAATAATGGCTGGCATCTTGAGATAGTTATTACAGCATTTAAATTAGGCAGTCCATAAGTGGAGATGGCAGGTTAGCATAGCAGTATGGAAATGATTTTTGGAGAAGAAAAAGGAAGCAAATCTAGTCCCTCTACTCTGGATTCATATTTTAAAATTTAAATTGACGTGGGTTCATTCTGCAACACTTGGTAAAATGGCGCACTAAGAGAATTAGCCTAAAATTTTGGGTCTATATATTAGCAAAAACTTCTCAAATGTTCTCTCTTTCCGCTTGTTAAGGCCCGGTTGTCCATTAGCTGGCTTGAATGCACCTATTGTTTATTTCCAATGATAATGCAACAAGTTCTAGAGAGTATTGTTTTAATCTATTTCAAGAATGGAAATAGATTCAAAAGATATAATTTTCATTAACATTTTATTTGCTAAGGGATTTTAATTTATTAATTACCCTTTTTAAATTAAATCTAGAATATTCTTTTATTTATATGTTTCAGAGTTATTTTAATTACTCTCAAGAACTTTCTTTGGTATTGCATCATAAAATAAAATACGCGAACTGTAAAATAAAAACATAATATTTAATAATGAAAAATATATTTTTATCAATAATGTATTTTTGTAAATCTTGAACACACATACATGATTACTTAAAGGGAATGGAAATTTAAATATTTCCGACTTAAAATTATTAAATATTCTTTTATAATAAAAATGATTAACTTATGAAAGTACAAAAATAAAGGAGGTTTTTAAAACATGTATGTGCGTCCTTTCACTCTCTAGTGATTTAGCACATATATAGCTGGGTTTAAAACCTCTGATTCAAGGTTTTGAATCACCAGACAGTAAAGCAAAATATTTGTAATATATTTTCCACTTCAATACCTGGAGCCAATGCCAAGGTTGTGAAGTAGAAGCTGCTGCATACTCTCTCTCATTGTTTGACAGAAACCTGGAAGGAAAGCGATGAAGCCATTGATGGAGAAACAAAAGACCAAACGATTGGAAAATAAAACAAATGAAAACCAAGGTAAAAATAATTTTAAATATATTCTGATCACAATCCAGACTCCTTATTTTAAATAAAATAAACTTTCATGAAAGTCTATCATAACTACAGCCTAAAGTAGTGATTTAAAATTGTCTTGTGTAAAATTTATTACTATATTGTGTGTAATTAAATAATATTTGCTTAGTTGTTATTTTTTATATTTTCTCTCCCTCTCTTGTCACTGCACCACCAGTAAATTACTGTAGTTATTCCTTATGTGTTAAATAAATGTGCTAGACGCTGGTTAAGAGTATGAGCAAGTCATGAGATATTTCAAGTGCTGAATTGTGTGCCTGCCATCCAAAAGCATGCTGACTGAAACCTATGGTGGGCTGGCACCTGAAGTCGATCTTCAAAACAAAAAATGCTTTGGATGGAAGGGGTTTAAATCCAACAGAATAAACCACCACCTTTTGACAATGATGATCAATAAAAAAATCAATAAAATTAACGGACACCAATATCCACCCCAGATTGAAAAAATATTTATACATTTTGTATAAATTTACAATAAAATATTTTTAAAAAGCATATATTCATTTAAAAGAGAAACTCAATCTTATGAGCTATTTAGAAATAGACACAAAATAATTAATTATCCCCGCCCACTTCTATTCCACAGTGGAATATAGAAGAAGTTCGTAAGATAGGATTTGATTGACATTTACAAATAAAAATTAAGTGAAAAATATAAAAATATCATTAGAAATAAATTATAAACGCATTAAATTATAAGAATAATAAGAAGCGTGAGTTGGATGAAAGATTTTACAGTAAGATTAATTTAGGTTGTAGAGAATCAATACACAGAAAATAATTATTAATTTAACATATTCGCTGATTAGTGAGTTAAAAGAAATTCAACATAAAGAAAACATTAATTTTTAAGAGTTAGGAGTTAGAATTCAGATAATATGATTTATAATGACTTTGGGCTTGTTACCTCATGATTCTCCAAAATGAAGTATGGACAGATCTTATGTGAAGGCGGCATTCCTTGACTTTCATGGTAGCAGATTTTACTTAAGCTAAAGGCATGTTTCTTGGCCTCAGTTTTCTCTGATGACACGGGCACTCTTGATTGGTAAAAGCTACATCTCTGCATGGTGAGGAGTCGGGCTGAAGATTGAAGGAACAGCGGCTTAAGTCCCTCTACTCAAAAACCATTTCAAAAATCAAAAGGCTGTGAAGCCGGTTAGCAACTATTGACCAAACTCTAACACAATAGATTTTCAGCCCTATTTACACAAGTTTTAAGTTATTTAAAGAATGCTTTTAATTGAACTTCTTAACTCAAATGGAATCCTGAATCTACAGAAATATTTTCTCTATTGTTATTGGAGATGCAATCGCTAGATAACTGTCCAAAAACAAATTCAAATCAATTTCCAGATTGGAAATAGATTTGACAAAAATGTCAACAGCTAACCTAAAATCCATTCATTAGCTTTGTTTTAATTTTACTTTAATTAAACTTTGATTTAAAAATTCATTTTAAAACCATGAAACAAACTAATGTCCCTGCCCCTTTAATTACTTTTGGACGGTTAACGATTGCATTTTCCATCTTAAATTTTTATGTAATTATATAAAGAAAAATAATTACAAAATAAATATAATATAATTAAAGAAAAAAAATACAAAATTATTTACAATATTTGTTTGTAATTCTATATATATATATGCTCTGTTAATATATGTATATATCTGAGTCGCATCTAGAGACAATAATATTAAAATAATTAAAGAAATTTTTATTTAAAATTTATATTTATAAATTTTATAGATGCTTTTCAGAAATACAATATAGTTTATATATATGACAACAAAAAAGATCAGGATGAAATGTGGGTTAAGTAGTACAATAGTGAAGCTCAATCGTGGGCTAAGATTGACTGCTTCAATATCCACTGCCATTTAAATTAAATTACTCCTCACCAGGTCATTGCATCTCGTGGATTTTCTATTCTATTTGTGATTTTTGTTTGTTTATATGTAACAAGTCGAGTACACAATATAAATAAAATGTCAATAAAAAGTTATCTAGAGTTCAAAACAGAAAAAGACAATTACAACAAGAGACTAAACGCAAATTAGCAGAATCATTAAACAAATTTCTAAGATCAACACAGGAACTAAAGATGAACAGTTTTGAAGAAACAGGTGTCTTTGCAAGCACTTTGATTATTTCTACTACTTTAATAGAAAAAAGTGAAGAACAGAGAGTGAAAAACCTGAAAATTCTGATTTTACATTAAACTTTAATGCTAATGATCCAAGGGCTTGGCCAAAAATCATTAACACAAAAATTAGAGATTGTTTAATTAAATATTCTATTAGTTAATAAGGATTTCTCTAAAGATGTGTTTGGTTGCAAGTTCTCAGAATGATATTATTATCAATATTTACCAAGTGGAGAATTTCTAGAAGTTATTTAATTTATTCTGAATCACGATATTCAGTATTTTGTTATTGCAAATTCTTTGCAGATTGTATTACACAACATACTAATGAGTTTGATTCCAATGACTGGCAACATGAGTCATATATAAAAATAAAGCATGAGTTTTACGCATATAAAATGAATCAAAATATAGCCAATTGAAAATGTCATTAACTAAAAAATATACAATCGATTCATCTCAACAAAGACTATATGGAATAGAAAAATAGTGGTAATCTGTTACAGAATGATTAATCTGTAGAATACAATATTTATCAAGACAATGTTTAGCTTTCAGAAATTTTTCTAAAAATCTTTTTTTTTTTTTGAGAATGAAAATAGTAACTTTTTTAAATTAGTAGAAACTTGCTAAATTTGATCCAATAATGACAGAACATTTGCATCATGTCCAAACATCACAAAAAAATTGTTGCTTGTTATTTAGGTGTCAAATTCAAAATGTAATCATTCATATTATTTCTAAATGGATAAAACAAAAAAATTTAGAAATGGTTAAAGAATCAAAATACAATTCATGAATTCTTGATACTACCCTGGATATAAGCCATAATGATCAGATAACCATTATTATTAGATTTGTTCACAATAATGATACAAACATTGCTGAAATTCATGAACACTTTTTGGGCTTTTATTCTGTAATTTATACTACTGGTCAAGAATTATTTGAATATATTATAAATTTTTTTAAGATTAATGAATGTTAATATTTCAGATTTATATGAACAAGCACATGATGATGGTGCCAATATGCAGGGCTAACATATGGATTCCAGAAAAAAATGATTGAAATAAATTCAAGAACTTTTTTCATTACATATGCTGGACATTTATTATTTGGTAATTAATGATTTTTTTTGAGTAATACAGGAATTATACAATTATTTTTCATTATCTGTAAAATGGTGAGCTGTACTAAAAAAATATAAACTTAAATTTGAAACAGCTTTCTGCTATTAGATGGGAAAGAGAATTGAAATAATAAGACCCACTTAAAAATAATTTTAAAAAATATATTGGCTCTTACAGAAATTACAACAGATCCCCACAATGATTTATCACTTCTTAGCCATGCATGATTTGTTCTTTTCTAGTTTATAACTTGTGTTTAATATTAATAATTTCTTTCATTTTTTGAGACATTTGCTTGCTTGCGTTTAAGGGTTTGATATACATATAAATCAGTATTGTTTAATAATATACTTTTAACTGACAATTTTATACAAACAAATTAACATATATAATCAATAATATGCTTTTGATTGTGTGGGTAGATTCAGTCTTTTATGAGGTATGCATGAGTAGTGATTTTTATGTGGTTTGTTTAATGTATCCTCTTATTCACACACACACCACTTAAGAGAATTGGAAAAAATTTAAATATTTATCAGAAGCTGAAATGCTATAAACGTATCTAATTTCTTTTTATTGGACTTTCCATTTGGAAAATATTTATTCTTAGAGCTTATCTCCTTACCTTACACCCCAGCCAAGGCTGGATAGCTTACTCAATTTTGAAGAAGCTTGCAACAAATCCAAAAAATTATCAATGGAACAAGATATAGAAGAAATCTTAGATACTCAAAGCAAACCTGCATCCAAGCTTCCACTATTAAAACCATCACCCAGCCTCACTTCAATCAAAGAAATAATGAGTTATTCTCAAAATATCATCCCAAAGAACCCCCACTCCAACTTCCAAGACAATAGGAATAAAAATGAAGTACCTGGGGAGATCGTTGGATTTCAGAAATTCCCAAGCTTGAAACAAAATAATGGTAACTTGTCTTATAAACTTCATTATTTTCCTAAAAAGACTTCATCTAATATTAATTTTGTGAAAAGTGACAATACTAATATAGAGTCTATACATGTAAATCCTCCCTCTTCCCAAAATCTTTCTGATTTACCAATTACTAAGAAATCTTCCTATGCCAATATTGGCTAGGTAGGCCTTGGAGACCAAACATTATGACCTGGAAAATCTGAAAATATCATTATGACATGTTTAACTTGATTGAAGATGATTCGGAAGAGAACTTTTCTGTCAAGACCATTAACTCTAATAATCCCAATCTAAATTCAGAACAAAATCTTGATTTTCAATAACACAATCCCTCTTCAACTTCATAAATCTTTTCTGAATTTTTTTAGTGAAAATACCTCAATCTTGTCAGTTCGTGTTCGGAAGAGAACTTTTCTGTCAAGACCATTAACTCTAATAATCCCAATCTAAATTCAGAACAAAATGATCTTGATTTTCAATAACACAATCCCTCCTCAACTTCATAAATCTTTTCTGAATTTTTTTTAGTGAAAATACCTCAATCTTGTCAGTCACGAACTCTAGCTGTGCTTTAACAAATTCCCTATTAATGAACTTTATAATGCAATAACCAAGAAAAAAATGTGGAGGTTAATTCACAAAATCCTTCAGCATGCTAATAATCAATATATAATAATTGAAATTTAATAATCTCGTGCAGAAAATTTTCTTTCAAAAAAGCTTCAAATATCTAGATGGAAAAATTGTATGCCATATCAACATGAATCATCCCACAATATTATCAGATCTAATCAAGAATTGTTATCTAAAATTTAAGGAGCATGAGTTACAATTACTTCTCAGGCTACACAAGAAAGTTTATAATTTTAACTACCAATTGATAAAAGGGGCAGATCCACCAGTGTATACAAACACCGCCTCATTTGATATCATCTTGAATAAGGACTCCAATCCTACAGACATTCCCACTACTATGCAGACATTCCCACTCTCTACTATGCAGACATCTCCACTTATCATCACAATCCATGGTCTCCCTCCGAAATGTCATTATTGCGAACAGATAAGCCACCCTGTGAGGGATTGCCTGGCCAGGCTCTGCCAGCATTGTAAAAAAAATTTAATTAACACATCAATGTAACTTAAATCCTACACTGCCAGCCATTGAAACCTATAACCCAAAGATAGTCCCTACCACCTTAGAGGCTGTGAGAGATAAGCCCTCCCCTCAAACTGCTCCCACCAATGAAGTTCTGACTAACATTATACACATGCCATCTCACTCCACAAAAGCAGTGAATAAGTCCTTCAACTCAGTAATTACACCTTAGAAGAGGGACCTAAAATACCTCAACCTATGAAGAGAAAACAAAAACCTAACAAAAAATCACAAACCAAACACCTGGTAAAATTTTGTTCCAATAATATAAGCAATCATGTTATTAGCTCTTCGAACAATGAGTCTCCGGTTTCCCAAAAATCTGGGACAAAATTAAAATCTAATTTCCAACAAACTATGGGAATAACCAAATCTTCCTAAAAAGGACATTGGGAAATCTGCACAGTTCCATAATTCAACTGATGATGATACTCTACAACCATCAACAGATGTTAAATATGCTGGTGCTAGCTCACAATGCAAAAGAAAAAACCCAATCCAGCCTTTCTCTTAACTCGGAGAACTCAAACTTTAGGAACTGCAAATCCCACTGAAACATATACCATCCCCTGAATACCCTTTCTTGACCTTCTAAACCAATCTCTTTTGGCCTTTGTATGACTAATGATTCATGAGGTTGAGAGTAACTGGGATCAACATCCGAGGCCTAAATTCCCTACAAAGAGTTGATGCATTGATCAACTAGTTTAGGCAGTTCTGCCCCCTCCCCCATATTTGAGTCTCTCTGAAACCAAACTGCACCAGTCTTCAGACACCATCATCCTGAACTGCCTTATGAAACTATTATTTTCACCATTCAATCTCTCCTACTCCAGCTTCCGGTGTTGCGATTCTGATATCCAACAATATCCCATTTGAATCTTTCAAAATTAAGTACATAAACCAACACATGATTATCACTACTTTATTCTATAGAGCCTTTATCTTTATCCTTAATATAATCTATACATACTTCTACAAAAATGAATCTCTCATTCATCAATTAATCCAGCAAATTAATATCGCACTTGCCTCAAACTCCTACCTGACCATATTCCTGGGAAATTCCAACACTTCTTACTAAGAATTTACCATCAAATACATCTATAATCTAAACATGAATTTTGTGTGTGGTGAAGGCTTCTTCCCACCAGATGCCTTTTCCTTTTATACCAAAAGATACACCTCTCTCATAAATCTTCTCTACTATACCCCAGACCTTCAATTCATTGTTGATCCATCTTTTCAATCCATTCCCTTCTCAGATCACCTCGCTTTATCCCTCAATATTTCCCTGGACCTCAATTTATGCTCCATTCCAAATCTAAACTCTATCACTAGAATCCTTCTTAAATCTTCATCCCCTGAAGCAATCCTCTCTGAGGCATATAATGTGTTTCCTCAAGATAAAAATTCTTACTCTACCACTGACAGATGCCTGTTTCGCCTTCATTCAAATTTTAATGTCAATCATCTCATATTATACTTCACGTTACAAAGGACCTTCAAAGTTCCTAACGGATCTTGAAATGATTAAACAACATCCTCACTAATCTACCACTAAACTCAATTCCCATTGGATTCCATCTAAAATCTCAGTACAAAAGCAAAGAGCTTATTCTTGTGGAATATCTATCCACGAAAAAATCTAAGATCTACTTGAGTTCCCCCCCCATATTTGATCCAGAGGCTACATTAGGTGGTTCCTGGGCCATAGAGATAAGCAAGCTACTCCATTATCCATCATTGTAAAGGACTGGCTCTATACCAGATCAAACATGATTCAAGAGATTTTTACCTATTTCACCAATAAGCTATCCACCTTTCTACCAGAACTCAGACAAGAAGATCCAATTGATTCATCAACACAGACTATGGTTTAATTGAGGGGGATATTTCTTGCAAAATTTAAGCTTCTTGCCCAATAAAAACCATCTGGGTCTCCATGCAATTCCCTGCTTCCTTCTATTACATTCATCCAACTTCTCCATATTAATCATATATAATCTAGTCAACCACATTTCTTCTGGTATCCAAGTCATCAGTGGGCTCTAGCACATTGATTCCTTCACTGCTGGAGAATGTTAGGCCCATCTCTATGACCCCAATGATGGTCAAAGTTATCAAACTGATCATTAAAGCTAAAGTTCAAGCCAAAATTCTGCCGAATATATCCCCAATATCAATTTCATGAAAAAGGGCAAATCCACTGCAGATGCTATTATTCTTTTTTTAAATTGTTATTGATCATATCAGGAAAGCGAAGCAGTTGAGACCAGTGGTAATCCAACTTGACATAACTGCACCCTTTGACTCCATCCAGCTTAATCATCTTATGTCCTTATTTGGCAAGCATGACTCTCCCCTCAGAATCATCAACATCATCAAAAATCTCTATAATTGAGAAATCATTTCCCTCGATGGGAAACTATTCATTCCATTTACTATTATGGCCTCCACACCTCAGGGCTCCCCACTCAATGTCCTGTTTTTTATTACCTACCTTAATCCCTTGCTCCTTCAAATCAAGGAGTCTCTTCCTGGCATCTACATCCCAATATTAAAAACATCTATATCCCACATCACCTTCATGGATGACTTGGCCATGTTTCTCATTTCAAGAAACCTAATTCCTCAGCTCCTCCTAATACTCAAAGAATTTTCAGATCAATCCAGCCTGCAATGTAATATGACCAAATTGTCTGCCTGGAAATTAGCCTCAGGTAATATCATTGCCTCTCCATTCTCAGCAAAGCCTCAAAATTTCTTTGGCTATCCAATATTTAAATCATCCACCACCATGAGAAGAACAATCCAAGATAAACTACTCCAATCCTCACACAAAATTACCTCTGCCCTTTCCAAGGTATATAGGCCCATCAATATCCTGGTTTTCCCTAAAATATTGTACTTTACTCCCATTATTTATTTCACCAAAGCATTCATTAGATTCATAGAATGTGTACTACTCTGATCCGGGGAGGGAAGGCTGCAACAATTAGCTTGAGAAACCTCCAAAAACATACGAAATTTAATGGTCTTTATTTTCATTCCATAGACACCTTTCAATTCAAACATACCTACAACACCATCTATAGAATTTTCTTACAATATCATAATAATCTACCTTTTACTGAGATTCTCCCTAATGACAAATCCCCCTTCCTCAAGCTCCTGCTGATTATCATCTCTCATCCCACATCAAAAACTTTACAACCATCCCTAATAAACCCTCCTTGCAAAAAATTATTTTTTGGGAAACCTACCATATTATAAACCCTGATGTTTCTCCTAACCCCACCCTTCTAAAGATTAACAACCATATTCTATTCAAAAAATTCAAATGATGGTTCCTCGAACCAAATTCTATGACTTTCTGTTAAAAATCAATCTTAATGCACTTACCACAAATCATTTCTTTGTACAATGTTGAGGTTTCTCAGACATTGATTCAATTGTCCTTTATGTCTCAGAGAGGATGAAACCTCTAGCCACCTTCTTTGTCATTGCCTCTCCCTACAGCATACAGTGATTTTGCAATCTCCATTTCATGAAATAAAAATCCTACTCTTTCAACTCTTACTGATAGCATTCTTCATGGCACCTTCCCCTAGATCTCCTCAACAACCTTCATCTGATATCAGCTCATTTTTAATCTGGCTCCAGAGAACTCACTGGACATATTCATTAATAAACTCAAAAAAAATTGTCATGGGTACTAAAACCTGGCCCCTCCCCACATATCTGAAGCTACACGGCAAGCAATTCCATTACCTCCTTAAAGTTCCACAAGTTTTACACATTGTGGCTTTTCTTATATCCAAAAATAACTGATCTATAATGGGTTTGTTTCTACCCAGGATTCACAGTGGCTTTCCGTTCTTTCCCAAATTTACTTCAAAAATCTGGCCTATCTCAATGAGGAAAATATCTCCTGTGGAACTGGTATTGCCTATGTAAACTCTGCTCCCCAAGAACAAGGACTTTAGAATTTCTCTCCTTGTAAATCATTGAAGTATAGCCCAAGGTTCTGTTATCAAAAAACATTCCCCTTCTCCTTTGTAATAGAATGTTCAAACCGTGTTTGGTTTTTATCGATTGACAGAGTGTAATTCCTCTTTTTCATTGTAAAGTACTGTAATGCAAATTTATTGAACTCCCCTTCTGATTGTACCATCCGTACTGTTCCATAATAAAATTTCTATATTTATAAAAAAGAAATGCAAACTGCTAATTAAAAATGAATATATATATATACATAATAACACAAAACATATACCAAAGAACATGTATTTGATTGGGAAAATACAAATATATTGTAGAAATAAAAATATATAAAGAAGAAAATTTAAAGAAACTACTCACATGACAATGGCAAATAAATCAATAAATCGATGTAGTGAGACAATTTTCAATGTTTCAAAACCAATCATTAAAAATAGTGAAGAAATCAAGAGGATTCTCATAAATAAGTATATGAAATTTTTGCAAACTATTGCCTTTGTCAGAGTAGCATAATTGGTTAGAATGTTGCCTTAAATTCAATATTCATAAATCTAAAGACCCAGATCTCATTCTCTTGTTAGTATGGTCATTGATCAGGTCAGCAAAACCAGAAGAAGAGAGGGAAATATCTCTTGAAACACTGTTATATACTAATCTGTGGATTATTACTAGCAATCTAATATGTTGGAAAGTTTAAATAAAGTTTGGATTTTTCTAAATTCATTGAACAAATAATGTTATATGATGGAAATAGTTTAACACATAAGTACGATGATAATATCATCCCAAAGATTCAGACATACATATAGGTATGTGTGTCAGTCAGATCTCAACATAACTAATGAAACAACTTTTTCAATAATTCTTATATATTAATAATAGTCCTCTTTCTATATAATTGAAATCACTATTTGCTTATCATTATTTGTTTTACTACTAATTATAATTTGTATAAATGTTAATGCAGATTATCAGTAACAGTAAAATTATTTATAATTAAGTAGATGAAAATTATTAATTAATCAGCTTCCTGGAGTGAACTTAAATTATTAGTTTGCTTCAATATTCAAATCTTTGGTTTGTCATAGTCATAATTTTCTTTTTAGTTATCATCGTTATCAACCGTCATCAATCTACTGCAGGATGAAAATCTCTCCAAGTTCAATTCTTCTCTGATCTCTAACTTCTCTTCTCCACATCATCCCTGCACATATATAAATAGACAAGAAGATAAGAATTTCATCTAGCTATAAATTAGCTAGATGAAATATAAAATATTATTCATATTCTTACTTTCTATACTTTGTCCCTGATGATTTCAATAAAAAATTAAAATCAGATGTGTAATAAACAGTTCAATTTTTTTAATAAAAATGAATATTTTGTAACAGGAACCAGGTTTGAGCCCGATCTCTAACTTCTCTTCTCCACATCATCCCTGCACATATATAAATTGACAAAAAGATAAGAATTTCATCTAGCTATAAATTAGCTCGATGAAATATAAAATATTATTCATATTCTTACTTTCTATACTTTGTCCCTGATGATTTCAATAAAAAATTAAAATCAGATGTGTAATAAACAGTTCAATTTTTTTAATAAAAAATGAATATATTGTGACAGGAACCAGGTTTAAGCCCTATTATAAGTTAAAGGGACCCTAGATAGTCATGTATATCTGAGATGAGGTAATCATATATAAGTTTATTTGTGGCAAAACAACTAAACAGTTAACTATGATAGGGTTAAGGGAGTTTTGTGGGGCTTGGTTGTTTTGATGGAGTGTGTATGTATATATTATTACATAACCAAGTATATAAAAAAGAACATTCTGGAAAGTGTATAATTGATATATTTTTTTAGGTATAATTTTGTTTTATTTTAATTAAAAAAAAATATGTCACTGATGAAAATGAAATAGATGTTATCTATGAAATGTTATTTATAGTAGTTATTGTATAAAGTTATTTATAAAGTTTCAAACAGACTGTTAAGATAAAAAAACTCACTAAAAGGTTTTTTTTTTTTTGTAAAAAAAAAAAAAAAGAGAAGACAAAAGAAGATGGATCTGAAATAGTTGTATACAGACTAAGTAAATCAAATAGGATAAGAGTAAACATATCGAACATTTTTGGGGAGTTATGGGAAGGATTTCATGGACAAAAAAATAATATAGAACTTTTGAAAATAAGAGAGAAAAAAGATATAAATAAAAAAAAATCAAGAGATCGGATTATTGACTGATTATTATTGCCTTGTGAAAACTGACTGCTGCTTATTAATTACTATTCTGAGTAATTTAATTGAACTATTGGAAGAAAATTATATGCACACCAGCATGATGATCTGGGGGTAAAGACATAAATGTGCTAGGCTTTATCCCACTGCTCCAGTGAGGAAAAAATATGATACGTGATCCTGTCCTCGATCAAAGTTGAAGTCCACATCCAAATCCTTCATCATAAGATATTATAGCTCATCACTGATTCATAGAAAGTTTCAAAGTAAAGACATTTTAGGACAATCTCTATGGCCATAGTTTCACTAAACTTACTTTTTGTGTGTATATGAACAATCTCAGTTTCCAGGGACTAAAGGTAATCTATATGCTATTTTTAGTTTATAACCATACAAATTATAAATCATATATTTATAGTTTGTAATTTCTTTGTATTTGAATTGTGGTAAACAACATTAAAACAAAATATTTAAATCTTTGTATTAAATAATAATTTCTAACAATTAAAAATATACACGCTTCATTTTATTAAACACTTGAGCACCATTATTTTGTTTCTTATTTCTATAATTGTTCATTTAGTCAAAATATACGTATGCATTTTCAAATAGTTTTGGGCAATCTACTGTTAGTAACACATCTCTGTCAGAATGAATACTAACTGCCCTGAGTGAACTAGCTAGTAGTCAGGCTTCCATTAGTGTACTATCATCAATTTTATTAATCTGTTAGTATAATCATTATGTAAACTATAGGATTGGCACTTGAAATCAAATAATATTGATGACCATAAATATGCTGAGAGGTGAAATATTGATTAGAGATTTTGAAAGATTAATGCCAAGTATATATATTCATATATCATTGTGTGTATATTTTTTTCTTATGGGAGATAAATTTTAAAAGAACTTATCTCCAGATCCATGGCTACTATAAGACCATCTTATAATTTATAAATGATAGGTTTAACACAAATAGCATATGATCAACCATGAGAGTTGATCAAATATAGTTGGATGAATTAGAAGGGATCCCACCCATTAGAATATATACTACCTTAAATAAAATTTAAGCATATAATTAACAAAATTTAACATGGCTAATATACCACTACAAGCAAAGATCAGAATTGTTTCAATTATGAGTATCCTGAGATTCTTTATGAATATGAAAACTGAATACTAAAGAAAAAAATAGATAAGGTATTCTTGATTTTTGGAATCGTGATAAAGATAAAAAAAATTTAACAACAACAAAGAAAATGAACAAATGAATACCTTTATCAGATTAGACTGGAGCATGTCATGAGATTATCTAAATAATCACAAAAGTCAAGATACAAATGAAAGAAAGAGAACAATAAGCACTGAAGTGAATGGACTCTATGATCACAATCGAACAGATGAAATGTCAGTCTGGAAAGCTATTATTTGATGTCCTGATAGAATCTAATAATAATAAAAAATGAAATTTTACAATAACTCATTATTAATCAATACAAAAATTAATTAATATGTTCTCTTTCTTTTTCTATTATTTTATTCTTTTTGGATTCTAACAATAATGCTACAGAAAAATTCTATTTAAACTTTGACATAAACCAAAGAGAAGTCAAAAATACTTTTTAATGCTAATACTTTGAAAAAAACAAATGAACTTTAGTTAAAAGATGATCAATTATTTAAACTGGCTGCAATAGCAGGCTGCTGCTTCTTAACATCAATAGTTTTGAAAGATTTAAGGTGACATTTAACAAATGTCTCTAAATTTAAAGTCAGCAATTCTCAGAAACAGTAATAAGCAGCATTTAAAAAAAATTTAAAAGTTAAAAAAAATTAAACAAAACCTAACATTTTTTAATACAAGTATACTGCTATTATTTCTATTTAAATTATAATATTTAAACTTTTTCTATCAAATCCTATCAGTTTTTTTTTATAATTTCATTGTTTCAAAAGCCAATAACAAATTATAAGTGGAAAAACTGATAATGACTAATAAAAACAACTTAAAATTTCCAAGTAAATATATAAAAAAATTGCAAGCAGTAGAATTAATTAACTTGCATTGATAATGTGAAGCACTGTAACTACACCAGAAAAAAAGTATTATCTGCAGTAGTAGTATTAAATCCATCTGCTACATCCATGATGTGAAGTTTAAATCCTGACTAGATAAAATATGAACATCTTTTCAGTCAAGGATATTTCTCATATATAGTAGGTTCAATATTAATCACATAATGTGTACTAAGTTAATCTTAGTTAGTAGGTAAAACAAAAATTAAAAAGCTATCTAAACCTCATTGCCATGCAATTGCCAAGCATGGTAAATAATAATGCTTTTTCTTTCATAGTTTCTATATGAAGAGCTGTGCTCTATTATGGGTAATTCAAATACTGTTTTACTTATTACATTTATATTAAAAGATAAATGGCATTTCATTTCCCCTTTTTCCATTTAAGTAAAAATCCCAAATAAGAAATGATTTAAGCAATTGGGAATGCTTTCAGTTTATTAAAAATTCTATATCCAAAATTTGCTATACAAATTTTGATAAAATAAATTGAAATACTTCTAGCTCTCATTGCATGTACATACAATCCAAATATTTTTCTAATTCTAATTTTTTCTTAAATGCTACCATAAAATCATCTATTTTAATGTGTTGTTCATTTTTGAAAATAAAGTGTTTAGCTATTAAACTATTACCTAAGCAAATTATAGGTTATTTTCTTCAAATATTTTTCAACTCTCTCAGCTTTTTATTCTGATTCATAATTTTCACCAATTTTAATCATCTTACCAAGTGTTCAAAAGATAGCCAAGTTCTAAAGTCAGAAAAAAGCATATAAAAATGAAATCAGATATACACGTGGGTCTCTTTTTATGCGGACTTATTTAACACGATTTTGAAGTTACGCGATTCCATGTTTCACCGGAAGTCGAACTCCGATAATGCGCTATTACTTTAAATAATAAATTTTGCACACTTACGTTATATTGAATTGGAATTCGACTTTCATCTTAGTAATTTCAATATTTTCAGTGCTTTATAATGGTAAGATTTTATGCAATAATGAAATTAAAATCATGATTTCCACATTTTATGTATACACATATTAAATTTTACAAGATTATAACGTAAATTTGTTCAAACATTGTGCGTGTTAATTTTGCATTTTAAATCACATTCTGTTTTTGTTTTTAAAAAAGAATGTAATCAATTATTAATCATTTAGTGTCCGCAAGTTTATATTTAAAAGGTGAGTAATAAGCAGTGAAACGAAATTTGATTTTTAAACGGAATTGAAAATTAAAGACAAAAATAAAAGTTTAGATACAGAAGAAAATGTAGAAATAGATAATGAAACAGAAGTGGAACCTGTTCCTTTCACAGCAAAAATGATTTGAGGTCTTCAACTTCCTAATCAGTTGGCAAATTATTTTCTTATAAATGACACTAATCACGAACGTGCTCTTAAATTCCAATGAGAGCTAAATGATTGTATGTCTGGATATCGCGTTCATAAACAATTAATAAAATCATCATCTCAAAGATTAATTAGGTTGTCACCAGAAAACAACTCAACATGAGAGTGAAGTTGGCGCTAGTTGTAGTTCCTCTTTTGCAAACAAACCTGTTTACCGATAAATAGCAATAATAATTAAAATGTGTATAAAAATGTATGCATAAAAATACATATTGTTTTGAATAAAATTAAATATTATAGTTAAAAAATAGTTTAAAAAGTTTGTCTTGTAGCAATTTTTTTCAAATTTGAAATTTTTTATTAGTCATATTTTATTTCCTTTTTTTTTTTTGCGCGAATTTTAAAGTAATTTTACGTTGGTGCTTTGCTCTTACGCAATTTTTGAAAAATCACAGTCCATATCCCCCCTTTTTCAAGGTAAGTTATGTCTATTTTTGCGCAATTTTGTTCGCGCGTGTTTTCTGAGGAACCTATCTATCACGTAAAATGAGACCCAGGTGTATATCAAATAAATTTAAATTAATTATATATTTTTATTTTCTATTTGAAATTAAAATACAATAAAAAAAATTTATAATAGCATCATAAATGTATATTATATTTAAAATCAAAATAAAATAAAAATAAATTGTTTAAGCTTTAAATATGAAATAAAATCAAACAAAGTATTATGAAAAATTTATAAACTGATTACAAAAGCCTTTTTGTTTAGGCTACATTCTTGCAAAGAAAGGATGCAGAACCTTTATCAGACAAAGAAATGTTCAAAAAAACTTTGCATGAAGCTCTTAGTGGAATAATTCTAATCATCAAAAATAGCATATCTAATATATATAAGTTAATTACTTTGAGTAAAAACAATTTGAATAACTAGATGCCAGAATAATATAAAAAAGTGACATCATTTGATTATCATCAAAGCTGGTTTCACACTCCCTTTAGTACTATTTAATAAATGGCCACATCTTATGTAAATAAATCGTATTTTACATTCTAAAATCTATATTAACCCTATTAATCATTGCCAATATGTGATAACTGGCACGCATTTCTCCATTAGATTTTTCAAGGTTCATAGCATTATTTTGTTATTCTTTCATACATTCCATCAATTTATTATTTTTACCTTTCTGTTTTTCAAAATTTATGTGACAATTCTCTAAACAATGATGTAACAATGTAGAATTTTTATTTTTTTATATACATTTAATTGCTATTTTACAAATAAACACAATTCTTACTTAGAGTCAAATTGAATTTGTAATTTCCTTTAAAACTGATCTGATACTCATCATGCTATCCTCCAAATTTGAAATACTGTTCCAGAAATTCAAGAAAAAATAATCCTGTTTCTCTTCCTTTTTATGATTAAGCATAATTTTTAAAAAAATCTTTATTTTAAATAATTACATTTTTTATAATTGTGAGAGGCTTGTTATTTATTACTGACTTTGTTTTTTTTTACTTGAACAATATTCATCCATGCCTATATAAATCAATAAAAACTAAAACAATTCACAATCTCCATTTCCAAACAGAGAAGTTGTATAAATGGCATCATAATTATTTTTTTAATTATTTTTTTAATATTAATAGTAAGCTTTCTTAGTGTTTAAAAATTATTTATATGATATTCATGGCTAATTATATATATTATAATGTCCCCTCACTTTTATTTATTTTTTTAAATAATTTTATATACAAAATGTTATATAAGC
Organism: Epiperipatus broadwayi; assembly: GCA_028023455.1. NCBI lineage: Eukaryota > Metazoa > Onychophora > Udeonychophora > Euonychophora > Peripatidae > Epiperipatus > Epiperipatus broadwayi. Next base: position 8,271,548 of record JAQFVV010006232.1, read on the forward strand.
AGAAGGGAAAATATAGTCAATACTTTATATATTAACTATACTAATAATCAGACTGGGTATTGTCTATAAATACACAGACCATGACCACCTTTTAGGATTGTTACACCCACTCTATAACTGCTAAAGGCAAAATACCTCTCTAGTAAATATTTTTACTTATACCGAGTATTGAACCAGGTGTCATCCAGAGAATTCACTGGAATATCCATCCACAAGAGATTTTAAATGCTTCCCATAGCTATCTCAATTTAAGAAGAAACTTACCTCATTAGCAAATAGATAATGAAATTTTAAAACAAAACAATATATTTAACAAAAATTGTCTTAACTAAATTTCATACTGTGAAGGATGTGGAGAGAAGATAATTCAGGCCAAATTAACAATTAAAACAACAGTTATATACACAAATAACACATATCAAATTATAAAAACAACAAAAAAGAATATATTATTTGAATTAATTTCAAAGTTATTTTACCAGAATTAATTTCATCTTAAATAAGAAACTAAGAGTTTATGTATTTTTTTGATTTTAGCAAAGTTTATAAGAAAAATATAAATTATATCCCTCCTACTTCAGTTTTAAGTCTAGACTTAATTTTTGTTTAGTTGACCTAGGTTTTGATTAGAAATTTCTTGAAGAAATCATCTCTTTTATGTCTGTAATGTCTTCAATTGTATAGCATGAGCTCATGAACAGTATTATTGTGCAGCAGCTTGTAGTTTATTCTTTCCAGGATAGCATCCATCTTCATTTAATTGTCTAGAAACATTCTTGGATATACAATGGGTGTATGCCTCAGCAATGGCAGATCAGAGTTTTGGTCACATCTTAGGCTATCAACAATTTATAGGAACTGCATGGTGAAAAGACCAAATGAACACTCATTTTGCGAATCTATCAGAACATGGTGAGGTTAGGGCATTCACAGAGATTCCTACACATTGCTGGAGCCACAAAACTAGATGTTTATGATAAAAGAAACAGCAAAATTCAGTCAGTAATATCAGCTAGCAACATGACATCAAAAATAACAGCAGCAGAATAACTTGAATAATGCTAATAACTTCAATAACTAACTAATATGCATTTTTTTAGCTTTTATACTCTTGACAAACCATTGTCTTGAAAATTACCCATGTCAATCAGATTTTTCAATTTTTGACTTTTTTATTAATTAATTAATTAATCCTTTTAATTACAATACTTATCTAATTGGTTGGCTGGTTTACTGATTTTCAGTATAACAACTTAACCCTTCACCAAATGTATTTTATATTCAATTAGATACTTTTACAAAATTATATTATATTTAATTAGACAATAATTCTATAAAACCATTCTACATTACAGAACTATTCCATTTCCTTTTTCAAATTAATATTTTAGCTTATTGCATATGTTTTTAAGTTACTTCTTTTTTTTGGTTTTTATTTCAAGATTTTTCAATATAACATTTTAGATTTAGTACTTTTTAAAATGAAGATAAACAATTTTTACTGGCTTTATTTGCCAAGTCATTACTCTTATTAGATTTTATTTTATTTTGAATCATTTATTTTAAATCAAGTCTAGTATAATTCGACCAGAATTTTATTCTTTTTTTTTAATTCTAAACTGGTATTTTGTTATTTATTTCAAATTATCTCCCTCTCTAATTACTACTGACTACTTAAATAATAACTTTTCTTTTAAGAAAAAAAAATTTTTTTCTGTTTATTTTTAAATATTTTTATGTAACTCATATATTTTACATATTTGTTAGAATATAAATATAAATTTCATATTACTATCATAAATTAGCTCTAAAAATTGATCCAGAATTAAAAGATTAAAACATTTTCTTAACTAAGTCAATCTATCAAAACTTTCGCTGGATTTTGATATTTAGTCCATATCCAATTATTAAATTATGACATTTATATTCAATATGGTGAAATTATTGATAATTTAATATATTTACAGTAGAATATCTTGTTACTTAGTCTTTTTGGTTTTGATTCATTTAATGGCCATCTCATTACAATTATGATTTGGAAGTCATATAAATTAATTCGTCATATAATAATCTTGCTATTAATGGATGCCAACAAAAATATCATTATCTATTTGGAAATGAAATTGATTTGAATCATGTTGTTGCAAAAATATTTGCTTCACTTTACTTGAACACATTCAGATTGCATATGTCTGTTAGTTAAGCTTTGTTAATATTATTTAGAAAATTTAAAAAATGTTAAATTAAAATTATATAATATAAATTAGTAAATTATAAAATATTCAAATAACATCAAATAAATAATAAATACTTTTAATAAATCAATTGTAAAAAAAAAAATGCATTCAAAATTCTGATATTAGAAAATTAAAACTATAGTACTGTTATAATCAATAATCAATTTAATCAATAAAAAAGTACTCCATGATAAAGTAAACATCTCTAGCATTATTAATACTTTATACATCAAAATTTGCTCTTATATGTTTTTATATCATATACTTCCAATATTATTAAAGACAATTTTTTACTGCATCTTAAAGACAGAGATCCTTAAACTTTATATTTCTCTAAAATTACAAAGTTATAATTAATTACAGGTTAGTAATTACACAACGTTTCGAGTAGTATTATTCTCCACTCTTCTTCAGGTGTTGCTGGCCTATATGCACAGTGACAATATTCGCTTAGAAGTTGAACTCGCACCTTTGGATTCCTGAAATTAATTATGCTAAAAAGAATGGCAATCAATTGAAAACTAATAATAATAATGATCAAATTCCTGTTGGTTGGCCTTAATATTCTTCACTTTATCTAATTTCATGAGAATTTTATATCCATACACAAGAGTGTGAATGTGTGTGTGTGTGCATAAGTATTTTTATGTGTGCTAAAAGTTTATCATTCATTTCACTTACCATATATGAGCAAACAATCGTTTTTATAAATTTATAAATGCTCAACAAACTAGTTCAACCAATTTTCAAAAAAAAAAAAGGCTTTAATATCAGTTTTTAAATATATACACAAGTGAAAACATTATAAAACAAAAATGGGATATTCACTTTCAAACTGTGGGTTAAGTTTGCATTCTTTTCATATTGTATTATTTTTGAAAAAATAAATAAAAGTTACATACTACAGACATCCATTTTGAGAGACAAACTATATAATAAACAAAGATCAAATAAAACATTGTTTCACATTAATTAATAATTAATTAGTACTTAAGTTTGTTTATTATTCATTTAACAAACTGCTTCAATGATTTATTTGTTTCACAACACATGATGCACTTATTTTAGCAAAGTATAGATTGGGACAAAGCTCCTATATTTAAGTCATTGGAGATCTGTAGACATAGATTTTGATGAGAACTTAACCTGTAATTATTATTATATTTTCTTTGATTTTTCTTTATTTCATATTGATATTGTTTGTAAATAAACTGATTTTGTATATTTATTAAACCATAAGAATAATCCAATTGATAATTTAATGGTCACATGATATTTCATACTGCATTTATTTAAAGGCACACTATTTTAGACATAATTTTATTAACATTTATTGCCAAGACTAATGCAAAGAATTTAAGTTACTACAAGATATGGTTTAGATACAATAATATACCCTTTGTTATTTAGCCATACTTATGATAAAGTTTTATAATATAATAAAGTTAAAGAGCCTTAATTATTACATGTATTTTAAACCCTGAAATAACTTTAGATTTGATATATCCAATTTAAAAATTTAGAGAGAATATGCTAGTCACAAATATTATAAGATTTATTTATTTTTATTTACAGATACAAATTTGTTTTAAGTTCATAATAACCCTGAGATATTATTTATTAGTATACATTTTATAGCGTTTTATTAGATATTTAAATATTGCACTTACACTTAAAGAGTTTTGATTATCTGTTTAGTACTAGTGGAGTCAAGGTAGTGTCTGGCCCATTTAGCCTTGAGCATTATTATACTTAATATTTAAGTAATACTTTGGGTGCAATTTGTAATGTTATAATTGACTATTTGTTGGTCTGCATTCAGAACAGGTTATATTTACTTGTTTAAGGATGTTTATTTAAACTTCTTCCAATCATTAATTTCAATCTCTGTGGTCAGTTGCAATCTTTAGTATCTTTATAAATATATAAGCTCTATTGCTAAAAGAAGGTGCTTTGATGACAATTTGAAATTCTTGATTGTTATCTATATTAGGATTGTCTAAGTGTTGACTGGTTTCTGATGATGATGATGATTATTATTATTATTATTATTATTATTATTATTATTATTATTATTATTATTATTATTATTATTATCATTATTATTATTAAAAAAAAAGAATTTTTCATTCTATAACGTCTGAAAAATATTGTCATTTTAATAGTCCAAAATAGAAATAAATATAAAAAAAAATCAACTTTAAAATAGCAAAAGTATATTAAATCTGCATTAATATTAATTCAATTTTATTTTGGATTCTAAAATATTAGCAGAAAGTATAAAATAAAGTAGAAAATTTTTAAAAATGGGTGGAACACCGTGTGATTTATGCAACGGACTTATTTTTGGTAAGCAAGCAAGGATTAAATGTGGTAAAAAATTTCATGTATCATGCTTAAAACTTACTGTGGCTTTTCAGCATAAAAATGAAGAAGTAATGGATTGTTGTATATGTGAAAAATGTAATAATAATTCAAATGTTGAAAACAAAATGGAGGTTTGTGAAACTACTTTAGTAGGACAAACATCATTGGAGAAAGATGATATTACTCTTGAAACTAGAGAAAATAAAATATCTGATCAACTCAAACAAGATATTGGATTTAATAGAAATAAGCAATCAACTATTAAACAAAAAAATAAAATAATTGATCAAGTTACACAGGATAATAATAATACTAATTGCAATAAAATATATCAGTTTTGTTTTTCTGATATTAATAATGAACAATTGTCTATAACTTATTCTAGAATTTGTTCTAGGAGATTTCGTGGAAAATGTCTAAAATTAAATTCAGTAGACTTAAATATGCTTATATTGAATGACATTAATTGTTATCAATGCCCTGATTGTAATGGAATTGATTCTGATTTGACTCAGTTAAAAGACAAGGTTACTTTTAATTATGATACACAAACTGATTTTAATATTATTGATAATGAAGACAATATTACATCAAATAATTCTTCAAATGATACATTTACTTTGGAGGAAGATATAGTAGGATCTATTAATAATAATGATTTTTGTAAGCAAATTTTGTTAAATTTCAAATCATTTTTATGTCATGTCGTTACACTTGAACAAAAATTAGATAATTTATCTAAATAAAATATATTTTTAAAAGAAGCACTAATAAATTTGACTGAACAAAAAGAACTTAATCATGTAAGACCTAAAACTGATAAAACTGATACTAATATTATAAAAAGTATTGTTAAGCCAGGAATGAAATCTAGTGACAAAAAAGTTAAAGAAAATAAACCTCAAATAATTAAAAACAAGGGACAATATAGTAAACAATTTGTCAATGATAAATCTACTAATAATAAAACCTTTGTGATTTCTGCTGACATAGATGAAAAATCTTATAATACTAATAAATCCAAAATGCATATTAATGAAAATAATAATACTCAAACCTGGGCTGATGTAGTGACATCAAGAGATAATGATAAGAGTACTAGTAATAAAAATAATACTAATAAAGCAAATAAAATTAAAAATATACAGAAAAATAATTCTGATACAGATACTAAATTAATGCTACAGAATGCAGAAAGTAAAGATACTAATGATGGTTTTATTACAGTATCCTATAAAAAGAAAAGTAATAGAAAGAAAGCAAATAAAATAGCCGTAATGGGAATTCAAGAAAATCATAATATTTTGGCTGTAAAACCAAGAATAATTTATAAAAAAAATTTTCTCACAAGAATTAATATAACAATGAATGAGACAGATATTATTAATCATCTAACAGATAAACTTAAAACTTCAGTTGTTTGTCATAAAATACCATCTGAAAATAAAAAATATGCATCTTTTTACATTTCAGTTGATGAACAATACGCAGAACATATGATAAACCCAGAGCTTTGGCCGTATGGATCTGTATTACTTCCTTTTTATGGAAAATTACATAAATTGAATTCATTGAATGAAAATGATATTACCAAAGAGGTGAATGACATACAAATTAGACATGATAAAATATTACAATCTGTACATTCTAAACAAATTATTATTGATGAATAATAAACTATTAACTATTTACTTACAAAATGTAAGAGGATTACGAACAAAGTTATGTAAAATTAAGCATAAAATTTTAACAGAAGAATATGACATTATTTGTTTAACAGAGACATGGCTAAAGGAAGATATATATAACGAATATTTAATAGATGATAGATATAGTGTTTTTAGAAATGATAGACCAATATTCATTGCTACAAGAGGTGTAGGTGTATTAGTTGCTTTTAAGAAATATATTAATTGTAAATGTATACATATTCCAGGTTTCCTATTTGATGCACTATGGATTGAAATTGAATTAAATAATTCTAAATTATTATTGGGAAATATATATATTCCACCTAATGTTTTACAGAAATATTTAAAATCAAGTTTTGAAGCATTGGAGTCATTTCTAGTTTCATATGAACATAAAATATTAATTATGGAAGATTTAAACATTGCATATTATGGAAACAATGTTTACCAAAATAATACCAAATTTAATGATTTGATGCAACTACTTAAATTTTTGAATTTAAAACAGATCAATGATGTATACAATAATAATGGATATACATTAGATTTAATAATCACAAATTATGAATTTATTCATATACAAAAATGTGAATACCCTTTAGTACCTGAAGATTATCATCATTATGCACTAGAAATTGAATTGGTATTAAACATTAAAATAGCTAAATTTAAATCTTTAACTAAAAAAAATTACGCAAAAGGAGATTATTTTGGTTTATATAAAGCAATTAAAGATATAAACTGGGAAGAAGTTTATAACAATACGGACGCTTCAATAGCAGCAGAAAATTTTCAAAAATTATTATTTGATGTAGTGAATAGATTTATTCCAATGAAACATATTAAATCAACTAAATATCCTAAATGGTTTTCAAATAAATTTATAAAATGTATAAAGAGAAGGAGATATTTTTATAATTTGTTCAAAAAATATAAAGATAGAATGTTTTTAAATAACTTTAAAAATTATAGATTTTTGATAAGAAAATTGGAAAAACAAGATTTTTATTTATATATGAGAAACATGCAAAATAACATTAGTAACAATCCAAGACAATTTTGGGATATCATGAAAGAACATCTTAAAGTTAGAAATAAAGAAACAACAGATATTAAGCCAGATGATTTTATGAAATATTTCTCATCACAAACGATTAATAATAATATAAATTCATATAGTTATAATTTTACTAATGATCTTATAAGTAATAATAATTTAATAAGTATATCTAATTTGAGTAAGGATGAGATTATAATGGCATCTAAATCTTTAAAAAATAAAAGAAGTATTGCACATGATGATATACCTATATTTATTTATAAAGGCTGTATTGAACTTTTAGCTCCTATTTTAGTACATATATTTAACTTGGCTCTAAAAACATATATTTTTCCTGATTGTTGGAAAATAGCAAAAATATATCCAATTTATAAATCTGAAAAAAATCAGATATATCTAATTTTAGACCTATCTCTTTGTTACCAATTTGTGGTAAAATTTTGGAAAAATCAATTTATAATAGGATTATACATCAATTAAAAAATATTATTCCTTCATTTATACATGGTTTTCTACCAGGAAGATCTATTGAAACAAATTTATTACACATATCAGATGTTATATCACAAGTTATTGATTCTCAAAGTCAACTTGATGTTATCTACTTTGACTTATCTAAAGCTTTTGATAAAGTAGATCATAATATTTTATTAACAAAAAGCAGATAATATTGGATTATCAATTAATCTTACAAAATTGCTAAAGCCTTTTCTTATTAATAGAGAGAATTATATTTATATTAATGGTGAATCTTTTATGGTCACTTATGAATGTGGAATACCCCAAGGAAGTATTTTAAGTCCTATTCTTTTTGTCATTTATACTTCTGATTTGGCTTCTGTAATAACTGAGAAAAATAGGTTATGCAGATGATATTAAGATCTTTTTAGAGATTAGACATAAAAATGATCATAAAATATTACAAAATTATATTAATAATTTTTGTGATTGGTGCCATATCAATAATATGCAAATAAATACAAAAAAAATGTAATTCAATGTCTTATACAAAGAAAACAACAATTAGTAATAATCAATATAATGTTAATGAGAACAAAATTGCGAAAACATTTAAACAGAAAGATCTGGGAATCATTTTCACAAGTTATTATAAATTTAATGAGCATATTCAAACAGTAGTTAATAAATCTCTTAAAATTATGGGCATGATTTTGAGATCAAACATTCAATTTACAATAGAAATATATAAATTACTATTTAATACTTTAATTGTACCTGTTCTACATTATGGTTCTATTATTTGGAACCCATACAGTCAAACAAATATATGTAAATTACAAAAAATACAAGATAAATATTTTAAATATATTTATAAAAATAAAATATATACTAAGAAAGTAAATATGTATAATAAAAGACTATTGATGGACATGTCATTTTTATTTAAATTAATACATGGAAATGTATCCTTAGAATATGCAATCACAAGAATTGCAATTAGGATTCCATCTTATAATTCTAGATGTCATGATTTGTTTTATTTACCTATATTAAAACATTCAATTAATTCACCATTGCATAGATTGCAACTAGAGTATAATCAAAAGTTTTCAGATATCGATATTTTATCTTTAAACTATAAACAATTTAAGGACAAAATAAAAGCAATCTTACATTGACAATAATGTAAATAGTATTTTTACATATCTGTATGTACTACTTTGTAATTTATAATACAGATATATATTACTTTGTAAATACTTGTGGTCTTGTTTGAGCTGTTGAATTGAATAATAATAATAATAATAATATTATTAATTATTATTATTATTATTATTATTATTATTATGATGATGATGATGATGATGATGATGATGTTCAGTCATTTGGAATCCTAGCTCTAAACAGGGATGTAATTTATTACAATCAGTCTCTATTAAGTTTTCTAAATATGTTTCTTTGGAAAATAAAATTGTTGTTCATCTTTCTTCTAGAAGACAATATAGAGATCTTAAATATCTTTATAAACTTGTTCCTTTATCTAACACAATTTCTACTGTTATAATTAGATCTCATGTGCATGATACTTGATCAGCTTCTGTTTGTTACATTAAAACTTGTCATTCCAATGTTCTTAGATTTTCTCCCTTATTTAGGCTACCATCTTTATATAATCAGATTTGTAGTAATATTAATTACTTCAATTTAGATTATAATCAATTTTGTAATGTTATTAAATTTAAATGCCAGATTTGATTGGTTTAATGTGATTTTGTTTATATATATATTTGTTAAATTGTTTTTTTTTATTATTTTGTTATGTGTTTTATATTTATCCCTTTTATTTATTTGTTATTATTAATGTCTTAATAATAATTGTTTATATGCTGATGTTTAATTTTACTTTAGATTTTTAAATGTGTTAATTATCTTTTATTAAAATATGGCACATACTTATATTAATAATTTGTCATTTAAACTCATTTATGTATTTATATATTTGTTATGGTGCAATACTATAATTGGCTTTATGCTGTAGTTTTGTACAGTAAATAAAATGAATTGAAGAAGAATTATTATTATTATTATTATTATTATTATTATTATTATTATTATTATTATTATTATTATTATTATTATTATTATTATTATTATTATTATTATTATTATTATTATTATGTTGTTGTTGTTGTTGTTGTTTCAATAAAGGCTTTATTGATCTCAATGGTTTACATAAGTTTACATCTAGAAAATTTGAAATTTAACATATAATGAATAATATTAGGGTAAACACATATAAATGAATTTAGTGGTTACACTTTGTGGTTAATGGACTATAACAGTATAAAAAATAAAAAAGCAAAAATAATCTGAGTTCTAAAGTTTGAGGAGCTTATTTAGTTTTGTCCGCGTGTTACTTTGAATGTTAGTTGTATGATAGCTTTCTTTCAGCATTCACAGCATTGATTGTTGTTTTAACAATGACCATGTTGCTGCATACAAGTGGGGGTTGGTTATTATTTTATCTATTTCGAATGTGTAGCAGTTTGTTGCTAAATGTAGCTGGGTGTCATCTGGTGTTATTGCCAATTAAGAAAGTACATTGGGTGCACCAGTACGCATATAGAACAAATGTGGCTGCCCTAATGCTAGGTATTGATTTTCCCTGAAAAGCAGCTATTATGTGATTAATGATTGTACCCGTTTTTCTGTAGGTGTTACACATCATCTGTTGTGTTTGGTTAAGTGCTACACATTGATAAATAAAGTGGTCCAGTGTCTCTTCGGCTCGATGGCAGAGTCCACAGAAGGGGTCAATAGATATATGCATTCTTTTATGATAAAGAAAGTGGGTTGTTGGCAAGGCAATGAGATTGATTTTCATGATAAAATTAAAGTATTTCGGCTCTAGAGCCTATTTTTTATATTCCTTGAGTAGTCTCTTGTTAATTCCTAGCATAGGTTGTATAACATTAGTATCTGCTTCTCTGTTTATTAAACCATAAATATCCCAGTATGAATACTTATGCAAATACTGTTCTGGAATCTTGTCTGTGGTTTTGCATTGGTATATAATGTTGGTAAAAAAGAAACCTTTTGGAGGTGGTCTATCTGTTGGAGTAACTTCTAGCAAGTGGTTAATTTTTGGGTATTTGGCAAGTATTGTGATTATTGAGTTCCTTAACTTTTGTAGATGAAAAATATTGATGTTGTGCAAATCAAGTCCATTTTTTATTAGGGGTTGGCAAAGTTTTTTGTGGAAATTGCTGTTTTTCTGACCCAAAGTAGTTTATTATATATGGTTTTAATTTTTGAAATGAACCCCTTTGAAAATGAAATAACCGGTACATAGTAAGTTATTTTGGTTGTGATAAGCTGGTTAATTAACTGTACTTTGGAATATAGTGAAAGATATGCCTTGGACAAGGAGTTTATAATTTTTGTGGCTTCTTCTTTAAGTTTATTTTGGATATGGCATCTCATTCCTGTAATTCCCATATGAAATGGGAACCCAAAAAAAGAGTTTGGTTTTAATTTATAAATTGATGTACATGGTTTACCAGTGTATAGTCACCAGGCTGTGGTTTTTGCCGGATTAAATGTTAATTCATATTTTTGTGAATATTCTTGTAATATCTTTTGGAGTTGCAGTATTTGTTTTTTTAATGTTAAAAATATGGTAACATCATCCATATAGGCGATGCATGTAGTGTGCTGTGTTGTGTCTGGTATCTCGATCCCAGTAAATGCATTTGTATGCTTTTAATAAGGGGATTGATGTAAAATATAAACAATAGTGAACTAAGAGGGGATCCTTGGGATATAGATTTGGTGGGTGTGAAAGATGGTGAGTTTCTTCCATTTAAAGTTATATGGATCTCTCTGTTCAGAAGCAGGTTAGCAATTATATATAGATGTGTTCTAGGAATTTGTGTGTCTTTAGCATTTTTAGAAGTGTGTATATATTGACTGAGTCAAATGTAGCTTCTATGTCAAGCTGCAAGACAATGGTTCCATATTTTTTCCGCTGTTTTACTGTGGCTAGAATTGCTTTGAAGAATAAGGCTGCTTCTGTTGTTGAAGAGTTTTTCTTTGCATATTGTGCTTCGGAGATAAGTGGCATTATATATGGTTCAATTTCATCTTTAATAATTTTCTCTATAATTTTGATCGGCAAAGGTCCCATAGATATTGGACTGAGATCTGTAATAGGTGGGATAATTGCTTTCTTTTTATTATAGGGTACTATGGCTATTGGATAGACCCCCTCCATGGGTTGAATTTGTTGTGCTAGATGGTTTGCTAACTGACACAAATATTCTGTTGTGAATTTACTTAGATGCTTTAATACAAACAATGTGACTCCAGGACTACCTGGATGGCAAGCATTTCGAATAGTATTTAGTTTTGTTGTGAATGGGGTTTTTGTCTCTGGTGGGCCAAACGGATTATGTGGTATTTTATATGGTTGTTTTTCTTGTAATTTCTTTTTAAAATATTCAAAAATTGGCATAATCATATTGTGTCCTGCATCTGTTCCACTATTTGTATATAGTGCCATTGGTACTTTTACATCTGGTTGGTTCCCCATCGCCCATCTTATATAATCTCTTGTCCAAGTGTGTGGCCTGGTTAGGCATACCTTGCTTTTCTTTATCTTCAGATAGCTTTTGAGTTCATCGCATGCTTTATTGTATGCATGTGTAAGCTTGAATATATACTGCTGGGTGCAGTGTGATGGGTTAATCATGATTATTCTCTGGTGTAACTGATCTGCCAGAGACAAAAGTCTTGATGGTGGAGGTTGTTTTTTTGTTATATGGTTGATATTAAAGGGCAACATTCCCATAAATGCTAGATATTTCTGGACTGGGTTCAAAGTCATATCTTTGATTTTGTTTAGCATTATGTAGGTCTCAGAGAACAGAAATTCAGGGGTTGTTTCTGGGGTAAAACTCTTATTGTTCTTGTAAGTGGAAAGGGTGATATTTGAATTTGGGCACAGTCAATTGTGACTATTTGAGCTGAGTGATCGGAAAAAGTTGAGGGAGTTAGTTTTATTTCAATAAGGTGGTGAAGCATTGGAGAATAAAAGCACAGATCAATAAGTGAAGAGAAGCAATTATTGTGGAAAGAGATGCCATCATCTGGCAAAAAACCTTGGCCACTCATTAGTGGTATGTTTATTCTGTGAAGCCAATGTTGGGTAAATTCCTGATATTTTAAATTAAAAATCTCCAATTAAGACAGTTGGGTTTGAAGTTGTAGCTAACCTTGAATTAATGTTTGCAATTATGGTATCTATTTTTTTATCCTGTAAAGGCATATATACAAAAACCAGATTTATTGTTATGCTTTTTTAGTTGAAGGTTGCAATTAATAAGTTCATGTCAATGTGAATTATTTTGAATGTTGTGAATGGGCAATTTCTAGCAATTATGAGTCCAGTGCCAGCTGAGGGAGAGGAAGAGTCTCTGGAGCATGCACAGAAACCTTCCATATTTAAATGTTTGGCTGGGTCAGTTTGTGATCCAGCATAAATTTTTGTCTCAAGTATATCAAGCAAGTGTGGTTGTATATCCTTGATCCAATGTTTTAACTTATTAATTTTTGAGGTTGAGTTCAAACCCCTGACATTGATTGCCGCAATTTTTTGATTTTTTGGGCCCTCTATTTTTCTTTGGTGGGCGACCTGGTCTTCTTTGTTCTGTGTCAGCTTTGGTGATTTGAGGCATATTTGGGGTGATAGCTTCCATAATTTCCATTGTTGTATTATTTTTAATATTGGGTGTTTGGTGCGTTATATATATTTTTTCTTGATCACTATTACTGTGTGAGTTTATTTGTTTTTTTATTATCTCTTTTTCATCAGTATCTCTGGTAGGCTGACTTAGATTGTGCACTGTTTTTTCCATTGCAGCTTCTTGAGGCTGTTGACTTTCTGTTTTTTTATCAGTGGGGGTTTGAATTCTATGGGTTGATTTTGTTGATAAATCCAGAATTTCAGGTGCTGGCAATGTGTGTGCAGTTTTTTTATTATTCAATTGCTGTTGATCTGTGGTTTTTTTATTAATTTTTTCTTGTTTATTAGTTGTTTTCGTTATCTGTTTTGTACTGTTTGATTCCGGTTGGTGAGCTTCTGTTGGTTGATCTTCAGAGCGTGGTTGTTTTTTCTGGTTGATTTTGGTGTTGCAATCGATCGCAAAGTGTCCAGTTTCACCGCACGCAAAAACATCTTGGCCTTAATCCTTTTATGTGAATGGTCAGTATTGCATTCTGGTCAATTATTTGTGTTGGAATATCCTCCGGGTTTACATTGTCATTCAGCTTTATTTTGAAATGAAAGCTGTTGCTGAAAACCGGTATGGGGGTGTCGAATAAGTAGATTTGTTTTATATAAATAGCTTTGCCAAATGACTGTATTAATTTTTTAAAATCCTGAATGGTATATCTGAAGTAAGTGTTTTTAATTATTCCGTTACAATAGTTTTGCAAGCTTTGATCGACTATTATTAGCGCGTAGCTTCCCAAAGTTTTTACTTTACTTTAAAATCTTGCACGCTGATGTTCATCGAAAAACTGAATTGCAGCGTATCGCGAGTTTGGATGCTCTCCAATACTAGAGACTGTATCCCACAATGCTGTTGCTGTCAGCTCTTCATAAAGAAGCTCTCTGGGGAATTTATAAAGTGTTAAATTCCTATCGGTGACAGCTAACACTAATGATCTCGGTGAAAAAAATTTTTGGAAAGTTGCGAATAATTTTTTTGGGATGGTGCTGTTGAAATTAACGTTTATTTCTTGCAGTTCGTTTTGATTCCATATCGTTGGGGAGGGCTCTTCATTATTGTTTTCTATGAGGTTTAAATTATTTATGTCGGCTTGATTTACCTTCCTAAATCTTGCTGTCTGTGTTAATGCTGGACTTTTTTCGATGCTGTGAGGCTGCTGGTTTATTTTTGTTACGTTCGCGTATGTTTTTGCGATAGTCGCAGTTTTCATTTTATCGCCGTTTGTTTGAGGGCAATTTACGTCATTTGCTTCTTGACATGACGCCATGCTTGTTTATGACGTTAGAATTTATTTTTTGTTATGAACGACCATATTACTTACTTTTTGCTAGAAAACAACTGTTCAGTAATCAGCCATAGCTGTCTTTATCTATCACAGATATATATCCCAGTTTTTAAGTGTGAAAATGATTAGAATAAGGGGGAAAAAAGATTATTAATAAGACCTTCATTCTTGATGGCTTAGGCATACACGCGCATGCGCTATTATTATTATTATTATTATTATTATTACTATGTTTCAAAAGGCCTTTATTGTCTCAAAAGAATACATTAATGGTTACATAGTAGATTATGTGCTACAAGTTTTCCAGTTACAACCAGGTTACAATTGTTATTACAATAATCAAGATAATGTCTTTATAGTATATTGTCTTAATTGAATGTTACAGATTTGTTCATTTTCAAATAAAGTGTTCAGAATATTATAGACAGTTGCATTTCAATAGTTATTAAGTGTACAGATGGTACTGAAGCTATTACTGGATAGGAATGGGCTCTGTTCTTTTGCTTTATTTCCTGTTTTATTATTTATTTATTTTTGTTTTTCCCTTGTTGGTGCTCCATATTACTTAGTTATTATTTCCTTGATTATGTTACAACCTTGCTCTGTATTTAAGCAGAGACCAGGTAGCTGCATAGATGTCTGGACTTGTTATCAATTTGTCCCAGATTTGTATTTGCATTAACTTGTGTTCAAAAGTTGATGGATGTCACCTTGTGTTATTTCCCATTAGGAATGTACATCTTGTGCACCATAGTGAATATAGAGCAAAAGTTGCTGCCCTAATCAGTGGTATTGTTTCACTTTGGAAAGCCATCATTACTTGTTCCATTGTGGTTTTATTTTTCCTATATGTGTTGCAAAGTATAACTCTTACTTGTTCCAGACCTTTGCAGTGATACAGTAAGTGCTGGACAGTTTCTTCTTTCTGATGGCATAAGCCGCATAAAGGATCCATGTCTCTATGTAATCTTCTATGTACCAGAAAGTATGTGGTTGGGAGGGTATCTAAGTTTATTTTAAGAATAAAATTGAAAAATTTTGGTTCTAGCTCCCATTTCTTGTATTTTTTAATTAATACTTTATTGTTTATTTTTAATAGTGGTAATATTTCGTTGTTGGTGGTATGGTTCTGCATTAGTTCATAGATTTCCCAATATTTATATTTTTCTGTCCATTGGTTGGGGATTTTTCCTATTGCATTGCAGTGGTATATTGTCGATTGAATGAGTCTTTTGGGGGTGGTCAATCAGTAGGTGTTATTTTAATTAGATGTTTTAATTTTGTAAATTGATTAATTAAGGCAATTGTTGTATTTTTTTCTTTTTGCATGTGGAAAATGTTGAGGCTGTGTAGGCCAAGGCCAAGATTTTTAATTGATATGGCCACTGTTTTCCTGGCCCACATAAGTTTACAGCATATGGAGTTAATTTTCCAGAAGAAACCTTTAGAAAAAACAATTACTGGCATGTAGTATGTTATTCTAGTCATGATTAGCCTCTGGATTAGTTGTGTCTTTGCATATATTGATAGATATGCTTTAGACAATGAATTTGCTATTTTTTCAACATCTTCTTTGAGTTTGTTTTGTATGTGACAGCACATTCTTGTGGTGCCCATATAAAATGGAAAACCCAGAAAGGGATTTGGTTTTCCCTGAAATAAGGACTCACATGGTTTGCCTAAGAATATATGCCAATATGCAGATTTTGCTGGATTTATCTTCAGTCCATAATTGGCTGAATATTCTTCCACTATCATGTTCAACTGCGGTATCTGCTTTTTAGAAGTTAAAAAGACCGTGACATCATCCATATATGCCAAACATGCTATTTTTTGTGTTGATCCTGGTATCTGTATGCCTTCAAAGGATTGATTTATTTCTTTAATTAAGAGGTTAATATAAAAAATAAAGAGTAGGGCACTTAAAGGTGAACCCTGTGATAGTGACTGGGTGGGGTAGAATGAGGGAGAATTTCTACCATTAAGTGTTATGTGTAGCTCACGGTTTATTAATAGGTTTGCTATTATATATAGCATGGATCTGGGGATGTCCATGGTTTCAAGCATCTCTAGCAATACAGATATGTTGACAGTGTCAAAGGCTGATGCTATATCCAGTTGTATGACCAGAGGGCTATATTTTTTTTATTTCTTACAGTTACCATTATAGTTTTGAAAAGTAAAGCTGCTTGTGTAGTTAAAGATTTTTTCTTAGCAAACTGAGTATCCAAGATGGAAGACATCAAAAATGGCTCTATTTTTTCTTTTATTACCTTTTCCAGTATCTTCATTGGAAGCAGTCCCATGGATATAGGTCTTATGTCTTCAAGTGCAAGTGGTATTCCTGGGCTTCCAGGGTTCTTCTTCTTCTTCTTCTTCTTCTTCTTCTTCTTCTTCTTCTTCTTCTTCTTCTTCTTCTTCTTCTTCTTCTTCTTCTTCTTCTTCTTCTTCTTCTTCTTCTTCTTCTTCTTCTTCTTCTTCTTCTTCTTCTTCTTCTTCTTCTTCTTCTTCTTCTTCTTCTTCTTCTTCTTCTTCTTCTTCTTCTTCTTCTTCTTCTTCTTCTTCTTCTTCTTCTTCTTCTTCTTCTTCTTCTTCTTCTTCTTCTTCTTCTTCTTCTTCTTCTTCTTCTTCTTCTTCTTCTTCTTCTTCTTCTTCTTCTTCTTCTTCTTCTTCTTCTTCTTCTTCTTCTTCTTCTTCTTCTTCTTCTTCTTCTTCTTCTTCTTCTTCTTCTTCTTCTTCTTCTTCTTCTTCTTCTTCTTCTTCTTCTTCTTCTTCTTCTTCTTCTTCTTCTTCTTCTTCTTCTTCTTCTTCTTCTTCTTCTTCTTCTTCTTCTTCTTCTTCTTCTTCTTCTTCTTCTTCTTCTTCTTCTTCTTCTTCTTCTTCTTCTTCTTCTTCTTCTTCTTCTTCTTCTTCTTCTTCTTCTTCTTCTTCTTCTTCTTCTTCTTCTTCTTCTTCTTCTTCTTCTTCTTCTTCTTCTTCTTCTTCTTCTTCTTCTTCTTCTTCTTCTTCTTCTTCTTCTTCTTCTTCTTCTTCTTCTTCTTCTTCTTCTTCTTCTTCTTCTTCTTCTTCTTCTTCTTCTTCTTCTTCTTCTTCTTCTTCTTCTTCTTCTTCTTCTTCTTCTTCTTCTTCTTCTTCTTCTTCTTCTTCTTCTTCTTCTTCTTCTTCTTCTTCTTCTTCTTCTTCTTCTTCTTCTTCTTCTTCTTCTTCTTCTTCTTCTTCTTCTTCTTCTTCTTCTTCTTCTTCTTCTTCTTCTTCTTCTTCTTCTTCTTCTTCTTCTTCTTCTTCTTCTTCTTCTTCTTCTTCTTCTTCTTCTTCTTCTTCTTCTTCTTCTTCTTCTTCTTCTTCTTCTTCTTCTTCTTCTTCTTCTTCTTCTTCTTCTTCTTCTTCTTCTTCTTCTTCTTCTTCTTCTTCTTCTTCTTCTTCTTCTTCTTCTTCTTCTTCTTCTTCTTCTTCTTCTTCTTCTTCTTCTTCTTCTTCTTCTTCTTCTTCTTCTTCTTCTTCTTCTTCTTCTTCTTCTTCTTCTTCTTCTTCTTCTTCTTCTTCTTCTTCTTCTTCTTCTTCTTCTTCTTCTTCTTCTTCTTCTTCTTCTTCTTCTTCTTCTTCTTCTTCTTCTTCTTCTTCTTCTTCTTCTTCTTCTTCTTCTTCTTCTTCTTCTTCTTCTTCTTCTTCTTCTTCTTCTTCTTCTTCTTCTTCTTCTTCTTCTTCTTCTTCTTCTTCTTCTTCTTCTTCTTCTTCTTCTTCTTCTTCTTCTTCTTCTTCTTCTTCTTCTTCTTCTTCTTCTTCTTCTTCTTCTTCTTCTTCTTCTTCTTCTTCTTCTTCTTCTTCTTCTTCTTCTTCTTCTTCTTCTTCTTCTTCTTCTTCTTCTTCTTCTTCTTCTTCTTCTTCTTCTTCTTCTTCTTCTTCTTCTTCTTCTTCTTCTTCTTCTTCTTCTTCTTCTTCTTCTTCTTCTTCTTCTTCTTCTTCTTCTTCTTCTTCTTCTTCTTCTTCTTCTTCTTCTTCTTCTTCTTCTTCTTCTTCTTCTTCTTCTTCTTCTTCTTCTTCTTCTTCTTCTTCTTCTTCTTCTTCTTCTTCTTCTTCTTCTTCTTCTTCTTCTTCTTCTTCTTCTTCTTCTTCTTCTTCTTCTTCTTCTTCTTCTTCTTCTTCTTCTTCTTCTTCTTCTTCTTCTTCTTCTTCTTCTTCTTCTTCTTCTTCTTCTTCTTCTTCTTCTTCTTCTTCTTCTTCTTCTTCTTCTTCTTCTTCTTCTTCTTCTTCTTCTTCTTCTTCTTCTTCTTCTTCTTCTTCTTCTTCTTCTTCTTCTTCTTCTTCTTCTTCTTCTTCTTCTTCTTCTTCTTCTTCTTCTTCTTCTTCTTCTTCTTCTTCTTCTTCTTCTTCTTCTTCTTCTTCTTCTTCTTCTTCTTCTTCTTCTTCTTCTTCTTCTTCTTCTTCTTCTTCTTCTTCTTCTTCTTCTTCTTCTTCTTCTTCTTCTTCTTCTTCTTCTTCTTCTTCTTCTTCTTCTTCTTCTTCTTCTTCTTCTTCTTCTTCTTCTTCTTCTTCTTCTTCTTCTTCTTCTTCTTCTTCTTCTTCTTCTTCTTCTTCTTCTTCTTCTTCTTCTTCTTCTTCTTCTTCTTCTTCTTCTTCTTCTTCTTCTTCTTCTTCTTCTTCTTCTTCTTCTTCTTCTTCTTCTTCTTCTTCTTCTTCTTCTTCTTCTTCTTCTTCTTCTTCTTCTTCTTCTTCTTCTTCTTCTTCTTCTTCTTCTTCTTCTTCTTCTTCTTCTTCTTCTTCTTCTTCTTCTTCTTCTTCTTCTTCTTCTTCTTCTTCTTCTTCTTCTTCTTCTTCTTCTTCTTCTTCTTCTTCTTCTTCTTCTTCTTCTTCTTCTTCTTCTTCTTCTTCTTCTTCTTCTTCTTCTTCTTCTTCTTCTTCTTCTTCTTCTTCTTCTTCTTCTTCTTCTTCTTCTTCTTCTTCTTCTTCTTCTTCTTCTTCTTCTTCTTCTTCTTCTTCTTCTTCTTCTTCTTCTTCTTCTTCTTCTTCTTCTTCTTCTTCTTCTTCTTCTTCTTCTTCTTCTTCTTCTTCTTCTTCTTCTTCTTCTTCTTCTTCTTCTTCTTCTTCTTCTTCTTCTTCTTCTTCTTCTTCTTCTTCTTCTTCTTCTTCTTCTTCTTCTTCTTCTTCTTCTTCTTCTTCTTCTTCTTCTTCTTCTTCTTCTTCTTCTTCTTCTTCTTCTTCTTCTTCTTCTTCTTCTTCTTCTTCTTCTTCTTCTTCTTCTTCTTCTTCTTCTTCTTCTTCTTCTTCTTCTTCTTCTTCTTCTTCTTCTTCTTCTTCTTCTTCTTCTTCTTCTTCTTCTTCTTCTTCTTCTTCTTCTTCTTCTTCTTCTTCTTCTTCTTCTTCTTCTTCTTCTTCTTCTTCTTCTTCTTCTTCTTCTTCTTCTTCTTCTTCTTCTTCTTCTTCTTCTTCTTCTTCTTCTTCTTCTTCTTCTTCTTCTTCTTCTTCTTCTTCTTCTTCTTCTTCTTCTTCTTCTTCTTCTTCTTCTTCTTCTTCTTCTTCTTCTTCTTCTTCTTCTTCTTCTTCTTCTTCTTCTTCTTCTTCTTCTTCTTCTTCTTCTTCTTCTTCTTCTTCTTCTTCTTCTTCTTCTTCTTCTTCTTCTTCTTCTTCTTCTTCTTCTTCTTCTTCTTATTATTATTATTATTATTATTATTATTATTATTATTACCTTCAGCTTTTACAGTAAAAGCTGAATGTCAAGTTTTGGGATATATTATTTAAGAAAAATGTTAATAGTTTAATGGTCCTAATATATATATAATACACTCCACTGCTTGATGGCACTGGCTTTTGCCCAATGCACATCAATATGCCGTTTAAGCAGCCTATCTTATGGCTAACACTACAAGTGTTGTTGTAGCTGTAAAAAGCCACTTGATGGCGATGTATTCTATGCTTACATAATGAAATACCATGCCCATTGTATTGCAAAAGTATTCCTCAAGTGAGCACAATTGACCTATCACTATGGTATGATTTGATGGTAGCTGTATTTTAAGTATGCGAAACTCTTAAAATATTCAATAATGAAAAATTGTGAAAAAACATAATCGAAGTAGTAGTACAAAGTAAGAATTGTCACATGACACAGGTTTACATATGATTTGTAACTGAACACAACTGTGAAAGGTTAGGTTGAAAAGCAGAGGTTGCCTGAGTTGATGCGAAAATGCATGTCTTCTCATGAATACATGCAAGAATAACAATGGCGACTGCAAATATAAAAAATTCATTGAAGCTAAGTGAATTACCATCTAAGTGACTGTTTATTTTTTTATTTAATTTGCGCCAAAATAGTTATAACTTGTATTTTTTATTCAATAAATGTCCAAATTATTTCTTTGAAAATTATTGTTGTTATTTACATAATTGAAAAGAAAACTAAACCCCTTCTCCATCGAAAAACAAACTGTAGGTTTATTAAAAACAAAATGTTAAAAAAAATATCAAAGAAGTTGATAATTAAAAATCAAACTAACCCACTTCCACCATTTAAAAATAAAGAACTTTTCAGTAGCATAAATGTTAAAAAATATATATACTGTATGTTAAAAAAAAGTAAAAAGAGATAATTATAAACAAAACCAATCCCCCTCCTCCATCTAAAAACAAAGTGTTTGTTTCTTAAAAATCAAACCAACCCCCTTCCACCATCTAAAAATAAAGAAGAACTTTTCAGTAGCATAAATGTTAAATATATATATATTGTAACAGTAGCCAGGTTCAAACCCTGTTACAAAGGAGTTATATAAAAATCCCCAATTGTCTAGATAAGCATGAGTCCAATAAATTGGATTCAGTGTGTGAGTATATATATAAAGAATTAGATATATATATGTCAAAGAGAGAGAAAGTTTGAACGTTTTCTTTTTATTTATTTAAAAAAAAAAGAAAGAGAAAGAAAGATGTTCATAGTTATTTGTTTTAAAATACATTTATAAAAATATGTTAATAAATTGTGGGAATGCACTTATATGCAAATATATAAAAAAAATTTCTTGTATTAATTTATTACAAATGTATACTTTACTGTTGTTTTATTGTATATTACATTTTAATGAGAGTAATGAAAAGAATTTTGATATATCTACCTTGAAACAATTTTGTGTCTTTTATTCCATTACTTAGCCACTCAAAATTCCAGGGAATCTTAAGAAAATGTACGGCAGAAAAAGAAAAATGTTAAAAGCATGCCTAAGAAATAGAGATCTAAATACTGATAATCTATTTTGGGAAACAAAAGGAATTTGAGAAATTAATTAGTTAGAAAGAAAAATTGGAATGTTTTCGAACTGAAATGTTATATTAATATTTTTTATTGCTAAGTTGACTGATAAGGCTATGCTTGTATGAACTGAAATGTTATATTAATATTTTTTTATTGCTAAGTTGACTGATAAGGCTATGCTCATATGAACTGAAATGTTATATTAATATTTTTTTATTGCTAAGTTGACTGATAAGGCTATGCTCGTATTATAAAAAGAAACATTAAAAAAATCCTTCAATCAAGCATCGAGAGAAGAAAATACAATCTTAATCCAGGAGTAAAACAATATATGTAAAGCTACCATCCTAAACTCCAAATATGTAGCAGTTGCTGTTAAGTGCCTGCCCCTCCAAGAACCATTTGGAACCTTATCGATACGCCACTAAAACAATCGAGGAAGGAAGAAATTATCAAATTGTGTACACTAAGAATGCCTTCAGTAAGATGCCATTATTTCCTTGATCTACATAATACCACAAAATGGATATTCGTGCAAAACTTTTGCCATTAGCAGAAAAATTTTGTTTTATTCTTCGACAGTGAAAGAATATCTAGATTTCAGTTGGATCATCAAAATCAAGCTTACAGGGAAATAAAATTGTTCATATAAAAATATCACGGGTACTCCAAGGTAACTATGACTAGTTTTGTTGTCTTAAAAGAAATGAAAATTGCCTATCGTTATTCTCTAAAGGTTCAATCAATATGTAAAATTATATATTTCAATTTACAATGTATAAATGCATTTCTACACACATTATTTAATTATATGTTCTTTTATATTTAACTAATTCCATTTTTGTCTTTTATGTTAACATTTGATATATAAATTATATATATGTTTCTCTTTCTCAATATTTGATTAGTCATAGTAATAAAATTGTATACTTATGTTAAAACATTATTAGTCTCTCAATAATGAACCTATTAATCACTTATATTGGCCTAGTTTCCTTCCTAGCAGAATATCAGAATGAATGAATAGGCAATTATGTTATATGTAATTTTAAATTCTAAACCATAGATTTGATAAAGAAATAGATTGCATATAGAAGAAATAAATGTGTAGAAAGAGGGAGTTCAAAAGTATCTAATTTTAAATGACACATAATTTAATTTAAGGGTATAAAAAAGAAACCGAGTTTAACTATACGCAACTTAAGTTGAGAAGTATATAGAGCAGGGAAAGCTTGTTTCAACTATGCAAATTTAGCCATTTAGCTCCGATCAGCCTGATGAGTATTGTTACCTCCCAGCCCTGGAATTTGAGCTAGCTAAAAAGGCCGGGCACCTAATTAGTGATAATTTTAAGATCTCTTAAAATAGAAAAGTATAATTCTTACAGTACTAGTGAGATTGGAGCTTGGGGTCAGTTTATTAATTGACGCTCATAAATATACTTTTTCTGAAGAAATTGTTATTTGTCTTTTTAAATGAAATAATGGCCACTAGGTAAATTTTTTTTTATATTTTTTAATGTACCTCCTGATATAGGATAAGTAGCTTTTATTTCTTAAAATATATTTAAAAAGGGACTCGTATTCGAACTCAATATGGTGGATAGTAGTCCAATTCTATTTGCAGGTGTTCAGGTGACTATACGGCCATAGTTTTGCATTTACTATGCTACGTGGTCAACAGATACTATTTTTATAGACATTTATATAAACAACAAAATTAATACTGGGATTGCCTGTTAAAATGGCTTCCCAATGAATGGGGCTATGAAAGTAGAAAAATGGCAGGTTGAGAAGAAATTTTTTTGTGTGTGTTGTTGTAGTTGTAATTATTTTGTCTCATTAATACTAATTGGAAGAATAAAGCACAAGATAGGATTAGAGGTTCAACAATAGGGGAAGTGACAGACAGCATAGTACTTTGTCAGCTCAGGTGGTGAGCCTAGCACATATAGAAAAATAATAAATAAATAAATTGTGTCATTATTTCACTCAGTTAAAACAAAAATTTGTTTTCATAAAAATATAAAACATAAGAATAAAAGTAGAAATAAAATAGATGAAAACCCATTCAGGAGAAAGAAAGGAAGAGAAAATGAACAAGGAGGGCTCAGATAAAGCAGGAGAGGCCGGTATTGCTGGATATTATGAGAAAGTTGCAGGAGATGGAAGAAAGAATGGAATTAAGATTTAAGGAAATGAGGGAAAGACATGATGTGTTGTTAGAAATGCAAAAAAAGCAAGAGATTAAAATACCAGCAGTAGAAAGGAACAATGAGCAGATAAGGGAAGGCAAAAAGGAAGAAACCCCAACCCGAAGAGAAAATGACCTAGAGAAAAGGCAAACGAAAGCCGAAATAAAAAATAAAGAGGGAGTAAGGTAAAAAAGACCAAATAAAGCTAAATAGGATAGTAGAAGATAAGGAGGCTACAGTAAGATACTTGCTATCACAGGTAAACCAGTTCCTAAAGATTAGAATGTTTGCCGGGCAAATGTGGAAAATAAGCATGGGCAAGGGGAGTATTTATGAAAAAATAAAGAGAGATCGTGGGAATTTTTTTATAATAGAATTATTATGTTAGCCCTCAAAATAAGTATACCTCATTTTGAAGTCTTTCCAACAGGGGGCATTGTAACAGTAGCCGGGTTCAAACCCTGTTACAAGGGAGTTACATATTCCCCAACTACCTAGATCAGTGTGAGTCTAATAAATTGGATTCAGTGTGCAAGTATATAAATAAAGCATTAGATATATATGTTGAAGAGAGAGAAAGTTTGAAAGTTTTTTTTAAAAAAAAAGAAAAGAGAAAGATGTTTATAGTTATTTGTTTTAAAATACATTTATAAAAATATGTTAATAAATTAAGGGAATGCAGTTATACGCAAATAATTTTTTTTTTCTTGTATTATTAATTTATTTCAAATATATACTTTTCTGTTGTTTTATTGTATATCGCATTTTAATGAGAGTAACGAAAAGAATTTTGATATGTCTACCTTGAGGCAATTTTGTGTCTTTTGTTCCATTACTTAGCCACTCAAAATTATAGGGAATCTTAAGAAAATGTATGGCAGAAAAAGAAAAATGTTAAAAGCATGCCTAAGAAATAGAGATCTAAATACTGATAAACTATTTTGGGAAACAAAAGGAATTTGAAAAATTAATTAGTTAGAAAGAAAGATTGGAACAAGCAAGAATGTTTTCAAACTGAAATGTTATATTAATATTTTTTTTATTGCTAAGTTAACTGATAAGGCTATGCTCATATTATAAAATGAAACATTAAAAAAATCCTTCAATCAAGCATCGGGAGAAGAAAATGGATTTAGCAATAGCAATTCATACCATCACTACAATCGTAATAAAGGAGTAGAACAATATGTGTAAGGCTACCATCCTAAGCTCCGAATATTTAGCTGTTGCTGTTAAATGCCTGCCCCTCCAAGACCCATAGGGACCTCATCGATAAGCAGCTAAAACAATACAGAAAAAAATAAAATATTGAATTGTGTACACTAAGAATGCCTCCAGTAAGCTGCAATTATTTCCTCGATTCAAGTAATACCACAAAATGGATGTTCATGCAAAACTTTTGCCATTAGCAGAAAAATTTTGTTTTATTCTTCGGCAGTGAAAGAATACCCAGATTTCGGTTGGATCATCAAAATCAAGCTTACGTGAAAATAAACTTGTTCATATAAAAAAATCATGGGTACTCCAAAGTAACTATGACTAGTTTTATTGTCTTAAAAGAAATGAAAATTGCTATCATTACTCTCTAAAGGTTCAATCAATATGTAAAATTATATATTTCAATTTACAACGTATAAATGCATTCCTAAACACGTTATTTAATTATATGTTCTTTTATATTTAACTAATTCCATTTTTGTCTTTTATGTTATCATTTGATATATAAATTATATATATATATGTTCCTCTTTCTCGATATTTGATTAGGCATAGTCTAATAAAATTGTATACTTAGGTTAAAACATTATTTGTCTCTCATTAATGAACCTATTTATCACTTATATTGGCTAGTTTCCTTCTTGGCAGAATATCATAATGAATGAAGTATGCTTTTCAGTATAAGCAATTATGTTATATGTAATTTTAAATTCTAAACCATAGATTTGATAAAGAAATAGATCGCGTATAGAGGGAATAAATGTGTAGAAAGAGGGAGTTCCAAAAAACTAATTTTAAATAACATGCAATTTAATTTGAGGTATAGAAAAGAAACTGTTACTAATATGTGAGTTTAACTATATGCGACTTAAGTTGAGAAGTATATAGAGCAGGGAAAGCTTGTTTCAATTATGCAAATTTAGCCATTTACCTCCCTTCAGCCCGAAGGGTATTGTTACCTCCCAGCCCTGGGATTTGAGCTAGCTAAAAGGGCCGGGCACCTAATTAGTGATAATTTTAAGATCTCAAAACAAAAAGTATAATTCTTACGGTACTAGTGAGATTGGAGCTTGGGGTCCGTTTATTAATTGACGCTCATAAATATACTTTTTCTGAAGAAATGGTTTTGTCCTTTTAAATGAAATAATGGCCACTAGGTAGATTTTTTTTATATTTTTTTAATGTACCTCCTGATATAGGATACGTAGATTTTATTTCTTAAGATATATTTAAGAAAGAGATTCATATTCGAACCCAATACGGTGGATAGTAGTCAAATTCTATCTGCAGGTGTTATGGCAACAATACAGCCATAGTTTTGGGTTTACTACCCTATGTGGTCAACAGATTCAATTTTTTTTGATAGACATTTATATAAACAAAAAAATTAATACCGGGGTTGCCTGTCAAAATATATATAAATTTTTCAAATGTGTAAAAAAGTAGAAATATAAATTTATAAAATGTACGATATTTTACCATATCATCATCCTGTGAACATGTATATTGATGTGCATTGGGGGGAAACCAGCACCATCAAGCAATGGAGTGTATTATATATACTAGTACCAAATAATTTTCCAGTAAATAAATTTTATTGTTAAATAATAATTGAACTGTATGTGTAACTGATTAATCATTTCATAAAGGATATTATAAGATGGTAATAGCTTAAAAATACTTTTACAAATGCAAATTTATAATATTTAGACTTAATAAGCTAACTCTTACATGATTTAAAGTATTAAGATGCTTGCTTAACCTTGTGAAGTAGTAAAGCTACAATAATCTTAGCTTAGTTGTTATATATTTTATTAAATTAAAATGTTATAGAGAAATTGAGTTTAAACTTTAAAGTTGGCCTAGATACTTAAGTTAGTTGCCAGTAAAGAATATTATTTAATTTAATCGTATTGTAGTCCAGCCTTAGTTATAAAACACTAAAGTTTAGCTAGTCAAAAAAGTTATTTTTAAACCATAAATAGTTTATATATTTAAGTTAATATTTCTAAATAAAGAATTTAATACTATAATGTGAGTGTGCTTGCATATAAAGCTAATAATTATTAAAATACATCTTCATTGAAAACTTAATGTTCAAATATATTTTTAAAATTGCTAAGACTTGAAATGTCTTTATTTTAGATATTAAAAGAATATATTCTGAGACATTACAATAAAAAAGAAAAAAAAGTGTTTAAAATAAATATTGTTAATATGTCATTGGTATAATTTTATTTTATCAAATAATATAAATCTTTAATATATTTAAAGAATGTTATATTTTTTTACTCTAATAGATTTCAAATAATTTGTTAAAAGATGATGTAATCATTAATTAATTTGTTTTGACTTTCTATCTAAATGACTGACTCCAGAAAGTTCTGGAATTATGTTAATTGCAGTTATTTTTAGAAGATACTAAATTTTTTCTTTTGCTAATTGGGTTACTGGGATTGACATTTCAGCTGTCGGTCATTGCAATCAATTTCAATCACATGACTTACTTCATTAAAAGTTGGAGGTGATGAACCCACATACCTATCCAAAGATCTATCTACATCTAATTTGTCTACAGTTGTAAATGCTTTTCATTAATTTTATTTGTCAATTTAGTAAAATGCATTGTTAAGCAGAAATATTTATCTAGGTTATTTCTATAACTGAAAGCTTCTTAACACTTTAAACTTTCACAAAAATTGCATTGTGGGAAATTTTACAGCAAATGTTTCAGGAAATGAATTGTTTTCTCTAAACTCTACTGCAATAATTGACTTTATCAAAGTTATTATCCCTGCTTTGTAAAAACTTTGTTAATGTCACATTCTTTATTCTATCTAATCTTCATTTTATGGATATAAAAACTTTTATGATATTCGATACTAATAGTAAAAATATTTTAATCTGCTTTTTAAAGAATGCTGTGCAGCTGTTTTATTTAAAGTATGCCAAATATTTTTATCACATGTCAAGTTTTCTTTCGGTATAATTCCATTTTTATATGGAATAAAAACTGTATAACCAGAATTGCAGGACCTGCTATATTTCAAAATTATTATATTTATTACCATGAAAGAATTTGATAATTGAAAAACTTTATTATGCTTTTATTCTATTTAAGAAAACCTATGTGGTTCAATGTTATAACAGAATATCTGCTTATTTGAATAAAATTATAGTTGAATGGAAAATAAAATAAATTTTGACTTTATGTAAATTAATCAGCTTACTGCTAACAAAATTTAAATTTGTCTAGTATGTCTAATTATTTTAAATGCTTTACTTTAAGAAAATATAAAATTAATTTAATAAATGATAAATTTTGCAAGAAGTTAATTTTTTTCGTCAACAGGCATTACAAATGATAATGTAATAAAAATGATTTTATTGCATTCACATTAAATTTAAGGAATGAAATATATTCTTCAATATGTTGACTCCCAAGTTATTAAATATGTTCATTTTTCAAAAAGTTCATTATTTAATTTTTTGCTATGCTCAATTTAGTCTCCAAAGATATTAATTAAATTACTCCTAACCTTATTGTGTCCATTTTAGAATACTTGCTCTTCATTAAAATCATCAATAACTAATAGAATGTTTTTAAAAAGCAATGCTAAGTTTATTTATACAACTATAAAAATATAATGTTTATCATGTTTTTTATTCTACTTATCCAGTCTGGATGACTATATATTTCATTTCTGTTAGTGATTTCATTATTTGCTTCTGCAATATTTTGTCCATTGCTGTGGGTGATAATTTAATTTATCATATTACCTTGAAATCACAGAAAGTCTGCAGGATATTCAAGAATTCTTTTATTGGCTTTACCCAGCCCAATGGTCCAAATATTAAGATAAAGAACTCTCTTTTTCTTATATTGGTGATGGGTATAAATATTAATTTTAATATTTATTTTAAATGTCATATTTATTTCTATACATTTTTGTATAAATTTTATGTATGACTTAACAGGTATTTCATGCTAAATTCTCAAGAGTATTGATAGAATAACATTTTAATGTATTGTCTCTTTTTGAAGTTTTTGAATGTGTACAAATGCTGGAAGAGTTAGGAAGCTGATGTATATTTTTTATTATTTAATTAAGGTTTGCCACTAAGTGCCCTGCTATTCACTTTTTACATTAATCCTCTCCTTAGAGCAATTAAAAGCGAGATGACTAGAATATTCATACCTGCAATGAAGACTAATGTTACATGTGTTGCATACATGGATATTACTGTCTTTCTGCCCACATAAAACTAGATACCAAAACTGATTAAAATTCTTAATAACTATTCAGCAGAATATAAACTGAGTTTAATCTACATAAATTCAGTGATTGGTCCATATGCACTGATGCCAACAAGACCTATATTTCAAAGGAAAACCAGATCTATTCCTGGGTTTCCATTCCATTTCAGTAACTCTGAAATGTGATCACAGATCAGAGGAAATTAATGAATAAATCAGGATATAACTAATTCACCATCAAAATCATACATGTCACTCTATGCCAAAGTTGCCTGTGGAATCTCATAATAACAAGTTACATACTATACATCCATAATAATACCCACAAAAGCTTTTACAGCAAAAATTTATACAAGGTGTAGGAAAATGTTGTGGAAAAAATAGTGTCAATATCCTTTAAAAAAATTCTGGTAGTAAGAATACTGAACCCTACCATCTGATGGCACTCTTTTTCACCCAATTCACATTAATATACTGATTCATGGACCATCTGTTTATTTACATAATTTTACGGTAAAAGATTTTTTTTTTTCAACCGGTTTTTAATTTTTTCCGTCGGCGACAGTAAACCACCAAAGTTTTTTTTTTATTCCACCTGGGGTTTTTTTGTTTTTCATAAACAAATACTTTGTTTTTAGATAGTCTAGGGGTGTTGGTTTGTTTGTAAATTAATGACTAACTGCCCGTAGGTTTCTTTACATAATATTATTACAGTAAACCAAATTTTTTTTCATATTTTTTTTTTGGTTCGTTTTTTAAGAAACAAACACTTTGTTTTTAGATGGTGTAGGGGTGTTGGTTTGCTTTTAGATTATTGATTAATGCTCCATCGGTTTGGTTACACAAAAATATGGTAACAAATACTTTGTTGTTTTTAGATGGTGGAAGGGGGGTTGGTTGTTTACTTTTAACATCCTCTTTTTTGGGGGTTGATGTTTTGATTTGCTGAAAGATTTCAATAATTCGGTACTTTTGAATAACCAACACTTTGGTTTTTGGAGGGTGGAGGGGAGAGGAGTTGTTATTTTGAATTGTCTTTTTTTTTTGGTTAATTTATTACAAGGCTTTTGTTTTGTTTGTTTGTTTCAAATCTTTACCTACAGAGCAAAAAGTTCTTCCTTAATTTTTTGGTCCTTTAATTTTAAAAAAAAACATAAAGAGTTCATTTTTAAAGAACACTTTTTTTTAAGACGGGAAAGGTGGGTGGTGGGCAAGGTTTGTTTTGATTTTTAATTATCAATTTCTTTTTGGATTTTCTTTTTGAACATTTTATTATGTTACCACACAGTTCTTTATTATTTATTTATTTTATTTTTTTTTGGTGGGGCCTTTTTCTTTTTTTTTTGGTATAATAAAATATTACCTAATTTAACTGTTAATGAAACTTATAAAATATTACCTACCTACTTTATCATCATGTGAACAACAAAAACAACAACAAATTTCCCATAAAATAATTTATTGAATAAAAAAAAACGAAATTTTGGACAAGTTATGAACCAAAACAAGTAAAAAAAAAAAAAAACACCATTTTCGGAGGCATAAAAAACAACAGCCAACAGTAACATGCAAATAAAATAACAGGTAAGCCTCAAAACTGTAAAATACAGGATTTTGGAGCCTTCAAACCAACTTCCCTTACGCAGATCTACATAGGTATGCTTGCAGGAGTTTCTCTTTCTGGGAAAACTCAATACTGTGCATCCACTTGTGTGGATGGCTGGTAATTCACTCAGCTTTGACCAAGTCGGATAACTTGCAGATGACATTTTACAGTTCTCTCATGGATTCGCGCATAAACGGGCATTTGTGCATGAAATCAGAAAACTTTGAAAAGAAAAATCTTTTCAAGTTGTGAGCAGTTCAAAAGCGTAGGGAAGCGTGTGTGATGACATGACAATTCTTAATATGGAATAGTAATTCCACTACACTTTCTAAAAAATTTCCAACAATGAATTTTTGCAGTTTTGTCTCTTTCAAATATGGCCACCATCAAATCAGATCATAGCGAGAGTTCAAGAGCACTCACTTGATGAATACTGTTGCATAGTATTTCGTTACATAATCATATAATACATCACCCTATTCATCACTTTTCTTTTAATTCTTTCTTAATATCAATGTGGGATTAATTACAAAAAAAAATTAAGACTAAATTTAGAATTTTATATTAAAAGAGAAAAAAATTAAACATTATTATTATTATTGGAATGTTTTTTACTATGAATTGATGATGTTTTTTTTATCTTTTAGCCCTACTGAAGAAAACCTTTTTTAAGAATAAAGGTAAATTTGATTTGTTTTTGTAAGAATATCATATTTTACTGTGAGTGATTAAATTTATTATACTTATAAATTTACCATTTATTACAAGTTATAGAGACCAGTAATATTTAATTTTATTATTAACTTTAAATCTTTTAAATAAATTGATTCAAGGATGAAATAAATTTTGTCATATTTTGATGCTTTCTCCATTGTTGTAAATGTAGAATTAAAATAGAAGATGATATTGATTTTATTCTGCTATTCACATATTTTATTTTACTGGGCATAAGAAATGAATAAATGATGGCAAGCTTTCTAAAAAATATTTTATTAAAAATTTGAAGTTTTAAGAAAGGCAAATTTCATTTATATCTTAAAGATTGTCTTAAGAATAATTTAAAGAGGGCAATATTGCTTGTTTTCACACGAAAGACAAGGCTGAGAATAAAATATAATGGAGAGCTAAAATTAGTAAAGCTGTTGAATTTTTTAGACAATAAAAAACAGCATTCTTCCGGTTGCCATGGTGAATAGTTAGCTACTTAAAGCTTGGCCAGAGATAGTCTGTTCACACTAAAAGAAGGAAAGTGATAGTTGAAAAACATTGGAGAATTAATAGTATTTCCTTTTGTTGTAATGATAATTATTTAGGAAATTAATTGTGAATAACTGATCGAAATGATAAATTTGGTCATCGTTACGTTTAACGCTAATGGCTGCCATGGAAAAGGCTAAAGCCAGCCTTAGTACTTCAGGAGAATCCATAAACTTAGATGAAAACAGAGATTTAGAATTTGAGAATAGGAAGGAAAATAAATTCATTTAAAAGTAAATTACCGAGAATCATGAAATCTTATTCTGGAGAAAAAGTAGAAATATCCAGTTAATCGAATAGTGATAATGTGGGGGAAAAAATCAAAAAAAAAGTAAACATTAGGAATTCTAATCTAAAAATAGAAAATACAAAAGGAAAACATGAATTCAAAGCTGTAAATCAGTCAGGGGAGATAGATAATGGTAAAAAGTACTTACAAAAAAAAGCAAGTCCTGAAACCCCATTTGAAGAAAGTTACAACCCTCAAACGTTTATAGAAAATGAGTTACGATATGAACATGACAATCCGGAAGTTACTGAATGCGGGAAAACATTGCAGATCGGAAAATCACCTCAAAAGGTTAATTCGAACTCATATTCTGAATCTGATAAAATAGATTTTGGCATGAACTACCTTTCTGAGCAAAAAGTATGTAGTTCTGATGATCAGAACGAAAGCTGAAAGCCCACTTCCGGTGGTACAAGGGTGCTACTCAGAAATAAAAAATTTAAAAACCAACAACAAAATCACAACGATCTAATTCATGAGTCAGAAAATAAGAATACAAGGCCAAAAACAAACACAATACACTCTGGGGACTTAAGTTCAAACCCTGAATCCCCAAAGTCCTCAGTAACATTGAACATTATGCAGTATAAAAATAATTCAACCATTAAAAATAAAAATCTGGGAAATATAAATGAAACACAGCCTAACATACAAGAGCAAAGCTATCATATTGCTCATAACCAATATGTGATGCCAAAAACCACAAAGGTGATTTACAACACCAGAAGCAGCAAGAAAGGTTTGGGAAATGATCTAATCACTGCAGACAACAGCTATAATTTGGAATTTCCAACACTAAGAACTAAATCCATACCACAGCAGGTGAACAGAGAAAACACCACAAACAATCCTATTGATAAAAACAAAAGCCAAGAGCCAATGTCATATGCTCAAAAGGCTGCTGTGGGATCTCATACAGTTGGACCAATTAAAAATAGTAGTCAAGACAAAAGCCTTACTAATAAGGACAGTCATAGACATTTGAAGGCCTTAGAAATAATGGGCTTAGACAATGCTGCAGTTGCTCTAGACTCCATGATGGACAACTCATCCATAATTACCAAAGAAGGCAGATGTGACCCAAAACAACATAAAATTATAAATGATAAATTCAATCAGTCGATTCCTGCCCTTCTGATGAAATCCTTCCAGCCATATAAGCATGAAAATGCACTGATCTTATCTACAACAGACAACAGGATTAGCCTTTTCAAATTCCCAGTGGCAACACTACTTGAACTGCTCAAATCACAAGACCTTTGTAAATCGGTATACAAATTACTATTCCATCCAAATGACCGATACCTGGTTGTTCAGTTTACCAATGCTATAGCTAAGGAGGCCTTTAGAAACCTGTATAAAACCCTTGGAAATAGATATCTTGTCACAGTCGATCTTGATCGCCCTACATACCTAAGTGGAACTGATCGGAATTGTGGCGTAAACTTTGGAATGACCGACTTGCAAAAGTTACTTGCTCCATAAGGAAAGATAGTCTCATTTGGCTATAAACCAATAGACGATGATGAACCTCAAATGCTCTCGAACATAGCGAAATTCAAAATCATGCTGGGGAAAGTACTTCTCCTCTAGTGATCCCAAGTCTTGTGGAAGGCTATGAAATTCCCATCATTATTAACATTAGAGGAATAGCCCCACGATGCTTTCATTGTCTACAAAAAGGACACCTTATGAGAGAATGTCTGGCTCAAAAATCTCTACACTGTGGGATGACATGGGAAAAATACCACAAATGCACCAACAAAAAAATGATATCAGCTGAGACATCACTGAAGCTGGAACAAATGTCAAAAAGCCATCCACACATGGAATCAAGCTCATCTCAACCAAAAGCAGTTGCTTCAGGGTATTGTCCATTATCCCTTGGTCCCTCAAGACACCTTAGAACGCAGATCAGTCATCCATCCTCAGATGATGAAGAAGACATGTCGGAGGGAATGGGAATTGGGGATCAAGTCGCAACGGCCACAGATTGCAGGATCAATTTGCCTCATCAGGATGCCCCTTTTCAGCGAAAGAGGAAATACAAATCCAGGAGGGGTGGATCATCCTCAACTGCATCTACATCTTGTGAAGAGGTTGCAGTTGTAAGGGACCTTGTTGATTTAGAAGAACAGAGACCAACCATCTCTACTCCCAAAGAGAAGAAAACTAGATTTTCCCTGAACCTCATGGCAGTATAATAAAGCTGCCCCAACATCGAAGTGAGAGTTATGAGCAGATTATTATTACTAAACAATTTGAGAGTAACTTTACCCAGTCAAGTGCCTTAGGACGTCCTCTACCGGAGTCTGGATCAAAAAAGACCGATCAAGGCAACCCAGACCAAGTGGAAAACTCAGCAACATAATCCAATATCAAGTTGATAATGTTCAACATTATTTCTGTGAACATCAGGGGCCTGAATTCTCATGATAGAACTTATGCCCTGTCACATTGGTTTAGGCACCAGGCACCAGATATTTTGTGTTTGTGTGAGACAAAATTGAACCATAACTCTGATGCAAGAATTATCCAATTAATGCAGTCATTGGGTCATTTTCATTATTCATTTTCTGATACCACTGCAGGAGGAATAGCAATAATGATAAACAATAAGTCACCGATTACCTTTTTTAAATTTCTATATATAAACACAAATAGCCTAATTGCAGTGATACAGTATAGAGGTTGGACATTCAACCTTGTGAACCTATATTTATCTAAAAACTCAGAAGTTGTTTTCAGTGCTATTCACCCAATAAACATAGCTCTGAGAACCAGTCCATTCCCGACCATAATCATTGGTGATTTCAACCATAATTATAAAACATTTCAAGCAAAATTTATCAACAGCTTCAACTAGCCCCTAGTAAATGGCAGAGATTTGTTCCCAGAAGGTGCCTTTTTGTTTTACACAAGATATACACGGACACTCATAGACCTTGTGTACATGTCACCATCCTTACTTCCAGTGATTGAGACTCATCTATGGCCAGTGGCCTTTTCCAACCACTTCTCATTAGAGGTCAAAATAGAACCAGTGTTTATACAGGAACCCATAATTAACTTACCACGTACAATTCGAATGCTAACCACATCAAATGCCACAACCCAATTAATCTCTGAAATCTACATTAAATTTAATATAGTCAAATTACCAATGCTCCCAATTGAAAAAGCATGGTGGACATTAACAAGCTCACTTAGTGAACTAATAAGCTGCTGTACCAAAAAACAAAGGGTCCACTCCATCTGATTGGTGAACTGGATAGAATTGCCAATGAATTGCAGACCTTGCCTTATGAAAGTCAAAACATTCATGGTATCATTGATCTTAAGAATAGATATAGAGTCAAACAAAAAGCCATTGCAGAATACCTCTCAATAAAGAGGGCTAAACAATATCTAAATGATCAGCATTGCTGGACAAGGGGCTACCTTAAATGGGCCCTTGGGTCTGGCAGAAACTCCAGAGCCCCAAAATCAATTGAGATAAATGAAAGAAAATATATAGGTGAACCTATGCTGCTCAGGATTAGAAACTATTATGAGAAAAAGCTTCAACCATTAGGTATAACAGGAACCCGCAGAAATTTTAAGAAAACAGGCAAGGAGCCACATAAAATCACTGAAGCCAGAATATTGGCAAAACTTAAAGCACTCCCTGATGGCACACATCCTGGGCTGCATGGAATCCCAAAATTACTGCTGGTACACCTAAGATCATTTACCATCCCAATCATTAAAAGGATGGTGGACCTCCTGGCAGAAAACAGTTGGGACATTCAAGGTTCTATCCTATTGCTATAGTGCCTTTGCTTAAAAAACCAGAGGGCCCTAGTGACTTTGAAAATCTCAGGCCAATCTCAATGAGCCCTCTTCTCATAAAGATCATTGAGGGTCTGATAAAAGATGACATCCAGGAGAACATCATCAATCAACTGTCTGCCTGCCAGTTTGCAAAAAAGGATAGCTCCACAGCAGTTGCCATCAGCAGATTTCACCTCATTGTCGATCATGTTTGCAGGAAAAAAATGTCCCGGCCAGTTGCAGTTCAATTAGACTTTGCCAGTGCCTTTGACTGTGTCAGGATCAATGTGCTCCTTAATGTACTGGAAGAGCTCCAAGTGCCCAAGGCATATCTCCAAATGATTGAGAACCTTTTACAAATTAGAGAAGTGTTTCTCTCATTGGATGGTCAAGTTGCTCCAGGATTTCAGCCAAGCATTTCCATCCCGCAGAGCTCGCCAGTAAGTGCACTCCTCTTTGCAGC
This sequence comes from Epiperipatus broadwayi, assembly GCA_028023455.1. NCBI lineage: Eukaryota > Metazoa > Onychophora > Udeonychophora > Euonychophora > Peripatidae > Epiperipatus > Epiperipatus broadwayi. The sequence goes on from JAQFVV010006232.1 coordinate 8,308,783, forward strand.
CTATATAAACCCATTGCTGTTGCACATCGAGGCAACACTATCGGGTGTTGCCATACCTTTGCTGAGAGAGAGCATTCATCAAGTTTCCTACATGGATGATGTGGTGTTTCTCTCATCTCAGGATGAGTTTGCTGGGCTAGAGGATATCTTGGATCACTTTGCTAGTGAATTTGGTCTAAGAGTCAATGAGGCCAAGTCGGCTATGTGGTCAATCAAATCAGGAAAGCAAATCCTGAGGAGATTCAGAGCAACTCCACAAAAGTTTCTGGGATTCATGTTGGCCTCCCCCCCTTACATCATGAGGAAGGAGCTTGAAGAATCCCTGTTAAAGAAAGTTGTAAATTCAGTCACCTCGCTATCAAAGGTCTGTTTGTCATTTGTTGGGAAAGGTCGCCCTTCTCAATAACATAGTATTGCCAAAAATCACACATTTTCTGGCTGGGTTTTCCCCTACAAGGGCATTCATTCGCAAGGTGGAAACTCAATGCAGAAGACTGTGTTGGGGTGGAAAAGCCCCAGTCATAAGTGTCAGACTTCTCCAAAAACCAACGGCTCATAATGGGCTTGGACTACATTCAATTTCCACATTCCTATTTCAAAGGACATATAATATACTAGTAAAATTATTTAGCCAAAACCCGTGTATGGAAAGCCCCTTGCCGTTGGTGAAGGTAGAACCAACGGATCGTCCTCTGCCCAAACAAACAAGCATTTGGCTGCAACAACAAGTGTCAATGATTGTAGGGAAAACTAATATATCAGCCACTATGTTTGGCTTCAAGCTTAACTATTGGGAAGCATTTAGTATGATACAAAACAATGAGTCAACAGTGGAGAGTCTTCTCTCAATCAGCATTCCCAGGTTTGCTAGGTTGGCAAAAAGGATAAGACTCGAAACTAAGCTGGTGGATTTCCTGATAAAAGTCAACCTTGGAGCCTTCCCAACATGCACCTTGCTGTGTTACAGGCAGGGATATAGAATAGATCCAATTTGCCCGATGTGTAATAAAAATGAAGAGACAATGAGCCATAGCCTAGATCAATGTGAAATATGGAATAATCTTCATTTTTGTGCCCTTAAAAGATTCAGGGAAGTTGACATTACAGGTACAATATCACAAAGGCGGAAAAGAGTGGCCTTTATGGTAAAATTAGACTGACCACCTTTGTAAATTTTGCTATATGGATAGTGAGAAATAAGAGTCTTTGGCAATGGAGTGAATAATAATCCAGAAGAGCTTTTTCTCAAGTTACTTGGTGAGGCCAAAGAATACGATTGAAAAGTATGCCAGCACTGATTAGCCAGTCAGACTTTGGGACCAACTGGAGACCTGAAGATCAAAACACTTAGGTACTTATAGTACTGTCATGGCAAAATTAAAAAACTGGACATAATGACTCCTATGGAGAGTCTAATAGTTGTCACATTAATATAATCCAGCCCTTTCCATTTAATTGTTATTTATTGTTAAAACTCTGAATTTGGTGGTCAACAAATTGACCCAAATAATTCCTAAGTAGCTTATAATATTTATGTAATTTTTTTTATTTTTTACCATTAGTTTTCTTATTTATTGTTTTTATTGTAGAGTCACTGTACATTGTAAGCATGTAACCTATAATAAAAAGAGGTTAAGTGCTATCCATATGTATCTTCTTAGTGTGAATAAAGTTGTTATCTGAAACTAAAAAACAGCATCATAAAATGTTATATAAAACAGATTAAAAAATCAGTAAGATTGGTTTATATAATCATCATCAAAGTTATCTTTAACTTTTTTTATATATTGCAGTTAGAATGGCCATACTACCTTTATAAAAGAAACAAAAATGAAAAAATAGCTTGTCATTCTCTTCAACAAAGACAATTGATCATTCAAAATCTTTGAAAGCCAACACGCAGATATCAATTAATCTTTATACTTACATGTACAATACATAATTGTAAAAAAAACCTGACATTCATTTCATGTAGTCACATATCAGGTGTATACCTAGTGTTTAAACTTCATGTTCACATATCAGAGTTTAAAATATTAATTTCATGGCTAAAATATAATAAAGTCTCTACATTGATTGCCACATACATCTTAATGAAATTTAAAATAAAACTCTAAAATTAAAAAGCTAAAATAAAATGTTATGTAGATACCAAGTATTAGCAAAGTATTATTGACAGTACTTGATTGCAGTACTCTAATATCTAATTAATCTACTTGCCTTCTGAAAAAGAATATATATCCATATAGTTATTGGCAATAAAGAATTGTATACTAAATTATGTGTATTAATTTATCAACACTATTAGAGCTTTGCTATATAATACATTTGTTCTGATAAAAAGAATAATGATAGATTCATATATACTTTTATACATATACCCTGATTTTTAAAATTCAGTATGAGATTTTATATACACATTTTTGCTCCTTTAAATTACATTACTTTTCTAAAGAGAATCCATTTATGGGACCAAATTAATTTACTGAAAAATATAATTGTCAAACATAGTTGTCTTCCCTATGTGATAAAATATTCCTGATAAAAATAGATTTTCTGCAATAGTTAAATTTTCCAAAAAAATGGTATGAAAATCTTAAAATGTATATAAGATTATTTTTATGTTTTATTACCGATGGGTGGGGGGGGGGGGGATTATGGCATGCTTTAATATAATTCTTTGTTGAATTATGAATATTCCTATTGAAAGGAAACCCAATTTTGTAACTACTTCAAAAAGATAAAGATGATTTAAAATTTAAAAATTCCTGAACTTTTTGCAAATTAATATGGCCTTTACTTATTGTATTCAAGGATTTAAAAATCATTATCTCATCTTTCTTTTTTCTACAAATTTCTAAGAGTTCTACATATCTAATAATAAATAATAATCCACTGATATTTTGTTCCAAAAATCTAACACTTTAATGTGGATATCCTAAATAGATCTACAAAACGAACCACTACTATATACAAATATAGCACTATTATATAAATAAACATTCTTGACAAACAATTCAGTTCTTTAAATTTTTTGCTTAATTATATATAAAAGAAACTAAAATTGTTTTTTAAAATAATTTTATTGCATAAAATATAATCAAATACTTTCTACTTTTGAAAAAAGAAGGCAAGACATAAAAATTTAATATCAATATTATCATGCTTCTTCAAAAATATACAAATAAAAAATTTTGGGAGTTTCTAATACATTGATATATCTTACAATAGTTCAATCATATATTAAACCAATTCTTTTTTATTATATATATATGTAAACAGTTTAATTGTAATTACAACTGTATTCATTGTGTAAAAATATATAGTATGCAAGGAATTTTTCTGCCTGAAAGTAGATTGAAATTACTAGGTAATAAGGTACTATGATTCAAAAGATAATATATTACTAATAACTAGTTCTCAATTGTTTGCTAGTCCTAGATATAATTTATTCTAGCATCAATCTCATAATCACTGAAAAACTTCAAAAATATATAATATCATCAATGAGCCTTAATGTATTGAGATCAGACTTTATTAACACAGAAGAGTCAAAGAAAATATAATAACTTTGACCTTTTTCTATACAAACACCTTTCAACAACTAGGGCATTTACAAGCTATTCCTTATTTCTATAGTATTTCAACAACAGCACCATTACACAAATAGTAATGAAAAGCTGGAAAGACCTTGCTCTTTTCAGTATTCACTATTTATACTTTTTTCACATCTTAATATCCATTGTTATTATTATTATTACTATAGTGCAAAAGCAATATCCATTAGACTAACGCATTCTTTCACCGATTATCATCAGGCGTTTAATTGTGTACGTACACATTCCTTTCCTCTGCAATTAGTCGTTCAAATATTTATTCTTTTGTTTGATTAATTTTAATAGTTTAAGGTCCTGATCTAAACAATGCGTTCTTTCTATATTTAAATCCATTAAGCCTTTCCAGCATTAATAATCCACATTTCATTTCATCTTTCAGCAATCTTTTGTCATTGCTTTTAAACTTATAATATCTATCTATATTTAAGTTTCCTTTATCTTTCAGCAATCCTTTTTCATTGCTTTTAAACTTACAATATCTATCTATATTTAAGTTTATTATCTTTTCTATTTTTTCTGGAGTTACAAAACCTAGCTTTATAACTTATACAACATATGGTTACTAAAGCATTTTTTTTTTTGCAAAATATGACAGTGACATTTTATAACTTCTTTTCAAAAATAAATCTTTGTTTTATTTCAAAAGAAAGAAAAGTTTCCATGTAATATGAGTAATTTATGAGACAAAAATGGCAACCCAAATTCATTTATGAGACAAAAATGGCAACCCAAATTCTTTGGAAGCTTCATCATATTACATAATAAATGTTATGTTTTGAAAATATGTTACATATTGTAACCTAATATGTGTAGCTCCACTACACATCGTGCATCCACGTTGGGCAAGCCAATTGTAACCTAATGGAATAGAGAGAGAAGGAAAGAAGAAGAAAATGAAATAAAGGAGAGATAATGATAAAAATAAATGATGAAAATGAAATGAGAGAGGCCAATTGTAACCTGATAGAATAAGAGATAGAGAAAGAGAGAAGAGAAAAGAAGGAAAAGAATGCTAATAATGAAATGAAGGTAAGGTGTGAGAAAAAAAGAAATAAAAAAAGAGAGATAGAATAAGAGAAAATGCTAATTGCAACACTAGAATAAGAGGGGTGTGTGAGAAAGAGGAGAGAGAAAGAGATAATGCTAATAAAGAAATGAGAGAGGGGGAAGAAAAGAAATAATGATAATGGTAAAGATAAATAAATGATGAAAAAGAAAAGGATTGAGAGGGAAAAGAAATGGGGAAAAGTAATAGAAATGATATATATAATGGAGAGAGAGAAAAAATGAGATGATGGGAAAGATATCAAATAGAGAAATGAAAGAAGATGAAATAAAGGAGACAGAAATATGAAATGAGATGATAGAAAGAAATGACATGAAAGGGAATGGAATAGAATTGAAATGATATAAAATGAACTATAAATTAGAGATTCTAAACGACTCGGCTCTGTGGGGTTACAATAAATTTAAAGAAAAGAGATGATGATCCAGAGATGTATAATCAAATAAAGATCAAATCCAATACTGATGAACTATAACTACTACAGCATATTGATCTTTTAATAAACCCTACAAAAGATTATCTAAATCACTACTCAATGCTTAACATATTAGTCCTACCAATAGATCATATATTCTCTAAATAAGACCTATGATGCTTTACTTTATAAGATTATCTTACAGAATTATATTTACTAAAACAACAAGAGTAAATGACCTATGGGATTTTAAAACTAAAACTCCTGTGTAAAATTAAAGTTTAAGTTAAGTTGCCTAATAAAAAATTACTGTGATTAATAAATAGATAAGTGACATCTTAGCTGACCATAAAATAATTATAATATGTTCAATCTTAAAATAATAAACAAAACAAATATTAATTCATAAAATTTAATGAATCAATTTAAATTTAAACTAATAATGGCCTATTATCTAAGATATTACTTGAGCAAAGAAAAGAGCAATGGTACTTTTAATGCCTTTCCATACTCTTAGACAACCACTAAAGACCTCAAATGCAAATGGATTAGAATTCTTTAAATATATAAGATTTCAGATGATGATCGATGATGTGCAGTGAATATAAGATAATGTGCAGCTTTTAAAATAATATTAATTAAAATATTCTTCTAAAGTACTAATATTGTTAATCTGATATTGCATAATCTTTAGTCTGAAAGATATACTGATAATTTTAAAAAAAATAAACTTTTAACTAAATATTTAATTATGTATCTGCTATAATGCAATTATCTGTATTTGTGATTCAATATGAGAATCATTTACTTTAACATAGCTTGTTAATTTTCAAGACAATATCAACTATATTTAATTAACTTAGAATATACTTGTAAATTTCTGAATTGAAGATTCATTAACTTTAAAATTTAAGACTTTGTGAACTTGGTACCTAAGACAATAATATATTTTCATATAAAAGTAAAACAAACAAACAAAACTTTTGAAATAATAATAATTTAATTTATTAATAATGAAAAGAAATGTTTATAAATGTAGTAGAATACAAACAGTGTCAATACCGCACTAAGATTTTATATAATTATTTGGATTAATTAATAACATTATTGTGTCATCTACTAATCAGAATAACACACAGATCTATGTTTATATTGAAAACCCGAAGCTTAATTTTATACTCCTCAACTTAACAAATGCCAAGTTGAAGTAAGCATATTCAACAATACTTTTTAAAAATATCATCACTAGTTTTACGGATATAACTAATATCACAGCTAGATATATCTTTATATCAGATTAAGCTAATACTAAAATTAAACTAACTTAAGTGTATGGGACAATGATTCATCAGAGATCAGTTATACTTTTTTAAAATAACTTTAGTCCACATAAAATTATTCCCTCAATGTTTTAAAGATAATGATGTAACAAACTTACAAATCCAGAGGCGAAATTCTGGATGAAAATATTAAATTATTATGTGTGAATTGTCACTTACACCATATGCATATTTAATATACTTTAAAATAAATATAACTTATTGTTGGTTATCTTGTGCATGATAAACTATCATAGCAACACAATTCAAACATTGATATACCTTTGAGCCATAAATTAGCTACAACTACCTGAAGAAATACATTTCCTCAAACAAGCATATTTTGTCATCACAAATCTAAAACAAATGCAACATCACCTACTGTGGTGGAATTAGCATTAAGTCATCTTGAATTATAGGCAAAAAATATAAAAATACTAGGCTCCTCAGAGCTGGAAAAAAATGTGGTGGCTTCCAAAAATATCTAACTTCGAGGCAAAATGATGATGTCTGGAATTTATCTTCAGTACATCTGGGAACAGGAACACCCACCAGAAAAGCATAATCCTCTCATGGGATTTCCAATGCTTATAAATGTGATCGTCATCACTGAAAAATGCAATACAATACCCTTTTTTTGGGGACAAGCACTATCAAATCATGGAAATACAATACAATAAGGATGGAGGATTTCCTCCACTCCATAAGGCATATTCAAAAATTATAAACTAAGCCTAACTCTTGAGGCTAACAAATTCTAACTAATAGCAAGATATATACTTCACTTAAACTAACTAAGTTATTTCTAAGAAATTTATAAAAATACAAAATGTATATCCAATGTTCGAACCAACAAAGCAAACTATGTGTCAACTGACTACTGTAGAAAATACTTTAAACTTAAATGCATATAAAATTCTAGGCAAGGCACAATGCACACATAACAAAATATTAAACGCTAAAAATATAGTATAAATATAATTTATCCAAACTTCAAACACTTTTAGCAAACTTTATTTGTACATACACCTACGTTTCAACTGACCTGCAGTCTTCTTCAGAGCTATGATATAATGAACAAAATAAAAAAACAACTATATAATAACACCATAAAAAAATTTTTAAACAATAAAAAAAAAACATAAAATATATATATTAAAAACCTGAAATAAATAATCAAACCCAAATAAAACAATTAATATAAAATAAAATGTACTACATAAATGAAAAATAAATATAAATTATACATGTGTATTCTTAACTTTATACATATATACATTCAAGGACAACTATTAATCTAAATATTATCTATTTTATTATTATTAACAATCTACTAATTATCTGTATTCTTCATAAACTTAAACTTTATGATTAGTAACTAAAATTCTTTTAATTTTAAATCATATTTATTATTTTCTTACTCATTCTTCTTTTAAAATTAATATTTTATATTTATTATTGCTGAATATTTAAAATCTATAAACTTTATAATCTTTACACTTACTAAGGCTATTCTGATCTTCAAAATAAAATAAGAAAAATCGTTTTTTTCAAAAAATTATCTTATGCCCTAGCTCCCTCTATTACATATTATTTAAACTAAATATATATCCCCTACAACTCTTTATTTATATATATATTTACACTTTAACTTTTATTATATAATACTCATAAATTTATATTATACTTCTTTATATGTTTTTATATATATAAACCCTACAACTTTATTTACATATATATTTTTTTATTTTATATATTTTAACTTTTATTATTATTTTTATATAATTCTTATAAAAAAATTTTATACTGTTTTATATGTAAATATTATGCTAAGTTTATTAATTTATTTATTTATTATTATTTAATATCTGTAAATATACCCAAATTTATATTCGTATTTAACCTAACCATTTTTTATCATCCCCAACTTATTTATTAACAATTATCTCTTTACATATTTATCTCTATATATCTTATTTAATAACTAAACCAATCTCATCCTAATCCCAGAATCTCTATTAAATTCTGATTTTATCTTTCTTATTAATATAGCTTTTTTTATTTTCCTTTCTTTAATACTTTTTGTATATAACTTCATTTTTATTGAACTTTGTGTAAATTTGTGTCCTGTTTCTTTTGTATGTATATATATTGGTGATTTATTATCTGCCATATGTTGTTTTAGTCTTGTTTTTATAGAATTTTTTGTTTCTCCCACATATTTGTTATCAATCCCACTATCTAGACATTGTTTGCATTTTATCACATATACTCCATTAATTATTTCTTTATTATCTTTATTATATCCTATGTATTTGTTATCTATCAAATTTAATAGGTTTTCTCTTTTTTTATTAACTATTTTTGTATTAATTATTCTTTTGTATCTTTTATTAATCTTCTTTATAATTTTGTTAAATTTATTCACTATGATATTATTATTTGTTTTTATTCCTATATATCTATCTTCACCTTTCTTTTTTCCTTCACTCTTTTCATTTTTATTTATCTTATATTCTATTTTTCCAATACTTCTTTTAATTATATATACAGGGAAACCATTCATTTTTAATTCATTGATTATTAAATCTTTTTGTATATTATAATCTTCTTTCCTTGAACAATACATTGCAGCTCTATATATTCTTGAATATATACAACTAATTTTATATTTCCTATCAATGTTGGAAAACCAATTTGTTATTTTGTTACCAATATTATTCTTTTTATAAACACTTGTCTCAATACACCATTTTTTATCTATCAATTTCTTTTGAAACATTATATCCAGATATGCAATTTTATTATTCTCTTCCTTCTCAACTGTAAATTTTATATTCTCTTCTATTTTATTAATATCATTAATAAACCAGCTTATTTGTCTTTGGCTTTTATTAAAAATCATTAAATAATCGTCTACATATCTGTTAAAAAACAAAGGAGCATTTTTATTTTCTGTTATATTTTTATCAAATTCATTCATATAAATATTACTTAAAATTGCACTAAGAGCTCCTCCCATTAACAATCCTTCTTTTTGCTTATAGAATTCTGTATTATATTCAAAAACTACATCCTTGCAATATAATTCCATTAAATCTACCAAAATATGAACAGGTATTTTTATTGTTTTATTTTTATCCTTAATATATTTCTCTATAGCTAAATTTATCGCTTTACCTACATTTAAATTAGTATACATAGAAATAATGTCCATCTTTAAAAACGCTAAGTTTCTGTATTCATATTTTTTAAATATGTCATTAACCTCATGTATTAAAATAAAAGTTAAAATATATAAAATAAAAAAATATATATGTAAATAAAGTTGTAGGGTTTATATATATAAAAACATATAAAGAAATATAATATAAATTTATGAATATTATATAATAACAGTTAAAGTGTAAATATATATATATATAAATAAAGAGTTGTAGGGGATATATATTTAGTTTAAATAATATGTAATAGAGGGAGCTAGGGTATAAGATAATTTTTTGAAAAAAACGATTTTTCTTATTTTATTTTGAAGATCAGAATAGCCTTAGTAAGTGTAAAGATTATAAAGTTTATAGGTTTTAAATATTCAGCAATAATAAATATAAAATATTAATTTTAAAAGAAGAATGAGTAAGAAAATAATAAATATGATTTAAAATTAAAAGAATTTTAGTTACTAATCATAAAGTTTAAGTTTATGAAGAATACAGATAATTAATAGATTGTTAATAATAATAAAATAGATAATATTTAGATTAATAGTTGTCCTTGAATGTATATATGTATAAAGTTAAGAATACACATGTATAATTTATATTTATTTTTCATTTATGTAGTACATTTTATTTTATATTAATTGTTTTATTTGGGTTTGATTATTTATTTCAGGTTTTTAATATATATATTTTATGTTTTTTTTATTGTTTAAAAAAATTTTTATGGTGTTATTATATAGTTGTTTTTTTATTTTGTTCATTATATCATAGCTCTGAAGAAAACTGCAGGTCAGTCGAAACGTAGGTGTATGTACAAATAAAGTTTGCTAAAAGTGTTTGAAGTTTGGATAAATTATATTTATATGATATTACGGCAAACATAAAGAAAAGTGTGATTTTGGTAATATTTATGAAGAATTGAATAACACGAAGGAAAGAATTGGAGCAAATAGATATACATGTCTTTTGGAATTATATATTTGTGTTCAAGGATGACAATGAAACAAATAGGAAGCATTAAGAATTTGTTGGACTATTTAAAAGGAAAAATAAGTGTAGAAGAAGTAAATTTAATGAATGTATGATAGAATACTATAATAAAACTATATAAAAATAATAATAATATAAAATACTTAAAAAATGTGATGACAATAGTATAATACCTAAATTCATCAATATGGAGAAATTAAGAAGAACACTGATTAATAGTGAAATATTTATAAGAAGATAGAAAAAAATGTATTAAAGAAATACATTAGAAGTTGTTATAAAAAGAAAAAACATTTATATAAAAAAATAAATAATATAGAATTCATATTGAGGGACAAAATAACAAAAGATGAAGAGAATAAATTTAGAGAATTATGTGAGATAAGAAGAAATATGATAAATGAAAAAACAAATAAGAGACATGTTAAAAAATTTAAAATATTAATGGAAGAACAAAAAGTAAAACAAGGGATTATAACAAATGACAAAATGAATAATATATACAATCTTTCAAAGATAGATTTTACAGAAGAAGAAAAAAATATATTGAACAAAGGAATTAAATATGTGCCAATTGGAAATGATGTTAAGAAGGATGTGATAGAGATAGAAGCAACAATGGAAAAAATAGCACAAGATTTTATAGAGGAAAACTATGGAGTATACTATTATGATGACAAAGATATTACAAAATTGTTAAATAATGAAGAGAAAATATGGTTTGATGAATTTAAAAAAGAAATAAATAATTTGATATATAAAATAGAAAATAATAATAAAATTGGAAATAGAAGTAAAGAAAATGTAAAGAAAAACAAAGAATTAATAGGGAAGGAAGAAGTCAAAAAGATTAAGTCTAAGTATGAAAAAGAAGTAGTTTTCTTAAAGTCAGATAAATGAAATAAATTGGTGATATTAGATAAAAAAGATTATTTAGAAAAAATGAAGGTTATGCTGAGTGATAAGGTATTTGAAAAAGTTAAGAAGAATGACAGTGACTTAAAAAATAGAAAGATATATATATTAATTAAACATATTTATAAGGAGGGATTAATAGACAGATTAACATTTGAGAAAATAGGAAGTAAAGAATGTAAAACAGCAAGAATATATGGGGCTCCAAAAATTAACAAGGAAAATATCCCACTAAGGCCAATTATTGATTGTAAAGGATCTTATTTAGACAAGGTTTCAAAATGGTTATCCAGTGAAATTTTTAAACAATATGCTAATGAGTATGAAAATTCCAATATTAAAAATAATAAAATTTTAATACATGAGGTTAATGACATATTTAAAAAATATGAATACAGAAACTTAGCATTTTTAAAGATGGACATTATTTCTATGTATACTAATTTAAATGTAGGTAAAGCGATAAATTTAGCTATAGAGAAATATATTAAGGATAAAAATAAAACAATAAAAATACCTGTTCATATTTTGGTAGATTTAATGGAATTATGTTGCAAGGATGTAGTTTTTGAATATAATACAGAATTCTATAAGCAAAAAGAAGGATTGTTAATGGGCTCTTAGTGCAATTTTAAGTAATATTTATATGAATGAATTTGATAAAAATATAACAGAAAATAAAAATGCTCCTTTGTTTTTTAACAGATATGTAGACGATTATTTAATGATTTTTAATAAAAGCCAAAGACAAATAAGCTGGTTTATTAATGATATTAATAAAATAGAAGAGAATATAAAATTTACAGTTGAGAAGGAAGAGAATAATAAAATTGCATATCTGGATATAATGTCTCAAAAGAAATTGATAGATAAAAAATGGTGTATTGAGACAAGTGTTTATAAAAAGAATAATATTGGTAACAAAATAACAAATTGGTTTTCCAACATTGATAGGAAATATAAAATTAGTTGTATATATTCAAGAATATATAGAGCTGCAATGTATTGTTCAAGGAAAGAAGATTATAATATACAAAAAGATTTAATAATCAATGAATTAAAAATGAATGGTTTCCCTGTATATATAATTAAAAGAAGTATTGGAAAAATAGAATATAAGATAAATAAAAATGAAAAGAGTGAAGGAAAAAAGAAAGGTGAAGATAGATATATAGGAATAAAAACAAATAATAATATCATAGTGAATAAATTTAACAAAATTATAAAGAAGATTAATAAAAGATACAAAAGAATAATTAATACAAAAATAGTTAATAAAAAAAGAGAAAACCTATTAAATTTGATAGATAACAAATACATAGGATATAATAAAGATAATAAAGAAATAATTAATGGAGTATATGTGATAAAATGCAAACAATGTCTAGATAGTGGGATTGATAACAAATATGTGGGAGAAACAAAAAATTCTATAAAAACAAGACTAAAACAACATATGGCAGATAATAAATCACCAATATATATATACATACAAAAGAAACAGGACACAAATTTACACAAAGTTCAATAAAAATGAAGTTATATACAAAAAGTATTAAAGAAAGGAAAATAAAAGAAGCTATATTAATAAGAAAGATAAAACCAGAATTTAATAGAGATTCTGGGATTAGGATGAGATTGGTTTAGTTATTAAATAAGATATATAGATATAAATATGTAAAGAGATAATTGTTAATAAATAAGTTGGGGATGATAAAAAATGGTTAGGTTAAATACGAATATAAATTTGGGTATATTTACAGATATTAAATAATAATAAATAAATAAATTAATAAACTTAGCATAATATTTACATATAAAACAGTATAAAAATTTTTTATAAGAATTATATAAAAATAATAATAAAAGTTAAAATATATAAAATAAAAAAATATATATGTAAATAAAGTTGTAGGGTTTATATATATAAAAACATATAAAGAAGTATAATATAAATTTATGAGTATTATATAATAAAAGTTAAAGTGTAAATATATATATATAAATAAAGAGTTGTAGGGGATATATATTTAGTTTAAATAATATGTAATAGAGGGAGCTAGGGTATAAGATAATTTTTTGAAAAAAACGATTTTTCTTATTTTATTTTTAAGATCAGAATAGCCTTAGTAAGTGTAAAGATTATAAAGTTTATAGGTTTTAAATATTCAGCAATAATAAATATAAAATATTAATTTTAAAAGAAGAATGAGTAAGAAAATAATAAATATGATTTAAAATTAAAAGAATTTTAGTTACTAATCATAAAGTTTAAGTTTATGAAGAATACAGATAATTAGTAGATTGTTAATAATAATAAAATAGATAATATTTAGATTAATAGTTGTCCTTGAATATATATATATGTATAAAGTTAAGAATACACATGTATAATTTATATTTATTTTTCATTTATGTAGTACATTTTATTTTATATTAATTGTTTTATTTGGGTTTGATTATTTATTTCAGGTTTTTAATATATATATTTTATGTTTTTTTTTATTGTTTAAAAAATTTTTTATGGTGTTATTATATAGTTGTTTTTTTATTTTGTTCATTATATCATAGCTCTGAAGAAGACTGCAGGTCAGTCGAAACGTAGGTGTATGTACAAATAAAGTTTGCTAAAAGTGTTTGAAGTTTGGATAAATTATATTTATATGATATTACGGCAAACATAAAGAAAAGTGTGATTTTGGTAATATTTATAAAAATATAGTACTGGTGGACTTTTAAAATTGTCAATTAAATGCAAGAATATTTACTTCTCGATGAATATAAAATATTTGTAATTATTATTAATATAACATTCATAAAACAAATGAATGGATATTCTCTGATAAACTTCTTTAGTAAATTTAAAATAAAAATTGAGTAAAACATCCCATTTATATGAAAACAAGACTGTGATATTTAAATCTCTATAATAAAATTATTAAATAGAAACTAGCTAGTGTAATGCTTGATAAATAAACTAAATCTACTTAAGAATGGCAAAAAACATTTGCTCATTAAATAAACCTATTTCGTTTTTAAAATTATAACCCTAGTTTACCTGTATATTTATGCAAAAAGTGTTACATAAAATTTAATAGCATCAATAGTTTTATGGTTTCTTTTTTAAAAAAAACCAATAAAACAGACCATAAAAAAAAAAAAATACATTAATTTAAGTTCATATTTCGGCTCCATGACGATTTTTCCATTTCATAACGTGTAGACAATTTATCCAGGTTAAGATATCGATTTGAATTCGAAGCTTCAATTAATACATTTATATACATGGCAATCATTTCCAAACGAAAATGTTCAATAGTTTATTAATAATATTTTTTTAAACAATTTAAAAAAAAAAAATTAAGTAATAAGATTAAGATTAAGCCGGCATGAAACAAAATAAATTCTTCAGCTGAGCACATTATTTTTATTTATAGGATCCTGAGTTTTGAAATGCATATAATAATATATATTTCTTTATCTGAAATTCTTTGTCCTCTTTTACGAAAACGCATCTTTTAAAATACAGTTTTTTTAAAAAAAATATATTTTTTATATAATAATATTTCATGACATGTTTTACTTTAAACCAATTTTCTTTGATTATTTTAAACATAAGAGCAGCTTTCTTTTAATATATATATTTTAAGGTGTTTCTCAGTTTATAGCTAAAATTAAATGTCATGAATTTATTTATAAATAATGTCAAATATAGCCGAATGATTTACTATGTACTTGACCAATATAAGTCCATTACTGATATTTTGCCGATTACTTTGAAATTTTGTCTCTGAATAAATTTTCTTTTATTACTAGGTAAAATAAGAATTATTATTTAAAATACAATTTTATCTGTTTGCTTTCAACTAAACAAATCCTTTCCACTTTTAGAACAAAAAAAAAATTAATCGTTCTTTATTAGTTCACTTGAACTAAATGTAGCTTCATTATAATGTTTTTAAACTTAAAAATGTCTTTTTTCTTCTTTTTACATATACTTTTAATTTAATAAGATAAGTATTTAGCATTTTATTGTCAAAATATTTTAGTGCCACCGAATATTTATATAAGTAAATCATTATTAATTTGTTCTTTAATTTTACTTTCAAGTAAAGGAAAACGACTAAATCAAATGCATACAATATAACAGACGCTAGCTTTATTCCAAACATTTTCTCACTATAATCTTATTGTTCTGGTTGAAATTTAATATCAGGATAGTTACCTTTTTCTTCAGCCCTTCATCACTGCAAGATGATTTTAAATATTATACTTTAAATAAATAATATTTTTTTTTAAAAAAATACAATTTTTTTTATTAAATAAGACTCTTGGATTTGGCTACTTGCAGTAATAAAAAAAAATATATACCCCCTGGTGAATTCCAGATTTTTCTTTTACACCTGATATTGTTTAATACACCCATTTCTTATATTAGTTGGCCTGTAAGCCAATAAAATTATTTTTTATTAAATGTTACTATTCTTGACAGATCAGCTGTAAAGTCGATTTACTAACGCAATTTCTAATGATACGAAATCACGTGACTTACAGCCACAAAGTCAAAAATCCGTTGTTTAACAAATGTTATGTATTACCTTTTAAATAATTTTTTTTAAAACATAATAGTAATAAATATAAATTCAGAACTATCCCTCTTTATTAACTTTTAAATATTTCTTTTATAAATTTATATCCATCCATTTATTTATTTATTTATTATAAATATTAGAATTAAAATATTTTTATTTTCTTCTTATGTTTATGTATCTTTCTTGCACACACACACACACACTTCCATATCCGGGTAATCTATAAATTTGAGTTCACCCATTGTTTAAAAGTTATTCTTTTAAAATTACAAAACTAAAAATATTACCAAATATTTAATTTTAAATAATGTTATAAGTGGAACGCTACTAACTTACATCTAATAAATACTGTTATATTGTTTTAATAAAACTTACAATTACTTTTTTTTTAATTTATTACTATTCCTTCCAACTTATTTATAATATCTCATTACTATCATTTAGACATTAAAATGAATTATACAATAGTTACTTTAAAATATATTAAATATGATTTATCATTTCCCAACTATTTCTGATATTTCTTTTAATTCAAATTATTGTCTAGCATCTCTTATTAAAAATAATTCACCTATATTATGTAAGATTATTCCATATATTCATTAAATAAGTTAATTTTCATTTTTATCATTATTTTTTTTTAAAAAAAATTAGAAAATCTCAACAAAAGGTTCAGTTAAGATAACCCTGATCACTTATTGGAAACAAGTGAAACTTCACTTAGTTACAATGTATAAGTCCTCCAAAATAAAAAATTATGAAATATATATATATAGTAATAATAATGATACACTAAACAACGAGCTAAAGTTTTAATACATATAAAAACATAAAGATTTATGAATGATATGAGGCACTGAAAAAAATGCCATATGAATATGTTAGATGAAAAAATGTCAAATTATCTAGTCAAATAAAAGTTAAAGCACTATCCTCCTATATAATTAAATGGAAGAAACTTTACTTTCTTCATTAGGTAAATGGACAGCATAAGAATTATAAAAGCTCACAGATGGCTTGGATAATCTAAAAAAAATCCATTTAATTATTACAAATAATCAATTCTAAGACTTAAATCTACATAAAATTACTAAATAAACATTTAAAAATCCTATGATTTTCAATTTACTCAAGCGTGAAACCTGAAAACAAATTACTATTGTCTATATTTTACTCAATCAAATTTTAACCAAAATATACATACAGTCACAAATTTTTTTAATAATCAAGTTTTAACTTTAGACGCAAAAAAAAATTGCAATAAATTCATATAGTAATTTACTGTGAAATGCAAACCTAAGTCACATATTCACTTTATACACAATCCCTTTTAATTTGTGAAAAAATTATGAAGTAGATACAGTATATTCTTCCTTCATTACTTTTTTTTCCTGATATAATATTGATTCAAATATACTTCTTTAAAAAACATCTAAAAAGCAATCATAAATTCTTGATTTGGAATATACATAACCAGATATTCAAATCCAAAATGGAGCTAGAAATTCCTTATGTAACTGAAAATTTTCTAAGTGTAAATTTGATTTTTACTAATTCTGGATTATAGGCAGTCAATTAAACATCCAATTTGGTTGATAAATTGTTATCTATGTGTTCTTTTCTTTTGCCTTTTTTAATAAAAAATTATTTTACAGACCATAAAAATATTTTTCCTTTATCATAAAATATTATATATTATTAAGACAGGACAATAATACTCAGCGATTCCATTCCATCATTGAAATCAGTCCATAGACTAACAAATTAATATTTAAAAACCTTGATCAATATAAAAATTTCTTTAAAAATCCAAGAATCAATCAGTTGTAAATCTATGCTTCATTTGGAATTACCCAGGATCTTCATCTCAATAAGCAACAAAGCAACCTTTTGAATAATTAGCATCACCAATATGCAAATAACTAATTTGTGGGTATTCCTTAATCTTATTTAGATATTCTGGACAGATGTCTTTGCCCCTTAGTATAACTTGTTAAAACTTTTACTTTGACATATATATAATAGAAAATCATATAACTTTACAAAACCAGCCCCAACATTTTCTTTACTAAAATTCTTTCATGACATGTTTTTTACCTGCTAACAGACCTTCATAAGTGAAATTCAACAAGATACAAACAATATATATATATATATAAACCAAAATAGCCCTTCCATAATTCACTTCAAAAACCAACCATCTTTAACATCAAAGGATGTTTCCATGAGACTGATGGCCTTAAATTCAAGAAGATTTATCAATATTGTTTCTTTGATTTTTCTTTTTAATTCTTTTTTTTTCATAAAAGATATCCTCTGCATTGTCATATATTTTATGATCTGTATTCAATTCACAAATATACAAAGCTCAGCTATGATACCTATTTTTAACATTACTCTTAAAACTTTTATCTTTTTCATTAAGATGTAATTTACTTTGATCTATATAAATTACAAGACAATTGCAAGGAATCTTACAAACTATACCAGGAATAGATTTATTATCACATGATTGTTTTGAATTATTTACTAATGAACTTAAATTAAGGATTTTTTCCAAGCTACTTTCATGCCACATAATAAATGAAAATTCTTATAAATCAAGCTATAAATTGGTGGCTTCATTTGTTTAGAAATAACCTCTCTAATCTCACTAGCAATTAAATTTTTATTATTATTAGACCTATAGTCATCAATTTACAGATTGATTTATAAGAATTTTCATTTATTGGGTGCTGTGTAAATAGCCTGAATGAAAAGCTTTAATTTAAATTCATCATTATATAGTTTTCAGTTGATAGTAAATCTATACCTGGTACAGTTTATAAGATTCCTTGCACTTGTCATAAAATTTACACTGGTCAAAGTAAATTAAGTCTTAATAAAAAATGTACACAGATCAAAGTAAATTAAGTAATGAAAGAGTTAAATTTCATAAAAGTAATATTAAAAATAGATATCACAGCTCATCTTTTGTATATTTGTGAACTGAATAAAGGTCATAAAATATTATTTGACAATGTAGAAATTATGTTTTATGAAAAAATGAATTAAAAAGTCAAAGAAACACTAACAGCAAAACTTTTTGAATCTGAAGCCACCAATCTCATGAAGTCATCCTTTGATGTTAGAGATGGTTGATTTTGAAATGAATTATGGGAATGCTATTTTGTTTTCTATATATAGATTGTTTGTAGCTTGTAGAACTTCACTTAAGAAATTTCATTTGTTAGTAGATGAAACTATGTTAATGAGAGAATTTTAATACAATTTTATTTTTGGCTAGTTTTGTAATGTTGTATGATTTTCTATTTTATTTATAATTACCAGTATAGTATTAGACAGTATTTAATATACATATATCAGTGACAAAGCATGATTTTTTTAGCAACAAAAGCACACTTCTTTTTTTATGATGTTTTTATTTCACTTGTCACAACAATTTTTATATAATAGTGCCTAATATATATATATTGTAACTAATAAAAATGATAACCATAATTGTAATAAAAAAAAATACTACTAGTTATTGTTATGAATACAAATAATAGTGAAGTCAATATAGTGAAATTACACTTATCTCTAATAATAGATTCTTTCAACAAAGAATCATCACTTTTCCTCTTCCCACATATATAAAACACATTCATAGTCGCACACTGACGCTATTTATAACTAATTAAAATATCAAAAATTCAATATATTATCAAGATTGGGAAAAGGCCATCAAACTTATTTCTTTTTTATTCAGTTTTATTTATATGTAGGTATTTTACCTGGGTGCCACTAGGCTGTCTAAACCTGGATAAAGTTATATCATATACTTATTCATATGTGTACCTGGTTCAAACCTGCTTGGTACAATCTTTATAATATATGCACTGGTATGAAGGGAAAACGACATCCTTATACTTTAGTTGTGCAAATAAAAATTATAAGATTTTAATATTATAAATTCTTACTTAATATTTTCACAGGTGTTACCAGCTAAGTTTAAGTATGATAGATTTATAGATGCGTCGATGGTATTCATGTCTCTTGCTAACTCACAAACAAACATAGTGAGAACCATTATTTATATATGGACATTAAACCCATTTATTTAATCTATTTATTAATAATAATATAACGATGATGATGACAATATGATATTTCCAGCCACAGCTTTGGAATTAACTCACAACATAAAATTTATATTTTATAAATCTATAATTATTTACATAAACATTATTATACCTAAATTATGACATAAAGATTACATTCATTAGTGATGATAAATGATTATAGTTAACAATACAATGAATAACACTTAAGAAAGATATAGCCTCTTTTAATAAAAAACAAATTAACATTTATTACCAATTGATCACTAATAATACAGATAAACATTTATATATTAACAATGATAAATTGTTAACATTTAAATAATAATAGTAAAAATCATCCCCCTTTCCCTTAATGACAAGCAAATTCAATGTTCATATTCTAGCGTAATGTGTGCACACTAATTTCTATAAAGAATAAGTAAAAATTCTTATATCCTAAAAAAAAAACATTTCATTAAAATAATAAGTTCTATGCACGCACATACTAGCCTATTGCGTATAATATATATATTTTCACCTTTATAAATTTAAATATAATATTAAAAAATAGAACTAATTAGAGGAGGATTAATCAGATTATAGAGCGATAAGAGCATTTACAGAAATAAGCTTCAAATTACTTATTTCCCTTTTCACAAATGGAGGTGACTAACTATTTTTAAAAATCCAACTCTCTTAATGTTAAACTTTCTACTGACTTTTGACACTCAAACTCAACAAATGCACATGTAAGTAAACATACTTATATTATCACGTGTGTGTATGTGTTAATCCCCATTATGAATAAAATATTATTAAACCCTTTTGACATATAATATAAACAACATATTTCATAATTTCAAATTAATATACCAATAATACATTTTATAAAAATAAATACATACAAATGGTTACATATAATAATTTAAGTATACATAATTCATCAATAATGCAATGGCTAATATTACTGAAAATCTTTTAAGGTTCAGAGATTAAAAAAAGAGAGAGATAAAGGGTTTTGTTATTAAAAGCCTTGTTAATAGTCAATAACAAAAATATAATTAAAATTCATATTATCAATTCTTCTTTGAGGCACACACTTTCCAAGATTCACTGTTTATAGCGATAATGCAGCACTATGGTGGTGTGTCATTGAAATTTTGTGTTCTTTTTAAAATGATATAAAAACTACAAGCATGATGTCAACAGAAATCACAGGATTTGTTTTGTTTTTCAATTCTCTTTTGAATAACATACATTATGTTGAAATCCCAAAAAAAATGAATTTTTTATTAATATTTTTATTTGTACCTTCATTTAATTTTTTTATTTTTTGCTAAGTTTACTATTTTTCATGGAGAAGATAAAGGCAGAAATTTTTAAATGACAAAAGACCTTACAAAAATGGATTAAAAATGTGCCGTAAGTAAATTTTTATTTTTAATTATTAGAATAGTAAATTTTTAAAAATTATTTGATAAATAAATGGTATGTTTGCATTTGTATATATCATTTATGTTATTTATTATATATATAAATTTAAACATTTGTATTCAAATACAACAAAAGTAGTTTATATAATTTTGGAGCTCAGACCTAAGTTTAGACAACCTTATTTTCTAGACATAATGATTCTCAAAACATTTAATAATTTATTATTATGTTTATATTTATATTAATGTGTTTGTGTTTGCAATTACAGGTTTGTGTTTATATAACAAGTAATATCTATATATATAAAATTAAGATATTATAGAGCAGTACAATGTAAATTTTAGGACTGATTATCAAATATACCAAAATTTTGCAGTTGACAAAGCAATCACAAAATTTACTGGGCATAGTACCATGTGAAAATATAAATACTTAAAACTAACAAAGAGAGATTTCAAATGGTGTGAGTATGGAGATAACCCAATAGTTATGTATATACCACATGAAAATATATGCAGATAAAGAATCAAATTCTGATTTTTGCCTATACCTTGGTACTCATGCTGTGGAGTCGGTAGTTTTTGCCACATCTTGCATCACATTATTTTCAATTCTATAGCCAGCAAATGAGCTATATGCAAATAAATTATATCTGTGCGACACAAAATATAACAAGATAGTATCACTGGTATGCATAAAAAATATAAACATCACTGATGTACACAAAAAATATAAAATAAAGGGATGAAACTCATTTTATCAGTAATACAGACTGCAACCTACAATTTCTAGTTTTAGATATACAAGAAGCCAATTGATATGGTGACAAATGCATATCCATCTTCTGGAAATGATTTGTTTTGTATCTTTTATTAGGATGAACCTTTTTCTTATAGATGCCTTTGAGATTTGTCACCTCTGGGGTACAATTTAAAAATGAAGAATTCATATAGTGACTTATTTTGGAAATTCTGAAGCGATGGATTATCTCAGGTAAGAAGTATTATATATCGTTTGAAAGATAATTTTTGTGATAAATACAAAGAAATTATCAATGAAGATGTAATTTAAACTTAGTTAATAATACATTAGAAATTACAAACAAACAATAAAGTAATAATTATGTCGAATGTTGAAATTTCTTTTTTCCCTTATTTTCTAAAGGGTTATCACGATTTATCTTAACCTTATTGCTTTCCATAGTTTTTCTAGTTTCTTAGTTTTTCTAGTTTCTATCAATGTAAAGCTTTTTGCTCTAACATTAATTAACTACTTCTGCTCCATGAGCGCTGTGAGCGCTCGTCAAATAATGTATTGTATTCTTTCTTTACTGATGTAAAAAATATAAGCATGATCTCAACCAAAATATGGGCATTTGATAGCTCTCTGTCACTTGATTCCAAAAATGTCTACCTCAAAAAAATCCATTGAAATTTGGATATTTGGCAGTAGTTTTAATCAACAGTATTATTTGTTTTTTGATAATTTTTGTAATTATCATGAAGCGATAAAAGACAAAAAATGGTGTATGACCTGCACGTGAAAATTTCTCTGATGTTATTCACAAACAAGGCCTACAATAGAGCTTCAACATAATGACTCGTAAGTATAAAATTTTAATATTTAAATATTTTTTTTAATTTTTTGAAAAAATTATCTTATTTATTAATTTTAGTTTGTAATTAGTGTATGTTAGTTTGTACTTATATATTTATTTATGCTCATATAGAATTCATATCTACCATAATTTTCTAAAGTTTTACCATAATTTTTTAAAGTTCTAATCCACTTATTTTATAAAATAATGATTTTCAAAAAGTTTAATAATTTATTATTTATAATTATGTTTTATATTTGTGTTTACAAGTAATGAGTTATAAAACTAATAATCAAATGTATAGAAAGATTGCATATGCAGGCATATAATCAAATTCTGATTCTTGTTTATGTTTTTGTTTATTCTTGTTCATGCTTTGGAGTCACTCTGGTTTTTGCTATATGTTTCATAACATTATTTTCAAGTCTATAGCTAACAAATGGACTATATGCAAATAAATTATATCAATACAATAAATATAACAAGATAGCATCACTTGTGTGCATAAAAAATATAAACATCAATGGTGTCCATAAAGAATATAAACATCACTGATGTACACAAAAAAATATAAAATGAAGAGATGAAACACATTTTATCAGTGATATAGACAGTAGTCTACAATTTCTAGTTTTAGATAGACAATAAGCCAATTGCTATGATTTCTTTGTATCTTTTATTAGGATGAATCTTTTTCTTTATAGATGCCTTTGACATTTAGAACATTTGGGGTACAAGATAAAAATGAAGAAGTCATATCCGATTTCTTTTGGAGATTGTGAAGCTATAGATTATCTCAGGTAAGACATAATACATGTTTAGAAAGATAATTTTGTGAGGAATAAAAGAAATTATCACTGAAGATGTAATTTGAATTTTAGTTAATGTTAATTTCCAAATTATGAACAAACAATAAAATAATAAGTATTTCAGATGTGAAAATTTCTTTTTTCCTTATTTTTTATATAGTCATCACTATTTATCTTATGCTTATTGTTTGTCTTAGTTTATTGTTTCTATTAATGTAATTTTTTGCTCTAACATAATTAAAACTGAAGTTATTGTGAAAATTGTGTCTCAGGCCAGTATTTTAAAAAATTCAATATGGCCATTTAGTCCTAAGCAGTTAAAAAAACTGAAGTTATTATGAAAATTGTGACTCTAAGTCAGTTTTTAAAAAATTCAATATGAAATCAAGGATAGACAACATGTTAAAGTCAATTTGAAGATTTATAATTTGACATCAGCCACACACCAATCTGTAACACGTGTATATTTGCCAATTACAGCGATTTACTGAAACAGTCCTATTCTTTTTTTTGGTTTGTGCTTGCAATTTTTTTACTGTGATGATGGTGAAGTAACTTGCTTTTCTATAGAAACTATTTGGCACTGGAATTGTTTCATTTCTTCTCAGTATAATTACATTTAATAGACCAAGGATATTTGCTGTTTTTCATATATTTAGCATTTTGCTTTGGGTGTAAACTCAGCAAATGGCATAAATGAAATAACATGCTATCACAAATTTCAGCATTTTTACTTCTTATTGCCATTTAGACTTAAAAATACAGGTGAGCAATAAATTCCTTCTTTCTTATTTAGCAATCAGTTATAAGATGTTTAATGCTTTGGGTTCAAACTCTTCAGATGTGCATTGGTGTCTTAGATGGTTGATCAGCCCAAAACAAATATATATATAGCCTGCCATTGGGCTATAGAAAACTTTTTTTAAAAAAAAACAAAATCTGAATTCTCCAAAGCCATCTAACTTATTTCTTCCCATCAATTTAGTTTATATCTCTCCCCTAACAGTCTTATTGTCAGTCTTTTATACAAGTTAGTCTGTTTCATATTGTTAGAACAACATGGCTTCTGATAATTAAACCATGATTGTCAATTTTTTCAAACTTGACAATTTTCTTAAATTGATTGTTGGTAAGAAATCAAAAAATGACCTGGGTTTATCAACCTAAAAAGCAGTTTCCCCATTTGTCAAGTCTAAAGTTAACATCTATCTCTTTTCTTTCATTAACCTCTAACCTGAGAAAGTGAGCTGGACATTCTTGTGAAACACTTTAACATAAAGCAAAAATAATTGTTCTTAAATAATTTAACTGTTTTAAACAATATAACTTTTATAAAGAAATTACAAAATAATTTAAATAAAACCTTTTCTTTTAATGTGTGTAACTGAAAGTTTATGTCTGTAAATACAAGCACACACTCAGATATTCCAAACAGATAAAATCTGCCTATCAAAATAATCTGAATGATTAAAAAAAGTATAACTTTAATATTCAAAAACTAAATTAGTAAAACTATTAGAATTAAAGTATTATTATAGAAAGAATAGTAAAATTTATTAAGTATAAATTAATTTTGAAGAAGGTTAATAATCAAAATCAGAAAAAATATTTGAGTCTGTGTCTATAGACAACTATTTATATGTGGTCACTACATACCTAATAGATATTTAAAATGTGTTGTTTTTCTTTGATTAATAAATCAATTAAATAAAATATATTTCTCCAGCATTCTGAGGAATTTGGGAATTTGTTATGTTGGGTTTGAACTCAATAGCCTACAATATATTACACACATCTAGAAAATTCTGAAACTTTTATCTGTAAATCAGAAAATATATTATCAATATACTTTTATCTTCCAAATCCTTTTAACATTCTTAAAAGTTTGAACTATAAATTAAATCTTAGCATTGTTTGAACATCTTGTAATCAATGAGAATGCCTTAGTCAAATTCATTCCTTGTGTATATAAAAACAATTCAATTATTGGTAATACAAATTGTAAGTCAACAGTAATTCCATATAAAAAATAATGAATATGAATTGCACATTCTAATCAGACTGTGATTAGTTTAAATATAGATAATACATTATCAATATATTTTTATGTTCCAAATCCTTTTAACATTCTTAAAAGTTTTAACTGTAAATGAGATCGTAGCATTATTTGAATTTCTTGTAATCAATGAGAATGTATTAGTCAAATTCATTCCTTGCTCATATAAAAACAATTTAACTGTGGGTAAAAAAAAAATTGAAAGTGAATTTTTTAAATTAAATTTCAGTTAAAGCTTATAAAAGTTTTAATGATTTTTTCTACGGAAGCACTCATTCAGTTCAATACATGGACGTGTCATCCCTGATATATATATATATATTGTGATCTGCATTTTAACTATGATCAGACCCTAGATAGGATGCCAAGAATGACATGATAAAATAACTAACCAATGATCATGCCTATTTCCAATGGGCTACCTCTTGACTTACATATTAAATTCAGACACCATTTAAACTAGTTTATCCATATATCACTGTTCTTCCAGATTTCACACATGCCTCAGAACTCGAACCCAGAAAGAATGCTGCAATCAGCTCTCTTCAATGATGCTTTTATCTTAGATAAAAATTATAGTATATTTATATGAGTTTCAATCAAGTAGAAGGCTCATTTAATCATATTACTATACTATAATGTATAAGGTGTGTACACATATATATGGTGATGAATTGATGAGGATGGAGAAATAAGTATGATAAACTAGGAGCCATTTAATGAGAATTAAATTGACAATGTTTATTTAGCAACGAGAAAAAATTGAAAAACTCTTTGGCATCAAAAAAAGTAATTATATATATATATATATGTCTGTGTGTCAAGTATATATCCCTATTATATAAATGCTTAAACATATTCATCACACCAACCCTTCCCATGATAGGCATACATGAATAGATATACTCACTATATACAAAGTAAGAGAAAAAACATTAATTTAATATTACATTGATTATGAAGCTAACTAATTATTTAACAAAATATATGAAGACATATTCAGTAGCTTCTTGCATTAATTCCAGCTGTAGCGGTTTTCTCTCCTTGGAAGATCCCTTTAACTATGTTACAAGTTTAAATGAAAAGACTATACAAGAGTTAGTCATCCATGCTGAATAAACAAATATGAACAATGGTTAGTCAACAAAAAAATAAACAACAAAAACTCTGTCCTACAGCAAGTGTATGTTTTTTTTTAATATGGAGTGGTAATAAATAAAATCTTACCTTTATTCCATATTGTAATTATAAATTTATTTAAATGCACATTGATTACGTGAGTAATATTTACTAAGGCTGTAACCTCAAGAATGTGCACATAAAAATGTGATAGTAGGAACCTCTACAGGTCTTAACCACAAGCTTACATTTTGGAAGAAATAAGGGAAACCCTTCTTTACTTCAACCTACTTTCTATATAAATAGGTGAGGCTGAAGCAGTGAGATCTGAGAGCGTGAAGCTATTCAATACTTCACTGATTAGGTCCACATTTCTTATTACACATTAATACTCATGAAATCTTTTGATTTACGAGTCAATGGAAAGATCTTATAGTTAGAAATCTATTACAATAATTTAAAGGTGTAATTATAAATTTATTTAAAAGCACATTGATTACATAATATTTACTAAGGCTGTAACCTCAAGAATGTGCACGTAAAAATGTGATAGTAGGAACCTCTAAAGTCTCGGTTTTCCACCAGAAATAGGAGAATGCATCTAACTATGGTCAGACATAGGGTCTTCAGGTAGGGTGTCAAGCATGGCACAATGATGTAACTAACCAATGATCATGCCTATTTCCAATGGGCTTCCAATGGGCTGGATCTTGGTTTACACATTAAATTCAGACACAAGTTAGGCTAGTTCATCCATACCTCACCCCTCTTTCAGATTCCACACATGCCTCAGAATTCAAACCCAAGGAAAATGTTGCAATAACTCTCTTCAGTGGTGAATTTACCTTAGATAGAAATTATAGTACATTTATATGCGTTTCATCAAATAAAAGGCTCATTCAATCATATTACTGTACTATAATGTATAAAAAATGTGTGTGCATGCACATATATATGGTGATGAATTGATGAGCGAGTGAAGAAATAAGTATGAAAAACTAGAGATCGTTTAATGAGAATTGAATTGACAATGTTTATTTACCAATGAGATAAAAAATTGAAAAACTATTTGGCATCAAAGAAAAAAAAATTATATACATGTGTGTGTCAAGTATGTATCCCTATCATAAAACACTTAAATGTATTCCTTACACCAACCCTTCCCATGATAGGCATACATGAATAAATAGATATTCATTATATACAAAATAAGTAATATTTACTAAGGCTGTAAACCTCAAGAATATGCGCGTGAAAATCATTAATTTCATATTACATTGATTGTGAAGGTAATTAACTATTTAACAAAAAATATATGAAGGCATATTCAGTAGCTTCTTGATTTAATTCCAGCAGTAGCAATTTTCTCTCCTTGGAAGATCCCCCTTAACTATGTACAAGTTTAACAGAAAAAAACATTTGTGCAAGATAAACCATCATGCTGAATAAACAAATATTAGTCAACAAATATAAATAAACAATTAAAACTCTGTCCTGTAGCAAGTGTATATTTTTTTAATATGGAGTGGTAATAAATAAAATCTTACCTTTAATCCATATTGTAGTAAGACTTCTGATTGTAATCATACCTAATACCAACCACTATATAGGGAGAGTTATCTAAATATTTTTTTTTTTTTTAAAAAAAAAAAAATCTAACAATCTTCTTCCCAGCATTTTCTTGACATTAGCTACAATGGACTCTTCCGAGTTACAAAAAATCTCAGTTCCCAAATATGGAAGTGAAATAAAAATACAAAATTCTACCAACATACATATAAACAAAAAAATATATATCACACAATAAAGTAATACTTCATGATAACTGGTGTGAAGTTTGTGGATTAATTAGTAATGTCTCTAACAGATACAGACCATCATTGTTTTGGTCAGGGTGCTATGGTAGATCATGCATTCGTCATGGAGACTACTCAGCAATGTATTTACAATGACGTTATCTCCATCTCTTGTTGTTGTTCTTTGTTACCACCTAGACATTTTAGATAAGGTATTCGATGTTTTGGAGGGCATTGCACACTAGATTACTGAAACACCATGTTTCCTATGGTCAGGGCTGACAACATTGAGCCCTACAATATTATTCCAGCACATAGATAACTAAAATTTTCTTAATTCAATGTTTGATGTTAAATGATTTTTGCAAGAACAGAATTGCTCTATCATTAATATATAAAAACTCTGAAGATGTTCCAATTCGTTTCTTATTCGCATTTGAAGAATAGTGTGGTATTTTTCTTATTTTAAATGTCTATTTAAAATCAGCTATTACTTTAACCAAATGCTTAAATTTATTAGAATTGTTTTGTTTAAATTTCAATCGCAGTTTCTTGCAATTTGCTTTACAACAATCCAACAAATAATTTGAAATTTTTGAATAAGCCGTCCATTTTTTTTTTAAATTCGAACATTCGATTTTCTAATATTGTATTATATAGCTTATGCCTTATTTTAAAATAGAAGAAAGACAATGGAAATGAATTAGGTCTAATTTTATACTGTACTTGGCTTCTGTTGTTTAGTATACCATCATCTTAGCAAAACAAAAGATTACATAGTAGAAATGTATTCCTCTTCCATATTTGGTTACCTAGTGACTGGTTTGACATTAGGTTGTTACCATGCTTACTTAGTACACGTCTTTTAAAATAATGTACAATACACTGACATTAAAATCATTGTTTACATACATATATATATATTAATTATGATTACTTGTTTAATTGGGGTTTTCATCTTTCTAATAGATAAATAAAATTGATTTATTTTGATACTTCCTCAACATAGTTAAAAATACACATTTGTTGTGTCTATATTGTAACGGTATGAAAAGTAGAGCTGCTTTAACCCAATTTAGAGATGCAGGTAGAGGGGGTTCGAACCTCACCTATGTCTCCAGATTGCCACTAAGCGATTTAATTCCCAAAACCTCACTACAATTTCTTCTCAATGTATGCCCAGTGGTCAGGGAGAGACAAGACTCTAAGGAGGAATTTACAAATAAAAATAAGTGGTATGTGAATGCATTAAAATAAAAATAAAATTATTGTTCACAAAGGAATTAAAGTTTATTATTTACAAAAGAAAAACACAAGATCACTATCCAGAGAGGCGGTCAATAATTTCTCGGTCTACCCGAGAGCATCAATGGATTAACCATAACTACAGATATGCAGTAAACCTCGGTTTTATTCACAAATTATCAATTTACTTGGCAGAGAATGAATGATTTTGGAAGTGAGAGAGAGTGTAAAGGAATCACTCAGAGGTGGTAAAAAAAAGAAAATCTCAACAAACATATCACTAGTTAAATAGATGTGCTTTTAGTTATGATGAAAACATAGCCTGCAACTTAAATTTGAACCCCCTTTCTTTTCTTTCTTTTTTACATCACCTACATCAGCAGATCTTTCTGCATAGTGCTTTGAGCATAGAAAATAGTCAAGCTTAATAAAATAAATATATTAACTAAATGTATTACTCAGAGATTTGTTATTTTTCTCCTTTTCTTGGCAGGCAATTTTTCAGAAATATATCTCTCTATGAGGAGTGTAGAACGAATAGAAGCTGGATAGCGCTCGGACCCTAAAACATAGTAGGGTGAGAAGGAACTCATTCACAGAGTGTGATCCGAGTTTAGAGCAGAGCATAACACTTATGTCCAGTCACTAATAGGTTTTACACATAACGATTTCCAGAATCTTATTCGGAGATGTCCATAAGGTAAGCCCACCAATATGGAGATTGAAATAAGACACAATTTATAAAGATATTTCCAACTCCCAAGTAACACACGAAAGATTAAGATGGAATAATAATCCGTTTTAAAAAAAAAAATCAAGCCTGAAATTAAATACTAATATCTAAATTCTCATGCTACAAAGCTCTCACAAAAATAATGTAAAAATTTAGAATACAAAGAAATCCCCTTACATTATCGATCTTTACATAATCGTTTAAATATATATCTTTACTAGCAGCTTACTAAAAGGATACTAGAACTCTATTCAACCAATTCTACCCACCTTTATCAATGAAACTTCTTTAACGTTTCTTGATTATCAAAACACTCTCTCTCCTATTTACAATGTACAGATTATTTCAAATCACTCGACTAATTAAAATGACTACATATATGCGCCCATGCAATTCTAATTCGGATCGAAAAACCAAAAAAAAATGAGACACTAAAAAAAAAGAACTATAAGCTAAGTTTAGTTTTAATTATTTTGCTTTTTCTTTAAGTAAACCGAAATAAGAATGATCCATTGATTTCCTTTCAATAAAACAAAAAAAAAAACATTAATCTAATCGAGAATGATCTTTGCGCTTCTGCCGAGGTAAAATACTTTATATATTTAAAAAAAGAAATAAATAAATGACAAAATATTTTATTATTCCATTTTGGAGATTCACACAAAAGTGATCAAACTCTAGTGTCAGAAAAGAAATCAACAGTTTTAATAGTAACCTTTAATAAAATGTTTTGAAACCAATTAAATCACGCACATATATATAAGAACGTGTACATATACGTTTTGTTAATGAAAATATTTAAAGTAAAACAAACACTAATACAAAGATTTATATTACCGGTGATATCTGAATAGTGTACATCTTTTAATGAGATAGTCTATGGAGATTTCAGTGCACTCCACAAGTGATGGCTTCTTTTAATTTCAGTCCTTCATGATCTGTGACCGACAGCAGGCATTTGGTCAGGCAAGAACTGTTCTGGCACCACGCTACATTACATTATTACACGTTTCCAGCTCCAGAAAAACATAGAGAGAGAGAGAGAGAGAAAGGGCCTACTTGGCCATTTCCATTATAGCACCCGAAAAAATTCTTTAAGTTTCTTTGAATGATAGTGGTTCAAAAATCTACAGCGGGAGAGCTAATATAATCTTACTTGGGAGAGCTCTTTCCCACAGGTTAACATATCTTTCTTCACCACTAAAATATCTTGTGCTGTTCTTCAGTCCTAGCAGTTGAACTGACTCAGGTAAAAGCCTTGCAGAAACTAAACTGTTCTGTCTCTATCTACCCAAGTTATTGGCCATCTTGCATTCCAATCCCATTGTTCTCTATCTTAATTTTAATTACAGTGTTTTTAAATTAATTATTTTTTATCTAATTAATCCTTTTCTCTAATGAGTTCTAGAAATTTTTATTTCTTTATCTAAAATAAAATCTTTTCATTTTATTTTCTAAAATTAAAAGAACATTCCGTAAATTTTTCCTACTTTAAATTTAGTCTACATTCATTGTGGTTGAACTCAGGGTCTTTAGTTAAACCACGGTGAATGATGAAACAAACATATATATATATTCCATGTGTATATATGTATAGCTTCAATATATATATAGGTGTGGGTTTAGTTACTTTATAAGTGAAAACATGTGCTTAATCATCTATTAACTAAAGTTTTAAAAATAAATGAGCTGGATTTGGTGATGAAAGTGACAAAGGTTAGATTGTAAGTTATACTTACAATTTATATATATCCTTATGATAGATAAACTTTCATCACTTTATGATAAATTTTAAACATATTTATATCAATTTTTATTAGTCATGCATAAGACTAGATATTATCCAATAATGAATAATAATTATGTAATGTAATTTTCATTACATAACTCATAGACAAGGCAGAGACAGTTTATGTACTGGGCCTACTAATGAGTACTGGTTCAGAATAAAACGTATATCTTGGAATCATACATCATTTTCACATGACTTTGGTCATATGTTTATGATTATAGAAATCAATCCCTACATTGTGTGAAAATGATGTAATGAAAATTGCACTACATAATTCTATTAAAAGTATAGCAAGTAATAGTGGTTACAATTGCTTTCTTATAGTACTGTGTAGTTGGATGCAGTAGAAGGTCAAACTGGACGAGGTCCTCAGATTGATTCCAGTTCTGGCACTTCTGGCATTCAAATTTTTTATGAACTCCCAAGCAACAAAGCCAATTAATAATTTATTTATTTTATTTAATGCTCTTGTTTATAATTATATATATAATCTAGATAACAGTTCTAATTTTATATAGAATGTGCATAAATGTATGTAATAAAAAAATCTTAACTAAGTCATTTAAAATTTTCATAAAAGATTATTAATATTCAAAAATAAAGCTAATTTTTACATTTTTACCTGACACTTAAAGATTTTTATATATATAATAAAAAACAGTCAACACTTAGAGAATCCCAATATCAATATAATCGAGTTAAAACTGTTGTCAAGGCAACCCCTTTTTCAACAATAACAATACAATCGCATTTTTATTAATAGTCTAATATACTTACATAGACACTAAAGAATGTAACTTGACCACAAAGATTGAAATTATTGATACAAAGAAGTAAATAAACCTCTTTGAGCAGGTAAATATAACCTGTTCTGAATGCAGACAAATAATCAATAATAACATTACAAACTGCAATTATAAATTTCAAATTGCACCCAAAGTAACTTTTACTTAAATAGTAAGTGTTTAAAAAAATTTATTTAAACATTTTTTGTATCAATAATTTCAATCTATGTGGTCAAGTTGCAATCTTTAGTGTCTATATAAGTATTATATAAGTAATACTTTCAGTGCAATTTGAAATTTATAATTGCAGTTTATGTTAAAATTGACTATTCATTAGTCTGTATTCAGAAGTTATATTTACCTGATTAAAGTGGTTTAATTAAACTTCTTTTTGTCAATAATTTCAATCTCTGTGGTCAAGTTGCAATTCCTTAGTGCCTATATAAGTATATTAGATAAGATGTGATATGTTGGACTTTTTCCATCATTTATGAGTGAATGTTGAATGTATAGAAAATTTTAAACTTTATTTAAACTTTCCAAATACAAACAACTTGTTAGTAATAACACACAAATAGACAATACAGGTTAGTAATTACACAACGTTTTGAGTAGTGGTATTCTCCACTCTTCTCTTCAGGTGCTGCTGGCCTATATGCACAGTGACAATAGTTGCTTAGAAGTTGAACTCGCACCTTTAGATTCTTATATATTGAATTTAAGGCTGTCAAAGGCAACATATAGTAGAAATTTGATATATTTATAAATGACGGTTGGTTCAAATCTTCCTGAGTCCTTCAATTTTTTTTTTTAACGAGACTAATTTTTTTTTTTCCTAAGAGCAAGATTAATTAGCGGCTTCCATACAATGTGTATTGCCACACTGGGTTGACTTATAAGATTATTTACTATTGTCATATGAGCAGCTTCCTTAAATTTTCTTCTATGCATTTTTTCCTCTTTATCCAATATCTTTATATTTTCCGACTTAAGCATGTGGTCATTAGTACATACAAGGTCTGCTATAGTAGACACATCTGTTTTTTCTCTTTTGACCATTAGTTTGTGTTCCTTCAATCGCTGTTCAATGGGGTGACAGGTCTCACCAATGTATTTCCTTCCACATTCACATGGTATTTCATAAATGCAGTTTTTGTTCTTCACCATTTCCAGTTTAGGCTTAGTTGAAGTAAGCATCCCTCGATGTGTGGTATGGCTTTGGAAAGCAGTTCTAATATTATATTGACTGCAGATTTTCTTTAGTTTGTCCACCATTCCTGGTATGTATGGATACACTACTGTATCAATAACTGTTTTCTCTTTTGGTGTCTCTTTGCATTGTCTATAGAAAGTTTTTCTGATGACTGCTGATGGATAACCATTCTTCATAAGCATTTGTTCTATGTGAATCTTTTCTTTTTCCAAATCACTGGTTTCTGAAGAAACCTCCTTTGCTCTGTTCCATAGTGATAGTACAATGCCTTGTTTAGTGCTTCTTGTATGATTGGATGTATATGCCAGGTATTTTCCAGTGTGTTGGTTTCCTATACACTGTTGTTTTTACTTTGCCCTGAGGGAGTCTTATCACAAGAACATCCAAGAATGCCAATTTTTGTTCTTGCTCTGATTCCATCATGAATTTAATTGTAGGAGATATGTTGTTAATGTGCATCCAGAATGACTGTAATTTTACCTTGCCATGTGGCCATACCACAAATGTATCATCAACATATCAAAGCCACACTTTAGGTAGACATGGAGTAGTATTTATGGCTTTGGTTTCAAGTTCTTCCATGTAAATGTTGCTGAGCAAGGGTGAGTGATGATCCCATGGCCATCCCTTGATTTTGTTGGAAGAATTCTGAGTTACATTGAAAGTATGTTGTTGTTACACAGAATGTTAATAATTCCATTATACTATCAATAGGTAGAGCTGTTCTAGTTTGTAGACTAATATCGTCATATAACCTTTTCCTTACAATAGACAATGCTTCATCACATGGTACATTTGTAAACAGACTTTCCACATCAAAGCTTACCAATATGTCAGTTCTTTCCATTTTCATGTTCCTGAGTAATTCTACAAAGTGCTTAGAATCCCTGATGAAAGACGGTGTCCTATATGCCAATAGACTAAGTACTTCTAAAAGAAATATTGACAAATTTTGACAGGGTGAATTTCTAGAACTAACAATAGGTCTTAATGGAACATTGTCTTTATGGATTTTAGGCAGTCCATACAGGTGAGGAATCTTGCTGAAATATGAAGTTAATTTTCTTTTTTATGAATCATGAAATACCTGTGATGCTTCCGGAGTAATGCTTGTAGTTTTACCTCTGTATTTGGAATTGGATTTTTTGCTACTTTTTTGTAATGGCCTACTGTGAGAAGGCCTTGTATTTTGTTATCATAATCCGTTTTATCCATTACAACTGTAGTCTTAACTTTGTCAGCAGAAAGAATGATTATAGATGTATCCTGCTTGAAGGATTTAATAGCTTTCCTCTCATCACATGAAATGTTTGATTTCTGCTTGTGTACTTGATGTCTTTTAGTGTCCTTTTTACTCTCCAGCGTAATTCTGCTGCTTCTTCTAGATTCAAATTTTGGGTCACCTCATCAGTGTTGGCCATTATATTTAATAGTGGGACAGTAGATGGTGTAATGGTAAAATTAAAACCTTTTTCAAGAACTGATAATTCACAATTGGTAAGTTGTTCAGAACTAAGATTTTTCACTGCCAAAATTTGCCAATATTTCTTCTAGAAGTTCTTAGTCTATTGGCATATAGGACACCATCTTTCGTCAGGGATTTTGAGCACTTTGTAGAATTACTCAGGAACATGAAAATGGAAAGAACTGACATATTGGTAAGCTTTGATGTGGAAATGTACCATGTAATGAAGCATTGTCTATTGTAAGGAAAATATATGTCGATAATAGTCTACAAACTAGAACAGCTCTACCTATTGATACTATAATGGAATTATTAACATTCTGTGTAACAACAACATATTTTCAACATAACTCTGAATTCTTCCAACAAAATCAAGAGATGGCCATGGGATCATCACTGTCACCCTTGCTCAGCAACATTTACATGGAAGAACTTGAAACCAAAGCCATAAATACTACTCCACGTCCACCTAAAGTGTGGCTTTAGTATGTTGATACATTTGTGGTATGGCAGCATGGAGAGGTAAAATTACAGTCATTCTGGATGCACATTAACAACATATTTCCTACAATTAAATTCACGATGGAATCAGAACAAGAACAAAAACTGGCATTCTTAGATG
Organism: Epiperipatus broadwayi; assembly: GCA_028023455.1. Taxonomy (NCBI): domain Eukaryota; kingdom Metazoa; phylum Onychophora; class Udeonychophora; order Euonychophora; family Peripatidae; genus Epiperipatus; species Epiperipatus broadwayi. The sequence continues at coordinate 8,345,666 of JAQFVV010006232.1, forward strand.
TTCTTGTGACAAGACTCCCTCAGGGCAAAGTAAAAACAACAGTGTATAGGAAACCAACACATACTGGAAAATACCTGGCATATACATACAATCATACAAGAAGCACTAAACAAGGAATTGTACTATCACTATGGAACAGAGCAAAGGAGGTTTGTTCAGAAACCAGTGATTTGGAAAAAGAAAAGATTCACATAGAACAAATGCTTATAAAGAATGGTTATCCATCAGCAGTCATCAGAAAAACTTTCAATAGACAACACAAAGAGACACCAAAATAGAAAACAGTTATTGGTATGGTAGTGTATCCATACATTCCAGGAATGACGGACAAACTAAAAAAAATCTGCAGTCAATATAATATTAGAACTGCTTTCCAAAGTAATACCACACTTTGAGGGATGCTTACTTCTACTAAGTCTAAACTGGAAATGCTGAAGAACAAAAACTGCATCTATGAAATACCATGTGAATATGTAAGGAAATACATTGGTGAGACCAGTCGCCCTGTTGAACAGCGATTGAAAGAACACAAACTAATGGTTAAAAGATAAAAAACATATGTGTCTACCATAGCAGATCATGTATATACTAATGACCATATGCTTGAGTGGGAAAATACAAAAATATTGGATAAAGCAGGGGAAATGCATAGAGGAAAATTCAAGAAAGCTGCTCATATGACAATGGTAAATAATCCTATAAGTCAACCCAGTGTGGCAATACAATGTATGGAAGCCTCTAATTAATTTTGCTCTTAAAAAAAAATAATAAAAAAATACTCATTAAAAAAAAATTGAAGGATTCAGGAGGATTTGAACCAACCCTCATATATAAATATATCACATTTCTACTATATGTTGCCTTTGACAGAATAACTCGGTAGAGCGTTTGCCTTAAATTCAATATACAAGAATCTAAAGGTGCGAGTTCAACTTCTAAACGAATATTGTCACTGTGCATATAGACCAGCAACACCTGAAGAAGAGTGGAGAATACTACTACTCGAAACGTGTAATTACTAACCTGTATTGTCTATTTGTGTGTTATTACTAACAAATTGTTTGTATTTGGAAAGTTTATTTTAAAGTTTAAAATTTTCTAGACATTCAACATTCACTCATAAAGTATGGAAATAGTCCAACATATCACATCTTATAATTACCATCATTATAAACCTTCAGACAAATACTAAATATATTAGATCTTTAATAAAAGTACGATTCCACCTTTATTGTTAAAAGGTTGCCTTGACAACAGCTTGACATTGTTCATTGTATTGATATTAAGATTATCTAAGTGTTGATTGGTTTTTAATGATATATATATATATATATATGATATTGGCAGTATCATAATTATTATTATATATTCATTATATCTATTGCAGCTGCTAAAAATAATACTAAATTAGAAAGATTGTAAAAATGTTTTAAAAACATTTAAATAATTCTCCGTGGCATGAAGTGATTATTGTCAGTTATACTTCTCCCTTGGATTAATTGGATTAGTAATTTAGATATGTTTCATGCATTTCAAAATTTGCATTACATTTACAAAAGGGAAGTGGCTATTCAGAGTCCAATACCAACTATGATCCCAGCTGCATATAAATGAAACAGTTTTCAATGAAATGTGATTTAATTTATCAACTTCTGATAAAAATACATTTTAAAATTTTAATATCATCTAAAAATTATTTTCAAAACTTTTGTCAGGAGAAAAAAGTTAATGTCTTTTATAGGCATTATTTTTCAGAGGTGTTAATGAGTATAAAATGATCATAATTACTAAGAATCATTAAGTCATAATATATGTTAGTGATCTTGTTTGGTAATCACGTATTTACCTTAATGACATCATTACCCTGAAGGCGTACTACTCTAATCTTCTGATCTTTAAGATAATGTCACCTAGTGATTTGCAGACACAATTAATCGCTAAAATTTGTCCGCATATCATGTGGAGACGTTACATCAAAGATCGCAAGATTTTGGTTTCATTTTTTTTAAAAAAAAAAAATCAACAAATTTAAAACTTATTACGGGTATTTTTTTTGGTTCCACTTGAAATGGTATTATTTAGCCATCATCCTATTTCACCTACTATGTTCAATCATAGTTAGTATTTTTCCCACCAGTTCGAACCCTCACAGTCCACATACATAATCAGAAAAATTTATTTTGATATGTAATAGCGTATATTTACATGTATGTGCGGATATGTGCGCACATTTATTATATTAATGTCTGTATGCATATAATGTATACGCAGTTATAAATTTAAAATTAATAAAATGATATAATTAAGTTGTGTGAACATTATTATATGTGTAACCACTTACATATATATGCAAGAGAAGATGTATGCAATAGATTTAAAGAAGCATTACAACTCTTAAATTAATGATATAAATTTGAAATATTCTCATTTAAAAATTCTTTATTTAATTAAATTGGTATAAAAATTTCAATTCCTGGGATAGTCTCATTCACATATACAATAAAATGTTTACAAACTTAAACTCTTTTAAAAAAAGTTATGTTTTTTTTTTTTAAAAATCAAATCTCGCAGTCAAAAAACAAATCTCTCGGATTAGTCATGTCAGGGTCTTCGTTGCCATGACAATATTCATGTAATCTTCTGATGATGCTTGCTGGCAAAAACAATGTTGAGTGTAATGATATCATAGCAAGGTATATACGTGACTACCTCTTGTCTATATATATTGAACTGGATGCTGTATCCAATTCAAAGGTCCCTTCACATTTTTTATAAAAGTTATTTAAAAAGTTTTATAGGATATAGCACACATACACAGCTATATTGTAAAATTCTGTAATTTTAAATTTTGTCTTCAACAGATTTTATTTGTTAGTTTAAAATAAGTTTCTTCTGACATTTATTTTGTTATCAAATTGTAAAAACATTCCAAGTTAAAAGTTTTAATCTTTGTTTGTTTTGTTTTTTTGAGAAAGCTTTTAATTTTGGAAAGTTAATTGCATTCCTGTTTTTTTTTTTTATTTTAATTGCAATCCATTTTTAGTTTAATTTTAAAAGCAAAAATTTAATTGTATATTGTTCTTTTTTCTATAAGATAATCCCTGGTTAGAATTCCTAATTAAGGTTGAGTGGGAGATAGGGATTTGCCCTGGGCTAAGTCTTATAATTGAAAAACAAGAAAGATTACATGGAAGATAGAGAGAAAATATAAATAAACCCAACAATGTTGGACATTTTTATTATTGGCTTGACCAAGCTAATTCTGCTTCAACGTGATTGAATCAGCTTCTTATAATTCAACTATTCATTTTATATTAGCCTGCTGAGATATGTACTGTGTTGGCAGTTCAGACATTTAATTTTTTTTTTAAATTTGCTGCTAAGAAAATATATTCTGCTGCTTGTCATTAAGTGGACTTCATATTATTGTTTATGTTTGCATTCACAAGATGTCAAAATTCACTGCTGTGTGTATTCAAGCCTACAACATGCCTTGCTAACTTACCTAAAGATGGATTCCTAATTCCAAGCTGTTCTTCCAGTCATGCTATGAAAGTGTGAATTAGAAAGGATCCCAAAATATGCCTCTACACTGGCAGATCATAATTTCATTTAGCTCCCCTTTCCCTCTTTTATTGAAATAAAATTAATTTTAAATGCATTTAGTTTGTGTTTCTTGCAAACCACAGATCTTTTGGCTGGCAGTTTATCATATTTGTTATTCTAGTTTTTCTGTAATTGGAGATTTTGTTTCTTCTTTTCTAGATTGCATAAAGTCATAATCATTCTTCATGTTTGTCTTGTCTTGTATGTGAAATTAACCATGAATTGCCTTGAACATGGTACATCATGAGCTGTCCTACCGGCAAATGACATTCATGGTGTCGACACATTATTCCGGGCCAAAAAATGCTCACTGGTGCTGTTTCATTGATTTCCTACATGACCATATTGTTTTTATATTGCTGAATTAGGAAACTAGAATTGTTGTTCTTTTATAAATCGCAGGTAGGAAGATACTATTAGTTCCCTTTTAAATTGTAGGTGAGAAAACAAATCTTTCTGCCAAAGCTTTTAATGTTTTAATATACTCTCTCTCTGATGAATGCACTTATACAAATCTAAGTCAAACTTTTGTATTCTGTTGGCTAGATTTACTTTATTTTGTTTATTGAATTTAATAAAATTGTCACATTAATTAAACTTAATTTTGCTGACATTTGTCTTAGTGCTTTTATTTTCTCAATTGTCTGAACAATAGTTAAGATCTCTTGCTGTCTCCCTGGGTCTAGTCAGTGCAAACTATCATCACCATCCACTTTTGATCACAGTAAACAAATTGTCCAGATATGCAGTGATCTGGTGGTGTCCTCTGATCAAAGGTAGATTGAGTGACCATTACAATATATACCTGAATAATATGATTAAAAATTTTGAAGTCATTAGTGAATAAAGCAAATTATAATAACATAGTTTAAGAAGGTGTAAACCTACAAAAAGTTTTATTTAGATATAATGTAATGATATCAGACAATTGTTTATTTAAATAATAATAATAATAATAATAATAATAATAATAATAATAATAATAATAATAATAATAATAATAATAATAATAATAATAATAATAATAATAATAATAATAATAATAAAAGTGTACAAAAATATTATAGGAATGTATGATTTTTTTTTCCATTTCCAAAATTAAAATGAATACAACTGTCAAAATCACTGACAACAGATACTCTCTTGTAGAAAGAACAAGAAACATAATTTTAAAACATAACTTGTGAGAAAAATTATTTTATTTAAATTGATATTATATGTTTTATTTATAACTAAAAAATGAAATATTAAAAAAACATTTTTAAAAAGTGTTTTTATATAAATAAAAGTAATAATCCATTTCATAAAAGCATCTGAAACTTATTTGATTTTTATGATTTATTTGAGCCTCAAATGCTTTTATGAAATGGATTATTACTTTACTTTTTTACTTTTTAATAGACTATTTACATAAAAGCATTATTTTAAAAAATCTTTTTTTTTTAATTTTATTTTTTAGTTTTTAATTAAAATAAAATATATAATTTCAAATTAAATAAAAAAAATGTCTTCATGGGTCATTTTTTTATTATATTTCTTGTACTTCATCAGTGATTTTAACAGTTGTATTCATTTTAATTTTGGAAATGAAAAAAAAACATATTTCTCTAATCTTTTTTTTACACAACTATTTTTTTTTATTTTACAAAATATTTATGACATATTAATTATTTCAGAAGAATGATTCCAATTTTAGTATAAAATATTTACTTTTAATTAAGTAAGAAAACTAAATTTACCAAATTACTGTTGGCTCAGTTGTTAAAGAGTTTTCTTGGAAAAAGTAAGGTTATGAGTTTGATTATAAATGAGACCAGCTTTTCTTTGTTAAAAATTCAAAAAATTAAGATATCCTGACAGAAAAAGACAGGACAAATTAATATAAAAGCATGTAAAATAATAATAAAAATTAACTGCTACAAAACATTATACAATTTATTTATTATTGCATTTACATTATTGTTTATAAATAATATTCTGCAAATTAACAAAAATAATTTCTAACTTATAAAAACATTTTTTATAATAATTATAAAATATAAATATAAAACTGTGTGTCCATTAAAATATAAATTATATGGAATGTATGTTCTAATAATTAACTCTTAAATAAAATATTAATGGGATTAAAATATGATGAGACATGAATATAATGTAAAATATTAAGTTTTCTTCCTAATATGAAAGCATACTGTGTATACAATTATTTTAAGCATGAATATTCTTATGTACTTATTAATATTTTTATTAATTATTCATTAGACTAAAAATAATCCAATAATGAATATTTCTGTAGTGTAATTTTCAATACACCACTCTCACAAAAGGTCTATCTGTTTTTCACATATTGTGAGGGATGTAATCATAAACATATGACCAAAGACCTGTAAAAAAGATCTATAATCCCTAAGATGCACATTTCTTGTTTAAACAGCACTCATCAGTTGACCTAGACCACAATCTCTTACACATATCTTTAACATTGTTTAATATATATATATATATTGAACTGGGTGGGAGAAAATCATCTGATAATTTCTCTTTAGATATCGATTTTAACTCCAGCTGCTCTCCCACTATTGCAGCAGACCAGCTCTTCAAGCAGAGGGGAGAATACCATTGATAGCAGAGCTATCAATGATACCCATTGACAGATTGAGCTATGCAAAGAATAACATGATCACATTTTCAAGACTATGGCCCACATTGACTGCTAGATTCAAACTCCTGTCATCCAAAGCATTTTAATTGTTTTGAGAATCAACCTCAGGTGCCAGCCAATCATTAGTTATACAATAAGCATGCTTTGGATGACAGGCAAACAATCCAGTGCTTCAAATATCCCATGACTAGCTCATACTCTGTCTCAGAGTCCAGCATATTTACTAAACACATAAAATAACTACATTAAATTACTGGGAACACAGTGACAAGAGAGAAAGAGAAAATAGACAAAATAACAATTAAAGCAAACATTAATAGACACATATATTTAATATAATATAAAATAATACAAATATTACATAAGAAAATTATAAATGACTTTAGGCTATAGTTATAATAGTCCATTAAGTAAAGTTCATTCATTTAAAATTAAGTGTACACAGCTATTTAAAAGGATATTTAACCAGGTTTTTATTTTGTGCATATTGTCCAATGGTTTTGTTTTCCAACTGGTTGGCTTTTTGGTCTCCATTGATAGTTCCAAGGCTTGTTTTCCCTTATTTGTGTTGACAATGGGAGAGTTTGCAGCAGCATTTATTTACAATCTAGGCATTGTTCTGTGTGGGTTCAGGTGAGGTTCAATTGATTTTCTTTTTGTTGAGGGTTTTTGGGGTATGAAGCCCAACTGAATATCCTAAAGTTGTCAAGCAATGCATGTTGCTAGATCTTTGGCTTTTGCATGGATGATGACTGCAGCAGTAATTGACTGGCTTATTACTGCATTTACAGTTTCCAAATATCTGGATCTCTGGTTGTTTGGATTCTGCATTCTGTACAAATTGAATAATAATAATCTGAACTGATGAATGATCTAGCAAATTGTAGCCCAACTGAAGAACAAGATGTAACTTTTATATCTTAATTCTCTCATTGTTTTATTTTATCTTGAATCTTCTTTTAATTAATTTTACGTTTCTTTAATTAAGTGATTTTTACATTTGCCTTAATCTTAATCCATTCAGATTTCTCTAAACCAGTGTTTCCCAACCTGTGGTACTCGTACTACTGGTGGTACATGAGTTTCTGGTTGGTGGTACACAAAAAATAATCAATAATGGCGGGCATAAAAAAATTAAATCATAAAAATATCATAGAAATGTTTTTTCCTATAATTCATAAAAATTATTTTAATTAATAATATTATACAGTAAAGTTGTTAATATGCACAATCGATAACGATCTTTAATGTTAATGATAAAATTGAAAGTATTATTAAGAAATTAGATTTTTGGTAACAGTATATCGAAAACAATCAACCGGAAGTATTTAAAACTCTACATATTTTTTTGTTTGAAAATAAGGTTAGTCTGTCTCAAGATATACAAGAAAATATAATAGCACATTTAACAGGATTAAAATTGTCTTTCATGGAATATTTTCCAAAACCAGAAAACACAAATGATAATTGGATTTCAAACCCCTTCTGTGGAGAAAATTTAGAAAAAGCTACATCATTATCAATAAAGGATAAAGAAAATTTAATAGAATTATAATGTGACAGAACTTTACAAGTAGAATTCAAATGACCCAATCTAATTAATTTTTGGTTAAACATTAAAGAATATGAACAACTTTCTGAGAAAGCTCTTAAATTTTATTACCGTTTACTAGTACGAAATTGGTAGAAAGAGCTTTTTCTTCATATATTTTTTTAAAAAATAAGTACTGAAACAGATTGAACACATCTTTTGAATCAAATTTCAAAAAATTATGTTCTTTGAAACAAGCACAAGGATCTCATTAAATTTATTTTATAAAGATATTTGATTATGATAAAAAAATATATTAATTGGTTTTTTATAATTTTGTGTTTTTATTAAAACCATTTATTAGTAAAAGAAATATGACAAAATAGTAGATAAATATGAAACTTTTAACAAATACATATATATATATGTTACAGTGAGTTTATAATCTGGCATGATGTTTAGATGTGTTACAATGTAATTTGTCTCATTATGTGATGTGAATACATACATGGTCACCCTATAATATTCATAAAGCAAATAAAATAACACACTCGCAATAACAAATTTCACGAATTACAATCATTTTATGAAGTGGTACAATTTAGCATGATGTACTACCAAGTGGTACGTGAGCCAAAAAGGTTGGGAAACGCTGCTCTAAATGATCTTGATAAGATAGTTTCAGTTTTTGTAATTAATACGATTTAATCAGCAATCTTATAAACTATGTTTTGAAAGTTTTACAAATGTTTTATTTTTACAGACTAATTTTTAGTCTGATTTCACATTTGCTTATTTTATACATTATAAAAGAAGTTTTCTTTACAGAGAGGGAAAAAAAAGTTTTAATTAAATTTTCTTTAATTCTATTTTAGATTTCTCCCCCCCTCTTGCTATGAGATTTTATTCTAAAAAAAAAAATATGACTCAGTACTTTTATTTTTGCAAAATTTCATTTTAAAAATCTTAAATTTAACTAATCATAATTTTTAAAATAAAAAAAATTATGAAACATGTAATGCTATTAATTAGTGGTGAAATATATATAAATAGCAAATTACTATAGTTTAATTGATATGTCAAAAATGCTCTTTTACAAAAAATAAAATAAAGCATTATACAATATATATTTTACATTAATATTTATTTAACACCTATTACCTGTAATTATTATTCAAACAAAAAAGAATCAAGCTATTTTTATATCATCATCATCATCATCATCAACCATTATCAATCCACTGCAGGATGAAGGTCCCTCCAAGTTTAATCCATCTTCTCCGATCTTTAGCCTCCCTTTTCCACAACACCCCTGCACCCTTTCTTATTTCATCCATCCATCTCACATGTGGTCTCTTTCTGGGTCTTTTACAATCTCTTGGAATCCAGTTTAAAATTTCAATTGTCCATCTATTATCATTTCTTCTAGCAATATGTCCAACCCAACTCCATTCAATCTTTTAATTTTTTCAACAAGGTCAGTAACACCTGTTTGTTGTCTTACCCATACATTGCGTTTTCGATCTCTTCTTGTTACTCCCAACATACATCTCTCCATACTCCTTTGATTGGTCTGAAGTCTCTGTATTGCTCTTCTATTAAGTGTCCAAGTCTCAGATCCATAAGTAAGAACTGGTAAAACACATTTGTTAAAAACCATTCTTTTCAAACACATAGGCATATTTCCTTTTAGTATCAAGTTATTTCTACCAAAAGCACTCCAACCAAGTTTAATTCTATGATTAATTTCCTCCATTATGTTTCCATCTGTATTAATAATCTGACCTAGGTATTTGTAACTGTTAACTTCTTCTAATTCTTCATAATCAATCTTTATTTTCATATTTTGAGCAAATCGATTAAATATTACTTTAGTCTTTTTAACATTTATCTTTAGTCCTACTTTTCTACTTTCATCTGCTAACTCCTGCAACATTTCCTGCAGCTCTGAAGCATTATTTCCAAAAACAACTACATCATCTGCAAAATCTAAATGACTTAAATACTCTCCATTTACTTTCATTCCTTTAGTTTCCCATTTTAATCCACAAAATACTTCTTGCAGCACTGCTGTAAAAAGTTTTGGAGATATGGAGTCACCTTGCCTTACACCTTTCTCAATGTTGATTTTTCCAGTATCATTATGTAATCTAATTGTTGCTGTTGCATTTTTATAAATATTCTTTAAAATATGATAATATCCTGGATCTATACCTTGATGATCCAATGCTTTAATCACTGAAGAAATGTGTATAGAATCGAATGTCTTTTCATAATCTACAAATCCAAAACATAATGACAACTCATATTCATTTGTCCTTTCTATGACTTCTCTCAATACCTGGATATGATCTATTGTACTAAAACCACTTTTAAATCCAGCTTGTTCTCTTGGTTGGTGGAAATCCAAAGTTCTCTGTAGACGAGTTGTAATTATCTTGGTAAAAATTTTATATAAAACTGATAAAAGGCTGATAGGTCTGTAATTTCTAATATCTTCTGTATCACCTTTTTTAAATATTAATATTATTACTGCATTCTTCCAATCTTCCGGTACATCTTTATCATTTAGACATTTGGTATATAACTTTGCTAAAATTGTTTCTATTTCTTCACCTCCTTCTTTTAATATATCAATTATAATTCCATCATTTCATGGAGCCTTTCCTTTCTTCATACATTTAATAGCTTTTTAAACACTAATTATTTTTTGATTTTATTAAAATGGGGGGGGGGGTGCATTTTAAAATACTCTATTGAATTATTTTGTCTTTTTCTTTTTTTAATTTATTAAAGCAAAAGAATTGTTAATAAGAGTAATAAAGAGATTATCCATTTTAATGTTGGTATAAAGTATCAAAATTTATCTAGAAAACAATTGTGATTATAAAAGAATGAAAACTTTATTCACATACAATAAATTACAATTATATCTCATTCTCAAATAAAAACATTATAGAGTAGTCAAAATTTATTTATGTATCATGTGATCATAAAATCAAATACATTATCATTACATAGAAAAACTCATTAGTGAGTTATAAAGAATTGTCTAAACATATGACACATAGCAATAATAATAACATATAGTACTACAAAATTTATAATTATAATGACTTTTCTGATGAAAAATAAAATAATTGTCTAAAAAAATACTCTAAATCTAAAATAAAACTAATATCTAACTGTTAGATTATCATCAGATTCCACGTAAAATTAAATATTATTTGGTTTTTAAGATTATATGCAAAAGACGTGATTAACTCTAAATATATTGCCATTTTACTGAATACATAACAATTGAAATATGTTCTCTGACTTTGATTGTGAGCATTTTACCATTTGGTACATTCAAATGTGTATAATAAGAAATATGCCTAATTATTAGAGGTAACAAAAGTAATGTTTTAATATACATTCAGTACATGTTTCCAATACATAATTCTATATAAAATATTGTGTAAATATATTTAAAAAATACATCTTATAGTATATCTAAGAATATGATATACTATATAAAACTATAATTCTGGAATAAGCAAAATGTAGATAATATACTTCTTTATTTGTATTTCCCCACAATGTGCCATCACATTTAGAATGTTACAAAAGATTCTTAACTTTTTTTTAATGCTTTTATGTTTGTTATATTAGTAAATTGTTAAGTTTCACTTTCATATAATAAACTGAGCAAGTTAATAGCTCTCTATATAATTAATTGGTGATGGCTAAATTAAAGTTAAGTTTCAAAAGAATTAAAAGAGGGAAAAGATACACAAGATGGGACTTGGATAAATTGAGACAAATGGAAAAAGGAAAATTTGGTTTAATATGTGAAAATGAATTTAAAAGAATTGTTCAGGATGGGAACTATATTAATAGCTCTGATGAGTGTTGGAATAGAATTAAAGAGGGATTCTTGAAAATAGCAAAAAATGAAATAGGTATTATTCGTGCGAGAAAAGCTAAAAGACCTTGGATAACTGAAGGTATGTTGGAAAAGATGGAAGTGCGGAGATGGTGGAAGAATGTAAATACTGAGGAAGGGCAAAAGGAATATAGGAAATTTAATAATGAATTAAGAAGAGAAACAGATTTAGCAAAAGAAAAGTGGTTGGAGCAAGAATGTAAAGAGATAGAAAGGTTTCAACAGATGAAAAGATATGATCTAGCATTTGATAGAATACAAAGTATTTCTTGGGAGAAAAAGACATGGGTAGCAAGTGAGATTGCGGATAAGAATGGAAGAAGGTTAACCGATAGTAATGATATATTAAAAAGATGGGAAGAATATATTCGGTATCTGTTTAGTAGAGGAAATAATTTAATTAGTTATGAACTTGAAAATGAAGAAGATGTTGCAATGGATGATAGAGGTATGGACATACTGCCAGATGAAGTAAGAAAGGCAATCGCACAAATGAAGAATGGTAAGGCTATTGGATTTGATGCAGTACCTATAGAATTTTTGAGAGAAATGGGAGAATTTACTATGAAGGAAATAGTTGGACTTTGCAATTTGATATATAATAGTGGAGTTTGGCCTGAAGATTTTTTAAAAACTATAGTGATTCCAATTGCTAAAAAGAAGAAAGCTGTTAAATGTGAAGAGTATAGGACAATAAGTGTATTGTCTCATGTTTCTAAGATGTTATTGAGGATTTTAACTCAAAGGATTTATGGGAAGGTTGACTATTATATTGCTGAAGAACAGTTTGGTTTTCGGAAAGGGAAAAGCACAAGAGATGCTATTGGTATTGTTAGAACAATTGCAGAAAGATATATTGAAAGAGATAAAGGAATTGGTATATGTTTTGTAGATTTAGAAAAGGCATTTGATAGAGTAAGCTGGAATAAACTGATGTCTATCTTAAGAGATAAAGGAGTATTCTGGAAAGAAAGACGATTGATATGGAATATGTATAATGGGCAAAGAATAAGAGTTAGATTTGGATGTAATGAGACTGATGAAGTGAATATAGAAAGTGGAGTTAGGCAAGGATGTAGTATGTCATCTGTTTTGTTTAATATTTATTTAGAAGATATGATAAATAATTATTTGGACTGTGGAGGAGCAAATGTTGGAGGGAGAGTAATAAAGTGTATAAGATTTGCAGATGATATGGCTCTTATTGCTGAGGAAGAAAAGGATCTTCAGAATATGTTGAATAAATTGGAAGAAGGATGTATGGCATATGGAATGAAGATTAATATTGAAAAGACTAAGTGTTTATGGATAGGGAGAGATGCAAAAAGATTGCAAATTGGAATCCATGATGACATGGTGCAGTAGGTGAAGGGATTTAGATATTTGGGTTGTTGGTTGAGTGAGGATGGAAGAAGTGAAGATGAAGTTAAAAGAAGAATAGCATTGGCAAAGGTGACATTTGTAAAAAGAAAGAAGATATTCTGTGGACCTATGGAAAGAGAATTAAGGAAAAGATTAATTAAATGTTATGTGTGGAGTGTATTAATGCATGGTTGTGAGACATGGACATTGAGTAATAGAATTAAGAAATGACTGGAAGCTTTTGAGATGTGGACATGGAGAAAAATGGAAAAAATCAGTTGGGTGAATAAAATAACAAATGAAGAAGTTTTGAAAAGAGTTAATGAGGAAAGAAGATTGATTGAAAGTATCAAAGAGAGAAAGAGAAACTGGATTGGACATATACTAAGAAAAGATTATAGTTTAATGAAAGATGTTTTGGAAGGAATGGTGAGTGGAAATAAAAAGAAAGGATGGAAGAGATTGACATTATTGGATGATATACGAGATGGAAGGGGTTATGTGGAATTGAGGAAGTGGGCAAGGAAGAGAATGGAATGGAAGAATGGATGAACTGATGTAGTGACTACTCTCTGGACCTGTCTATTGGACAGACTACTATTGATGATAATTAATTTATTTACAGTAGTCATATCAGTCTGATGAAATCCCCTATTTTTTAAATTGTTAAATATAGCAGCAACATGATAAAGTCTGTTTTGCACTTTATCATTCAAATGTGCCTTTTTATCTTAAAAAATGGCAATTTCAAATTGATATTTAAATAGTTTTAATATTTAAAAAATATTTAAATCGTTACATTTTCTAAATTAATAAACATTCAAACTAAAATTTGCTGAACATTTTTCTTCTATCACTGGATCATAAAAAATTTAATCTGCATCAGCTCTTTCATCTATTATTAATCCAATGAAGTTTTCTCCAAATTTAATCCAATTTCTTCAATCTGCAGCCTTTCTTTTACACAATATATCAGAAAACTCCATTATTTCACTCATTCATGTCATATGTGGTCACTTTCTAGATTTTTTAAAATATCTTGGAATCCATTTATTACCATCACTTCTAATAATATATCCAGCCCAACACCACTTCAGTCTTAATTTTTTCAATGTCAGTCATACTTCTTTGATCTCTTACCCTTATATTTAGTTTTCAATCTCTTTTTGTTACTTCTAACATATATCTTCATCTTCCCCTTCCTTGTTGAATAGTCTGAATTATTTACATTATTCTTCTATTAAGTCCACAAATAAGAAAGTAAACACATCTATTAAAAATCTTTTTAAAATACATACATTTATTTCCTTTTAATATTAGGTTATTTCTACTATAAGTACTCCAATTTTAATTTATGATTAATTTTATCTATTAAGATTCCATTTGTATTAATAATCTGAATAAAGTATTTGTAATTATTAACTTATTCTAATTCATTATTATCACTCCTTGTTTTCTTCTTCTGAGTAAATCCATTGAATATTATTTTAATATTTTCAGCACTTATCTTTATTTCTACTTTCTTATTGTCAGCCAATAACTCTTGCAACATTTCTTAAAACTGTATCCTGCAAATTATTATTTTCAAAAATAACCACACCATTAGCAAAATTTAGATAATTTAAATAATTTCCACTTATCTTAACTCCCTTAGCTTCCTATTTCAATTCACTAAATATTTCTTGTAAAACTACTGAAAAAGTTTTGAAGATATAAAATCACTCTTTCATATACTTATATTAATATTAATGTTCTTAACCTCATTATAGTCATGATTATAGAATCAAATGCATGTTTCATACTCTACAAATCCAAGCTGATAGCAAATCATATTCATTGGTCCTTTCTATAAATTGTTTCAATATTTGGATATGATCCACTGTACTAAAATCATTTTTAAATCCAGCTTATTGCTCTAGTTGATTGGAATCCAAAATTCATTGTATATGATTTGTAATTATCTTGATAACTATTCTGTACAAAACTGATAAAAGACTGATATATCTGCAATTTCTAATATCTTCTTCATCCTCATTCATAAATATAATATTATTACAGCATTCTTCCAATCATCAAATACATCTTTATTATTTAAATATTTGGTATATAATTTTCTCAATAATTTTTCTAATTCTTTACCTCTTTTTTTTAAAAGATCAATAATAATTCCATCATTTTCTGGATCTTTTCCTTCATCATATATTTAATTGTATGCCTTATTTCTTCATTTAAATGCTGGGCAATTCAGAAAATTTAATAAATGAATTTTTGTTTATCTGTTCATTACTGATATCTAATCCTTTATAAAACTTTGACAAACATTTCATGTCTTCTGTCTTTTTAATAATAGTTCCATTTTTTCTTCCTATTGCTGAAATAATTTTTCTTCCAATAGCAAAATGTTGTTTTACAGTCTTGAGACTTTTATTCCCTTCTACAACATTGTTTAGAAATCCACATTTTTATTTTCTTATATCATTATTAACTTTTTATACTATTTTAGATAATCATTTATTTTTAAAGGATCATTTTTAAAATGTCTATATTCCTTCTTTCCTTCATTCAATGTCTTGTATCAATAGAAAATTTACTAATTAAGCATCACATGATCACATCTCCTATACAAGCACATTAATTGTTGATAAACAGAGCAAAACTCTCCATACAGTATTGCCACCTGTGCTAAACAGAGTAATCAATGGATGCCAGAAGGCTTGTGCCTAAAATCCCTATCTAATGCCTACTCATCCAATATCCCCAGACTAGTTTCTGGCTTGTGGCCTTCGTCAGTGAGGAGCTTTGGATCTGAGAGCACTGCATCTAGATCTTAGGATCTAATGCAACCCTCTAGCAACCACCTTTTACCTCTACTTAACTACAAAACTATGAGAATGAAATTTGAAAACACAAAAAATATTTTCAATCTAAGCTCAATAGCTTATATAGTCATATGGGTCTGAACTCAGTTCAGCACCCATACATTTTGGTGTCTTTGGCTCTTTTACAACCATAGCCACCACTACCCTATTAGGCAGGATTGGTGTTAAACCATTAAGCATCACATCTCCTATACTAGCACATTAATTGTTGATAAACAGAGCAAAACTCTCCATACAGTATTGCCACCTGTGCTAAACAGAGTAATCAATGGATGCCAGAAGGCTTGTGCATAAAATCCCTATCTAATGCCTACTCATCCAATATCCCCAGACTAGTTTCTGGCTTGTGGCTTTCGTCAGTGAGGAGCTTATAAGCTACTGAGCTTAGATTGAAAATATTTTTTTGTGTTTTCAATTTCATTCTCATAGTTTTGTAGTTAAGTAGAGATAAAAGGTGGTTGCTAGAGGGTTGCATTAGATCCTAAGATCTAGATGCAGTGCTCTCAGATCCAAAGCTCCTCACTGACGAAGGCCACAAGCCAGAAACTAGTCTGGGGATATTGGATGAGTAGGCATTAGATAGGGATTTATGCACAAGCCTTCTGGCATCCATTGATTACCCTGATTAGCACAGGTGGCAATACTGTATGGAGAGTTTTGCTCTGTTTATCAACAATTAATGTACTAGTATAGGAGAAGTGATCATGTGATGCTTAATGGGTTAACACTAATCCTGCCTAATAGGATAGTGGTAGCTATGGTTGTAAAAGAGCCAAAGACACCAAAATGTATGGGTGCTGAACTGAGTTCAGACCCATATGACTATATAAGCTATTGAGCTTAGATTGAAAATATTTTTTGTGTTTTCAATTTCATTCTCATAGTTTTGTAGTTAAGTAGAGATAAAAGGTGTTTGCTAGAGGGTTGTATTAGATCCTAAGATCTAGATGCAGTGCTCTCAGATCCAAAGCTCCTCACTGACGAAGGCCACAAGCCAGAAACTAGTCTGGGGATATTGGATGAGTAGGCATTAGATAGGGATTTTATGCACAAGCCTTCTGGCATCCATTGATTACTCTGTTTAGCACAGGTGGCAACACTGTATGGAGAGTTTTGTTCTGTTTAGAAAATTTACTGGTAAATAATTGCTTTCTTTGCAGTTTTAATAGAGTATCAGTTATTTTCTAATTTATTGTAATCATGTCTGTATCATTTTCAAAATGCATTAAAATTTTAAAATGATTCGCAAGTTCTAATTTAAATTCATTGAAGCAATTCTGAAGATTAATAATATCAACTGTTAATACTATCTTTCATAATAGGTTTCATCTCACTACTCTACATTAATATATTTTTTTAAATCTCACTAATTGATAACTTCCTATGTTGAATATACTAATCAAAATATAATCCAATTCTGCCATACCCTCATATGGATGCTTCTATGCCTATTTCCATTTAGCATTTTTCTTAAAATAGAATTCATAATATACAGTTTTTCTTTTTCTGAAAACTCTGCAAGTCAGTATCTCCTCTCATTTATATTATCATAATAAAATTTAATCATAATAGTTTCATATTTCAATCATTTATTAATTATAGCATTAAAGTTTCCCAAGGCAATTTTGAAAAGTTGTTTGGTGGGATCAAAAATATTTTGTACATTAATATAAAAATCTTTTATTTTTTACATCACAGGGAGAACTAGTTGGGACATAAACCTGAATTATCTGTATTATTAATTAATTTGAATAACTAATCTTGCCATTCTATCTGATATAATATAAATTTTCACAATGTTGTTTTCCCATTTTTTTTATTTATAATAAATCTCACCCTACTTGTTCTTCCAATATAAAAAAAAATGTGACTGCTTTCAAAGACACTTTCCTGTATTCAACGTAATTCCTGGACAATCCTGCACAATTTAGCACAGTTGGTAGTGTCCGACATGGGATCAGGAGGTCCCAGGATCAATTCTGGCATTCGCAGATCTGGTGCTAAAGCCATATGCTTTTTTTTTTATTCCTGAACAAAAGAAATAAAATGTTTAAAAATTTGCAAATGTATCTTAATTTGAGAATAATTTAAATTTCCTTTACAAAATTATATTCATGCATTTTGTAATCAAAATTATTTGTCATTATTTAATGTAAATTAAATATCAAATAGTCATAAATATTCATTATTTCTATTTTTAAAATCTAAATATTAAAAATTAATTTTTTAATGGTTATTAATCAAAAACATTTTAATAAAAAGCTTTTGAATTAATTATGAAAACAAACACAGCTTTTCACAAATTAAAAATTAATCATTCATGAAACAAATAATAAAATTAAATTATTAATTTAAACCCATTTAAAATAGTTAACAAAAATAAATCATTCAAACAAAAAAAAAACATGTAAAAATTAATAAAAAAAATATAACATTTAATTAATACTTTTATGTTTCTTTAAAATTATCCACCCATTTTTAATTATGTGAAATAAAATTATTTTTTTATAAAAATAACAAAAAATAATCATTACATATTATTAATAATGTCAGTGAAGATATGATTTGCTTAAATGATAGAAGATTCTTTGGAATAAACAAACCTGTTTCTATATATTTAAAATATTTAAATGACTCTAAATAAGCATTTCTATATATAACGTTTTAAAAAATCTGATAATTTCTAACCTAACAAAAAATAATTAAATAATTTTTGTTTCAAATAAAACATTGCTCCATATACTTGAAAGTTAGTGAACAGATGCCCATTTCAAAAAACTCTCTATTCTCAATGTACCATTAGAATTATATTATATTGTTTAGCATTACATTTCATCTAGTTTAGATTTTGAATTGTTTTTGTTTATATAATAAATACAAGTCATCCTTCATTCAATAAACTACTCTTCCAAAAAAACATACAACTATCCAATTACATTTTCTTCCTCTACAAGATCTTCTTTAAAAGCAGTTCTATTAATATTAAATTTTACCATCTTTTGAATAAAATGTAGCAGTATGTATTAAAGATCTTTATTTTAACTATTTTACTATTCTTACTTCAAACTATGTTACTGGGGAAATAAATTAACTTACCTATTTATTATACAATACTTTTAAAAATACTAAAAATAAAACCTATTTACAAATTCTTATTACTTCATCTTGCTAATCACAAAATATATCTCTCGAAATGCCTTTTTAAGCATTCAACACATCAATTTATTGTTTTTAATACAGACATATACATATACAAAGCTTCTTAAAGTAACCCTAAATACAAATTTTAATAAAAATTCTGAGTACATTTTTTTTAACTTAGGAGAGAAATCCACATTCTACTATCAAGTGCTAAATCATTTAAAAACAATAAAACTACAATTGCAAAAAAAATTATTTTACTCATATTGACAAAATAATTGATATTTGTTCAGACATTATTATATACAAATCTAATAATTTATTTTGAATTTTGACATCCTTAATCTGTCAATTTTTTTTTAGCAATTTTGAATGCTCAGGCACTTATTATATCATCATTAAGAAATATATAATTGTCTTGCAAACAATAATTCTCTAATTAGAAGTTTGGAAACATTTTTTTTTCTTTCTTTTTTTTTTACTAATTGTGAATGCTGTTTTACTTTTAATACTTCATTTAATGATATGAGGTGTTTCTATTGCATATTTAAAAAAAAAAGAACTCTGATGATACAAAGTACTGTTATATTTATCTTCCATTATACATTAAAAACTCTTCAGTTAACTGTCTTTATACTACATTTAAACTTCAAAAACCAAAAGACATTTCTTACATTTCCACAATAAATTTATATTGAGATACATAATGGTCTATCTCAATCTTTAATTTGTTTTTAAAAATATAATAGTTGACAATTGTGAATCAAGTTGATGTTTCATAAATTACATTGATTTTTTTAAATATAAGTTTATAAGTGCACACACATTGATAAAGATCTGTGCTTAGAATAAAAATGAGGCAATTTAAGTTTAGTTTTAAAAAAATAAAGAAACCAATTTATTTTAACTAAATTTATTGCAAATCAGTATGTTTCAAAACTTGGATTATAGTAAAAAAGCTTAATTAAATATTAAACTATAAAGTTTTGCTTGGAAAACCAATTTCTTTTAAGCCTTGTTTTAGGTTTGAAAATATTTTAAATTTTAATTAAATATATTTTAGGGATTAAAATAGTTAAATGTCCTCTATAAACATGTAGGCATACTTAATTAAATTGTATAAATATGTGAGCTTGTTTAATTAAAGAATTTTATAAACATGGATAATTAAAGAAACTACTGGCTTGTTTAATTAAAAATTGCGTAAACAGGGGTAATTAAAACCCTTACTGGCTTGCTAATTAAAATAAATATGTTTTACAAAGTTGGTAATAATATATAAAAAGTAAACTTAGAAAATAATTTGTCTTTTGGTTCTCTGCTTTTGCCTTCTACCAAAAGTTGAAAGATTCAAAATGCATTGCTCACTACAATAAAAAAAACTTCACTCTTCTAGCATGAAGCCCATAACAATCAGAATGTCAAATCCTGTTTGTTGAAGGTGATCCAATATTTTTCCAACTATCTTCACATATATAGATAAACAGATATACTCAACAGTAAAAAAATTTCATGTCAACTCTACATTAAGGATTTGGTACCAACTCTATCTAGAAATGTAACTTGATTGTGAATATAATTGGAAATGAAATCACTTGCTAGTAAACCACCAAAGAGCTCTCCTTTCAAAACTGTATGTACATCAATCTATTTCCACTTTTATAGAAAAATAATATCTGCTCAGCCATATTCTGAATGTAAAACTAATATGTTTATTTTATAATTTATTTGATAAAGTTTTGTTATCAACAAATCAGTTATATTTAGAAATCTTAGACAATTTATAATTTAATTTAGATTATTTTATGTACTTATGTATTTATCTTTTATATTAGCTTACTTTTCATACTTTATTTTTTAACATTTGATTTAGTTCTGTATATGCTTAAAATATTTTAAATATTTTCATTTTTTGCAGATGTTATAATAATTTATATTTTTTAATATTTGAGATATAAAAGAAAATCAGTTTTGTTTCTTAAAGTTTTCTTTTTTTCCCCTCCTAAAAAAAAGGAGGAGAAGATGAAGAATTATTGTTGTTCTTGTTGTTATTGCTGCTGCTGTACTATGGGAGGCACAGCATGTGTTTTATGTAGTGGTCTTATATTTGGCAAACAGCCAAGAATTATATGTATTAAATGTAATAATAAGTTTCATGAATCATGTGTAAA
Organism: Epiperipatus broadwayi; assembly: GCA_028023455.1. Taxonomy (NCBI): domain Eukaryota; kingdom Metazoa; phylum Onychophora; class Udeonychophora; order Euonychophora; family Peripatidae; genus Epiperipatus; species Epiperipatus broadwayi. Next base: position 8,366,946 of record JAQFVV010006232.1, read on the forward strand.
ATCTAATAGGACAATATTTATTGGAAAGTGAAAGTAATGACATTTGTAAATTAATAGATATTAATGGTATATCTAAAGAGGATTTAAAAACTGTAAACAATCATAATTTTGATAAAGGAAAAGAAAATCTAACTAAAATGGATACTAATTGTTTATCTTGTAAAGAAACTAATTTTTTATTGAATAGAATTTTGAATATTGTTACAGTCTTATCAAGTGAAATTAAATTATTGAAAGAAGAAACTATTATGATGAAAAATATGATATTAAATATATCAATTGATAATTTGGATACATATCAATATAATGATTATGGAAGCACAATTGTTGGTGAAAATTTTGTTGTTTTAAACAAATTTGTTATTGCTGATTCAGATTTCCCCCCATTATCTAAAATAAATAGGAATTCTAGTGACAGAATAGCTAAATTACAAAAACAAGCAAATATTAGTGTCACTGATACTAAATCTAATTTTCAATTGAATGAACAAAAGAATAAAGTAAAATGAAAGTTGGTCAATCAGATAAGAAAATAAATGAAATGTCACTTGATCATGATTTTAGATCTACCTGCTCCATTGGATTTAATGAATTATTTCAGATTTCTAATCAAGATAAAATATTTAAAAAATCATATGCCTTTTATTTGAAAGATTGTGCAGATAAAGAAAAGGAAAGTTATAAAATTGTGTTTTATGGAAAAAATAAACAAAAAAATTTTAAAGTGCAAATATTTCTTCTATTATAGGTAATCAAGTTAATCATGTATTGAAAACTGTTAAGACAAGAATGAATTTTTAAAAAAAATTTCTGACTAAAATGGAACATGATACTTCTGCTGAAGATGTGATTACACATTTGAAAAATATTTTAAATATAGTGTGTGTTCTAAACTTAACACTAGGTCTAAAAAATATTCATTTTATTTATCTATATAAGAATGTGAATCTGATAAAGTTAATGCTAGTAATGCTTGTCCTGTGGGGGCTGTAATATTGCCCTTCTATGGTAATTTAAAATATTTAAGAAATCTTAATGCACAGGATGATACTATATTAAATGTTAAGACAATTGAAGAAGAGACTGAAGATATTATATTGACTGATAGTGTTGATGAAAGTAACATTACAGTGCAAGATATAAATTTGCAAAATGACCTGTGTAATAAATAGCAATTCATGAATAGTTATCAAAATATACATGGTTTTAGAACTAAGGCAAATGATTTTAAATATGAATTATTATTAAATGAAAATATTATCTTTTTAACAAAGACTTGGTTAAAAGAAGAAATTGATAATATTAGTATATTTGTTGATAAATATTGTGTGCATAGATGTAATAGAAATTATAATAATGAAACAAGAGGAGGTAGTACTTTGATTGGTATTAAAAAATACATAAAGCATAGACAGATATTTATTAATGATAATAATATTGACTCCTGTTGGATTGAAGTTGGCTTAAAAAATAAAAATAAAATATTGTTAGGTACTATATATCTTCAATCTACTTTGCCAATGAATGATTTAGATGCATATTTGGCTAAGGTTGAAGATATATTAGTGAAATATAAATATGATATTATTATAGTTAGGGATTTTAATGAAGTTGATTATTCACTACATAGCAATAAGACTGTTGGTAATAACAAACTTTATAGATTAAAATTTTTTGTTAAATTGGTAAGACTAATTCAACTTAATAATATTATTAATTTTAGGGGTGGTATGTTGGATTTATTGTTTAGCACTAAGGATGATTTGAAGTGCAAAGATACTGATCAAGCTCTTTTGCCTCCTGATTCTTATCATCCACCTTTGGAATTTGTAATAGATGGTTCTCATGAACATATAAAGCCTATAGTAAATAGTAAGAGATTACAAACATGGTGACTATTACGATCTTTATGAAGCTTTTGAAGATGTTGATTGGAATGAAATTTTGATGGAAAATGATCCCAATATAGTTGCAAATAAGTTTATTAGTATAGTTCAAAATTGTCTAAATCAATATATTCCTATTGGCATTTTTTGAATACCAATGATAAATATCCTAAATGGTTTTCTAAGGAATTGTGTAAGGGTTTAAATAGAAGGCATAAATATCATAGGTTATATAATTTAATTAATGATAAAGAATTGTATAAGAAATTTAGTGATTTGCATGCTTATACTAAAACTCTTATGGAAAAAGATTATAATAATAATTTAAATAGGGTTGAAGAAAATTTTAGGAATAATCCACAAATATTTTGGAATTATGTTAGGGACCTTAATATTATTGGAAATAAGAGTTATAGATATAATGTAATTCGACCTTCTATGAATGATCTAGTTAATCATTTTATAAATATATATTTAGATATTTCTGATAATGATATGGCTGATATTAAATTTAATAAAGAGAGTTTTTGGAATATAGATGTTAACAAAATTGCAATTCCTGAAGTGTTTAAAGCAATTTCTGAAATTAAAACAAAATCTTCTATGGGATATGATAGATAATATTCCTAATTTTATTATCAAGGGTTGTGCTGAATGTTTGGTAGCCCCATTACATTATATCATTAATTTATCAATTGAGAAATCTATTATCCCTGATATATTTAAGATAGCTAAGATAATACCAATTTATAAGACAAGGAATAGATCTGATCCTGGTAATTATAGACCTATTTCAATTTTGTCAACTTTTGCTAGGGTTATGAAAGGTGTATTTACAGTAACATTATTGTAGATATGATTAAGGTAATTACCTAATTGTAAGCATATTTTTCTACCTGGTAAATCTGTTGAAACTAATTTAATGGTAATATCTGATTATATTGCTCATGCCTTATCTGATCAGAAATAATTATATGTTATATATTTTGATATGACTCATGTATTTGATAAAGTTTCACATGCTAGACTTTTATATAAACTTAAAATGTTGGGAATTAGTCCTCATTTAATTGAATGGTTTAGCAATTATTTGAGAAGTCATAAATTTTATGTATGTATGAGTAGAACTAATTCTCATTTTTTTAATAATATGGCAGGTGTTCCTCAGGGTGAAATATTAGCACCTTTACTTTTTAATGTTTTTATGTGTGATGTTGAATCAAAACATAAAAAATAGTATGATTCTTACTTATGCTGATGATTGTAAGTTATTTAAAAGAATTATTACTTATAATGTTCATATTGAGGTTCAAAAGAATATAGATTGTTTTAAAATTTGGTGTAGGTATATCAATAAAACATGCATTGTTTGCTATACTAATAAAACTGATAAATCTGTTTATCAATATAAAATTGAAAATGATGTTATTACATATAAAGAGATTATATCTGATTTATGAATAATATTTTGTTATAATTTTACTTTTAATGCACATATTGAGTGTATTATTAATAAAGCATACAGAAAGATGGGCAGTATTTTGAGATATGGGAGAGATTTATCTATTTCCATTAAATATAGATTATTTTTTTCTCTTCTAACACTTTTATAATATGGTTCTTGAATATATGGAATTTCAATTTGATTAATATTCAGTCTAGAATATAAAATGATAAAAAAAGATTCAATAAGTTAATAATGGGAGAACGTCAAAATGTTAAAACAGTATTGAAAGAAAGGAGAATATTGAAAGATATGATATTGTTGAAAAAGTTAATTTTTATGGGAAAATTGATGTCAATAACTGTATATCAAAAACAGAATTGAAAGTACCTAGTCGTCTGTTAAGAGAAATGACAGACTTTCAGTGTTAATAAATGTAAAAATACTTTCTTCAGCAAGTCAGTTATTAATAGTTTGCACATAGTATATAATATATCTTAATAATATTGATATTTTTTGTGATTAGTTTATTATGAATGTTAGAAAAGAACTAAACTTATAATTATGAATATTTGCTTATCGTTTTTTTTATTTTTGTTTATTGTGTATTTCTGTTAAAGTGTAAATGTTGAAATGCACATAAATATGGTTGCACCACCACCGCCCACCAACCACTACTACTAGCAGCAGCAGCAGTAGCAGTAGTAGTAGTAGTATTGTTATTATTATTGAATAATAATAATAATTCAATGAATTTTATTTACCATACAAAACTGCAGCATTAAACCAATTACAGAATTGCATTATAATTAATATAAAATAATATAAGTAAATATAAATATCAAATTTTGAATATGTCTACATATCATATTTTCTTATAAGATTAGTAATAAATTTTTTTAAAATCTAATACAAAAATATTTTCATTAATAAAATCTTGATTATAAATGTTAGGCAAATGAAACAAAGGTGAACATTTTAGTGTTAGAGTGATAAACCTTCATGTAAAATAAATTAGATGTGTGTGTTTTATTTAATTAATTATTAATTGTAATATTTGAGATTTTGTTTGTTAAAATGATTTTCTGAGTGACATGGTTATATAAGCATTTAAGATCTCTAATCTTTCTTCTAACAGATAAAGATATATAATGGTTATTTAAGTTAATACATTTAGAAAATGTATCATTAGACTAATTAAATTCTGATATGGGTTCCAATCAACAGAGCCATATTCCAAAATTGGCAGAACTAAAACAAACAATTTATGCTTTTGATGCACGAACATTTTTTTTATATCATCTTAATTAAAGCATGGGTAAATTGTACAACACCAAAGTAAATAATTTTCACATTTTACCAGTGAAATTTTCTGAAAAATGTTCTTTTTATCATGAAATTTATTACAAGAAACACAATGTCCATTTGGAACAACCACATGGGCAAAATCTTATTTATTATTAACATTCCACCTTATTGTAATGAGGATACAATAAAACGATTATTTGAACAATGTGGATCAATTGAAAGTGTTTTCTTTCAGAAAAGGGCAGATGGAAGCATTCCTCTGCCTGAGGTGTACCTGTTGGTTTTTTTTTTAAATTCACCTGTCAAGGGCTTTAAAGTGGCTTACTTGACATTTGAATCAGAAAGTAGTTTGCAAAGTGTGATGAATATGGAAATATCTACTCCTCAAATTCTGAACACTGATACAAATCCAATCATTACAGGATTAACCAAATGCTGCGATGAATATAGAAATTGAATCCCTAGTACGAAAAAACAAAAAGCAGAAGTAGATGACTATATGAATAACTTTGACACAATGGAAGTTCAGGAAAAAGAAAACAAAATGAATTAAAAGGAGTTCCTGATGAAGATAAAAGGTGGGGGAAAAGCTGTTCCTCGATCTGAAAAGATTCAAAAATAGTTACAAACAAAGAGAAAAAAGAAACAAGCTGAGTAGAAATTACTGAATTTCTACAAATTTCAAATTAGAGAGAGCAAAATGAATAGTCTTGCTGAATTACGGAAAAAGTTCAAGGAGGACAAGCAACAAATAGCGCTCGCGAAGGCCTCCCTAAAGTTCAAACCATATTAAATGACTATTTTTGTAGTGTCTTTTGTATTAAAATTTATTGAATAATAAAAAAACAATCTTTTGTATTAAAATTTATTGAATAAAAAATAAATAAATTATGCTTTGTAGAGTTATTAAATTGTCTACCATGCCTTAAAATCATACCCATCATTTTAAAAGCTTTATTTACCATAGTTTCAGTGTAATGGTAAAATGATCCATTGCTAGCAAAAATAATGCCAAGGTCTTTCTGTATACCAACCAAATTTATTTTATGGCCTTACAATATAATAAGGACAGTTAAAGATTCCACATTTTCTGAAATAAAAAAGTTAAACATTTATCCATATTAATATTCATCTTATTATTTGTATGCCATTCCAAGCAAATTGTTAATATCTTTCTGTAAAAGTATGCAGTCAGTAATCGAGTTAATATTCCTAAATATCTTACAATCATCAGCATAACACAAAAGTTGTGAAAATTCCACAGTTTCTCCTAAATCATCTAAATAAATATTAAATAATTGTGATGCAAACATATTGCCTTGAGGTACTCCTAGATTACAATAGTATGCATTAGAAAACTTACTAAGTTTGACATAAACCATTCTTTCCCTAATAAAAGATTCAAACCATAGTATCAAATTATCAGAAAAATGTAATTTATATATTTTATAAAGCAATATAGAATGGTCAATGTTATCAAATGCTTTGGAGAGATCAAAATTAATCACATCTAGATGGCACTGATTCTCAAAAGCATTAGCAATATAAGCAGTTATTGTTAGAAGATTAGTTTCAGTTGATTTATTAGGTTAACCATGTTGCACAGGAGCTAAAACCTTATTTATGTCATATTTTTTTTATAAATACACATTTCAAATATGTGTGCAACTGTATAAAGCACTGAAATAGGTCTGTATTATTTACATTATCTCTTGAACGATTTTTAAAAATAGGTATAACTTTGGCAAGTTTAAGGGAGTTGAGAAAAAAATACACTTTTTAATGGAATAATTAAGAATAACATAGAGGAATAGCAATGAATGCTGCACATCCTTTATCACAATCCAAATTTGAATGTAATTTTAGTTCTTTGATAGCAGATATAATATCATTATTAGTGAAGTAATCAATAGAAATACTATCATTAAAAGACCATTCGAAATGGGCAATGTTTCAGGTAAATTTAACATACATTGAACCAATTATTAACAATTAACTATGCCACACATCTTTTCTCAGATAATTTTGAATTTACAACAACTTTTTTAAAAAAAAAATTACATTTTTAAATTGTTAAAACCAATCAAAATGGCTGTCATAAAACCCCATGACCAAGGAGTTGATGCCAAAACCTACTCTAACATATTGCTGGCTTTATCTCATGAAAAACATGTATCAGCATCCTCAAGAATAATTTCCATGTCACCAATAGCAAAGATATTTCAAGTCCAATAATGAATAAGCCAATATGAAGTTTCAAGACAACCAATGTAAACAACATTTAAAACCTAGACATAAAAACAGAAGATGGTAAGCACTCACCCCCCCCCATGGTGTGGATGCTTAACATGATGAAACAATTTGTCAAAATTTATTATTACAATACCACAGGAGATATTTTGCATCATTTAAGACATTTTCCCTTTTCAAGTCCATCATTATATCAGCCACAGATTCCAACTTCCATCCCACTCTCTAGAACCTCAACCAGCTCACGTGCTTTCCACACATAAACTCATAACACCAACAACACACCAGGGTGAACTCTGGATTAAGTACTGCAACACTTGAGAGTAACACAGTACACCACTTCATTAACCCATTGATTTAAAATTTACAAGATCACTTCATGCACAAGACTTTGCCTTGATACCTATAGTGCTTACCAACTAATTTATGTGTAGCCATACACTAATGGAACACTAACTCCACTCACCCTCCCTAAATGTATTAACAAATATCACCATGGGCTTTCATGTATTTATCTCATAATGCTTTTGTAAAATTTGTGTAAACCTAATATGTATCTTGTTATGCAACAATTATTATTCTTCTGATTACTGTAAATCACCTTTTTTTATCATAAGAAAAATTGTAAACCCTCATTGCAATCTCATGTATCAAATTGTATCTAAAAACTCATATTTTTTCACATGCAACTTATGTAACACATGAATAAGACAGCCATGAAAACTATAATCCTTCCCACCAAATAGGCCCAATTTATATACATTCATATATTAATCTAACACTAATTCCAACCCCACACTCCATATATGTTTTCCCTCATACTATCATGTGCTTCCATATATTTTTCTCAAGATCCCAATTAAAAATTCTATGTAAACCTAATTTGACACATGTACCTTGTTATGTTATGATCATTCTTTCAGTTACTATAAATCATGTTTTTCCCCCTATCACATGCAAAATTGTAAACCATTATGGCATATATAATATCATGAATTTACTTGTATCTAAGATCTTATGTTTTCATATGTAAAGCCTCATCATCATCATCATCATCATCATAATAATAATAATAATAATAATAATAATAATAATAATAATAATAATAATAATAATAATAATAATAATAATTTGTTACAAAGCTACAGCATGAAGTCAATTACAGAATTTCACCATAATTAATATACAATAATATAAATAAGCAATTATAAATATCAATTTAAGAATATGTCTATATGTCATATTTTGTTATAAGATTAGTAACAATTTTTTTAAAATCAAATACAAAAATGTTTTTATTAATGAAATCTTGATTAAAAGTGTTAGGCAAATGAAACAAAGGTGAACATTTTAATGTTTTAGAGTGACAAACCATAATGTAAAGTAAATTAGATATACATGTTTTATATAAATAATTATTAATTGTAGTTTTCGGAGGGACAAGGTTATATAAGCATTTAAAATCTTTAATATTTATTCTAACAGAATTTAATAATAATAATTCAATTCTTTATTTAATGTACATAACTACAGCCAAAGACCAATTACAGATTGCATGTAAAAAAAAAAATAAGTATATATGTTTTAGGGGAGTAATAAAAAAATAATGAAAAGATTAACTAATCATACATTATATATATATTAAAATCTTTAAAATTTCATTAATATTAAGTAGAAAAAGATTTTCACTAACAAAATCTGAATTGTATTAGGTTGATGAAAGAAGGGGGGGGGGATTTTTAAAGTATTACTTATACAAATTTCAATCAAATATTGATAATAATTTAAATCCAGTTTTTGAAATCATGTTATAAGAAACATTTCTTTTTCACCAATGACTTTGTATAAAAATTTCATATCCCTAGCTTTTCTTGCTAAAAGAGATATACTACAATTATTTTTTAGTTAACAAAATCTAAAAAATTTTTTGAAAACAAATTGCATTTTATTTATGTCTCTCTTTGAATGTGGATTCTATAAAACTGATCCAAATTGCATAATAGGGAAAACCAAAGAAAAGCACTACAATGTCTGTAGATAGTTATCACCATCTTGAGACTTTACTTATTATTGATTCCATATGATAATGAAAGAAGTCATTACTGAAAAATATAATTCCAAGATTCTGAATTATGTCAGTATAATTTATTTTAAAATTATTAATACAATTTTCAAATCTTAGAATTTCAGATTTATTGGAATAAAATACTGGAGAGCACTTATCTACATTGACTTTTTTTTTCCACACCATTTGAAAAAACTATTAAGATCACCTTGAAGCAATATTCAATCATGAATACAATAGATGTGTCTAAAAATCTTTTAATAATCAGCATAACACAACAGATGAGAGTAAACATATGAAAATATATAAAGTCTATTCTAACCTGTTTTTCAATTACATGTGCAATGTGATTATACAATAAAAAGATTTGTTTCCATTGATTTATTTAGTACAAAACCATGTTGCTTTGATGCCAATAATTTACTAATATTATGCACTACCTTATTATACATGCATCTCTCAAATATCCTTGCAATGATGTGCAAGACTGAAATGGGGCTATAATTATTAACCTTATCTTTATCTCCACCTTTAAAGATAGTAATAACTTTAGCAATATTTAGAGATATATAGAAAAAGTAGACCTTGTTATAAAACAATTGAGAATGTGACAAAAAGGTGAAGAGATATCTTTCTAAATGAAAATGGGGATATTATCTGGACCCAGACTGAAATTTAACTTGTTGTTTAATGGCAGTTACAATATCACAATCTGTAAACTTATTAAGTGAAATACCTTTTCTTACATTTTCATTGATCAAAGTCTAATTATTATAATGTTGTGGTTGAACAGAATTCTGAAAAATATTGAGAAAAATCATTAACTGTTAAAGAAGAAATATTAACGTGTTGTATTTTTCTTTTAGTGACATGCAAATCCTTAACCAATGACCAAAATTCTTTAAGATTGTTTACAATTTTACTCTCTGTATCTTTCATAAATTTTTCATAATCTCTTTTATAAATGTCCTTTGATAATCTTCTATAATTAATAAAATTATTGTAAAAAATCAAATTTTTAGTTTTTATATGTTATCTATGATGATATGATTTTCTTCTAATAACAGTTTTAAGTGATTTAGGAAACCATGAAGAAAAATCATTATTGGTGGATTGTTGGTAATGATGATGATGATAAAAATAGTTCAGCAGAAAGCAATTCATCTGCATAAAACAGTTTTCTAGCTCTCTCTCTATTTTCTGTAGTCTCAAAGTACACTTGGGTCTCCTTTTACGCGGACTTATTTAACACGATTTTGAAGTCACCGGAAGTCGAACTCCAATAATGCGCTATTGCTTTAAATAATAAATTTTGCGCACTTACGTTATATTGAAAGTAATAGCACATTATTGGAATTCGACTTTCATCTTAGTAATTTCAATATTTTCAGTGCTTTATAATAGTAAGATTTTATGCAATAATGAAATTAAAATCATAATTTCCACGTTTTATGTATACACACATTAAATTTTACAAGATTATAATGTAAATTTGTTCAAACATTATGCGTATTAATTTTGCATTTTAAATCACATTCTGTTTTTGCTTTTTAAAAAAGAACATAATCAATTATTAATCATTTAGTGTCCGCAAGTTTATTTTTAAAAGATGAGTAATAGCAGTGAAACGAAATTTGATTTTTAAACGGAATTGAAAATTAAAGACAAAAATAAGAATTTAATTTTTAGTTGTTAATTTTAATTAAATTTTTCCCAGCAGTGGTGAATAAATGTCTTTTTATTATCGTAAGTCTAAGTTCATAAACAATTAATAAAATCATCGTCTCAAAGATTAATTACTAATTACGTTGTCACCAGAAATCTATTGACATAACATGAGTGTGAAATTAGCGCTAGTTGTATTTCCTCAGTTTGCAAACGAACATGTTTTTTGGCAAATATCGATAATAATTAAAACATGTATAAAAAAAATGTAAATTATGCATAAAAATATATTATTTTGAATAAAATTAAATATTATAGTTAAAAAAAGTTTGTCTTGTATCAATTTTTTTCAAATTTGAAATTTTTTATTAGTCATATTTTATTTCCTTATTTTTTTTTTTTTGCGCGAATTTTAAAGTAATTTTAGGTTGGTGCTTTGCTTTTACATGAATTTTGAAAAAATCACAGACCACACACCCCCTTTTTCAATGTAAGTTATGTCTATTTTTGCGCAATTTCGTTTGCGTGTGTTTTCTGAGGAACCTATCTATCGTGTAAAACGAGACCCAGGTGTACTTTTAAATATCAATCTCACATGGTAAAATTCTTACCTATATTCATTTCTTATATCCAATTATTATTTTTTTGTACTTCTGCTAATTTTTTATTATAAATTTGATAAAAATTATTGCATTTAATCATTTAATCATAGATAATCTCTGGCCAATATTATGAACTCTGATCATCAGATTTTAATGAAACATATCAGAACTTATTAGTAACACTGTGGAAATTCTTTGTGACAACAGGACATAATTTCTGATAATATTAACAGCTTCAAAGAAAAAAAATCCAAATCCTAAGCAAACATACAGAAATGTCATCAGCAGTGATGCATAAATTCTCCATGGTAACCAAAGTATAGATTCAGATAATATTACTTTCAGCAAAAGTCAAACTACAAATTTTAAAAATCCTCATAGCAACAAGGATATTAGCTCAAATAATATCAACAACAAAAAAACCCAAGTCCAAATCCTAACCAAACAGATGAAAATCTCAGCAGTGATGCACACATTTTCCAGGTTAACAGGATATAGGTTCAAATGGTATTACTTGCTCTAAAAGCCAAAGTACAAGTCTAAAAAATAAAATGCAAATGTTATCAGCAATAATAATAAAAACATTCCATGTAACAACAATATAATTCCACATACTGTAATGTCATATCCATGTTTTCACAAAACTATTCTAAATGACATCACAGATTGAGACTTATATATACAATAGCTCCACCCCCTCACACCATTGACTGGACATTAGGGCACTAGAAAATTTTAGTGGCAGATTTCTCATCACTATCCCTTGGAATCTTTATACAGTATCTATAAGATTTTTTCATCCTGATCTCTCATGATATCAGTCACCAATATAAATGTATCTCTGTATAAATTCCCCTGGCAACTTCTCTATGATGCCACTATCATGCATGTGAAGTAGGATTCAATCAGCCAGATAGCTGACCATCAAAATCCTAGGCACTTAACAATTGAATTTATCTAGGTTATCCAAAAAGAGTGCTTCCAAAGTCAAATCAAAACACTTGGAAACTAGGCACTGATAAGTCAATCAAAATCAGAACAATTGCATCACTGGGATATTGAACAATAATTATTTTGGCTACCTCCCATAAGATTTCCAACAGATGATGCAGCCCTTTGGCATTCATCTTTTTTCTATAAATTCTTCTCAGGGATACCCCTGTAAATTCCAGGAACAAATATAAATTCAAAATTCAATTGCATCCAGAGATTGACCTGAATACAAACCCTAACCAAATTCTTGATCCAAAGGCAACTTAATGTTTATACATTCATGGTCTAAAATCTCACTACTGTGCCTGTAAACAGTGGGGTCATCCTGCAACTCAATACTTCCAGTCCCATCTTTATCAACAACTATCCTTAAAACAAATTTGCAAAACAACCAACTACCAATTAGAATATGGCCACTCCTAAGCTGGGACCTTCAACAACACCTAGCCTGATGGTTCAACAACCTATTGGCCATCCCTTCCCTCATCCCACACCAGATATACCATTCATATCAACAACTATCCCTAAAACAAATTTGCAAAGAACCAGCTACCAATTAGAATCTGGACACACCTAAGCTGGGACCTTCAACAACACCTAGCCTGATGGTTCAACAACCTATTGGCCATCCCCTCCCTCATTCCACACCAGATATACCATTCATATCAATAGCTTCCCTCACACCAGAACAAATGCCTCATCTATTTCCATTACATATGCAATCAACTTCATCTTCCTGTGATACAACAATAATACCAGGCTACAGCATGAATGCCCAGCCTTCTCATGAGATAACCCACATGAAAACACAACACAGAATCAACACATCATAAGATGTAAAACTTTTAATAAATATCATGGAAACAATTTCACCATGCCTATCATCCATATCTCCCCCCCCCAATGTAAGAGAAAACCAAAAAAGCCTATGAAAAATCACCAACAAAAAAACGAAAGACAATTTAAAAAATCACATATCACTCATCACTAAGATTTCTGACAATCCCTACAAGACCATAAAAACCACCACCTTGCTCACTCGCCACACCAGAACCAACATGATCCCATTCCTCCAATCAAACTACCAATTATCCTCAGTAGAAATTCATCAATAAACAATTGAACCAACTGATACATCACATTACTAGAATCAAATGCTATGTCAATCTCTTATTTTCAAATAAACCCTTCTCATATCATTAACCCTCTTTATACTCCATGAAGCTAAAAATAATAGGGCTCAATGTTCATAGCCTCAATTTACCATCAAAGCCATACCAATTACAAAAGTGGATTACTATCATACAATCTAATTTCCTTGGATTATTGAAAATCAAAATATAGAGAATCTTGAATTGATCTTGCTGACTACCTCTATAGACATGGCTTCTATGCTTGCTCTAAAAATACTTCCTTGCCATCAACAGGTGCTAGTATTCTCATCACCTTCAATTGCCCATTCAAGTCATTTAAAATTCAATATATTGATGGGCACTTACTAATTCCTATTTTTCACCACCATATAGTAGCACTAAACATGGTATTCATCTATATTTCACCCAGCATTACAGTCTCATCACATATATCATCCAAAACCATCAATTCAATTTTCACAACTATCCTACACCCAATCATATTATTGGATGATTTCAATCTGGATTATCCAACTTTTATAAATAAATGGATTCATCTCTTTAACTTCCCATTAATGAGTGCCCAATGTTTTTGACCACATGGTTCAATCACTTCTCACAAATGGCATGCCACACTCATTGACCTATGTTTTTACTCTCCAATGTTGCATCACTTACTAGAACTTAACCTTAACCCACTCCATTCTCAAACCACTCTGCCCAAGCAGTTATGCTTAACCTTAATGAACTCCAAGCAACTACAATACAATTACATAAAACAATCCATGTGATTCTTCTCTCATTTACTACTGAGTTCATGTTTTCCAAATCCTATATTATGGTAAACAAGCTACACTAAATGGCTATAGACCCAGTTTAGAAATATCTTGTCTTCATACACATATTATTAATTAGAATACAACACTTGAACATGATTGTCCCCCTCACCTCTGAGTCTTTCATCATTGGCTGACGAATTACATAAGAAAATTGCCACTACTAAGAAAACCCACCAAACACACCAGCAGTTAATCAGTCTTATTTAAACTTGTCATCCTGTCTACTATGAAGGACTGACTACCTTCCAATCAAAAATTTTTTTGCCTAACCTGGCAGAAAACATGAACCCTTCCTCATCAAAAGTCCTTATAGTACTTCAAAGAGACATAGGTGCATGTACTGGACATAATATTAACCATCCTATATAGCTGCACTTTAAAAATAAACTTTGGACCTATAATGTATTCACTCCACCAGTATACTGTTTTAGATACTGAAAACTATGCTTTTCCAAACTTGATAATTTGCCACCAAATGTGCCACTATTGAAAATTTGTTACCATGGACCTCATGGAATTTCTGCATTCATCTTGAGACATCTTAGTCATTTGGCTGTGCTGAATATTTGTGATCTGGCCAATTTTGTATCCCAGAGGCTATATAATGTAAAAGGGTTGTATTCAATTGCTGTACTGCATATCATTAAAAAATCAGAGGCAATATCTAATATAACCAACTCCCAGCCTATCTACATGAGTCACCTAGCCATTAAAATACTTGAAAAAGTAATCAAGGACCAAATTGAGCCAAACATCCTTTCCATCATTATCACATCCAACAGTTTTCCAAAAAGGCTCCTTCATAAACAGTACTCATATTTATGACAATACTAAGCTCAACTCAAACAAATAAAAAACAGTACCATTACAGTCCAGCTTGACATACAAACAGCTTTTGATTCCATCTCAATTAATCTAATTATTCAAATGCTAACACTACTATCCTGCCAAATCTGTTATACCTAATCAACCTCTTGATTCATGAGTTGCAGATCACTCTTAATAGAAATTCTCCATTCTTCAATCCCATGAAGCCAATCTCACAAGGGTCACCCCTAAGCTCATTAGTTTGTACACTACATAAATCCACTTTTACAACAAATACAGAATAAAATTACTGGAATCCAAATTCTACACACCCAGCAACACATTGTCTGCATATCTTACATGGATGACATCATTGTCTTTCTGCCATGTCAGAAACAACTCCCCACATTGCAAACCATTCTTAATGACTACACAGCAGCTTACAAACTACACTTTAATTCCAAAAAAACTGCTGCATGGACTCTTCATAATGAAATCATGTTTCCAAGATTTCCAAGGAAAACCCACTCCATTCTTTGGCTTTCCCTTTTACAAAGGCTCCCTTAATATGAGATTCACAATATAAATGAAGTTACAAGATTCTGAATTAAAAGTTACTAACTCACTTCCTAAGGCATATCTATCAATATACTCCAAGATAAACTTGTTCAATACTCTTGCTATGACAAAAATCACATACCATGGACCTATTATCAAATTTTCAAATATTGTCATTTCTGCCACTAAATTCCCTATGCAAGAAATTACTCTCGAGTTGCAGACCATATCAATATCTATAAAGTAACTCAACTACAAATCCTTATACAATGGTTTCTAGATTTGCACAGCATTTAGATGTTTTATTCACAAAAAGCCATCGACTTAATAGCAGCTATTACCAACCACTTTCAAAACCTCTAGTGCCTGCTGAAAGTCACCCCTAAAGATAAACCTCCTACATCAATGCCATATCTCACAGATTTTATTCACTCAAACCTAGGTACGACAAATCAGATCAGACTCTTCTACAATTCCAAGTACCCTACTGACAAACATATAGCCTGCTTTATCCAGACCCTAGCAATAATTACCCCCTCCCAATGCCTAAAATAAATACCTGCCACCTTCACCAGACTCAACCTGCATGCATTTCCAACATTTTTTCTGCAGTATCATCATTTATACAAAAATATATAATTATTCTGTATACCATGAAGCGGAGTAAATTCAACAATACCCTCTCAATGAATGTCAAGCACTAAACTCCACATGGCAAATTATGTTAAATGTAGTCACCTGCTATTCCTATCTACCATGTAACACAATCCTTGCAAAGATTACATATTTGTTCAATCTTGTTTGCTTTCTGGTGTATGCATTGCACCTTCTTGTTAGGCAATAGCACCAGGAGGCATCACTACACATTTATTAATAAATTACACCAGCTAAAAGCAAGGGATAATAACATAGCCTCAAAGACATTTTTGCAGCCACCTGGTCTCTCCTTATAGAGCAGTCCAACCTATAAGCTGCCACAACCAAGAACCTTACTGGACATTTCATCTGCTTTATAATACAACTGGCTATATGAAAAACTATGTTCCAGACACTCATTACAGTAGTTCAATACCCTAGAGAGCTATCTAACAAGACCAGCCAAGCTCAAAACAAAATGGACTTTTAATTCTAATGTTATGAACATTCACTTTTTTATACATTCAATACTATGATATACAAAAAATATCAATAACAACAATCATTTACAATTACCAATTTTCATATAATTCTACTGAAATCAACAATGTTAACTAAATTTATATAATAACAAACCATTATTATACTTGAAATGCCTTTGTAACCCTGGAAAAACCCTTGTCAAACATTTGTAAACCAATGTAATACATGTTTTAATCAATAAAGTATATTATTACAACAATAGTAATAATAATTGCTGAAGCTGTAGCAGTGGTCATCATCATCAATAATAATAATGATGATGATGATGATAATAATAATAATAATAATGATGATGATGATGATGATGACAATAATAATAATAAAATTGTTGCATCGACAAGTTAGCTAATACATTTTATATAATAGAAAATTGGTCAAGCAAATTGATAGGGAAATAGTCCCCTAATAAATGTAAGTTTAGATCCATTAAAGAGAAAATGAAACATAAAACTGATAGTTTATCTGCAATAATGAACATCGAAACAATAATATAAAATCATGGGATGCTCTTAAGAGATTATAAACAATGGAAACATTAGTAGACTTCTATTAATTAATTAATGTAAAGATAGAGCTGAGAAACATTTAAATGTTTCCAGGAATGTGAAGAAGAGGTAAAAAGATATAAATTCTCAAGTTCTTTGTTCTAGTTTTTTGTTCTAAAATCTTAATTATGATATGACAAATACACCTGGGTCTCTTTTTATTCGGACTTATTTAACACGATTTTGAAGTTACGCGATTCCATGTTTCACCGGAAGTTGAACTTCGATGATGCGCTACTACTTTAAATAATAAATTTCGAGCACTTGCGTTATACTGAAAGTAATATCACATTATTGGACTTCGACTTTCATCTTAATAATTTCAATATTTTCAGTGCTTTATAATAGTAAGATTTTATGCAATAGTGAAATTAAAATCATGATTTCCACATTTTATGTTTACACACATTAAATTTTACAAGATTATAATGTAAATTTGTTCAAACATTGTGCCTGTTAATTTTACATTTTAAATCACATTCTGTTTTTGCTTTTTAAAAAATAACGTAATCAATTATTAATCATTTAGTGTCCGCAAGTTTATTTTTAAAAAGTGAGTAATAAGCAGTGAAACGAAATTTGATTTTTAAACGGAATTGAAAATTAAAAAATTAAAGACAAAAATAAAAGTTTAGATACAGAAGAAAATGTAGAAAAAGATAATGAAACAAAAGTGGAACCTGTTCCTTTCACTTCAAAAATGATTCGAAAAAGTCTTCAACTTTCTAATCAGTTGGCAAATTATTTTCTTACTAATGACACTAATCACGAACGTGCTCTTAAATTTCAATGAGAGCTAAATGATTGTATGTCTGGATATTGCGTTCATAAACAATTAATAAAATCATCATCTCAAAGATTAATTACGTTGTCACCAGAAAAAAATTAACACAACATGAGAGTGATGTAGTTGTATTTTCTCTTGTGGAGAATCTGTTTTTTTACCAATTTGCAAACGAACTTGTTTAACAGCTGTAATGTATACGCTAATTATTTCCATTCTACATTTTAAAGTTTGTACTTTCTACATATTTTATTTATACAAATTCAAGTTTAACACACACATATATATATATCTACTTCTGGAGTAATATTTATAAAAGTTTTTAATTACATAATAATATTTATAAAAGTTTTATTTACACCGTTAAACACAACAACGGCAAATAGCGATAATAATTAAAACGTGTATAAAAAAATGTAAATTACTGTAAATTATGCATAAAAATATATTGTTTTGAATAAAATTAAATATTATAGTTAAAAAAAGTTTGTCTAGTATCAATTTTTTTCAAATTTGAAATTTATTATTAGTCATATTTTATTTCCTTATTTTTTTTTTTTGCGCAAATTTTAAAGTAATTTTACGTTGGTGCTTTGCTTTTACACGAATTTTGAAAAATCACAGACCGCACCCCCCCTTTTTCAATGTAAGTTATGTCTATTTTTGCGTGATTTCATTTGCACGTGTTTTCTGAGGAACCTATCTATCGCGTAAAATGAGACCCAGGTGTATATAAATTTCTGTGTAAGTTATGTCTGTGTGGAAAAGTTCACCTCTGCCATCCTGTGAGTGTCCAAGAGATGGAAGTCCAGCAGAAGACCTAAGAATCATGCCTGATAACTAACTTTTTTCCTGCCTGGGAAGATCAAAAAACCTATCTAAATGGAAATATGAAGCATCTGACATCCATGATGTAGACTTAACAGCTATCAAGAAAGACTTCCAGTCATCATGAAACCTCCAGCATGAACTCTTAATATGCCACCCATGTAAAGCTTAATTCATATAAGCACTTCATATTCACTGGTAACATTTTATCTTTGTCACTTTTGTTTATTGTTCTTGTTATTTCTATCCATAATGCAGCATTTAAGCCAGCATTATATATATTAACTAATTTTACCTCACATATAGATATAAAGTTGATGTATGTATTCTAATGACCAAATAGATTTTCATTTCCCTTGTTATATATTGATGTATCATTAGCATATCTACAAAATCAACAATTTTTTTTTTATTTTTGGATGGTAGAGTTTTAAAAAAGTTATAACTTTTTTTTAATTTACCCTCACTCCACTACATAAGGCAGAACTCATTTGTTATAAAAAATTATTTTGACTCTAAAGAAAACTTACATCCACCTTCTCCTGAATTTTGTTAATTAAATGTTTTTTAAAAGAGAGAGAAAGAGAACACATTGCCATTTATTTATTTGGTAGTTTAGTATTTTTCTTGCTATGACGAATTATGCTTAACATGTTTTTTGCCGGTAAGATTTCATCAAAGATTAGATAAAGGATGTCATGGCAACAAAGACACTGGCAAGACTAATCCGTGGGAATACTGATTTTTTGATCGTGGTGTCCAGTGAGATTTAAAAAGTCGAGAGACCTATGGGAAATTTTGTCATTTCTCGGTCTTTTGCGGTTTTGATATCGGTGTGAGCACAGTGATTTTTTTGATCATATTGAGAATATTTTCATATATTTCATATTAAATATGGACATTATATTACTAAATAGAGTGAATTTTTAACTGTCGATTGGATATTATAGTAAATGTCACTGCCCTTATTTATAAGTAATTTTCATTTTGTTTCTTAATAATTAAATTTAGTAGCTTTTAAGACTTATATGTTGCCATTACAGGTTATTTTTTAATTTGCAGTGATAATTGTGATATTATTTTAAACAATTGTACGTATTTCCATATATATTTAATGCTTCTTTTACATTTCCCTTAGATATTATTCTAATTTTCATTTTAAAAAAAATTTCATAATTTTATGTACTACCTTTTCGGTTATTTTTTTATTTTGCTTCTTTTGGGTTGTCTTCTTTCCATTTTTTCTTATAAATTATCATTATTTTCATTAAAAAAAGATTACACTTTTAATTTCATAATTTTATATAATATGTTTTCATTTTTATGTCCGCCATTTTCACTGTATGGCAGATTCGTACTATATCAGGAAAAGGGTTTTTTATTGTTTTTAATTACATTCAAATATCAGCCTTTCTAGCTAATTGTGCATACGCTTTTGCGAGTGTTAATAATAATAAATGAATACTTTCTCTCCAATATAAGATATAGTATCTATGCAGGAATAAAATGAATCCACTTATTCCTATGATTCAAATGCTTATATATGAGCAAATCTGAAATACTGGCAACGAAAGCGTGAAGATGGAACACTCACTTTAAATTACTATATACAATGTCTGAATGAAGGACGTCGGTGAAATTGTGTAGAATTTACTAAACGTGCTTATTTACATATGATTAAGTTTCAGTTAGAGTGACGTTTAGTAAATTCTAGACAATTTCACCGATGTCATTCATTCAGACATCGTATATAGTAATTTAAAGTGAGTGTTCCATCTTCATGCTTTCCTTGCCAGTACTTCAGATTTGCTCATATATAAGCCTTTGAGTTGTAGGAATAAGTGGATTCATTTTATTCCTGCATAAATACTATATCTTGTATTGGAGAGAAAGTATTCATTTATTATTATTAACACTCGCAAAAGCGTATGCACAATTAGCTTGAAAGGCTGATATTTGAATGTAATACAATTGTAAACATACGCTATATAAAATAAATGCTTGTTTTTAATTTTAAAATTACAAATATTTTTTATAAATATTTTTTGCAATTATTTTGTAGTCAATTTGAATTTATAATATTTTTAGTAAATTACTATTAATTTATGTATATTTTTTTTTGGTGCATATAATTATTTTGCTTTTTCCGAGGAACGACAAACATGGCACCGTCCAATTTTTTTCCCCTACGAGATGACTTTTTTTTTTACGACCGCCATTTCAATTGTATAACAGATTCACACTATATCGGAAAAAGTGTGTTTTTTTGTCTTTAATTTTAAAATTATAAATATTTTTTATAAATTTTTTGGCAATTATTTTGTAGTCAATTTGAATTTATAATAATTTTAGTAAATTACTATTAATTTATGTACTTTTTTGTTGCATGTAATTAATAATTTTTTTCCTGAGGAATGACAAACATGGCGCGGAACATTTTTTCCTATGACATAGCTAAGCAAAAGCATACTACTCTAATGTCTTATATATATATTTGACAGTATCTATTTAATATTTTTTGGTCTTTTAGAGAAATTTTTTTTTGTGTGTGCTAATTTTTGCAGTTTTGCTATAAATCAATTTTTAAGTGAATCTCTTATATACATATATATTTTTGACAGTACCTATTTAACATTTTTTGGTCTTTTAGAGAAATTATTCTTTTTTTGTGTGTGTTGATTTTTGCAGTTTTGCTTTAAATCAATTTTTAAGTGAATGTGTTATATATATATTTTTTTGACAGTACTTATTTAACATTTTTTGGTATTTTAGAGAAATTTTTTTTTTTTTTTTTTGCTAATTTTTACACTTTTGCTTTAAATCAATTTTTAAGTTAATCTCTTATATATATATTTTTTGACAATACCTATTTAACATTTTTTGATCTTTTAAAGGAATTTTTTTTGTGTG
Organism: Epiperipatus broadwayi; assembly: GCA_028023455.1. NCBI lineage: Eukaryota > Metazoa > Onychophora > Udeonychophora > Euonychophora > Peripatidae > Epiperipatus > Epiperipatus broadwayi. Next base: position 8,388,742 of record JAQFVV010006232.1, read on the forward strand.
TGTGCTAATTTTTGAAGTTTTGCTTTCAATCAATTTTTAAGTTAATGTCATATATATATATATCTTGCTGTCCTCTTTAGTATTATTCTTGCTATTAGATGTCCTATTTCGTATTATTCTTACTATAAGATGTCCTCCTTAGTATTATTATTGCTATTAGATGTCCTCTTTAGTATTATTCTTGCTAAGTCTATCGGATTTTTTACTACTATTTTTGCTATTTTTACCTGTTGGCCTCTTTAGTATTATTCCTGCTGTTAGATGTACTCTTTAGTATTATTATTGCTATTTTTACCAGTTGGTCTCTCTAGTACTATTCTTGCTATTAGATGTCCTATTTCGGATTATTCTTACTATTAGATGTCATCCTTAGTATTATTATTGCTATTAGATGTCCTCTTTAGTATTATTCTTGCTAAGTCTATCGGATTTTTTACTACTATTTTTGCTATTTTTACCTGTTGGCCTCTTTAATATTATTCTTGCTGTTAGATGTACTCTTTAGTATTATTCTTGCTATTAGATGTCCTCTTTAGTATTATTATTGCTATTTTTACCAGTTGACCTCTTTCGCATTATTCTTGCTATTAGATGTCCTCTTTAATATTATTCTTGTTATACTATTTTTGCTATTTTTACCTGTTGGCCTCTTTAGTATTAATCTTGCTATTAGATGTCCTCTTTAGTATTATTATTGCTATTTTTACCTGTTGGCCTCTTTCGTATTATTCTTGCTATTAGATATACTCTTTAGTATTATTATTGCTATGACAACTGATGTTATTACATTTTATTATATTAATTTTTTTTTTTTGCAGAAACAACGAACATGGCATCCGATTTCTACCAGATGTCTTGCTTCGTTACTGCTTTTTATTGCTATGACGTATTATCACAAAGACTTATTACTCTAATCTTTCAATCTTTAACATAACATCACATGATTTCTGAACAAATTTTATTGATTAAAATTGTCCGGAAATCACTAGGAGACGTTATCTTAAAGATCAGAAGATTAGAGTAGTACATCTTTGTGGTAATATGTCATAGCAAGAAAAATACTAAAGTACTATTTATTTATATGTAGTTAACCCTAGGTTTATTGTCTAATTACATTGAGAAAGACACTCCTATATGTATATGCCCATCTGTTTAATTAATTTTTTTTTTTTAGAAAAATACTTCGCAATTGTTATTTTGCATATGTATACTTAATTAAATTTAATGGTTAATAGATTATGCATTATAAGATGCTAGTTATATACATGTCTGATTATTTAATATTTTGTAATTGAAAGATATAGTGCAATTGTCTTCATACATATATTTAAATATTATTTAAATCTATTTGCAATAAATAGTTGAACAACGATAATTATTAATCATCTAAGAATAAGATACTGGTATAATACCCATGTCTCATTAATTTAAAGACTTAAAAGAAAGGGTTTTTTATTGATTTTATAATGGATTTTTAGCATAATAACATATGAGGATCGCATATCTATATTTTGACATTAATACAGCTGTAATATTTATGGTTCTTTGACTGTATTCCCATACTGTGTACTTAATGATAATATTGTGTCTCTAACTTTTTCTATTTTATTGGCTTCCCATATTATTTCATCAGCCATTCCACAAATACTGGAGATACCAGTCACCTGAAATGACTTTGTGTTAAATGAGCAAACTGAACCAATAGACATAAGCTACCAAAGACATTTAGTTCCTGAACCAGGATTATGCTTAGGCAAACGGGTTCCTTTCCTAAATAATTAATTAGAAATCTAGACTACTATCCATCAATTAAATTGGCAAAATAATGAAGATGTTTCTATATTAGAGGCATGCATTTAAATATATATGTTCACTAAGTACCACATTTAATCTTACCTTTTTTAATAATTATGTCTGCGGATATATGCTCTATGTGCATTGTATTGCTATGCAGATTTATTGTTCAATATCTGTTACGGGTTATATATATATTTAGCATAAATCAGGCTATGTTTAAGTCGGCCTTCTGCTTGTTTAGCTAATTAAGGAATATTAACACTACCATGTTCACATACCATAGACTAACTTCCGCACCTCCTCTCTACATAATCAAATTCACCCCTTCAAATAATGTAAATCAAATATTTTATTTTATTTCAAGATTGTATTGCATCTGATTTACACATGCAGGTACTCTCTTATCATATTATTTGTAAACAGTTTCATTAAGTTAAATATAAAATGTCTTAAACCAATAATAAAATATAATATGTAACAGTAATACAGTATCATTGGCCATCATTATTTTATATGTTAAAACCTGATCATTATATTAATTAGGATTCCAAAGAGTCTTATCTCTACCTGACCACCAGGCTGCATTAAGAAAATTTAATTCTTATGAGGTTAAGGAAGTAGGTCACTTAGATATGATTTGGAGAGGGTGAGGTTCGATCCCCTTTTGCCTATGTCTCTGGGTCAGGTTAAAGCAACTATATATTCTGCCCATTACAGTATATATCATATTTAGTATGTGTGCATAATAATACATATGTATAATAAATCAACAATTAAGTTTCCTATTCAAAATTGTTTGATAGTTATTTAAAACAATTGGGTTTTTTTTTAATGATAAAGAAAATTTGTGATACCTATTTAAAATAATTATTGTGAGTCATCACTTTTCATGATCATTGTAAATAATGCAAGTTTTCTAGTTTAGCTTTTTTTAAAAAACAATTGTTTTAAAATACAAATAAAAACTATCAAACAATAAATAAAAAACTTAATTACTGATTTATTTGTACATACATAGTTAAATACATATACTAAATATGATATATACATTAAAGTTTAAAATGGTTAAAAAATATTGGTACTAGTATCATCGAGGATACAGGTCACTGGATGGCACTGATGCTACTCAAAAACATTGAAATATAACATTATGTGGCCATGACATATTATTAAATAACTGACCTTTTTTAATAGCTAAATAGTAAACAATGTCTTTTTTCTTACATTTTTTTGACCAATTATTAAATAACGTTTTTTTTATTACACTTTTTTTTTCTTTAATAATTAAATGACATTTTTTAATTAGAAATTTTTAATTTACACAAAAAGGAATTACTTTTTGGGGGGTTTGTTCACTGTACTTCTTCTAACACAAAATCCTTTTCTTTTTTTTGGACTTTTTTAAATAAGTAATTTTTTTTAAAACTTAACATAATCAATCAAATGACTATACGAATTCATTTGAACATTTTTTTTATTGACACAACAATTAACAAACATGGGTCTACTTGGCAGCTTTCTTTCTTAATCTAATTTTTTCTGACAAAAAAACAACATTGAATAAAAAAAACACTTTCAAAGGACTAAATTGATGTACAAATAGAAAAACCAAAAAATAATGTCTTGATTGTTCTTTTCTGTATATGTAAGTTTGAACTGTAATAAAACAACTTTTTAAATAACAAAAACAATGACATTAGCAAGAATCTTGGTCTAATGTAAACTCATCTCTCAAAATTGAGATGAAAAGATCTTGTCCATGGTATAGACACCACCACATAAAGTAGGCCAAGTAGTCATCGACTAATGACCTGACAGTGCCTCTATATTGCTTATTCTGCCATTTCACACACACCCCACAATCTTTCGGTTTTGTGTGTGGGTGCCTGTGGAGGGATCAACAAAATTATACTGATGGTTTACAGTGAGGTGATGAAACCTGGAAGCATTGAGGTCAGCTGTCCTGTAACCCTTCCAGCAATCAGAATAGTCGAGCGTGGTTTACCATGCTTGTTTACAAGTTAAGATATTTGTCATCTTTAATTTCCACCTGTGTTACCAGTTTTCAAACAAAATCATTACCACAGTAATTGATAAAAATAGCAGCAGTCTACTAACTTTCTCTTTGTTATAATTCAAATTTAATATCTTTTTAAGTTTATTCTTGTTTTTACAAATTTTAAAACCCAGGTGTGATCAGATAATTTCCAAGAAATAAACTACTCCACAAAACAGATTTTAACTTGGTAAATATTCTAACATATATGTGAGTCTGTCATCTAGAAATTATAACTTTTATGCAAGGAAAGCTACTTAGTATAAGAGATTTATCATAGCTGAGAAATAAATAATAATTTAAAAGAAATGACAAGGTTTGAAAACTATAATCTTGCTGCTCCCTTCGCATATATGTATGTGTGAAAATTCACATACCAGGTAATGTTTAACTCTAACATTTAAATTTATTACTTTAAAACCTATAATTATTTATGTGTGCTTTATTTATATAGATCAGTTAACATTATTTGAAGTATGCATTTATAAAATATATGCACATATATTGCTATACCTTTTACTAACTTATTTTTAGTTAATTTTTGAAGTACACTTTTATAAAATATATGCACATACATGCATATATGTATTATCATACTTTTTATTAAGTTACTTTTGATTAATACATGGTAACTTGGAAAATTCAAACAATAAAACAATATCATTAGTAAGACTGTTTGTTCACTATACTTCTATCACAAAGTCATGTTTTAAAATAGCTATTTTGTTAGTCTCACATCATCTTACGAATACCGTGACTATGCAATAATTCGCACTTACAACAAAACTTTCCATAATTTTATACCCTTCCAAACTCAGTTCAGAACCACGGCAATGGTTTTAAAATTATTTGGAGCTAATACTCCATCATTAAAATGTAATATAATAATTTTTTCAATAACATTTCAAATATTACGTTGACTTAAAATCTACCCACCCTCAAATTATATGATAGTGCAGGCTCAATACCAATGAACTGTATAGTAAGAACAAGTCGCATTAGCCAAGTGTGAATTGCGAGAAATTAGCATAACACACTACATGTCATTGCAGCCTGCCTCAGAAATGCTATATTTAACTGTTTTTGAGTAGCAACAGTGCCATTCAGTGACCTGTTCCATCAATGATACTAGTAGCAAAATATTAAATTGAAAGAAAAAAATATTTATAATGCCCTCTCATAACCAGTATTAAAAATCCTAAAAATAATTGTTAACTGTAATATGTGAAGTTATTCAATATTTTCCCACTCTGTTCCACATCTACAAAACTAGTTGACATACTGAAAAGATAAGTGTTTCAAATGGATTAGGCAGATATAACTTACCTATATACCAATTTTCAAGCAATTCTATTGAATTTAAATATATTAAATCTCAATTTTACATTTTCATTCTAACTTGAAAAAGATTAAAAGTTACCAAAAAAAATCCAATTTTCCAAATTCAATAAAAGCATTTCAAAATACTTTTCAAAAAATAAATGATTTTTCATAAGCATGATTTTTCCTTCAAATATTAAGCAGATGAAAAATGTGGAATAATTGCAAAAAATATCCAAATGCTAAAAATTAAAATAATATATATATAAAATATTTTAAAATGCAAGTTTTTATTTACTGTGGACTAAAAAGCCAAAAAATAATTGTTTTTTCAACCATAATTGAAAGTTTTATATTTAATTTGAAATAAAAGTTAGGTGTCCAGAAATTAAGTAATTCAATCCTTTCTTGTAAAAAGTGAGGATTGAATTACTTAATTTCTGGACAGCTCACACTTTTATTTCAAATTGAATATAAAAAACTCATTTCCACAATAAATAAAAGCATTTATTATAAAATACTTTTTGTGTCTTTGAAAATGATGCTCAACATTAAAAATGTATTCAATATTTTTATTATTTTCTCCATGTAAGAAACAGTCTTATAGTTTTAATTTATGTACTGTTATTTTTAAATTAAATCACATTATAGATATGACATATGTTAAAAATTTGTGCATAAATATATATGTTTTATAAAATATATAGTATTTAAAATAAACAAGCTTTCATTTTTTGTCGAGCTTAATGCATTTTCAGTATTGACCATCATAATCATAGATATTCTTGTTGAGTCTGGAGATAGCTTTATAATCACTGTCATTATTATGCAAAAGGCCCTAATTTACATATTCCAATGACTTGGAAGTTGTTTGCAGTTTGCTCTTTTATTAATGGCATTATTATTGAAAGTGATATACCATGCCTCTGATTTTTCTTTTTCTGCAGTCTCTCTCTATGCAGACCAATCTAATATGTATATTTGTTAAAATAGATCTGTATTCTCTATATGTGTTAAAATGCAGTGCACATGCAAGATAATATAGTATTCAGAATTGGAAATAAACAATGACTACAATCTGCTAATGTACGCCAGTTATTATGAGCTTTGAAATTAAATATAGTAAATGTGGTGGCTCCATTATAAAGAAAGAATGATTAAAATCTTTATATATAAAAACTGAAAAATCAATAGTAAAATATGACTATTAGATATTTATAGTAATTATAAAATAATAATTTAAAAAAATATTTCTAAATAATAAAAAACAATTATAATACAATTAAGAAGATAGTAGTAATTAGAATTATGTTAACTTTGGAATTATTTAGTAAATGTCATTTGAAATAATAATATACAATTTATTAAGATAATAATTTATTTAGCTATTAGGGAGTACTGTATATACCCAAAAACATTTAAAATGTAATTAACAGCTGGAAACTTATAGTGATTGGTTCAGTCAAAACACAAATGTAGTATTTTATTTTTTCTAACTTCTTTGGAAAATGTTAATTGAATAGAATAGATTATTTGTTTCATATGTTTAGAAAAGAAGTTCAACCTTCAAACATGCAATAAGAATTAGCAAATATATTTTAAAATATATATTAAAAAAAGCAAATATATTTAACATTTACAACCAATTTAAAATTATATATTTCAAATATATGAAAATTAATATTAATTTCCTATATATAATATGGTAGTCAATGTTAATTGTGTCAGTTAGGTTAATATCTGTTTAGTATATGTCATTTGAAATATAATTTGTTAAAATGTAAATTTGTTTATAGATTTATGAGACTATTCCCAAGGATATATAAGAAATAATTTTTCCAATTGTTGGAAAAACTGTTTTTTTACCAAACAGTGTTACTGATATAATTTAATAATCTAACTATTATTAAATTCAATAACATAATTTTCTTTATAAATAGTTTTTATTTTATGAATCATATATATACATTGATTTATATAATTTAATGTACTAATAAAGTGTCAGATTAAATTTTAAATCCAACTTTTAGCACACACTTAAAGGTTTTTAAATAAAAAATTAATAAAATGTAAATAGAGAGTAAAACAGTTATTGAATTTTATAAAGTTAAAAAACGGAATTTAAGAAATAGATTACAAAAGGTTATTCAAAAATGCAGTTAAAAACTAACTAAAAAGGTTAAATGATTCATAGTATTTCATAATACATTTTGATTCTGTAAATTTAGATTGTTTTTATTTTTAGTATTTAATGTTTGATACTGATTTCTTGTAAACATTAATTATATATGTGAATTTAATAAATTTTAAAGAAATTGTTATATATTAGTAAATCTATATATATTACAAAGAAATCAAGTCATATGTCACATGACCTAATTTAACAACCTTGTATTAAAAATGTTATATACAGAGCTCGCAAATAAGCTCTTAACAGGCTTTGCAGAATATCCCCAATCCCAGATGGGTTTCTGCTACTGGCTTCCTCATTGAGGTACTAGGATATTCAAGCATTAGATTAAAAATACCACAACAAACTCAGCACTTTATCTAATGGATTACTGGTATCCATTAGATAAAGTGCCAGGCTTGTCCTGGTTATTCATTAGATAAAGTGATGAGTTTGTTGTGGTATTTTTAATCTACTGCTTGAATATCCTAGTACCTCACTGAGGAAGCCAGTACCAGAAACCAGTCTGGGATTGGGGATATTCTGCAAAACCTGTTAAGAGCTTATTTGCGAGCTCTATACATAACATCTTTAGACATATATTGAAGCTGGAAATATAGTACATATTTCTTCTTCACCTAGTGCCAATATCATCAGCACTAGTATAGGTTTGAACTCAATCTTGTATATTAACTGACACCCATCTCATAATAGGTGGTAGTATATTTATAATCAATATTATAATCTTTTATTACATTCGAATATCAGCCTTTCAAGCTAATTGTGCAAACGCTTTGCGAGTGTTAATAATAAATGAATACTTTCTGACCAATACAAGATATAGTATTTATGCAGGAATAAAAAGGAATCCTCTTATTCCTACAACTCAAATATTTAAATATGAACAAATCTGAAGTACTGGCACAGAAAGTGTGACAATGCTTATTTATATAATCTTTTATCTAATTTATATTTCATTAATTTATATTTTATGATTAAAACTAATCTTTTTATAATAGTTTATTTATTTTATAATTGTAGAAATGTATATAGTATTTATTTTATTAAATTGGCACTGAGTAAATAACTGAATCCTAGATATCTATAAAATGTTGCAAATATTTTAAATTCTTTCATTAAAGTCCTTTTTTTTTTCAATTAATCAGTTGGTAACATTTTATATTTATCTTTTGATAAATGTACATTAAAAGATCAATTACATAAACCATCTAATATTTGTAAGGAATATTTTATAAATTTGTATTTACGTTTTATATCAAATATCAGATTTGAAAGTCATTGTATTATTTATAGAATGTACCAAATTCCTAAAATTTTTGTGAATAAAATTTACATTTTCTTTAATCTAAATCTTAATTAAATAGGCTTTGTTAATACAATGACTGATAAACTTAATCATGCTTGTTGCTGTTTTCTTTTAATTAGCAAAATGAACCCTTGGGGAATGTTTAGTGCTGGATTATAGACTTCCTGCCTAGGCAGACACTGACCACAGAGAAAGACATCAGCAAATGTCATACAGATTGAATCCTAATAGATAAGGCCAGATCAAATAAATGGTAGAAAATTTTGATAAGAGGATTATTGAAGAACAGTTCACTGAAAAGAATTGATTGGTATTTATAGTACATCATGCCTAAAGAATGATGGGGTGAAAAGATCAGCCATTTGCTTTTTGGAGCTCTGTTTCCACCAGCTCATCACAAGGCCATTTCAGTGTTCTCAACACCTAGCCCGGAAACTGTACTGTGTCAAGGAAGCCTGCTAAATGATCTGATTTTATAACTGCCTGCTTAAAGCCATGGAACATCAACCGATTGTTTGAGATAACTTCCAATTTGCTGCAAGCCTCTGATTCTAGCTTATCTTTTTTTTTAATCAATGTTAATTTATATTATATATATATCTGTAATGTTTATACAACTTAATTTTAAAATGCGTCTTTAATTTTTTTCCTCTTAAATTTAAAATTATCAATTCTTATAAAAATCTCACATTACTTTGATGCGCCAAATTTATCTTAATTTTTTTGTTGGTTTATTTATAATATTGACTTACTGAAACTGCCAAGTATAAAACTCAATAAGCAACTAACTTTAAACCCTCTCCTCTTATTTTCTCCAGTTAAAATCATTACAGGAGACTTATTTCCACTAAATTACTTAATAGAGAAAGCTCATTTAGTTTTGTACCTCTTATAATATAAATTTATAATTGAAATTATTTTAAAAGTTAGGTATATTATTATTATCTCCAACTTAAAAGTGCCCTCATAATTATCTTGGAGAGAATAATGTATTTTATTAAATCAGTTAAGTAAAATCTATTACAATTTCTGTAAACCAAATATCTTAAAAGAGAATCACTTCAAGCACAGCTATCATAGCATTTTCTTATCAACTACTACCAATATATTTCATACATATATATTTTCGTTTGTGTCAGTAAAATAATAAAATTGTGATGTATAATTTATTATGCTATATGTTGTCAAACTTCACCAGAAGTGAGTTTGATATTTAATGTGCAGTCTGTCTATGTTAATTAAAAGACTGACTTATTTTGTAATCTTCGGTGATGAATTATTTGATAACTTACTAATACATGAAATACTTAGAAAGTGTGGAAGATAATTTATTTTAAGTTTAGTTTTAATGCTTGCCTTTCCTTTTTATATTATATTTTATGATCCATTCATTAATAGCCTAAGGTTTCTGGGGACTTTCTATTATGTCAGGGAGCCGATTGTTTTAATCAGGAATTAAGTTATTATGATCGTTAGTGATCCGCTATATAATGTAACCGTTAAAAATAGAGAGAGAAGGGGGATGAAGGTAAAGAAAAGATGGAGAAAAGAGAGAGAAAAATGAAAGAGAGGGAGAGATGATGAAGAATGAGAGAGATAAAGATGAGATGAAGATGAAATGAAGATGTATGATGATGAGAGGATGGACATGAAGATGATGATAAACTAATCTAGAAAGGATGAAGGAGATGAAATGAACTATTAGAGACATGAATGTATTATTAGAGATGATGAAGAGAAAAAGAGATGATGAAGAAGAGAGAGATGAAAAGAGAAAGAGATGAGAAATGAGAAAGAAACTATTAGTAGAGACTCTTAATGACTTGACTCAGTGGGGTTACAATAAATTTTAAAAAAAATTATGATCCAGAGATGTATAATCAGATAGAGACCAAATCCAATTTCAATGCAAATATAACTATTATGGCAAATTAATAATCTACCACTAAACAATATAAAAGATAATTTAAAATCATTATTTAATAGTTATCAGAATCGGCCTACCATTAGATCATACACTCTGAATAAGAATAAATGATACTCTGTTTGGAAGAACTATCACATTAAATTAAAACTAACAAGGCAACAAGAATAAATACTCTCGGGGGATTTAAAATTAAGCTCTTGTGCAAAATAAAAAAAAAAAATTTAAGTTGTCTACTAAATAATTGCTAGGATAAATAAACAAGTGAGTGATATCTTGGCCGACCATAAAATAACTACATTATTGTTCAATCATAGAACAATAAACAAACAAATATTAATTTAAAAATTTAATGAATCAATTTAAATGTAAACTAATAATGGCCTATTACCCAAGACATTACTCGAGCAAGGAAAAGAGCAAGAGTACTTTTTATGCATTTCCCCATACTCACAGACAACCTATTAAGAATCTTTAATGCAGATGGATTATAAAATTTTAAATGTATAAGATGATGATAGACAATGTGCAGCCAATGAAAGATAATGTGCAGCTTTTAAAATAGTAAATCAGAAATACTCTTCTGAAGCACTAATATTTTTATTTCATCTCATATTGCTTAATCTTCAGTCTGAGAAGACATAATGATAACTTAAAATCAACTATTAAATGAGCATTCAATTAAGTATCTGATATAATGCAATTATCTGTTACTGTGATTCAATCTGAGAATCACTTAGATTAACATGACTTTTAATTTAAATCAGTATCAAAATATATTTCATATACTTTATAATATGTTTATGAACTTTTGAACTGAAAATTTTATGAACTGTGGAACTCAAGACAATAAATATTACCAAAATCACACTTTTCTTTATGTTTGCCGTAATATCATATAAATATAATTTATCCAAACTTCAAACACTTTTAGCAAACTTTATTTGTACATACACCTATGTTTCGACTGACCTGCAGTCTTCTTCAGAGCTATGATATAATGAACAAAATAAAAAAACAACTATATAATAACACCATAAAAAAAATTTTTAAACAATAAAAAAAAACTAAAAACAACATAAAATATATATATTAAAAACCTGAAATAAATAATCAAACCCAAATAAAACAATTAATATAAAATAAAATGTACTACATAAATGAAAAATAAATATAAATTATACATGTGTATTCTTAACTTTATACATATATACATTCAAGGACAACTATTAATCTAAATATTATCTATTTTATTATTATTAACAATCTACTAATTATCTGTATTCTTCATAAACTTAAACTTTATGATTAGTAACTAAAATTCTTTTAATTTTAAATCATATTTATTATTTTCTTACTCATTCTTCTTTTAAAATTAATATTTTATATTTATTATAGCCTTAGTAAGTGTAAAGATTATAAAGTTTATAGGTTTTAAATATTCAGCAATAATAAATATAAAATATTAATTTTAAAAGAAGAATGAGTAAGAAAATAATAAATATGATTTAAAATTAAAAGAATTTTAGTTACTAATCATAAAGTTTAAGTTTATGAAGAATACAGATAATTAGTAGATTGTTAATAATAATAAAATAGATAATATTTAGATTAATAGTTGTCCTTGAATGTATATATGTATAAAGTTAAGAATACACATGTATAATTTATATTTATTTTTCATTTATGTAGTACATTTTATTTTATATTAAATGTTTTATTTGGGTTTGATTATTTATTTCAGGTTTTTAATATATATATTTTATGTTGTTTTTAGTTTTTTTTTTTTTTTTATTGTTTAAAAAAATTTTTTATGGTGTTATTATATGGTTGTTTTTTTATTTTGTTCATTATATCATAGCTCTGAAGAAGACTGCAGGTCAGTTGAAACGTAGGTGTATGTACAAATAAAGTTTGCTAAAAGTGTTTGAAGTTTGGATAAATTATATTCAAGACATTAATATTTTTCATATAAAAGTAAAGCAAACAGAAACAAAAATTTTTTAAATAATAATAATATGGTTTATTAAGAACAATATAAAGAAAATATTTACAAATTAAAATTTATTATAAATATTGCCAATATAGTGCTAGAATCTTTTTTACAAATATTTTGACTTTTAAACTTCATTTTTGATTCATAAAACATAATTTCTCTGGCTACAGTTACTGAGTATTCCTCTTAAACTCTTTTAAAATTGTTTATGTTGATAAACAAAATAATAAAATTAATAAATACACACAAGAGCAAGCAGAGGCTATTTAATATTAAATCCTAATCTCTTTTAATAATCAGAGATTTCAAATCTTTAAACTTCAATTACAATAGTTTAACTTTAATAAGCACAATTCTATTTTTTATTGGCATATTTAATATTTTGGTGTTATCTAACAATCAGAATAACACACAAATAAGTTTGTATTTATTACCCTAAGCTCAACAAACGCTAAGCTGGAATAAGCATATTCAGCATATATTTAAGCAAATTTTTAGCTAATTTTAAACTAAATTAGATATATGGGCCACTCACTCATCAGAGGTCATTTATACACACTTTTTAAAATAAATTCTGTCCACATAAAATTATTATCCCAAGTGTTTTAAAATTAAAGATTTAAAAGACTTACAAATCCAGCGGCAAAAACTCTGGATGAACATATTAAAATTAGTATGTGTTATAATGATCCGGAGAATAGGAGACTTAACATATCTACACTACAGGGTGCCACTAGGCATTTGAACCTAGAAAATTTATATAGTAGGCAGATACATAAGTTTAAAAAATTTTTTTTTTATTTTATATATTTTGATTCCGGTCGTTAGCCCATTGTCACTAGCTCAGTGGAATAGCAGAGATTTATATTTTATAATAAATTCTTATCTAAAAATATATAAAAAAAGAATAAAATAAGCCACTGCCAGTAATTATACACACAAACATTTATTTACGCACATATATAATATTTAAAATTATTTTTACTTTATAATTTTATTTTAGAATTTGATTTTACATTTTAACTTTTATAAGCTATTACAAGTTCACACAGATGGATTTATGAAAGTTTGTTTTATAATGTTGAGTATAGATCGGTTACATAAATTACACGGTTAAAAACATTTCAAAATAAACATAAACGATCAAAATATAAAATTATTGGTGGAATTGCAGAGGGAAATTTATAAGAAACCCAATGGCATAAAGATGCCGCATTGACCCCAATAACTTAAAAGACATCCGAATAATACATTTTAGATACTCACCGTAAGGTATCATTATTTACCGAATGTCTATATATTTTGATCAAATATTAAAACCAAAAACATAATTAACCGATAATGAATCTATGCAAGCGTCTATACCCAACTTACATTTAATGCATTTTTATTTGGAGTGTCAAGTATGAATAGACTACATAGATTTGCATTTGAAAAGAAAATATTCTATCCTTATTTAACCTTAGGTCAAAAGTTCGCAGTTAAACCAATGTCAATCCATCTGATATATCAATGCATTCAATGTAACATGAATACGGCAGCACAAAATAGGTTAAGAGAAGAAATTGCCTCTCGTCAGATAGGAATACTACATCTATCTGATGAGAAGAGCAATAAAAAAAACTCCACTTGAAAGGACTGTGGTCATTTTTGCCGACTTACGATTGTATTCCATAGGCCAACAGGAAGTGTGCGGCGTAGAATTCGATTCTGCATGTAGCGAACCTCGTACTACATCTACTAATTACACCAATATATCCTATCCATTGACCTAATTCAACTACGAAAAGAATAACCTAAGATTACCATCCCCTAATAAAACTTTACAAATCTATATAGCTATTCATGGCTGACTTAAGTTTAACATTTATATAATTTAATTTAACGAAAAACAGAAATCATAATAAAAACTTAAAAGAACAAAAAAAAAAAAAAAAGGAAATGATTTTTAAAAAAAAAAAATACATCAAATAAAATTACTTATTAATAAATTAAGTTGGTCAGATAGGATTCTATTTCAATTATTTTAAATACGGAACAAGTTTTAGAATTAAAGTTCTTATTGTTTAGTATACTGAAGTTTTAGAAATAGATTTAAAGCTTAGAGTTCATAAAGTTCTTACAATTTTAACAAGTCCGTAGTTTCTAATTTCTTGCAGTTGCTTGTCATTTGGAACCCAGCATTAAATCCCCCGATGATCCTGTGGTCCTCAATATAGGAAAAACGGTGTCATTTCCTTCCTTTTAACAAAACTGAAGGAATTGAAGAGTGCATCTTTTCAATCCCTTCTCCTTCAACTCCGCACTAACCCATATAGTCACATCTCTCCATCAGCTCTCTCTTCACTCACTTTTTTAAGTAGCTTTCAGATCCAGTGGACATTACGTCATGACGATGATGATAGTCCTTTTGCTGAGGTCCGATTTGAGGGATTTCTTTCATTGGCTATTAGTTTCTATTGTTTTCCTCTCCTATCTGGACTTTGCTTATACATTTAAATGCCCAAGGGCTAGTTCACTTGGACTAATTAAAATAATCATTTCCATTTTTCAATAACATTAATTAATTTGTTTTCCAACTTAAATATATTTTTATCTTTAAATCTTTACTGAAAATTTAGTTTTAAATTACCTTTTTTTTTAAATAAAGTTTTTATTTAATAATTTTTTTCATCTGTGCAATTTTATATATATGAGTTAAGATAGAATTAATTTTCAATTTTTTAATTCTTAAAAAAAAAAAGTTTTTATTTGCGAACTTTTATTTTTTCATGTTTAATAAAAAAAAATAATGTAACGGCATATGTGCCCGTTACAGTGTGAATTGCCACTTATACCATATGCATAATTTAACATACTTAAAAATAACTATAAATTATTGTTGGTTGGCTTGTGGATGATAAAACTATCATAGCAATACAATTCAAACATTGATATACCAATAAGCATTAAAATAGCTAACACAATCTGAAGAAGCTAAGTTCCTCAAACAAACATATCTTATTAACAGATATTAAAAACAAATGCAACATTACCTACTGTGGTGGAACTAGCATTAATTCATCATGGATGATAGGCAAAACTAAGTACATATATGCCCTGCAGAACTGAATAAAAATGTGTGGCTTTCAAAATACCTAACTTTGAGGCAGAAAATAAGATGCTTGGACCTTGTCTACAGTGCATCAGAAAACTGGAAAGACGAACCAGGAAAGTACGATCCTCTCTCATGGGATTCCAGTACTTCAAAATGTGATTACAATCACTAGGAATGCAAATATCTGGGATATAATAACCCTAAATAGGAATAAGCACTATCACCTCATGGAAAGAGAATACAATAAGGATGGAGGACCTTGTCTACTCCATAAAGCATACTCATAATAGTTAACAAAGCCTATCGCTATGAGGCTAACAAATACTAAACTAACAAGATATAGACTTCACATGAACTAACTAAGTTATCACTAAGAATTTTAAAAATACAGCATGTATATTCAACGTAAGACCAACAATGCAAAACTGTGTCAATCGACTAATATAAGAAATACTTTAAAATTAAATGCATATTAAAATTCTAGGCAAAGACACAATGCACATATAATAAAATATTAAATACTAAAATATGGTGACTAGTGGACATTTAAAAGATTGCAGATTAAATGCAAGAATACTAATTCTCAATGCATATAAAAAAATATTTACAGTTATGGATTTAGCATTTATAAAACAAATGAATGGAAACCCTCTGATAAACCTCTTTTGGCTGATTTAAAATAAGACTGAGTGAAATATCCCACATATAAATAAGCTAAGACTGAGATAATAAAATCTCTAGGAATAAAACTATTAAATATAATTTAACTTGTGAAACACTTAACAAATATAATAGTATAAATTTTACCTGAGAATGGCAGAATATCTGTCTGCTCATTATAATAAACCCATTAGGATTAAAATTATAACATTAATAGTTTACCTGGTATATTTATGCTAATAGTATTACACATTTTTTAAAACAAAATATATAGCATAAATATTTTTCTGATTTCTTTTTTTTTAAAACCAATTTAAAATACAAAAAAAAAATACAATAACTGCAGTTCATAGTTTCTGCTCCGTACTGGTTTTTCCATTCTAGACAAGGATATAATTTATTGAGGACAAATTATCTGACAGTATTCAAAGCTTCTGGTCAAAACATTCATAAGCATGGCAATGATTTCTAAAAACGAAACATGTTTAATAGTTCTTTAAAGATACATTTAATTTCTTCCTTTAAAGATATTATTTAGTTCAAAGAGCATTATAATAAAAAAAAACATTAAAATAATAAGAATAGGCCAGCAATAGAAAAATAAATTCTTCAGCTGAAAACATTATTATAAGATCCCAGGTTTAAATGTACAAAAATACAGCTTCACTTCAATTCCATTATTCTCTTTTAAGCAAACGCATTTTTTTTTAAAGTTTTTTTTTTGAAATTATTTTCTCATATAATATTTAAGATATGTGTCCAAACAATTTTTCTTTATTCTTCTCAACATAAGAGTAGAATTATTTTGCAATTATAAAATTTCATCGGTTAGGCGCTAGTAATTGTGACAACTTTAGGTATAGGTAAATGCAAATATAACAGTTCATTATATAGACAAAAGTTTATCATTAATAATGGTAGTTTATAGCATTTTGTTCAACTGTCTCAAAAGTAAATAATTAATTTATCATATTCAATACATTTTTAATTGAACATTAGGCAAAGTTAATACGAAACTATACTAAACGCTTGGCAGATAAAATTCATCCTTCTTTGTTTTAGCACAGTATATTTTCTCTTTTAAAACTATTTTAGAAATGAACATTATTATAAAAGGAGTATATTTTAAAGTCAATATCAAGTATCATTAATAGAATCTCGGACTTTAAATCAGTTTTAAATAAATTTAAAAATAAGGAAATTGACGCATTTTAAAATATAATAAAGTTCACTAAATGTCTTTCAATTTTCCTCGTTTAAGTTTTAGCTTAATTAGATAATTACTAAGTATTCTCCAACTATAACAGTTCAGTACAATAAAGATATTTATTTTATTTTCCGGTAGATAGAAGTCATGCAATAAATAAATAAGATAAAAGAAGTAAAACTTCCTTTAAACATTTTGTTACTATAGTTTTAAAGTTAATTGAAAGTTGATATCAGAAAATAGTTACCTTTCTAGCAATACTTTTACTTTTAATTAAAATAATAAACTTAAAAAAAAAAAAAATTACAACCTTTTTTTTTTAAGAAAAGAAAAGGTTTTCAGAAGCAGCACACACACACTGAACAAAAATATGAATAAAGTCCTGAATTTATAACCTGTTAATTTCTACCCCTTCCCTCAATTGTCAATTTCTTTTTTAATAACCAATCAAGTTATTTTATATTTAACTTTAACACTTTTAAATCAGCTGGAACTGATCACTGATGTAATTGATCTAATTATTTAAAATCCATGTGATTTAATGACTTTTTAATTAATAAGTTAAATATCAGCTCTTATGTAATATCATATATATGTCTGGGGTGTTATGTAATTTTGTGTTACAACCAGTTGTTTAGTATTATTGTTTTTGCTTTGCTAATTACCTCTTAGGACCTTCGGAAGTTTAAATATGTCCAGTCCAATCCTTGACTTTCCCTTAATAATAGATGTATTTTTCTACTAGGGATCCTTTCCCATCATTGCCAATAAGATGTGTATGGGAAGTCCAGCACATCAAATCTATCATTATTATTCGTTTTGGCTGAAGAACCAGCATTTCTCATCATCTATCTGTATATACACCTGGGTCTCGTTTTATGCAGATTATTTTAATGCGATTTTGAAGTTATTCATGTGTCTTCTTAATATCTTTCATATTTCACTATATTTATTAGATATCAAGAAATTTAAATTATTAATAACTTATTTTGACTTAAAATACTTTTTTTTTTTCAAAAATATAACGTTATATTAGCAGCTAACATGAATATGGTCTGAAACTGTATTTAGAATTTTAGCTTCTGTGTAAATAACCTATTTATATTAATGAGTAAATAATAATAGATTTATACTTACATATAAAAATACCGCAATAAATATTCAAAAATTTTAAACTTTTAAACCGTATTTTGTTATATATAACAGAAATAAATAATCTTTTAGATTTTTAAAATAAAAAATGAAGATTTTATAAACTGAAATTAATCTTTCTAATAATAATGTATAATCTTTTTGTTTTGGTTACGATCTCATTTTTTTAATATAGAAACAGAAAACCATTAACGCAGCACAAAACTAAAAGTGGTGCTAGTTGTACATCACATCACGAATAAAAATAAAGTGGCTAACAGGTTTTTCTGGGTATAATTTCTGAAAGATTCTTGACTTTAAGGAGGAGCCACAATACATCACATCACATCCAATCTGATTTCTTACCAGTTTACAAACGAACGCTAGCAGTAATGATTAAAATATGTATGAAAAATGTAAAATGAAATACTGTAGTTAATAAAAAAAAGTAAAAAAAAAGTTTGTCTTGTATTAATTTTTTTCAAATATTTGAAATTTTTTATTAGTCATACTTTATTTGCTTATTTTTTAATGCAAATTTTAAAATAATTTTTCTTTGTTGCTTTGCTTTTATGTGAATTCTGAAAAATACAGAACCTATCCCCCATTTTTCAAGATATGTTAAGTCTATTTTTGTGTGATTTTTTTAATGCAGGTTTTCTGTGAAACCTATCTACCACATAAAATGAGACCCAGGTGTACTAGGGATTTCTTTTAGCAAAGCCACCCAGAAGTTCATAACAGACCTCATTTATTCTTTTGTTGTAATCTATAATATCATACTGCCTTTATCATTATATATATATTTATTTACAAACCTGATATGCTCTCTGCTGTGATGGCACGTCCTTCACAAACCAATCCCGTTAATTAGTTAAATCTGATTATTTAATTTAAAATAAACTATTTTGCTTTCCACACTCATTATTGACAACTGATTTAAATGTAATAGTGCAGGGGTCCCCAACCCTATGCCCGTGGGCACCGTGGCACCTGCAGACCATTTTACGTGTGCCCACCACTATCCAAACACAATTAAAAATTATTTATCTGATACAAATAAATTTAATTTTTAAAATTTCTTATAAATTATTGTATTATATTGTAATCAAAATGTAGGGCATACTATACTTTTACAGCATAAAAATATAAACATTAATTATATGTTAAAATTTCATTTTTGAAATAAATATTTTTTTGTACATTATATGTATTATTAACAATATCCAACTATAAATTAACATTGAAAAAATAAATGGTGCCCGCCCCCTAACATTGAAAAAATAAATAGTGCCTACCACCTGGCCAGTATTATAGAATGTGCTCTTAAGTGCAAAAAGGTTGGGAACCACTGTAATAGTGTTTTAAATACACATCGCTCATGTCTTGTTATTTATATATAAAATAGATTTATTTGTAATCTCTTAAAGAGGGCTAATGATATTTTATTGCTGATTCGTTCTTGGCAGACCAATTAATAAATTTTACTTTGTTATCAAATGCCTTGCATTTAACCGCATCAAAATAAATTCAAGAAGTATAATAACCTAGTTGTATAAACAAAACTCAACTTATTTTGTATAACAATAACTCAATTTCTTAATAAATTCCTGAAATATTATTTTAAATTAGCTTAGTTTGTCATCACTCCGAATCTCTAATATTAATTACCCTATTTATTTATATTTGAGTTAAATTCAATTCTTTGTAATGTTGCCATAAAGAATTATAATTATTACGGTTCAAACCATTAGTAATCGATATCAAACCACATCTGTACTGTTCTGCAATCATCAAAAGTCACTAAATCATTAATTTCTCATATGAACCCTTTATTATTTCGAGTCTCTTTGTGAGCTGTGACCTCCAGCTGGGACGGAATAAAACTAAGGACTGCTAGTGTCATCACAAACGTTATCCATTAGTCAGCGAGGCAATAGTTCAGGCAAATAGGTTAGGATTCACCCCTGCCCTGACATCTGTATCTTGTGCATGGTTGGATTCAAGGTACTTTTACTTGGATTATTGGTATTGTTGAATGAATACACGATTTTGACCGGCACAATATTTGTATTAAAAAGAACCATAAAAATGGTTATAGAATATGACAGAAATATTGATGGAATGCATAATGTGAAATATATAAATACTTGAATGGCTTTTTTGCATGGGAGTTCATAAGAAATTTGAGCACTAGAAGTGTAACAACAAAGCATGATTCATGGGCCTTAAACTCTGGAGTCTGACAGATTACCAATACACCAGATCACATAGATCAATATAATATATATAACTGGTTCATAAAATAAAAACAGGATGTATAAATCAAATTTATTGAATTTTAAAATAATATATTCTAACATCTGTAAAATGAAGTAAACCTAATCATCAATTTAGCCATTTCTAACTTTGACAATAAACTTCATCAATAAATAACACATATTGGGACTCTTATAAACAACTATAGATCTGTAATAATAAAACGTGGGTTATGCTCAATGGTCAGTTATAAAGAATTCAGCTGCAGAGTTAAGACAAAGAAAAATTAAAATCATAAAATAAATTATTATAAGTAAAATAAATAACTTGGGAAAATAGAGAAACTGCAATCAGTCCCTAATTAATAATTTAGAATAAAATAAAACTCTCCCTTTATCAAAAACACGTTCTCTGAGCTATAAGCATTTGCACTTTTAAATAATAATGATATATTTTTATTGGTTCTCACATCTTCTCTGATGTCTTTTAAAAAGAATGCCAATATGATCTAAAATGAACTTTATTCTTGCAGAGTAAAATGAAAATGAAAAGTACATTTCTTATTGTACAATTGAAAATAAAGTTCTTATGCTTCAACACAAATATAATAGCAATGACAATCAATAACTTTTAAATAAAATAAAATAATGATGATGATCTCAGAGTTCTTTTGTATATCTTTGGAAATGCTCTATAGTATTGTGTTGTCACACATGGCTGATGTTCTAATAGGCTATAGGGAACATTCGCTTCACTTAAGGCTAATGTGTCCTAGCATCAAATAACAACAATTATAATTACATTATAAAAGAAAATTGATAAATATGACTAATAATAAACAAAATAATAGCATAAAATTTGGAATAATTTAGCCTTTTACCCAGGACATAAGCCAGAATAATAGAAAGACAAGGGTACCTTTTATATCCCTCCATCATCCATGACAACCCAATAAAATAATTACAACTAATTGTTTTCATAATTTGACTAAGAAAATAAATGGAATAATGTGCAGTCGGAATTAATAACATGAAATAAAATGCATTTCAATGTCAAATAAATGTTTAATCTGAGATTTTCAATTTTTATTTATACTGGTAAACTCTACTAAACAATTGTAATCAAATGAAATATCAGGATCTGCATAAAATTCCTTATCTAGCAGCATCTTATTGCTTATCTGGCATATTGAGATCTTTAGAATTTGAAATGGTTTAGGACTCAAGAAAAACGTTTTACAGACATTTTGCAAACACGCACTTAATTCGCATATAAAAAATAAACCGACAATGAAGATTGAATACAATATTATAATTTATTAATAACACAAAATAAAAATAATAAAAATTTGTTAAATGCTACAAACCAATATAGGCGCAGTTATCATAAATGTGTAGTTATATAATATCTAGATAATGCCCTTTCAATTACAATTAAAGTAAACTAAAAATATATATAAGCCAAGTATTTAGGCTACAGCTGTTCTTTGCAAGAACACAAATACAATATATTCCTATAAGTTTGGAATTAAACTATTAAACTGAAGTAACTAGCTGAAAATGTACAGCTAATATACTACTACATTGATTTAAAATTTTGCAAGTTACATTAAACAAACGCTTAATGTGAAATAAACAAATAATAGCAGTTTGAATTTAAGTCTTATAAAATGTCTGTAAAATAAATCCCTTGTTTTAAATCATTGGCTAGCTATTTTTATTATGATATGAAGTACACAAACGGAACTAAATATTATTTGTTTACTATTATGAAATGGGTACAAATACTACTCTCTTTTAAAATATTAAACTCTATTGTTACTGAGTTGACTAAATTCTGGTTTGTAATTAAAATAAATTATAGAATGGGTACGGGTCATTCATCAGAAGTCATATACACAAAATTAATATTTAACTTAATGTCCACATAAAAATTATAATACATATTTTAACGAAGAATGAATTACAATTCCAGCAAAGAATATTTCTCAACTACTGATGAAAATAAAACACTGCATTTGAATATTCCTTTGATAACTAAGTGTTTTAAAATATGCAATTTTAAATTAATTCTATTCAATTGGTTTGCTTGTGAACTACTAGCAAGGTTCAGTTGCACAATACAGATATTGATCCAAATCATTAAGGCATTACTAACAATAAAGTGCACCCTGAGGAACTAATACCTCAAATCTAACATCTATCCTTGCCATAACTTCTAAATAGAACACGATAATCTACACCTTCTATGGTGGAAAAATATTCTAAATTCACGAGGGACAAAAATACTGAGTAACCTCTCCAGGACAAACACTTCATTAAAAGGATTGGTGGTCTCCAGGCCAGATGTAGTTATTGACTTTGTCTCACCACCTAAGGAAAAAGAAACATACACCAAAATATAATCCTCTCATGGGATTAAGCTATACTAGCTATATCAAAATATATAAATTCTAGATAGTCCTCTCCATGGGATCTACCCACACTGGCTATACAAATACACTGTGCCATTACTTTTCATAGCTAAAAGTTTATGGCTAAGAATCAAAAATTTTAATTACAGCTGGAATTGTATCATATGAGGGCGCCACTAGGAAAAGAACCTAGAGCCATGAAATTAGAAGAATCTTACATTCACAGCTGTTAATTTTTATACGTATGACAGATCCAACTAACCTCCCCTTTGTAATCCCGTTTTTAATATGCGTATATATGCGACGATCATGTTTTATTATCACATACAAGTGCTAAAGGAATAAACAAGTACACTTAAATATGTTTCAAATAATAATACGTTTTATTATAATTTCACTTTTCTTTTATTCAAGACTCTTGATAGAAACAAATCATTAATAATTTCCCCACTACCTTCCTCTTTTGTATAAACTTAACATGACTAACATTATCGTTCTTTTTCTTTTTTTTTTATTTAAGTAAAAAAAAAAAAAACAAAGGTGAAGAGTAATGTGTATTTTTCGTTCTCGAAGGAACATGCACTTTTACTTATATATAAGCGTCCCAGACTGGTCAGAATCTCGACCGGTACAGAGACTAAGCAACTTACTATTAGAAGTCAGTTATTACACTAAAACCCTACCCTCTCTTTCAATGTTTACTCAACCCTTAAACTTTTCATTTATGCTTTCTTAAATCATTTCTACATTCTATTTCGATAACAATTTCTGGGATTCATTTATAGGATTATTATTATTTTTAACCTCTCCCTATAGTCTTGAATTTCGTCAAAAGTTATTTGAAAACCCTCCGTAAAAAAAAAAAAAAACACAAATATAAAAAAAATTACGTATTTTAAATAAACTAATTAGACAATGTAAACATAAGCATTATAAATATATATATATAACAAAACCCCTTCTATTGTCGCAACTTATAGTTCATGGCTGATTGAATACAATCCTAATTAGATATGTTTTTAGGTTCAGTAGTCCATAGTTCAATCAAAAAACAAAGTTTATATTACCCTGATTGATCAGTGTCCCTTTGGGAGTTCATTTACAGTGATGAATTTTGTCCTCTGGCTGGCTTCGCTTTCTCTTCGGTGGCCTTGTTCCATGAGGTGATTTCCCGGTGTGATGAAAATCTAGGAATCGGCCAGTATCCCGGCTGGGGACGGATTTTAGTTGTTTAGCCTTCTAACATTTTATTTTCACTCTATAATAGTTCTTTTCTTTTATTAAAAAGCTAATAATCCTCAACAATAGGTTTGTCTCTATATTTAAAGTCTTTTTTCCATTGTCCTTTTATCTGATCATGTTCCCAGCCAGTGATTGCATTTCTTTAATTCCATTTTTGTTTTTAACACTTTCCAACTACAAGCCATGACAATAAAACTAATTATAATTCCCCCCCCCTTCAGATTAGAAAATTTTAATTAAAAATTGTTTCCAAAAACAAACGAAAAAAATACTTCTTTTAATAACATTTTCGATGTAATCTCTCAATCCAATTAACAACAACAAAAAAAAAAACAACTAATCTACCATTTTGTCTTTTTTTCCTTGTTTTTTTTTCTCTTTTTTTAAAATCCCAATAAAAAAAACTGATAAATAATACCAAAACCCTACCATATAAAAAAAAAAAAAATAAATAATACCATAAAAAAAAACTTTCTATACACACAACATTTATTTCTTTAAAAAAAACTAATAAATATATGTGTATATATGTACATTTACATGCAGAGAAAATATAATTGAGCCTATTGAAATTAACGGCTCAACACTATAACAAGATATCAAAATAATCGACTCATGGAGAATACAATGCACTATGGGGGAAACACATCCATCCCACAAAGCACAATACATAATAAATATCAAAATATGCTGATATTAAGCATATATCAACTCTAAACTTAGGCAAGATAGCAAAATACACTAATAATAATAATCTATATCAAAAATGCATACTTCAATCAATATCTGAAACCAATGAAAGAGAACACATATCTCAGCCAAACAACTGTTAAAAATATGCAAAATAGTACAACAAATTTAAATCTAATCAAGGAATATTCAACAGCAATGTATAGCATAAACCCTAATATTAAAATAAAGTGGATGCACTAATAAAGAATAAATGTTAATAACTTAATTAACTAATGAAATAGAAATTCCGTTGAAACTTTAAATGAGAAATATGCTGTTATAGCACAAAATATAAAATTATTCACTTCTCATAAATTTAAAATACTGTTTACCCATTAGAGATATATATCACATATTTAAAATACCTAACTTGCGAGATTAATATCTCCAATTGCATGTAAAATAAACCAGATATATTTTATTGGTATAACTTCATATCAACTATAAACTCGCATATAAAATAAACCAGATATATTTTATCAGTATAACTTTATATCACCTATAAATTTGACTCAATATAATGGTAGGAATACCTATCCATTTGCTATAAAACCCACAAATATTATATAATAAATGTAAACCTTAACATAC
The DNA here is from genome assembly GCA_028023455.1 of Epiperipatus broadwayi. Lineage (NCBI taxonomy): Eukaryota > Metazoa > Onychophora > Udeonychophora > Euonychophora > Peripatidae > Epiperipatus > Epiperipatus broadwayi. The sequence continues at coordinate 8,414,664 of JAQFVV010006232.1, forward strand.
ATTAACATTATAAAAATAAAAATCAAATTTTACTAAATAATTTTTTTAAAACCTTAGTTCTTTAGCAGAACTGTTTTCCATGCTGAGCTATTGGTCAAGGTAAAGAGAATTATTTAGTCATTGTTCGGAAAAAGAAAACAATACACTTGAAGTTAGAGGAATGCTTTTTTTTTTAAAAAAAATGATTTTTTTTTCTTTGGCAGTTGCAACATTTTAAAAGAAATATAGTAAAAATAAAGCTTAACTAAATCTTAACTCTAATGGAGAATATTGGATCTAACAGACAAATATTTACAACATGAAGACAAGCATGAATATTATAAAAGAATACAAATGTGACAAGCTAGCTGAAGCATTATTAGAGATTTGCAAGTTTTCTGGAATTATAATATGTTTACTGCAGTTATATAAAAAATAAATGAAACTAAGAATCGCATTATATTTTTTTAAAACACATAAATAAACAATAATCAAGGATTATTTTCAGGTCGTAAAAAAAATACATCATTTAGCTGTTTTCATAATTTTAAAATATTAATTTTAAAGAGTTCATTTTCTTCTTTCTTTTAAACAACTTTTAGGAAGTTATAACTTTTTAATTCAGCCACCAGCATGCAACTTTTTCTCTCTAAATGATTATAAATTAATTGAATTACATACTAACAATATATATATATAATGATTCTCTTATAAGCAAATGTAGGTAATATATTTTTTAACCCTACTGAATTTCGCTATTTCTGACATTTTCCTTGTCTCACACATCAACATAAAATATATGATAAAATGATTATTACTTATCAAAAATAACAAATTTAACTTCATTTGATAGATATTCTTGTTTACTACTGAAATAAATTTTAAATGTTCACATTTTGTTTCTGAAAATATTAAAAAATGAGGATGTAATCAAAACAAAGACTTTATATATCATCGTTTCTAAAAAAATTATTTTCAGTTTATGTCAATGTAAAATATATGATAAAATGATTATTACTTATCAGAAAATAACAAATTTGACTTCCTTTGATAGATATTCTTGTTTACTACTGAAAAATTTTAAATGTTCACATTTTGTTTCTGTAAATATTTAAAAAATGAGACTGTAATCAAAACAAAGATGTTATACATCATTGTTTCTAGAAAGATTATTTTCAGTTTATAAAGTCAACGAAATCTTTGTTTCTGAATATTTTTAAAAACTTGAATGAACAATTATTTATTTCTCTAATATCTAATGAATTATGTTTTAAAAATTTAAATTTTTTAAATATTTATTGCAAAATTGTGATTATTTTCTTCCTCGTAAATATTAGTAAATTGTTTGTCATAGCAAGTCTCCAAATTTGCTTCAGGTCATATTTACATTAGCTGCTAATATAACATTATATTTTTGAAAATAAAGTAATTCAAGTCAAAATAAATTATTAATAATTTATATTTGTTGATATCTAATAAATATAGTGTAAATTATTTTTAAAAAAATATCTAAAACCGTAAAAAATTTGCAAATAAACATGTTTCTGCATCATTGGAAATTTCAATGTCATAAGACGCTGAATGTTTTATAGTCTTGGCCACACATAATGGCTGATAATGTCAGGGCAGGGCTTATGTCTATTGTTAAATGGGAATTTTTAATTTCATGGATTTTGTTCCAGAAATTTTGGGCAAAAAATTTATAATAAAATATACCATTTTACACACATTTTCATGTATAATACTTACGGAAAAAATCACCAGGAGGCAAATTGGTGAAAAGACTTTTCTCTGTCACTTGAAGTAAACAAATAAGTAAATAGTTAGTTTTAACTTTGGAAATGCTTATTTTTCCTGATTTAACTAAATCAATACTGTCACTTAATACTTGCTTTTAAATTGCCATTCTAAATTTGCATTAATGTATAACTATAGAAAGTTCATAATTGTAGAAAGTATAGAAACAGAATGTCTTAAAAAATATTTACCTGAGCATTGTAGACTGAAGTGGTATGATATTCCTCATTTATTACTGTTTACTAGAAAATAAAATAATTATAAAAATTTAGAACTATTCAATGATGCAATGAACTGATGATTCCAGAAGAAAGTAAGAAGCTAGACTGAACCAAAACCAAAATGAACAGAATATTTTAAGTCAAATTAATAGGTGTTAACCAATTCAGTCTATCCCAATGATTCTTAGTAACCTGTATGGTAGATATACAATTCACAACAAGATGACAATTACATAAAATAATCATGTGGTTATCAAGATCAATGAAAATATATTACATAACAGTTTAATAAATCAAAATAATAAATAACATTAAATCAACAATAATTATTTGTGATTATAATTAAAGATAAAATTATTTTCTTTATTAAATAAACTTATCAGAAGTGTTAAGGTATTATTTTAATCATTAACTGACTGAAATTATATTAATTTTTTTAAGTATTTTTTATTTATTTTTAGAACGCTAATATTTAAAAAAAAAAAAAATACTTATGCAAATGCAGAAAAATAAAAAACCAAAAATATTAGCATGCACACTCATTTTTCCGTGTACACACCTCTTTTTAACAAAAAGTTAATATTATGTTCAAATTGACTTTATTTTAATGCTAATTACCTTACTGTACTTTAATAACTTTACTATTTTATAACTAATTGCAATTTTTAAATATTTATAACACAAACTATTTAATTAAACTATCACTGTCAATAAACTATTTAAATAACTGACTTTAAGTCATTATTATAATAATACTATTATATTTCTTTATCCAGCTATGTTTCCTACAATTATTTAGAACTAAATAACAGCTTATTAAAATTTTAAGATTGTATTAGCTTACTATCATAGCAACATTTTATTTAGAATATTCTGTCAATTTATAAAATATGATACAGCATTGTAACAATACTAACTAAACTAACAAACTATAGCTAGGCAAAGTGAATAGCACACTTTATCAGTTAAATATTATTACTTCTATTTTATTTTATTTTTTGTAAGAATAGCATCAATATTATAAACACATAATACTAAATGAAGATGAAGTGTCAAAAACACTAGATTACAATAGATATGGACATGTGTTGAATTAATAGATTAATTTAAAAAATAAAATTTGTGGATTTTTATAATTTATTTAATATCTACTTCTATAGGTAAATAATAAACTGCCAATAATACTATTTTTATTAAACTATATTATCAAATTTTCCTTTCATGTTACTTTTATTTGCTATCTTCATAATTATTATTATTAATGTCACAACTTATAAACAGGCGGGTAAACTAGAGCTTTACTATTATGAATAAAATTGAGAAAAACTGAAAGACAAAAACAACCACCATTAATTGGACAGACTGTTATTTAATGTTTGTTTTTCACCACATTGTTATCAATCAAACTTGTCAGATCTTGATATCTTCATTCTAACAAATAGAATTAATTTACTTTTATAAATGCAATTCTCAGACATTTAACTGGGGTAAGTCAATGATGCAAGATATCATTCTCTTACAGATTTAAGCATGAAATTATTCTTCATTCAATTAAGTTTTTAAATGTCAATTTCTATATCAACATGTCCTTCTATTAAAAAAACCCACAATAATGTGTAAACAGAATTGTTTAGATACATATCTTGAGAAAATAGGTCTCTCTATATACACATATAAGCATTTATAAAAAGAATGGTCATGCTTGAATAAAATATAAATATAGAAACAAAGATCACTATCTCTAAAAAACGTGTTTGAAGACAATAATATTGCATTTGCTTTTTTTAGATGCCTTGATTATATACTATCATATACATAAAGAAAGATAATTAGTTTGAAACATGACTATTTTGAAATGGTTATCCTGTTTGCAGAGCTCCCATACTTCAGTGACTATTGCCACATGAATTAATCTTATATCTATTTTAACAGCCAACCCCGGTATCAATTATAGTCTCTTATTAAAATAGATATATTTAATAATGGATATGTGGACCACATGGGATAGTGAATGTAAAACTATGGCTATTTAGTCACCATAACACTTGTATGTAGTATTTGACCACTGCCTACCGAATTGAATTTGAATCAATTTTCTTTATGAAATTTTATAAACAAAATTTCTAGATCTTGCATAGATCTTATATAAGGATGAAAGTTAAGAATTTTCCCCGGTAGCCATTATTTTGTCAGTAAGACAAATAAACAAAATTTTTCCAGAAAGAGTATATTTATGAGCCTCAGGTGGTAACCAACCTCAAGTCCAATCTCACTAATGCAGCAAGAATTATACTTTTCCTAAAATTCTAACTCATCTTACTTACACTATCTCTAATTAGATGCCCAACTCTAACTAGCTCATTCTCAGGGCTGGGAGAAAACCTATCAGATGAACGGAGGTATACGGAGAAATCTGCGTATTTTAACGATCTCATTCCTTCTTTCTATATCTCTCGAATTTGATCACGTATAATTTAAAATTAGCTGCTTTGAATTCCCTACCTTTAAACATTTATTCCATTAATAATCGATCAAATCTCTTCATCAAACTTGGGATTTGAGTTAAAAACATATTTAATATATATGCCTATTTGTATAAGGCATATTTAACTAGTTTTGTGAGGCATTTTGACAGGTAAAGAAATAGGCAAATATAAATGATAAATCTATTCATTAATGATCTATAAATAATTTCAGTTTTAAGGTAAGTATATAATTTTATTCTTAATGGTTTATTAAATCAACTATTCATAAGATAAAGAAAAAATATATAACTCACATATCAAAATCTAACATAAAATTAAAAAAAAAAAATTTTTATTAAATATAAATATTGAATAGGATCAAAAAAAGTTATACGCTACAGATTAAATTAATATTTTAACAGTGAATAAGCATTTTGAGGGTAACGATAGGCAATTCTAAGTTCATTTAATGCAAAGAAAGTTATATTACCTTCAGGAACCCGGGATTTTAATAAGAATAAGTTTGCTTACATGTAAGTTTATGTCGTTCTGAGTTAATGATCCAAAAAAAAATTTTTTTTTCTGTTGAAGAAAGAAAGATATCTGCCATTGGCATAAGTCTGGCATGAGCATTCATTTTGTGGTATTAATGGGAAGCAAAGAATAATGATGATGGTGATTAATAACTATTTTAATGGAAGCTTGCTTGCCATATTAGGTTCAACATTTTTCCTTTCCTCTCTAGGTTATTTTATGCAGCGTATCTATAAGATTTTTTAGGGTTCTCATATAGGCAGGCAGTAAGCAGGAACAGTTATGAACTTGTAGTGTGTGGTAATCACCTTACACATATCTGGTATTTACCCCAACCTTATGAGCATCGATACTTTATAAGTTGACCTCCTAAAACACATTTTCTCGTGAGTTAGTTAATTCAGAGAATTTCAATATTTCATTTAAAACAACGAGAGCATAGCCATACAAATTAATATATCAAAAAAAATATTAATATAACTTTTCTTTCTCAAAATGTCTCCTGTTCTCTGTGGCTCCAACTTTCTAATTAATTAATTTCTCTATTTTCTTTTGATCTCTCAAAAACAGTTTATCATCATTTCTATCTCTCTTTCTCTGGAATGCTTTTACCATTTTTTTTTATTTTTGGTATCTTAGTCCATGATACATTCAATTATGGTTTCTTGTAATTTAAAGTGGTTAAGTAATATAACAAATAACAAAAATTGCCTAGAGATATATAGCAAAGTCATTTCGTTACTCTCATTAAAGTAAGACATATAATAAGACAAAAAATGTACATTTGAAACAAGTAATAATAAAAAAAAATTTATATATTTGCATATAACTGTATTTCTCAATTTTTTTTTAAAACAATATATTTCTAAATATATTCCAAAACAAAATTATATCTTTTTTTCTTTTTAAAAAAAAATTTCAAAATCTATCTCTCTCCCTTACATATATATATATATACATCACTCCTCGTATAAAGTCACACCTTGAAGCCAATTTATTGGACCCATGCCTATCTAGGGCAGTTGGTGAATCCTATTTAACTCCCTTGTAACAGGATTTAAACCCAGCTACTGTTACACTATTTATATGTAAAAACACATACCACAAAATTATAAATATACTCCACTTTAAAAAAAAAGGGAGCTAAACAAAAAAAACTACATAAGTAGATATATTTAAAAAGTGCATTAAATATAATAATAACATTTAACAAAAAAAATTATAATAATTCTTGATATTGGGTCTGTTATAGTAATCAAAATTGTTTCCAAAAATTTGTTCATTTTAGCATCTTTTGTTCTAGCATACAATGCTATATAGCATATATTTTGGGACAATCCATTCCCAGCCTGTAGCCCCAAAAAAGTTACTATCAAGCAACAATTTAATCAGGAAAAATTTAATGCAGATTAAATCATATATATAAAAATATTATAAAATTATTTTAAAAGCATAAATCTTTTTTCCTAAGTAAAAACTATAATCATCCCTTCTTTCAATGATATCAGATATTTTATTTATTTTCTGACCCAAATACACCTAATTCTCTTTTTACATGCATTTTTTGTACGATTTTGAAATAACATAAATTTAAAAAGATATTTCTCTTTCTACACAAGTTGTTTTAAAACAGGATGATCAGTAAAAAAATGATAAATTGGGATTAGAGCTGCTGTGACATATGCGTAATCTGGAATGAGACAGCTATGGTTCAGAAAATTGTTGATCTGCAGTGATCTCCGTTCTATCTAGAATTGGATAGACTTCAAGAAAGCGGCTATCTTACAGAACAAATATGTGGCTGAGCTGAAAGTTGACCCATTTTCCTCCAAGTGAATTCAAACTCCATCAACATGAACTAGTAATCACCACTGTATCTACTATCCAGCCTTCGCTTATTTCATGGTCATTCTCTAACTCTGGAAAACCACTACTGCAGCTGGAAAAACTATTCTGGCCAACCAACACTTGAAATCAACAAAACAAAACTCCAATCTTTTTATCAATCCTTTTTATGTTAGGGTAAGTTGACAAAAATAAATTCATTAAAAACTTTTTATCTTTTTAATATTTTCAAATCACTTTTAATTAAAAGCTACTTTTGGAATTTTATTAAAGTATAATCTACAAAAATGTTTAAAAATAGATACTAGAAATATTTTATATTGGACTATTTCCATCATCTAATATGTCTGTTGAATGTCTTTAGAAAAGTTTAATTTTTAGTTAAATATTCCAAATGCATTCAACTGTTAGTAATATCACAGCAAACAGGTTAGTATATGCACCAACTGTTAGTAATATCACAGCAAACAAATGTTAATAATATCACAGCAAACAGGTTAGTATATGCACTAACTGTTAGTAATATCACAGCAAACAGGTTAGTATACGCACAACGTTTCGAGAGGTATTTTTCTCCCCTCTTCTTCAGGTGTTGCTGGCCTGACCAGTGACAGTACTAGCATGGGATTCGAACCTGGGTCCTTAGATTCTTGATTATTGAAATTTAAGGTAACGCTCTAACCAACTGAGCCATCCTGCCAAAGGCAACAGTATGTAGTAATTTCATATACTTATCTATGAGGTTCCTCCTGATTTCTCCACTTTTTCCTCAGAGCAAAGTTGATTAGTGATTTCCATACATTATGTATAGTCACACTAGGTTGGCTTATGGGATTTTTTGCCATTGTCATGTGAGCAGCTTCTTTAAATTTTCTTCTTTGTACCTTTTCTTCTTTATCCAATATTTTTGTATTTTCCCAATTGAACGTATGTTCATTGGTCCATACATGGTCTGCTACCTTAGACACATCTGTTTTCTCTCTTCTAATCATCAGTTTATGTTCTTGCAAGCGCTTTTGAATGGGACGGCTGATCTCACCAATATATGTTCTTCCACATTCACATGGTATTTCATAGATGCAGTTTTTTCTTTGCAGCATTTCAAGTTTAGGCTTTGTAGATGTTAGAATTCCTCGTAGTGTGGTATGGCTCTGAAAAGCTGTTTTGATGTTATACTGATTGCAGATTTTCCTTAATTTGTCTATTTTTGGAATGTATGGATACACTACAGTACCAATAATTGTCTTTTCTCTTGATGGTTCTTTTTGTTGTCTGTTTAAGCGTTACCTTAAATTTCAATAATCAAGAATCTAAGGACCCAGGTTCGAATCCCATGCTAGTACTGTCACTGGTCAGGCCAGCAACACCTGAAGAAGAGGGGAGAAAAATACCTCTCGAAACGTTGTGTGTATACTAACCTGTTTGCTGTGATATTACTAACAGTTAGTGCATATACTAACCTGTTTGCTGTGATATTATTAACATTTGTTTGCTGTGATATTACTAACAGTTGGTGCATATACTAACCTGTTTGCTGTGATATTACTAACAGTTGAATGCATTTGGAATATTTAACTAAAAATTAAACTTTTCTAAAGACATTCAACACACATATTAGATGATGGAAATAGTCCAATATAAAAATACAGCTAGAACACCATCATCACAAACCTTCAGAAAAACACTAAGTATTTGGTATGGACCCGATACTATATTAAACTTTAGACATTATGAAAAACTATGTCGAAAACTGGCCAAAGTAGAAAATCAATTAAATTTCCTATGTAAATGTAAATCAGAAGGGATAATTCCTAAAGGTTTGCAACTAAAACCTCCAATTCACTCTCAGAGAGCTGAGAAAATTACTCAGAGAGCAAGTGAAGCTCTGTTAAGAGAAAGAATAAATGCTCAAAGGTTTTCTAAGTATCAAACAATGCATTCAATTAATACTGTAGAATGTCTTCTAAAAAATAAACTTACTGACGATGACTACATGAGAGTTTTTCAAGCAGTAAGAAAATCATATTCTATATTACGTGGAAAAATAAAAGAATGTCAAAAGAAGAAACTTGCTAACCTACATGGGCATATCAAAAATCATAATGTACCAAGCAATGTAACAGCTTCATCTGTTAAAAATCTAAGTTCTAAACATCTAACAGACACTGAAATTTCTGTTCTTGAAAGAGGATTAAACTTTGCTGTAACACCATCTAATATCCCCTTATTAGATATAATGGCAGCCACTGAGGATGTCACTCAAAAATTGCCTTTAGAAGAAGCAGCAGAATTGTGCTGGAGAATAAAAAGAACACTTGACAAGCAACAAAAATTGCAGTCAAACCTATCCTATGGGGAGAGGAAAGCAATTAAATCTCTCAAAGCAGATAAATCTATAATTATTCTCCCTGCTGACAAAGGCAATGCAACAGTTGTAATGGATACAACTGATTATGACAACAAAATACAAGAACTCCTCACAGCTGGCCAATATAGAAAAGTGGCAAAAGATCTGATACCAAGTACGGAAACAAAGTTACAAGCATTACTCAGAAAGCATCACAAGTACTTCACTGATTCAGAAAAGAGTAAAATAACATATTTCAGCAAAATTCCTCATCTTTATGGTCTACCTAAAATCCATAAGGATCATGTTCCATTACGACCTATTGTTAGTTCTAGAGATTCACCTTGCCAGAATTTGGCAAGAATTCTTCTCAAAGTTCTAAGTCCTTTGGCATGCAAGACCCAATCATTTGTCAGGGATTCTAGACACTTTGTAGAATTAATCAAGAACATGAAAATTGAAAGAACTGACTTACTGGTAAGCTTTGATGTGGAAAGTTTATTCACAAATGTACCATGTGAAGAAGCATTGTCTATTGTAAGAAAAAGGTTAAATGATGATAATAGTTTACAAACCAGAACAGCTCTTCCTATTGATAGCATAATGAAACTATTAACTTTCTGTATAAAAACAACCTACTTTCAATATAACACAGAGTTCTTCCAACAAAATCAAGGAATGGCTATGGGCTCACCATTGTCTCCCCTGATTAGCAATATTTACATGGAAGAACTTGAAACCACAGCCATAAAAACTACTCCTTATCCACCTAAAGTTTGGCTTCGCTATGTGGATGATACATTTGTTGTATGGCCACATGGTGAAGCATTGCTACAAACTTTCTGGACACACATCAACAACATATCCCCTTCAATTAAATTTACAATAGAACCAGAACAAGAACAAAAATTGGCATTCTTAGATGTTCTTGTGACAAGACTCCCTCGTGGCAAAATCAAAACTACAGTTTACCGAAAACCTACACATACAGGAAAATACCTAGCCTATACATCTAATCACACTAGAAACACAAAACATGGAGTTATACTATCACTGTGGAACAGAGCAAAAGAAGTTTGTTCAGAAACTGGTGATTTGGAAAAAGAAAAGATCTATATAGAACAAACTCTTAAGAAAAATGGTTATCCATCAGCTGTTATTAAGAAAACATTAAACAGACAACAAAAAGAACCATCAAGAGAAAAGACAATTATTGGTACTGTAGTGTATCCATACATTCCAAAAATAGCAGACAAATTAAGGAAAATCTGCAATCAGTATAACATCAGAACAGCTTTTCAGAGCCCACACTACGAGGAATTCTAACATCTACAAAGCCTAAACTTGAAATGCTGCAAAGAAAAAACTGCATCTATGAAATACCATGTGAATGTGGAAGAACATATATTGGTGAGACCAGCCGTCCCATTCAAAAGTGCTTGCAAGAACATAAACTGATGATTAGAAGAGAGAAAACAGATGTGTCTAAGGTAGCAGACCAAGTATGGACCAATGAACATACGTTCAATTGGGAAAATACAAAAATATTGGATAAAGAAAAGGTACAAAGAAGAAAATTTAAAGAAGCTGCTCACATGACAATGGCAAAAAATCCCATAAGCCAACCTAGTGTGACTACACATAATGTATGGAAATCACTAATCAACTTTGCTCTGAGGAAAAAGTGGAGAAATCAGGAGGAACCTCATAGATAAGTATATGAAATTACTACATACTGTTGCCTTTGGCAGGATGGCTCAGTTGGTTAGAGCGTTACCTTAAATTTCAATAATCAAGAATCTAAGGACCCAGGTCCGAATCCCATGCTAGTACTGTCACTGGTCAGGCCAGCAACACCTGAAGAAGAGGGGAGAAAAATACCTCTTGAAACGTTGTGCGTATACTAACCTGTTTGCTGTGATATTACTAACAGTTAGTGCATATACTAACCTGTTTGCTGTGATATTATTAACATTTGTTTGCTGTGATATTACTAACAGTTGGTGCATATACTAACCTGTTTGCTGTGATATTACTAACAGTTGAATGCATTTGGAATATTTAACTAAAAATTAAACTTTTCTAAAGACATTCAACACACATATTAGATGATGGAAATAGTCCAATATAAAAATACAGCTAGAACACCATCATCACAAACCGTCAGAAAGATACTAGAAATGTTTACAATTATTTTAATTTCAAAATCAGAATTCAATAAAAAATTTATCATATATTATAACACAACAAATATACAATCACTTTTTTCTTAAAACATATATATGTTCTCTAATAACATCAACAAATTAAAAAATCCTCCTTTTCAAAAACTTTATTTTTTTATATTAATACTGAACATATATATATTTATATAATACAATCTCCAAAATTTCAACTGTTTTATATTCTTACACTCATTTTCAAGGATCTGCAACAATAACAAGAAATACATATTTATAAATAAAACCTTAATTACCTAAAACTTTCATCTTACATTAACATAAACAGTAACAAACATATTAATTATACATAATTATATTTTAATAACTTCTCCCTCCTCTACTTATATTATTACACTTCATTACAAATCTTAAAATAATCCAAGAAACTTTTTATACAAATTTAAAACCAACCCTAATTTCAAATTACTTCTCCATTTTTTAAATCTTATCTAAAAAAACCCATCTCAAAACCACATTCCTAAACTATATATACATTTAAAGATATAATTTAGAAATGTGGTTTTGAGATGAGTGTTTTAGATAAGATGTAAAAAAGGGGGGAGGAATTTGAAATTAGGGTTGGTTTTAAATTTGTACAAAAGTTTCTTGGATGATTTTAAGATTTGTAATTATATAATGTAAAAGAAAGTGTAATAATATAAGTAGAGGAGGGAGATATAAATAAAATATAATTATGTATAATTAATGTTTGTTACTGTGGTACTTTAGTACTTTTCTTGCTATGACGTATTACCACAAAGACGTACTACTCTAATCTTCCGATCTTTAAGATAACATCTCCTAGTTATTTCCTGACAATGTTAATCGATAAAATGTGTTCAGAAATCATGTAAAGATGTTACATTAAAGATCGAAAGATTAGAGTAGTAAGTCTTCTTGGCAATATGTCATACCAATAAAAAGCAATAAAGCAGCAAGCCATCTGGTATAAATCGGATGCCAGGTTTGTTGTTTCTGCAAAAAAAAATATAATAAAATGAAATAACATGGGTAGTCATAGCAATAATACTAAAAAGTACATCTAATAGCAAGAATAATACTAAAGAGGCTAACTGGTAAAATAGCAAGAATAATATGAAAGAGGTCAACCGGTAAAAATAGCAATAATAATACTAAATAGGACATCTAAGAGCAAGAATAATACAAAAGAGGACATCTAAGAGCAAGAATACAAAAGAGGACATCTAATAGCAAGAATAATATGAGAGGACATCTAATAGCAAGAATAATACAAAAGAGGGCATCCAATAGCAATAATAATACTAAAGAGGACCTAGTAGCAAGAATAATACTAAAGAGGGCAACTAGTAAAAATAACAATAATAATACTAAAGACACCCATACTAAAGAGGACATCTAGTAGCAAGAATAATATGAAAGAGGGCATCTAGTAGCAAGAATAATACGAAAGAGGGTATCTAGAAGCAAGAATAATACGAAAGAGAACATCTAGGAGCAAGAATAATACTTAAGAGGACATCTAGTAGCAAGAATAATACGAAAGAGGACATCTAGTAGCAAGAATAATACTAAAAAGGTCAACCCGTAAAAATAGCAATAATAATACTAAAGAGGACATCTAGTATCAAGAATAATATGAAAGAGGACATCCAATAGCAATAATAATACTAAAGAGGACCTAGTAGCAAGAATAATACTAAAGAGGTCAACCGGTAAAAATAGCAATAATAATACTAAAGAGGACATCTAGTAGCAAGAATAATACGAAAGAGGACATCTAGTAGCAAGAATAATATGAAAGAGGATATCTAGAAGCAAGAATATGAAAGAGGACATCTAGTAGCAAGAATAATACTTAAGAGGACATCTAGTAGCAAGAATAATACGAAAGAGGAATCTAGTAGCAAGAATATGAAAGAGGACATCTAGTAGCAAGAATAATATGAAGGATATCTAGTAGCAAGAATAATATGAAAAAGGACATCTAGTAGCAAGAATAATACGAAAAAGGACATCTAGTAGCAAGAATAATATGAAAGAGGACATTAGTAGCAAGAATAATACGAAAGAGAACATCTAATAGCAAGAATAATACTAAAAAGGTCAACCAGTAAAAATAGCAATAATAATACTAAAGAGAACATCTAAATCAAGAATAATACAAAAGAGGACATCTAGTAGATGACATCTAAGAGCAAGAAATATGTAGATGACATCTAAGAGCAAGAAATATATATATGACATTAACTTAAAAAATGATTTAAAGCAAAACTGCAAAAATTAGCACACAAAAAAAAATGTCTAAAAGAGCAAAAAATGTTAAATAGGTACTGTCAAATATATATATAAGGCATTTACTTACAAATTGATTTAAACCAAAACTGCCAAAATTAGCACACAAAAAAAATAATTTGTCTAAAAGACCAAAAAATGGTAAATAGGTACTGTTAAAAAAATATGTATATGACATTCACTTAAAAATTGATTTAAAGCAAAACTGCAAAAATGATTTGTCTAAAAGACCAAAAAATGGAAAATAGATACTGCCAAATATATATAAGACATTCACTTAAAAATTGATTTAAAGCAAAACTGCAAAAATTAGCACAAAAAAAAATTTGTCTAAAAGACCAAAAAATGTTAAATAGGTACTGTCAAATATATATATAAGACATTCACTTAAACATTGATTTAAAGCAAAACTGCAAAAATTAGCACAAAAAAAAATGTCTAAGAGACCAAAAAATGTTAAATAGGTACTGTTAATATATATATATAACACATTCACTTAAAAATTGATTTAAAGCAAAACTGCAAAAATTAGCACAAAAAAAAATTTGTCTAAAAGACCAAAAAATGTTAAATAGGTACTGTCAAATATATATAGAAGACATTCACTTAAAAATTGATTTAAAGCAAAAATTAGCACAAAAAAAAAAAACAATTCTCTAAAAGACCAAAAAATGTTAAATAGGTACTGTCAAATTTATATGCTTTCGCTTAGCTTCTCGTTCCTCAGCAAAAAAAAATTAATTACACGCGCCAAAAAAGTACATAAATTAATAGTAATTTACTAAAATTATTATAAATTCAAATTGACTACAAAATAATTGACAAAAATTTTATAATTTTTTTTTATAATTTTAAAATTAAACACAAAAAAAAACACTTTTTCCGATATAGTGTGAATCTATTATACAGCGGAAATGGCGGACGTAAAAAAAGCCATCTCAGCGCCATGTTTGTAGTTACTCGGAAAAAGCAAAATAAATACATGCACCAAAAAAAATACATAAATTAATAGTAATTTACTAAAAATATAAATTCAAATTGAATACAAAATAATTGCAAAAAAAATTATAAAAAATATTTGTAATTTTAAAATTAGAGACAATAAAAAACACTTTTCCCGAAATAGTGCAAATCTGCCATACCGTGAAAATGGCAGACATAAAACATCCTAATTAAATCGTATTACATAAAATTATGAAATTAAAAGTGTAGTCTTTTTTTAATGAAAATAAGGATAATTATAATAAAAAAATGGAAAGAAGACAACCCAAAAGAAGCATAATAAAAAATAACTGAAAAGGGAGTACATAAAATTATGAAATTTACAAATTAAAAAATAACCTGTAATGGCAATATGTCTTAAAAGCTACTATATTTAATTATTAAAAACAAAATGAAAATTACTTACAAATAACAACGGTGGAAATTACTATAATATCATCAAATTGACAGTTAAAAATTCACTTTATTTAGTAATATGTCCATATTAGATATGAAAATATAATCTAAAAAATCACTGTGCTCATGTCGATATCAAAACAGCAAAAGACAGAGAAATGACAAAATTTCCCATAGGTCTCTCAACTTTTTAAATCTCGCGAGACACCTCGATCAAAAAATCAGTATTCCCAAGGATGTCTTGCCAGTGTCTTTGTTGCCATGACATCGTTTATCTAATCTTCGATAAAATCTTACCGGCAAAAAAACATGCTAAGTGTAAAACGTCATAGCTCATAAAATCCGAAACTACCGTTACTGTTTATGTTAATGTAAGTTTTATATAATTAATAATTTATTTATTAATATGTAATTCTTGTTATTGTTGCAGATCCTTGAAAATGACTGTAAGAATATAAAACAGTTGAAACGTTGAAGATTGTATAATATATATATATATGTTCAGTATTAATATAAAAAAATAGTTTTTGAAAAGAAAAAGGAGATGGATTTTTTAATTCATTAATGTTAAAAAATTTATTTAGACCTTTTTAACTGTTTAATTTATCATAAAATTTTATTTCAAATCAGATATTATTTAACCCTTTACTGTAATTTTATTTTAGGGAAATGAAGAAAATATCTAGAAAATTTTTGTCTATGTTTATTTCTAATTTTCCTTTTAACTTTACTTAAATATATATATTATAATGGGATGGTAATTTAGAGGTGAGCCTAGAGTAATGGAAAATCATCAACACCCCAAGTCAACAAAATTTTAAAATTAAACATACTTAATATAAAATATACATTAATGATTGAAGTAAGTAATGATTGACTATGAATCAATATAAAAGAACGAACATGATATAAAATAAGGATAGTGGATGCAGTGGTGGCTACTAGTTCATGATGGTGGAGTTTGAATTCACTTGGAGGTAAATGGGTCAACTTCCAGCTCATAGGGACAAATGTGTTCTAAAAGATAACTACTTGCTTGAAGTCTATCCAATCTTAGTCAGAAGTGAGATCACTGCAGACCATCAATTATCAAAACTAGACCTGTCCCAATGATGATACTTACCCATCAGCTTGCTGAAGAATTGGTATATGTATACTGGTGTGTCTATATGCAAAGAACCACAAATAAATGTACCACATTGTAATGATATAAAATGCAGCTGGTAAGTTCTTTTAACTGTTCTTAATGGATTGGCATATTGAATTTTTAAACAACTGACTTCAGATAAAATGTTCACAATAATTTCAGTTTAATAATGTTAGAGCAAAAGAAAATAGAAAAACTAAAGAAAACAATAAGGCTAAGACAAATAGTGATTACCATTTTAAAAATAAGGGGGGGATTTCAACATCCGACATAATTATTACTTTATTGTTTGTTTATAATTTCTAATTTATCATTAGTTAAGTTTAAATTACATTTTCATTGATAATTTCTTTATATTCCTCACAAAATTCTCATTCAAATTATATATAATACTTCTTATTGAAATAATTCATAGCGTCAGAATCTCCAAAACTAATTGCATAAGAATTCTTCATTTTTATCTTGTACCCCAAAAGTTAACAAATCTGAAGATGACTATAAGAAAGATTCATCCTAATAATAAACACAAAACAAATCATTTCCAGAAGGTAGATCATTTTTATCTTGTACCCCAAAAGTTAACAAATCTGAAGATGACTATAAGAAAGATTCATCCTAATAATAAACACAAAACAAATCATTTCCAGAAGGTAGATATGTATTTGTCATCAATGCAATTGGCTTCTAGAAATGGTATCAATGATAAAATGAGTTTCATCTCTACATTTTATATTTTTTATGTATACCAGTGATGTTTATATTCTTTATGCATACCAATGATGCTATTTTCTTTTATTTATTGACCCAAAGATATAATTTATTTGCATATAGCTCATTTGCTAGCTATAGACTTGAAAATGTGATGCAAGATGTGGCAAAACTAATGACTCCACAGCATGAGTACCAAGGCATAAGAATTTAATTGTTTGTATGCATACAATTCCATGTGGTATATACATAACCATTGTGGCTATCATCACACACACAATCTGAAATCTCCCTTTATTGGTCTTAAGTATTTATATTTTCACATGGTACTATGCCCAGTAAATTTTATGATTGCTTTATCAACTGCAATCTTTCTGTACATCTGATAAGTCTTAAAATTTACATAGCACTACTCTCTAATTTTTATATATATATATAAATTGGTATTTGTTATAAAAACACAGACATGCAAGTGCAAACATAAAAACACTAATACAAATATAAAGATACTAATAAATTATTAAACCTTTTGATAATCATTATATCTATAAAATAAGGTTGCTTCGAACGTGGATCAGAGCCCCAAAATCGCATAGTACATAATGTATCGGTCAAAACATGTTTATTCATCTAACATAAGCTGGAACTCACAAAATGTACTTCAAACCCAGTCCAGTCTGAGATTTAGGTCAAGGACCAGCCTGGATTTGAACCCACTCTCTACGCCCCAGATCTAACACCTAATGAATAACATAATAGTGATGGCACATGAGAATTACCTAGCAAAGCTGAGCAAAACAATGAGACATCTATTAACTATGACTATATTAAAATATAGATAAGCATGGTTGGGTGTGTGGAAGTGGAGGAAAAGAAATTCGAACTACTCAAATAAATTAGACAATAAAAATATAGTTTAATATAATGACAAATTATTATACATTTATAAATTAATTATATGCATTAGTAAGTGCATGAATGAGCAAGCGGTCTACCAAGCGATAGAGGATTACATAGTGTCATTCACGCTATTATTTCTCATATGCTCTTTATTAGCTAAATGATGTTATAAATAAGCATACATCTTTGGTGGGTCTAATATTAAAATGCCAATCTATTATTATAAAGAATTACATAATATTGCCATTAATGCTTTGATTTATGGTTCTGAAACATGGTGACTAACATATATTTCTAGGAGCGTTCCGAAATTCATTACATATGATATAAATTATTTTCATGCCATTACGGTCATGAAAATAAATAAAATACATCTGAAAACATTTGATTACGTTTGAATCTGACAAAATATTAAATGAAAAATTATTTTAACAACAATAAGACGAATGCTTTATTTTCCCCAAAGTATATACTCTTAAATACAGAAATAAGTTACGATGGTGGGATTGTATAATAAAACTAAAATAATGTTAGTAATTAACCTAGCTAATAATATTTGGCATTGATATATAGATTTTGAGCAGAGCACAATTTTAATATTATTACAGCACTAAAATTAGGTCATAAGCAAAAGAAATAATCATAATAATACGAAGTTTTGTGGTACTCACATAACAGCCAAAAATAACTAAGAGGAGATGGTCATGCTTCTGGATGAGAATGAAGTCTAAGTCCCCCTTCTTGGGTAGTGCTTAGAGAAAAGTGGATAAGCATGGCGTGGCCCAGACTTTTGCTGGTATAACCAACACGAGAGGCCTTTTATCTACAAAGTGAATATGCATAGCGTGTGCCAAACTTATGGGATCCCCACCAGAGGCATTTTATACGAAATAATTGTGATTGCGGATAGCTCAACTATCTACGGAATGAGATATGAGAAAAAATCTATGGGATCGAACTTGTTGTAACCCCCAGATTAAAGGATTAGAAGCACGTAATATATATATACAAAGATGGGCTAAATGTCAGTAACGCAGAAATGATACATGTCACTAACAATATTAAATAAATTTTACTGCTTTAAAATAAATGACCCTTGTTTGAGTACTATAATTTAGACAAATAATACGCTATGCAGTTATATATATAGAGAGAGAAATTTCATTTATTAAAATATACTTGAAGATTTTAATAACAAAAGAAACATTAAGATTTATATTTCAAATTAATAAAATATACATTAAGATTTAATTTAGTAAAACAAACATAAAGATTTACCCCCATCCCTTTTCTGCTATTTAAAATAAATCAATCCCACCTTCGTTGATTTTACAATAAATGAAATATATAAGTACTTTATTTGATATTTTAAGCATAGACTATTTTAAGAGTACACCTGGGTCTCGTTTTACGTGATAGATAGGTTCCTCAGAAAACATGCGCAAACGAAATCATGCACAAATAGACGTAACTTACATTGAAAAAGGGGGGATGCGGTCTGTGATTTTTCAAATTCATGTAAAAGCAAAGCACCAATGTAAAATTACTTTAAAATTCGCGCAAAAAAAAAAATAAGGAAATATGACTAATAAAAAATTTCAAATTTGAAAAAAAATGATACAAGACAAACTTTTTTTAACTATAATATTTAATTTTATTCAAAATAATATATTTTTATGCATAATTTACAATACAGTAATTTACATTTTTTTATACATATTTTAATTATTATGATTTTTCTGGTGACAACGTAATTAGTAATTAATCTTTGAGACGATGATTATACCATTTAGCTCCCGTTGGAATTTAAGAGCAGGTTAATGATTAGTGTCATTAATAAGAAAATAATAATTGATTACGTTCTTTTTTAAAAAGCAAAAACAGAATGTGATTTAAAATGCAAAATTAACATGCACAATGTTTGATCAAATTTACATTATAATCTTGTAAAATTTAATATGTGTATACATAAAATGTGGAAATCATGATTTTAATTTCATTATTGCAAAGCACTGAAAATATTGAAATTACTAAGATGAAAGTCGAATTCCAATAATGTGCTATTACTTTCAATATAACATAAGTGCGCGAAATTTATTATTTAAAGTAATAGCGCATTATCGAAAATAGTCTTCTGGTGAAACACGAATCGCGTAACTTCAAAATCGTGTTAAATAAGTCCGTGTAAAAAGAGACCCAGGTGTATATAAAAAAAATAACTAGCAGTTATATAAAAAACAAATAATCGGTCACCTTTTTTAGAAATGAATAAAGAATATTTTTAAAATTTCAAAGCGTTAATTAGCCAAAGTTCTGGATTCTCCCCGGATAGAAAATCCAGAGTTAAACAAATATATATATTTTTTGATATTAAAACATAAACAAAATGTTGATGTAAAACAATCTGGCAAGCGTATTAATTAAAACTGCATTATGTTTTAAAAGGGGACGTTAATAACTTGCTTCATGAAGGTTTACATAAAAATGACAGAAAAGATTTTTATAAATTAAGCTCACCAGTTTGTTTGAGATTGGCAAAATAAGAAAAGCATATGTATAAAATCAAGTAATAAATAACTATAAATAATTAACCACACCAAAGTTAAGGAAAGTTAGAGCATATGAGAGAAAATTAGATTTATAAAATCATTTAAGAGCAAATTACATTTACATATTAATTTAAAAGATAGAAAATTGAACAATATGTTAGAAATCTTGATAGCAGGATTCGAGATTAATTAATCAAGCTAGATTTAGTTTCAATGGTGGCGGTTGGAAGTTACCTTGCAATTGTAAGAGTCCAAATTAGTATGGCATGTGCACGGCAATTGAAATGCAAGTTCTCCTGTGACAGCAAGCTTCTATCAGCACACTGATGTTCTTAGGTCGGGCTTTTCACTCTTGGCAGCAGGATGGTACAGCCGCAAAAGATGACCCAACAGGGCCCAGAAGTGATGGATTTACTCCTACATTATTTTTAGTTTCACAGCGATGTTAATAATCAGTTCTCACTAGAGTAGCTAATCTCATCTGCCCTCAAAATTCAGCCATTTTATACCTTTTCTTTATCAGTTGTTTTTGAAGATGCAACAGTAAGATAACGTCCAAAAATAAATTCAAATCTATTTCCAGATTAGAAATAGATTTGACAACATGTTGATACAAAAGTATCTTTAATCTTAATCCCCTTTTAAATAAAACTTTAATTAAAAATACCTACCCTAGATTAAAACAATAGTGCTTCCAACCCCTTTAATTATTTTTAGACAATTACTGTAGCATCTTCCATATTGGATTCTATAAAAATATATAGTTTAATAGAAAGAGTACTTTAAAAAGAAAAAGTTTAAAAAATGACGTATAATAAAATATTTACAAAAAATCAATATTTTGTTAGTATTTTGCTCCTATGTATATATATATATTTGAGCCGCAACTATATATTTTAATAAAAAGAATTAATAATTGATAAAAAAGAATTAATAATAATTTTAAAACATGTTATTGAAACATTAAATTTTATAATTTAGGCGCGTATCTCAAATATATACATAAAATATATATACACGACAAAAGGAGCGGGATGGGAAATAGGGATTTAAACATAGGTTAGTAGATGGAAACATGAAGCACAATCTTAAGCTAAGACTGACTGCTTCAATGAAGCACAATCTTAAGCTAAGACTGACTGCTTCAATAAATCACTTTTCTTATTTTGAATACAAATGTAATTTATATATTGTATAATTTGTATCCTACACAGACACATCAATAAATTATATCATTTATCAAATAATTTACAAAAATTTAAAAGACTATTTAAATAATTAAAATTGCATACCTATGATCCGATATTCTGATTACATTCTTATTGGGATGAAGCCCTTGAAATTAAAATTATCAGCACATTTTTAATCCATTTTAGTAATGAATCTTGCCAATAAAGAAAGTCTGCATTTGTCTTCTTCATACAATCTAGTAAACTGAGCAAAATAAATAAATAAATAAACCTATTAATAAAATGCAAATTTTGACAGATTTCAACATGTGATATGCCATTTTAAAAAGGAAGCCAAGGTGCAGTAATTAATGGGATTTTTGTAAATGTCACTGATAGTTTTCCTGCAATTTTTTTTAAAACAATTTCAGCAAATCAGCTGCCACTAGCAGTTTATCACACTACACCTGCTCAAGCCATTAAGTAATTCCT
Source organism: Epiperipatus broadwayi (assembly GCA_028023455.1). NCBI lineage: Eukaryota > Metazoa > Onychophora > Udeonychophora > Euonychophora > Peripatidae > Epiperipatus > Epiperipatus broadwayi. The sequence continues at coordinate 8,436,711 of JAQFVV010006232.1, forward strand.
TAAAATGCCATTTTAAAGTACAAGTAAAATTTATAACACTATGGAAAAATAAAGGGGTCATATATGAGGTTGTTTAACCCTAATGTGATGGCTACCAATATATGAACAATAACCCTTAGTTGTATTGCCATTTCTAACTCTATAGACAATTGGGTTTTAACCCATCAGAGATCTGAAGAATTATTTATTTATCCTCAACTAAAAAAATATTTAATATCAAAGGGATGATGAGCATGATAGATCACTCTGAGAGATCAGCCCAGTTAACTCATTAGAATAACTATAATTAAATAATAATTCACCAGCATTATAAATAAGTATAAGCAATACTCATTCATCAATATTGAAACAATCGACCTTAGTTCAAGGTCGAGTGTCACGATTCTACTACAGTACACATGTCATCATGCTCCTTTTTTTCGTTAATATAAAATGTATATATTAGATAATATTGTATCTTCTAAAAATGTATATTTTTATTTTAATACGTTATAATTTTCTTTTTCATAAAACAAAATATAAATTCAAGATAACTGTCTGAAATAATTAAAGGGGTGGGGAGTTTGTCTCATGATTTTAAACAAGGAAATTGTAAATTAAAATTAAAAAAGTAAAAGCTAAAACAAAGCTGATGGATTTTAGTCAGCTATCAACATTGTTTTATTCAAATTCATTTCCAAACAGGAAATTGATTTGAATTGATTTTAGATAGTTATCTTAAAACTGAATCTTTACTAACAATAAAGTAAAGATTCTCCTAAAATAGAGATCCATTAGAGGCAGGAAATCTAGTTTAGAGTAAAGATTCCCTAAGGGTCCAAAAACTGATATAAATAAAGCTAAAAATCTATTATGTTAGAGTTGGATCAGTCATTTCTAGGTGACTCCGTTTGAAATTTTGGAGAGCGAAATTGCCATCCACCATCTTCAGCAGAGCCTTGCCACAATGTAGCCTCAAAGAATGCCGCCTGCTGCAGAAGATTTGCCAGTACTTCCAAAGAATCCTGAGGTAACTAGCTATAAGAATGTATAACTGCCTTATCCACTTTTAACTATGTAATTTAATTTGTAAACTAATAATTTTGTTCTATTTAATGTTTTTTTAAAGCTTTGTTAACCGTTTATATCAATTCTTTGCTGCCTAATTATTATGTCATCCAACTCACGCTTATTATTATTTTTATTAGTTAGTGCGGTTATGATTTAAGTTTAATAATATTTTTATATTTTCTTCCTTTATTTATAAATGCCATTAAAAACTTAATCTTACAAACTTCTATTAAAAAGGGAAGGGGTGGTGAATTAAAATGAGTTCTTATTAATTATTTTAAATACTTCGTAAGTTTGGGTTATACTTTAAATGAATATTTTTTATCTAAATGTTTTGTCGTAAATTTATATGAAATGTATAAATATTTTTGTAATCCGGGGTGGCCATTAGTGTCCATTAGGGTTATAAAATTTCTTATTGATTATCATCGCCACAAAGACTGGTGACTTAAATTTGCTTGATAATTTGCACTCTTGTAGTTTTGCTTCCTATATTTAAATATTGATTCAGGAAGGGGGAGCAATGCAAGCTAGTTAATTTATAATAAATGACTTTATATTACATAGGTCATTATACTCGCATGTTATTACGTATTTGTTAAACCATTTAAGGCTTTTCGTTAACAGTTAAATGTATTGATTTTATATTATTATGATAGCGTTGCTAGCATATATCTAATTATAAGCTGCATATGGCTTCAATCTGATTCACCTGTACCTCACTCCAGGGAATCACAATCATTTCGCTAGTCATTCTTCTCCTCAAAGTATATATATTATATACTGCTTTGAATCGCCTGTACCTCACTCCAGGGATTCAGAGCTTCGTCGTTCAATCCTCGTCTTAAAAGAAGTCTACGTTTACTTCTAGATCATATGGGTTAGAGTAGATGAAACAATGTATAGATTGGCCGTGGTCCAGCCTATAGTATCTTCCTACCAACCTTTTCTTCCTGTACCACCTTAGCATGAAGCTGGCGTGTACCATTGTTATATAAAATTGGAGAATGACCTTATCCTGGCCAAAAGTGCCATTTCCTCTCGCTTATATTATGCTAGCACCATTTCTTACAGTTAGTTTCCAGCCTGTTAAGCAAAGTAAATCATAATGATATGCAATAATAAAATGTTTTCTCTCTATTTGTTGGTGTTTAAACCCAACCTCTCGCAAAGCTGCCCTCCCTCTTTACTGAAATAAACCTTTCCCGCAAATATTGAGTTTTCGCTATATCCCATTGTTAAATGTTGAAAATATAAAAGAAATAGTGTTTTATGCTGTCGATCAAAAATGTATCCGCATTGTAATTATTATAAATGAAATATCTAAATAAAAAAATAAACTTATGTATTAAAATCTTTTAATTGGCGAAACTCGATTATATCTTTATAAATGTATTTTTATGTATAAAACGGACACCAAACCACTCCAATAAATCCGTCTCTTGTAACTGCCGCACTAACTTAATATGTGTCAACATCAACATAATCTTAATATTCTTTAGTGTGTATAATCAAAACAAAGTTTTTATAAGCGTAGAGTCAAATATATATCTAAACTCATCATCAATTATGTTTCAAAATAAATATTTACATTTTAAACTTAATCCAGTTGTTTGAATCTCATTATTAATATTTATATTTATGTATACTCATAACTTAATATCTTCGGTTCACTCAATCTCTCATCATCATCACCAGTTGAGTCTCATGTAAAACATTGTAGCACCGGGCCGGGATGTAATGAATTTATGTGGTATCACCGTAGGTGTTGTTCATAATGATATAGATTTGGGGAATAGGCGAATAGGTTAGAATTCATGATTGCTCCTGTCCTGTGTATCTCGCGCATGATTGGATTCGGTGTACTTTTGCCTAGATTCTAAATCTTGTTGGATGGACATACATTTTCGACCAGTACAATATGAATCATTAATAATAAAAATAAATCAACAGTCAATCTGAATGAGTTTTCTGTATACCAGGCTAACTATTTAGCCCTTGCCAGCTTGGGGCAGACAATTGAAACCATTATTTGGATGCACCAACTTATGTGCTAATCCATAAAATATACAACCATAAAAACAATAATGCTGAGATATTAAAACATGCTGATCATCAACTCTGCGCTAGCCCTTAGTACCATTAGTGTACTGGACATTTACAAACTTAATTACTAATAAACTTAACAAAATTAAATTTAGTGCATGAACTTTAAAAAATATACTCTTAGTGCCAATGCAAGAATGATCATCATCATTATTGATGAGAATATCATCAGCATCACTGGATGCCCATACACTAATATACTTTGCCTTTTATATATCAGACCATTATGCATGAATCTAGCTCAAAGAACATAAGCTCTATAACTGTTACTATGATCAAGAGATGATGGAACATAATATTCTAAAAACTTTAGAATTAAGTTCACTGAAATAATTTTAATAATGAAATACAAGTTTATTAACAACAATAACAAATAATATCAAGGTCTTTAGAATATGGCTATATCTATATAATACTTCTAATTTTGATTAATATACAAAATTCAAGTTATTACATTGTGGTTCATATATATGTTCCAATAGATTTACTTAAAATATAGTCAACAACAGACATGTGCTATAATTCCTTGACATATTTATATCATCATAAAATAATGCAAATGATTAACTCTTTCATCTCAGCCTTAGCCTCCAATCCATCAGTGTAAGTTTTCCATAAATACTGAGTTTGTGCGGTATCAATTAATCTCAAACCTAGGAGCATTACTTCTTTCTGTCTGCCATTTTTCAAGAAAAATAAAAAGGTACGTATTTTTTTTCTACAATAAAATTCCAATTTTTTATGATTTTTTTTTTTTAATGCCATTTTTAATTACTTTATTTTTCTCATGTTCTTAGATTAAGTTTCTCAACAAACTTCCTTTGGCAGAAATGAATTCGTTCACTGCTTATTTCAATGTCAACATACGGTATACATTTTCGTATCAACTGTGAGTATAGTTTTTTGTTTTTTTTTATAATAAATTTTAATTTTATAGAATACATTTTAGGCATTGATAGAATTTATAAAGTCAGGATAATTAGAGATAAATGTAATGTGGGGTATTTTCAAGTTCCCTCAATCCATCCACTCTATCTCATATAACTGATACACATATAAAAAGGAGAAATGATCCCGAATACACATATTTTATGCTAAACCAGCATTCATCATTTTGTCAAGATCATCATCTCCCACACATATTCTTATTGCTCATATAAATTATGTTTATGTTTATTGATTTGAGTTGTTTTTATTCATTTCATTCTTATGCACTGTTTTTGCTGTTATTTTTTTTTTTACTTTTCACTAAAACCAAATGTAGGGTCTGAAAATAAAAAAAGCTAACACGAATTCATCCAGTTTCAATATTTCTGCTATGAAAAATTATCTCAGGTAAGTGATGTTATATATCTTCTTTTTTTTTTCAGCATTTAGTGATAGATCTGATAAAGCTGGTTATGAAAATGTCATTTAAATATTTAACTTTCAAAATTTAGAATTTGTGAACCAATATAAAAATAAACATTTTTCAAAAGTATTAAAAATCTTTTTTTTCTTAATTTTTTTTTTTTTTGAAATAATGATTATTTTATCAGCTTTATTACATTCTTTCATATTTGCTCTTTCTAACAATATATATATATCTTGTTATACTAAATGCATGCAAACATAATACACACTAACAATTATAAAATTTATAATATTTTTAAAAATACAAGAATGCGATTTCAGGGACTAAAGAGTTAAAATGCTTTGTCTCACTTCATTCAGAACTTCTTTAATTTGTTTCACTCATTCTGCTATTTTATTACCCATATCTTTACTGCTTTGATCAATTTTCTGTAGCATATCTACTTTCATTTCTTTCAACATTTTTGTATTTTTTGTATTTTCTACATCTCTTTGTTGATTCTTTATTTTAACCTCTTCTCTTCCTTGCTCTCTCTTTTAATTCTCTTCTCTTTGTTAATTATCTTCTCTTTGTTGGTCTCTCTTTAGTCTCATCTTCTCTTTATTATCATCTCTTTGTTGGTCTCTCTTTTATCTTCTTTAAACATTTTTAATACTTGGGATAATATAGAAGCCTCCTCTATTCTCTGAATTCTTTCCGTTGGTTGCTGATTATCTTCTTTTGGGTCATATTCTTCCATCTTTTTCACTTTTCCTCTTGTCAGCATAGATGTTTCTATTATAGACTTTTATTCTTCAAAAAAAAAACTACTGAATTATTTTTATACAGCAACTACAAATCTCAACTTTTAAAAATATCTCATAAAATAAGCTTACCATCACCTCCTCTTCCTTTCACCATATCTCAAATGACTACTATATTACTATTACCCCTAATCTGTCTTTCCTTCAATCTTATTGTCTCAATACCTGACTTTATTTCATTAATTTATTTCTCTTGCTTTATTCTGCAATTCTATCCTGTTCATGTGTGTGACCGATTTCCATTTGTATTGTATTTTTGTTATAAGTACATATGCATGTAGAAATACAAGTTCATGTCAATAATCATTTATCAAAACATTTCTTAGAGATACATATCAAAAGTAGATTATTCAGACATAAAACTTTTAATTGATGTTTCAGTTATCAACTAACAGGCAATTGAAAAATGGGACCATGTTATTCTTTAGTCTTAAACTTGGAGATAAAAAGGCAACAAACTCATTAAATTGATTGATGCATAATCATAAGCAGATTATCCATGTTCAGGATATTAGAAATTTACTCTGCTTGGTTCCTTTAAAATCTCAAAAAAAAAGCAAAAGGGTTACTTTTTAGTTAACTGCACATTCCTTTCTGCCACCAAAATGTACCCATTACTTTAGATAAAAAAAACTCAGTAATTTTAATCACACAAAAAATAATGTTTTTAGCCCAATATATAAATTTAGTTTTAGTATTAAAAAAATAAAGAATATTTTTTAAATCATTTAATAATGTAATTGTGAAAATATATATTTACACATATTTATATTTCAAACTTGAATTTAGACAATGTATAATAAGACAGTTAAATAAATAGACAAACTATCATCATAAAATTATATACTGTATATACAAAATAAACAAATGGTGTGAAAAGGTAGCAAAAGTGAAATAAAAAATTGATAATAAATTGGATCAGAAAAAAAAATTTCACAAGTTGGTAAATGAATCATCATTAACATTTAATCATATATACCAAAAATATGTATAATTAACAAAAATACTTTTTTAAAAAATCTAACTGGCCCAAAACCAAACCAGCTAGAACATCTAATATTTGTTGGTAAATGTATTCTAGCTGTTATTATTTTAGAGTTTCAAGATCCCCTGTTAATCAGATTTGATCAAATGTATCATTGCACTATTTGTAAAAACAGGAAAAAAAATATATATAGCTTTTTAATTCATTAAAAATATTAATTCTCATAAACAAATTTCTTTTTCCTATATCATCTATTTTTCCCACTAATAAACAGTTTGGAATATATATAGATGCTAATACAGAAGACAGTTGATCTAAAGAGAATCTATTAATTATTAAAGTGGAGCACTTATCTTTCTTGCCAAAAAAGATTAATCAAGGTAAAATTTACCATTACCTTAGACAAAAAGAAAAATACTCATTACATTAAATCATAAAAACTAAAAATAAAATGTTTTTAGCACAATGTGATAAATTTGCAGCAATTAAAAATATAAATTCTTTTTAAAGGAATTTTATTAGCTATTGTGACAAGAATTAAGATTCCAATTCCTTCACAAGATTTAAATTACTTTAAATAAAGTAAAATATTAAATAGATAAAGAATGGAAATGCTTATTAAGTAATGACATGTGTCTGTGGTTTGAAAGATATATAGATAGCAATGATATAAATTATATTTACAGTTTGCTATTTTCTTTATATTATTTTTATGTTGTTGTTATATAAAAAAAATTAGGATTAAGAGTTATTTTAGCGTAAAATTAAAAATATTTAAAGAATGTTAATTATTGAATATTTTGAAATTAAGAAAAGAATTTCATTAATTCTTGTAATATCTGTAATTAGTAAAAATTTTGGTCTTTCTTCTCAGTTGTCTGATAAGGCAAAATGAATGTATGTATAAATGATAAATATTTTTCCAATAGATATATACAATCATGACAGACAAAAATAAATCATGGCCCTTATTCCCAGGAAGCTGTAAAATCACCAACCAGGCAGCAGTTGGTGGCCGAAGGTGGAGGGTGGTAAGAATCCCCTGATTGTGAACCCAGGCTGCCATTTCATGACAACTTTATACTTAGGTACTTACAACTGCAGATCACTTTCAAGTGAAGGAAGATTTCAAAAATTAAAAGAATTGTCTTATATTAAATGGAACATTATTGGACTTTGTGAAGTTAGAAGAAAAGGTAAAGAGACAATTGATTTAAAAAGTGGACATATTCTCTATTATAAAGGCACAAATATTGAAAATACAAGTGGAATAGGGTTCATTATAAAGTGAAAGAACAACATTGTGGAGATTGATGGTGTATCAGATAGAGTGGCAAGATTAGATATACAACTTAATAGCAGATACCAAATGCAGATAATTCAGGTTTATGCCCCAACAAGTTCTCATGGTGATGATGTAGTAAAATATTTTTATATGCATGTAGAAAAGGCTTTTGACCAGAGTAAACAACATTTTAAAATTGTTAAGGGAGATTTTAATGCTAGAATTGATAAACAAATGAAAGTCGAAAGTGCTGTTGATAATTTTCATTATTGTAATAGAAATGAGAGAGGACACAGACTTATGGAATTTACAGAAAAATAAAAACTTTATATTATGATTTTTTTTTTTAATGTATCAAAGCATCAACCAGGAAGGGAACCCTGGGACAACTGTTTGTAAGGCTGCTGTGCTAACCACTTGGGGACATGGAAGCATCCAAATGAAGTCACTTCAGAACTAAATTAAATTTTGACTAACAGAAAATACATATTTCAAGATTGTAATGTTCTTAATAAATTTAACACAGGAAGTGATCATTGATTAGTAAGAGGTAAGATACGTGTTAATGCAAAACTAGACAAAAATTATTAAGAAAAACAATATTTACCTTTGATATTCCTAATCTTCAGAAACATTCTAATGAATTTTAATTAGAACTTACAAATCGGTTTCAAGTATTAGTAGATTTTGAACATGATTCAGACTTGAATGAAATTAATAAGAAAATAACTGATACACTTTTAAAAACTGCAACAAAGATAGCTGGTAGAAAAAAAACAGCAATTGACCAATAAAATTTCTATTGAGACTAGAGAATTTATGAAGAAAAAAAGGAATATGAAGATATACAAAAATGATGCATTAAAAAGGATTGAATATCTTGGAATCTTGAAAAATGGTGCAGAAAAGAATTGAAAACGATATAAAAAAGTATAACTGTGAACTAGCAAGGAAAGCTGTAGAAGAGAATAAAAATCTCAAGAGTGTAAAACAACATTTTGGTATTGGTAGGAAATTTATATCTGCAATAAGAAAAAAAGATCGAATTACTATTAAAAAAAAAGATGACATCATGAAATGGGTAGAAGACTTTTATCAAGAATTATATAGTAATAAAGAACAAGTACTTCCTATATATATTATATCTTCCGAATTGCCAGAATTTTAAATGAAGAAATGAGACATACAATTAAATTTATGAAGAAAGGAAAGGTTCCAGGTAATGATGGAATAATAATTGATATATTAAAAGAAGCAGGTGAAGAAATTGATTTTTTTTTAGCGAAATTATATACCAAATGTCTAAATGATAAAGATGTACCAGATGACTGGAAGTTTTAGGTTGTTTTCTCATCCTTGGTGTTTGCCTTAAAATGTCGCTACTTCTAGGTAAATTCCTAGAAATATACCATTTCACCAGCCTTCACCCAACAAAAGAGGAATTTTTCTAAGTTATAAATGCAGAAAAGTCCTCATGTTATGGTGGACGGAGGACGCAGTGGCGGCGACAGAAGCCAACGCAAAGAGACTTCTTTCTATGATAAAACACAAAAGAGTTCCCGAAGGCTGCCGGTTATGGCTTTTTTTCTATGCTAAAAGCAAAGAGAAAGAAATGCCTTGATTGGCTGCCGTAGTAGTCGATTTTTGTTCATCATTTTCTCGTAATAGTAGAATATCTATTTTCTCTGTACTTTCGTGTGAGAGTGTGTGTACTTGAAGCAGTCGTAGTTTTTTAAAATTTGATAAGACGTCTATTTTTTTTAATGTGTTGTAACTTACTTTACTATTGTAAGTTTAGTAATAATGTCCTGAAGATTCCATTACGAAGGGGTAACCCTCAAAAATTGCTTTTAAGGATGCGAAAGGGAAAAAAATTAAAGGATCACGCGAAAAATACCGTTTTCGTGAGAATTCGTCCGTGACCAGTTACTTTTGCTATATATATACGCACAAACAAAAACAACCCACTGTCTAATTATTAGGAATTACTTGTCCGAAAAATAAAATTAGTCAGGTATTTTTTTTTTTTGCTTTGTTACATTTATTATTTCAAAATAAGATTAGTTTTTATATCTACACACTAACAAAAACAACCCAGTTCCTGATTAATTACTGTCTTTAAAAAAAAAAAAAGCAAATTCAACGGGGTTTGATTTTTTTCAATGGAGTCTTTGAATTACGGTTTGTTTGTTTTTATATATACACAAGATTTACCAAAAAAAAAAAAGAAACCCACTTTCTGATTAATTACTGTCAAAAGAAATGCAAATTAGTCCGCTATCATTTTTAAATTTAGTATTTCAATAATGGTACCCTTTTTATATAGACAGACTTAACAAAAACAACCCACTTTCTGATTCATTACTGCCCCCCCCCAAAAAAAAAAATAAAGAAAATGGAAATTAGTCGGGTATCATTTTTCAATCGAGTCTTTTAATGATGGTCCTTACTAATAGTAGTCGGGTATCAATTCTAAATTGTAGTATATAAATTACGTTACTTTTGATAGATTTAGAATTACGTCTTGCTTTTTTAATAAAATGATTGATTTACTCTTGACCAAAAATACCGTAACTTTAAAAAAAGACACACATAAAGTCCAAAAAAAAAATGAGAAAAAGCCCCGTAACTTTAAAGACACACACACAAACTCAAAAACAATCGAAGATTAATAAACATTGACTTATTATGTCTTGCTTTTGAATCAAATTATTGATTTACTCTCGCAAAAAAAATAGCGTAACTTTAAAAAGACACACCTAAAGTCAAAAAAAAAAAAATTCGAAAAAGCCCCGTAACTTTAAAGACACACACACAACATTTACTTATTATGTCTTGCTTTTGAATAAAATTATTGATTTACTCTTGCAAAAAAAAAAAAAGACCGTAACTTTAAAAAGACACACGTAAAGTAAAAAAAAAAAAAAAAAATTAGAAAAACACCGTAACTTTAAAGAAACACACACACAAACTCAAAAACAAGATAAGATTAATAAACATTTACAAAAATGAAAAAAACTAACATCATATAATAGTATTAGTTAGTAGAATATTTTATTACAAATCTAAGAAATCAGATCTTTTTAGAACAAATCGATCATTTAGGTCTGGCACAGAATCGTTATATGTATATGTTTTTGATTAGCATCAACGCCATCTTAAGGCGAACACCAAGGATGAGAATACAACCGAATGCAGTATTAATATTAATATTTTAAAGAGGTGATAAAGAAGATATTAGAAATTACAGATCTATCAACTTTTATCAGTTTTATATAAAATTTTTACCAACATAATTATAGCTCATCTATAGTGTGAGGTGATGAACAATTCTTATAAATTTAACTCACAGATGTTTTAGAACAAGCCAGAAATATGTAAACTTTAGTTAGGCAGCCAGCATTTAAAACACATCAGTTAATCTTAAGTATCTCTAGAGGCACACACACACACACATATATATATAAGCACACCTACGAAATGGATTTTTTTTTTAACAAAAATAAAAATCGTTCCACATCTACGAAAGAGACTTTTTTTATAACACAAATAAAAACTGTTCCAATGAACAATATGTGAAATAAAATATCTTTATACACACATATACTTGAAACAAACACTTAAACTTTTCCTGTACATGACAATTTAATAATTTACGACTGTGATGTGATAAATACAACAATGAACTGATGTCAAATCAAGTCATATGTTAGTAACCAAGTGTTTGGAAGAGTGGAGAAAGAGTATTAAATTGTTTATATAAAATGTGAAAGCTAGATAATGCTGATTATTGTTGAAAATGGAATCCAACAGAAAAGTAAAATTTTAAATAAGAACATTATTTTTATTTTTTATATTATTCTTCTATTTTACTTATTTTTAAAACTGTGGATGTGAAAGAGTTTGAGAAATTACAGTATAATAATATATTTGGTAAGATATAGAAAAAAAAATGCATTATTTATTTAAGGTTTTATAAACTTTCATCGTTCACAAAATGTAAAGATTACATAATTTCAACAAAATTATTTTAAATGCCAATTAACTAAAATATAAGATAAAATGTGGAAGATAACAGACTGCATTTGTATAAAGTTTTGTTTATAACACGTATACGAGCTGCAAATAAGAACGTTTCTGTATTTATTGCGAAATTTGAAAAATAAACTGAACAGAATCATTTATTTTTATATATAAAATCTAGTAATGCATTCTTGCTAAATCCACGGTCACAGGATCTGAGTGTCTTCTTCTAGGCATCGAATGGTGATGTTTGCATAACCATTGGTACATCTGTTGCCCAAATATGCATGGAGCAATGTAAATGAAAGCTTACATGGATTCAAAAGAAAGTTGCAAAATCAAGTGCCTTGTCAGTTTAACTTCATCATAGGAAATGTTCCAAGCAGTTAGAGTTAGGATCGTCCAACATGCATGAATGAAGTGAAAAACTCCATCTGCCTAAGACACTGATGCCACTCTTTCTAATTCTAGTTCATTTCTTTAAAGGAATCTAAGTTTTCACTTAATTTTGATGGTTTAAACCATTTTGTATTTGTAATATATTATTTATTATTTAATTTTTTTTGTACTAAAAGTTGTATTAGAATTTTTTTCACTTTTCTGCACACTTGATGAATTTTTTTTTTCTTATATTTTGAAATCTAAAGAACCCATTATGTTTAACTTATGATAAAGTGAGAAAACATAAATACACAACGTATTAATTTATATAAATAGTGTATAATAGGTCTGCCTATCCCTCGCATATGTATGTATAAATGGATTATTCTCCTGTACATGAGGGGTCAGAATGACTAATATGTCAACATGGGTAGGATGACAACCTTGGCACTAATAAGGGCTTTGAACATTCCATCATCAGATTTTCAGTGAAATGGAAGGCTGAAGAGTTGTGAGTTGGAAAAGTTTGAAGTGTGTCCATTAAAGTATGAAGATTGGCTATCTTAATATAAAGCTGAGCACTGATTATATATATATGTGTGAGGATAGTAATCTGGACTAACTGATGATTGCTGGTTTAGCATGAAATACGTATATTGGTGATTATTTATCATTTCAACATGTGTGTGATCAGGTGGATCAGCAATATGAGATGGCACTGAGAGTAGTGGGTCGTGTGAAAGTCTGAGTTCAAATACCGCATATATTACATATATAAAAACACAGGTTTAAGCCTGTGCAATGTATTAATAAATACCCAACATAAAGTATAAACATAATTACTTTTATTATTGTATAAATAAAATCTAGTCCTATTTTGGTGTACCGAGACTTGACATCAGGACTATAATTTAAAGGATTAAGGTAAGACATTTTAAACCTACACATTTTAATTTTAGAGGCATATACTACATAAAGTTAGATGTTCATTTTTGTTTACTAATAATTTATTCTAGATAATTAAGTTTCTTGTTTGCATGACTAACCATCTTATGGATGATTCTTCCTATAAATCATTAAATAGGCAATCTATAGACATGAACTTAAAATACATCCAGTTGAGATAAAATAACTATACTTTAAATACCTTTTTATAAGATAATTGTTGAATTAATAATCATTTTATTCTATGTTGTAGTTTATCATAATCATTGAATTGCTTAGGGTGAGATATGTGATCATACTATAGTAGGCTTGGAGCAATGACAGTATTCAGTTAGGTAATAGTAGAGTCACATATCCAGCATAATATTGTATATATGTTATTATTTTTATATATTTGTTATAAATTTGAACCCAGATATTGTTAATAAAATATTTGTCATTTGAAGTTAGAAAATCTTTGTTTCGCTGGTCTGAAATTTATTAAATATCATTCATACTTCACTCACCAAATTATCTATAGTACATACCCATACATCTTTTATATATTTATGATATTTATATGTGAGAACCCAACAGTGCAATCATTTGATTGAGGAGCCAACAAGGACCTATATAAAGGTTGTATTATTGCCATCCTATTTAAGTCCATCCTTGTGGAAAGTTAAAGACGGCATTCTTTGCCGAGTTTGAACTCTAAGGCATAACAGGACCTAAAAGAAGAGTGGGATCTGGATATACAAATCTAAATTGTCTGAACCAGGTAATAAAATTGAGCTAGCTTAGATAGACAGGCACAATGACATAGACCATCTTCTGTTTTTCACTCATCAATTTTTCATTTTTGCCATTATATTTTTGATATTTTGAGCATGTGGCATCAAATTGCCAACCCAGGTCCATTACATTTTTGGTGCAGCCATGAATTCTAGGTGCACCAGCACATATAGACTTGATGTAAGTTGGTTAACGTCATGTCCGGACTAGTCGATTGTTGAATTTGATCCATGTTTTCAAAGTCAAACCCAGTCCATTGCAACAGAGATCATTGGATTTCCACCAACCAAGAGAACCTGTAAAACATAGAGTCTACAAAAATATTTCTGTATAAATCCCATGTCAGAAGAAAGCAAGTTAGTGATAGCTTATACCATTTTTAAGGAGAATATGCAATCATGGTGGAATTCTTTCTTTCACCAACTAGAAACTTCTCAAAAATATAGAGAATTTTTGGATGAAAGAAAGTCAAGAAATTATCATATGCCACATCATGCAGGAGAAATTTAAGGCTGACAGTCGAGAGAATTCCTTCCAGTTTTTAGGAGACAAATGGCTAGCTTAAAAATGCTTAAAGGATGTAATATGACAGAAAGTCAAATTGTTTGAATTGTGCATTGCAATTTGCCCTTATGGATAGAGATGTTGTTAAGTGCAGGTAAGAGATCTGTAGAAGAGATGGCAAAATTATTAAATACAGTAGACATGAGTATGTAAAATTAGCAGCATAAACAATCTAACAAATTAAGAGACACCATAGGCATAAATGCTGTAAAAGTTAGAAATAATAAGAAAACTTCAAATGGAAAATGGAAGGAAACTTTGGTAACTCATTCATTTCAAGGCTTAGAAGAAAATAAAAGGAACTACAATATTGATGAAGCAAAAGTAATGCAGAATTTGGTGTGCTCATGAGAAAATAAAGTGTCATATTACACCCAGCAGACATGTCCCAAAGTAAGAATAGCATTTGAAGGAATAATGTTGGATGGCTTAGTGGATTCTGCAACCAAATCCCTATAATATCCAAGCAAATTGTACCAGCAGGTATAAAATTATTGACCTAATATACAAACTCTCCTATTGAATTCCTTTCATGTAATGATGGCTAAGAACAACAAGGTGAAACTACCATCAAAACAAAGTTGGGTAAATTGCAGATTAATGAAGGACCATTATTGCATGTATTTTTGATCATGAAGGATCTAATACATGATTGTTGTTAGGCTCTTATTTTTTGTATAAATATGTGTATTTTAAATTATGCTAAGGGGAATATATGTTTTATCACCTCATTTGTATAATTCTGTAGGTGTCTGTTGTATAAATGAGGTGAACTATGATTACCTGAAAAATTAATGAATCTAGAATATCTACTAGTGAATGGGGTAGAATACTAAATTCTATCCTTGAAAAATATAGCATCATATTTTCAGACATCCCTGGTGTTATCAAGAGTTTTAAAAATTAGATTGACCAAGGTCAACCATTGCAGTCGAGGTCACATCTGGAATCCCATCTATATAAAGAAGTTGAGAAACAGCTCAAGCATATGATGGACTGGGGAATAACTTCAAAATATGCTTTGCCATATTGCAATCCATTAGTGATGTTGAAGAAAAAAGATGGACCAATCACGTAATGGCTAGATGCAAGGCAATTAAATAAGGTAATAGTACCTGATTATAATATTGCTCTGTCCATGTAGAAATTGTTAATAAGATTTAAAGAAAAAAGTATTTTACTCTTTTTGATCTAAGATTTAATCATTGGCAAATCCAACTTCATCCCGAGGACCATCAATATATGGCATTCAGATATGGATATTCTTATCAATTCAATTGAATGCCTTTTGGCTTAATAAATAGTGGAGCAGGATTGTTGCAATGTTTAGTTCAGATCCTATCCCCTGAAGTGAAACAAATCATTACCATGTAAGTAGCTAATGTATAGTCCATGAAATTAGTTATGTAAAATACTGCAGAATTCCAACACAGTAATTAGTTATGTAAAATACTGCAGAATTCCAACACAGTAAAAACATATCCAAATTTCCTATGGCAGTAAACAAATCCGAAGCTGAAACTTCAAACCAAAGAAGTCCAAATAAGGCCCATATGTTATTGTTGTGAAAGAGAAGGTCAACTGAAAAAAAGCTGCAAGTTTAAAAATGAAAGACATCATGCTTGTGGCTTAAGTAGACACATCAATATTTGCTGAAATAAAGACAAAAACAGTAAAACTGAATTATATTCAGACTCTTAATCATGAAAAGCATCAAGAAAGAAATTGGTATTAAAAAAATGATGTGGATAATAACCATATTTTGCTGGATGTATATATAGGAACAAAAAATTATCAAAAAGATAAATTGTGACACAGGATTGTCATTAATATCACAAAGTCATCAATTAAATATAATAAGAAATTGTAAAAAGAATGCTATACTTGAGAAAAATGATGTGGTAGTGACAAATGTGAACAGCAAATGAATAAAAATATGCAACAAAGTAACTGTACCTGTGACGGTGAATTCTAGAGTAAGGCTTCGACCTCTTTAGAGTGATCTCAGTCCTAACCTGGGAAAATGGTTGAAACTAGTGAAAATTTGGATTGACATAATTAAAAGACTACAGCTAGATTCGAAGATCTAAGTTAAATACCCTCAATTATTTAAATTAGGACTGCAGAGTTAAAAACATGGTCAGTCAACATAAAACTTGTAAAAGAGCACAACCAATTGCCTGGAGATTATGTAAGGTCCTATTTGGATTAAAGTCAAAAGTAGAAACTAAAATTAATGAACTGTCCAAAAGAGGCAATTTAACACCAATAGAAGAGTCATCTTGGGCACAGTAGTTGTGCTCATACTGAAGCCAGATAGAAACATTCACTTATGCAAAGACTACCACAAAAAATGTATTAATAAGGGTACTTATTCTGTATGCAATGTGCATGAGATGCTAGTTTTATTATAGAAAGAAAATTTTTTCACTAAAGTCAATTTAAAGTCACCATTCCATCAAATTCCCAACATGACTAGAATGACTGAATTTTTAACTACACTTAGGTTAAGTGCAACAAATTACTCAATGGAATAACAGTAGCACCAAACTTGTTTCAGGCAAAAAATGGATAGCTTCTTTCAAAGAATGGAAGGTGTTATTCCTTACTTTGATGATATCTTGAAAAGTGTGGGAACAAAGTGACTTATCCACACACATGTTTAAAGTTGAGCTAAATTGGATAAAATTGGTGCAAGATTAAATAACTCTAAATGTAACTGAACTACTACCAAAATTAAGTTTTTGGGATATAATTATTCATAAAGAACATAACCCAAACCCAGAAAAAGCATAAGCTATAAAAAATGCCACAAAACCAAAACAAAAATCACATTATTATGCCATTATACCAACTGTTAAAAAAGAACAGTGATGCAAGTGGAATGCAGAACATTAAAATATTTTAAAGAGCTTTAAGGACCTACTAACTTCTAATAAATTACTAAACATCACATGATCACCATCTCTATACTAGCACATAATTGTTGTAAACAAAGGCAAAACTCTCCATACAGTAGTGCCACCCTGTGCCAAACAGAGTAATCAATGGATGCCAGAAGACTTGTGCATAAAATCCCTATCTAGTGCCTACTCATCCAATATCCCCAGACTAGTTTCTGGCTTGTGGCCATCATCAGTGAGGAGCCTTGGATCTGAGATACTGCACCTAGATCTTAGGATCTAATGCAACCCTCCAGCAGCCACCTTTTAACTTTACTTTACTACAAAACTATGAGAATGAAATTGAAAACACAAAAATATTTTCAATCTAAGCTCAATAGCTTATATAGTCATATGGGTCTGAACTCAATTCAGCACCCATACATTTTGGTGTCTTTGGCTCTTAAACAACCATAGCCACCACTATCCTATTAGGCAGGATTGGTGTTAAACCACTAAACATCACATGATCACCATCTCTATACTAGCACATAATGGATGCCTTCTGGCATCCATTGATTACTCCGTTTGGCACAGGGTGGTACTACTGTATGGAGAGTTTTGCCTTTGTTTCTAATAAATTACTTGATCACTACCATAATGATAAGGAAGTAATCATTATAACTGATACCTCAGAATATCAAATAAGGGATGTAATATCACATTGTTGTTGTGAAGATGAATATCCTATAGCTTATATAACTAAAACACTGACAGCTGCAAAAAATCAGTTTGACGAAGAGGCTTTGACCATAGTTTTTGCTGTTAAAGGAGCCATGATCCATTGTTTTATATTGTATAAAATTTGAAGACTACTGAACATACTAGCCAAAGAATAATCTGTTGGTTTAACACATTGGCAGTACATGGTTATGAACTTATTTATAAACCAGGTAAAAAATTGGCCATTCAGATATACTGTCAAGATTAAAAGATATATGTTAATTTGAGCAAAAAATTATAGACATGATTTTAATAGACTCCATTGAAAAGAATGCATAGAATAGTACCATAATAGCCAAATGGACTAAAATGGGCGCTGACTATTAAACATTGGAGAGGTGGATTAAACATGGATGGCCCCAAAAGTCAAACTAATTGAGTAACAAAACCAATATGGAACAGTATGTGAAAACTTGACAGCATGTAACAATTGTAACCTAGTGATAGATCATGTAATTATAACAACAGAAAGCCATCCGCAACTACTAGCCTTATTTCCTTAAGGGTAGTTAGAATGAGGGAGACAGTTAAACATTGTAGAGACTACCAATCCATCACTAAGCTGCCACCAAAAAATTTAGAAGCTTGGCGAAAAGCAACCTAACTTCCGAAATCCTACACTTGGGCCATGTCAGACCATTTAATGGTTATATTTTTCTTAGAGTGATTGACTCATCCTCTAAATAGACAGAGTACAAAATTGTAAAAAACCAAATGCTGACTAAAGTAGTAGAACTTTAAGAGAAATATTTTTATGTCATGGATACCATGAAACTAGTGTCAGATAATGAAGCTGGTTTTGGATCATTGCAGTTTAAAAACTTTTGGTTAGCAAGGTGATATGTCTAGCAAGGAAAATGGTCTAACCAAAAAGGCAGTTCAACAATTAAAGACCAAGAATGTCATATGTTAATACCCCTGTACCATCCTGAATCAACAATTAAAGACCACACTGAATAATTTTTTTTATAAAAATATCAGCAAAGCTTTGAAAGATGTTTTTTCAGCATTTCACTCCTTCTTCATCTACTAAAAATACATCAGTTTAAATACCAATGCATCAAAAGTTTCATACACAAACTTCAGTGTTATTGCCTAATAAGAACATGACAAAGGAAGGCCATTTTGACAGTGAGAAATTTAAAGTTGGTAAGACTATATGGATGTGAGATATTCTGAAAGTAAGATGTGATATGTTGGACTATTTCCATCATTTATGAGTGAATGTTGAATGTATAGAAAATTTTAAACTTTATTTAAATTTTTCAAATACAAACAACTTTGTTAGTAATAACACACAAATAGACAATACAGGTTAGTAATTACACAATGTTTCGAGTAGTAGTATTCTCCATTCTTCTTCAGGTGTTGCTGGCCTATATGCACAGTGACAATATTCACTTAGAAGTTGAACTCACACCTTTAGATTCTTGAATATTGAATTTAAGGCAAACGCCCTACCAACTGAGCTATTCTATAAAAGGCAACATATAGTACAAATTTGATATATTTATATATGAGGGTTGGTTCAAATCCTCCTGAGTCCTTCAATTTTTTTTTGTCATATGACAATGGTGAATAATCCTATAAGTCAACCCAGTGTGGCAATGCACAATGTATGGAAGCCTCTAATTAATCTTGCTCTTAGGAAAAAATAAAAATAAAGATAATTAGATTTAAAAAAAAATTGAAGGACTCAAGAGGATTTGAACCAACCCTCATATATATATATATATCAAATTTCTACTATATGTTGCCTTGGACAAAATAGCCCAGTTAGTAGAGAGTTTGCCTTAAATTCAATATTCAAGAATCTAAAGGTGCGAGTTCAACTTCTAAGTGAATATTGTCACTGTGCATATAGGCCAGCAACCCCTGAAGAAGAGTGGAGAATATTACTACTCAAAACATTGTGTAATTACTAACCTGTATTGTCTATTTGTGTGTTATTATTAACAAAGTTGTTTGCATTTGAAAAGTTTAAATAAAGTGTAAAATTTTCTATACATTTCAAAATAGTCCAACATATCACATCTTATAATTTACCATCATTACAAACCTTCAGACAAATATTCTGAAAGTAAAATGGTCTCCCAAAATGATGATAAAGGTCACAACAAAACAAGTAAAATTAACTCATTTGACTAATAGAAACCAAATAGAAAGACATTAATTATTTGAGAGATCAGCAGAGTGAGTCATTAAACCAGTAAATGTCAATAGAAAGTCTATGCTTGTCTGAGTGAATAGTCTGATAAACAAAAATGAATGCACAGACACATCACTACAATCATAAGATATATAGCCACTGAATAATAAGCAGATAAATGAAATGGATCTTGCTGAAATAAATAATTAGTCTGATGAATCAGCAACTAAACCAATGGTAAATCTCCCATTTTAAAACAAACTCAAAAAAAAGAGAAAAAAGATTCAAGATGAAGAAAGGTCTGTATCTCCAACTAGACATGTAAAAGACTGGTGATGAACTCAAAGACTGCAAGATTACATTTGAAACTAAACAGATAATTTAATAGATTGAGGGAAGGAATTGGATTGCCTATTATTAATATTGGGATTGTCTAAGTGTTGACTAATTTCTGTGAATTTACTTGATTGTAAATAAAGTTTCTATATTTAATGTAATTACGGTTAGACAATATATGAATAAATTTAGCCCTAATTAAATATACTCTCGAAAATTTACATGTGATAAGCATGCATTATACTTGTGTGGGAATCTGTGGAAAAGCTGAGCTTCCCAATCCAATTCAGTGATTGAAATTTTATAAAGACTACCAAAGAGATAAATTATGCTTTTATAAAAGTGAATGGATATAGGGAAAATTATATTAAAGGTCTCTTTAAAAATATGTACTTAAATGACTTTAGTAAATTAATGTAACCATTCAGTGTAGTAGTAGGTTTCCAAGCAATCTACCTAAATGATACACCATAAAGACATAGATCCCAATAATATTCCAGCATGAGTGATCAAGAAGCTACACTTTTATTAATATTCTGAGGGCTCTAACTTCAATGTTTTCACTGCAAGAAATGAGGAAATATAATTAGTATAGGCCCCAAAATTCGTTGTCAGTAGTGTAATATCATAGCGACTCCATTACACCAATATCCCAAAAAAGATACTATTATAAATGATCATTTTAACAATTCAAAATCATAATCAATTGAAAAAGTAAATCATTCTCTAGATGGCAAAAAGGACAAGATTATCTTTAAAGTCCACTCTCTGCATTTTATATTTTTTAGAGAACAGTTTATAGTTGACCTGTACATTCATGATACTTTAGCACTTATGTATGTGCATCCCGATGAATGTTGTATATCATGCCTACATTTGACATTGATTATTGAATCTTTTTTCAAATTTAGTCATAAGGGATAACTTGATTATTCTTGTATAATGCTGGTGATGGAGCTTGTAACTAATAATTATTGTTATAATTACTTATTTTTATTCCTTGTGATTCTCATGCTTCTTATGTATTTATTCCTTTTAGATTTTTCTTCCTTTGTTATTTGGAAATATTATATATTTATTAATTCCATATTTTATATTTATATATGGGGATGATGATTTCCCATCACATATTTTTCTCACTATCTTCCTTACCACTACAATATATATATATATATCATCATCATCAACCATTATCAATCCACTGCAGGATGAAGGTCTCTCCAAGTTTAATCCATCTTCTCCGATCTTTAGCTTCTCTTTTCCACAACACCCCTGCACATTTTCTTATTTCATCCATCCATCTCACATGTGGTCTCTTTCTGGGTCTTTTACAATCTCTTGGAATCCAGTTTAAAATTTCAATTGTCCATCTATTATCATTTCTTCTAGCAATATGTCCAGCCCAACTCCATTTCAATCTTTTAATTTTTTCAATAAGGTCAGTAACACCTGTTTGCTGTCTTACCCATACATTGCGTTTTCGATCTCTTCTTGTTACTCCCAACATACATCTCTCCATACTCCTTTGAGTGGTCTAAAGTCTCCGTATTGCTCTTCTATTAAGTGTCCAAGTCTCAGATCCATAAGTAAGAACTGGTAAAACACATTTGTTAAAAACCATTCTTTTCAAACACATAGGCATATTTCCTTTTAGTATCAAGTTATTTCTACCAAAAGCACTCCAACCAAGTTTAATTCTATGATTAATTTCCTCCATTATGTTTCCATCTGTATTAATAATCTGACCAAGGTATTTGTAACTGTTAACTTCTTCTAATTCTTCATAATCAATCTTTATTTTCATACTTTGAGCAAATCGATTAAACATTACTTTAGTCTTTTTAACATTTATATTTAGTCCTACTTTTCTACTTTCATCTGCTAACTCCTGCAACATTTCCTGCAGCTCTGAAGCATTATTTGCAAAAACAACTACATCATCTGCAAAATCTAAATGACTTAAATACTCTCCATTTACTTTCATTCCTTTAGTTTCCCATTATAATCCACAAAATACTTCTTGCAGCACTGCTGTAAAAAGTTTTGGAGATATGGAGTCACCTTGTCTTACACCTTTCTCAATGTTGATTTTTCCAGTATCATTATGTAATCTAATTGTTGCTGTTGCATTTTTATAAATATTCTTTAAAATATGACAATATCCTGGATCTATACCTTGATGATCCAATGCCTTAATCACTGAAGAAATGTGTATAGAATCGAATGCCTTTTCATAATCTACAAATCCAAAACATAATGACAACTCATATTCATTTGTCCTTTCTATGACTTCTCTCAATACCTGGATATGATCTATTGTACTAAAACCACTTTTAAATCCAGCTTGTTCTCTTGGTTGGTGGAAATCCAAAGTTCTCTGTAGACGAATTGTAATTATCTTGGTAAAAATTTTAAATAAAACTGATAAAAGGCTGATAGGTCTGTAATTTCTAATATCTTCTTTATCACCTTTTTTAAATATTAATATTATTACTGCATTCTTCCAATCTTCCGGTACATCTTTATCATTTAGACATTTGGTATATAACTTTGCTAAAATTGTTTCTATTTCTTCACCTGCTTCTTTTAATATATCAATTATAATTCCATCATTTCCTGGAGCCTTTCCTTTCTTCATACATTTAATTGCATGTCTCACTTCTTCATTTAAAATTCTGGGCAATTCGGAAGATGTAATGGATATAGGAGTTAATTGTTCTTTATTACTATATAATTCTTGATAAAAATCTTCTACCAATTTCATGATGTCATCTCTCTTTTTAGTAATAATTCCATCTTTTTTTCTTATTGCAGATATAAATTTCCTACCAATACCAAAATGTTGTTTAACATTCTTGAGACTTTTATTTTCTTCTACAGCTTTCCTTGCTATTTCTCAGTTATACTTTCTTATATCATTTTCAACTCTTTTCCGTACCATTTTACAAAATTCGAGATATTCAATTCTTTTTAATACATCATTTTTGTATATCTTCATATTCCTTCTTTTCTTCATAAATTCTCTAGTCTCAGTAGAAATTTTATTAGTCAATTGCTGCTTTTTCCTACCAGCTATCTTTGTTGCAGTTTTTAAAAGTGTATCAGTTATTTTCATATTAATTTCATTCAAATCTGAATCATGTTCAAAATCTCCTAACACTTGAAACCTATTTGTAAGTTCTAATTTAAATTCATTAGAATGTTTCTGAAGATTAGGAATATCGACAGTAAATATTGTTTTTCTTAATAATTTTTGTCTCTCTAGTTTTACATTAACACGTAACTTACACCTTACTAATCAATGATCACTTCCTGTGTTAAATTTATTAAGAACATTACAATCTTGAAATACGTATTTCCTGTTAGTCAAAATATAATCCAATTCTGCTGTACCTTCATTTGGATGCTTCCATGTCCATTTCCTTTTAACATTTTTCTCAAAAAATGAATTCATAATATAAAGTTTTTCTTTTTCTGCAAACTCCACAAGTCTATGTCCTCTCTCATTTCTATTACCATAACCAAAATTACCTACAGCAATTTCATCTTTCATTTGTCTACCAATTCTAGCATTAAAGACTCCCATAACAATTTTAAAATGTTGTTTACTCTGATCAAAAGCCTTTTGTACATCCATATAAAAATCTACTACTTCATCATTATGAGAACTTGTTGGGGCATAAACCTGAATTATCTGCATTTGGTATCTGCTATTAAGTTGTATAACTAATCTTGCAACTCTGTCCGATACACCATCAATCTCCACAATATTGTTCTTCCACTTTTTATTTATAATGAATCCTACTCCACTTGTATTTCCAATATGTATGCCTTTATAATAGAGTATATTTCCACTTTTTCAATCAATTGTTTCTTCACCTTTTCTTCTAACTTCACAAAGTCCGATAATGTCCCATTTAATATAAGATAATTCTTCTTCTAATTCTTGCAATCTTCCTTCACTTGAAAGTGATCTGCAGTTGTAAGTACCTAAATAAAAAGTCGTCATCAAATGGCAGCCTGGGTCCACAATCAGGGGATTCTTAGCACCCTCCGCCTTCGGCCACCAACCGCTGCCTTGGTTGGTGACCTTACAGCCTCCTGGGAATAAGGGTCATGCTTTATTTTTGTCTATCATAATTGTATATATATGTATTGGAAAAATATTTATCATTTACACAAACATTCATTCTGCCTTATCAGGCACTGAGAAGAAAGACCATAGTGTTTCTTGATCTTAAACTCAGAGGTAAAAAGCCAATAAACTCACCACGCTGACTAATGCGTGTTGGTGAGCAGACCATCCATGTTCGATACTATATGAATAATCACATAGTAATAACAGCTGCAACAACAAGAACGTATGGAGTGGACATTAGGAATTTGCCCTGCTCGGTTCCTTTAAGGCCTCCAAGAGGAATCAAAGGGTCTCCTTTCAGTTAATAGCAAACTCCTTTCTGCAGCCATATATATATATATATGTAACCACCCGCGACCGTGTCAACCACCACTACCTTCGCTACTCCTTGCTTGACGATTCTTTTTTTTGTTGGCACCCGCTGTGTTCTTCCGTCCGGGGATTACATGATGTTCTGTGACGATAATTTCTAACACCTATACACGTACGCTTTATTTATTTTATACATAGATTCGAATCGAATCCCAGTAATAGGCGCCAGGAGAACTTTTAGAAGAGTCCGCCACGTATGTGCATAAGCCCACTCAATTATATCACAAAACATGCCCGTGCCTCGCTCCAGTCGGAAACATGAAACGAACACAGCCACAATTACCCTTCACACTACCTCCGTTATTATAATCATAGAAAGGCCCGCCCTACATCCCACAGAACAAATTAATCCAACTTAACTTTAGTCAAAAAAAACATCACGACATAAGCATAAAATCAATAAAATCCCTCCCCCAAAATATCAACTACATTCATTTCCATACAAACAAATTTACGCTAAAGCATTCATTCCGATATATAAATTTATGTTGAAATTCCAAGCAATTAAATAACAAAAAAAATTAGCTACATAAATATTTATTTAATCTGTTTAATAATGATTAACGCAGGTATGTGATCGGCAAGCCGAGACAATTAACGGTAAACTTCAAACTACTTTGCACATATTATTTCAGACTGTTGATCAGTCGGCAAATTTATTAGGTAAAAAACTTCTCGAACTGTTCATAAATGATTAATATTAATTATACTGTTTTAGATTAATGTCTTTCTAATAGTTCTGGATGTAAAAGTTATTTCTTTAAGTGCACAATTGAATATAACAAATTTTACGATAGCTACCTGTGAAATGTAGAACGACTGTAATGGGATCCTGAGCGAAGATTATTCTTTAATGATGTATTCCGGCGATTTGCGCGGTCTCCAAGCGAGCGGGGTCCTAATATGAGGTTCTCCGGTGGTATTAGCATCTTGATGGCAATCAGCTGGACTGGACGCGGAGGTCCGGCGGTCAAGCCGCGAATTCTATATTCAGCAACGCATGGCAGTTAGATTCATAACGTCTAATAAAATCAAGTCTCTTAATAATCTCTCAAAAAAAAGCACAAACTGTCTCTGAAAACGCTGTTCGGCCTTTTTGATCTTTGCCTTCACGCCCTCACACCTTGAATTTTTCTCCTCCAATCAATCCCATGCACCTGTGAGTCCCTTTATTTGATAAGTCCATCGCGTGTCAGCTCAACTCCGAGATTTCTGGGATTGTTGACATTAGTTTGGAATTTAACCGTTTTTCTTAGGTATTGTTTCTTTGGGGACAGAAATCTGAGTCGTACAATAGCGGTGTACACTTTCTCACACCTCTGTTTCTAATTTTGGCTTGTTTTATCTCGGCGTACCAGCACATATCCTGCCTATTGTTTCAATTTCTACTTTTACATTTACTAATTACGTTTGTACAAATTAATCTTAGATTGCTCGGAATTTCAGAACATATTGCTAATTAATTTAAATTATTTTATAAAAGTTAAACTTGCATTCAATCATTCTTCTTTAATTGATCAAAAATAAATAACAAAAAACTACAACGACGGATTATAGATTTATTCTTAGCGCACACACACAAAATAATAAAATAACAATTTTTACTCTTTTTTTCAATAAATCTGACAGGTACTCTTATATAGCTGCGATCGGCTTTTAGAAACGGCTGTTCTTCGCTTATTATTAAAGCAAGACCGCTTTTATAAAAGTTTTGTCCCTGTCAGTTATTTCGTCAATTGATTATAGTTGAATCTGCCCCCATACGCCTGGGTTTGAATACCATGTAACGCTATTCCGTTACAATATATATATATATTGTAACCATAATGGCACTTCCGACACCTCTGTCAATTGATTTAACTCCTGATGAGCATATTGCAGAAAGGAGTTACTACACCCCATAACAATATTTCATTCTCATCAGAGGGTGTAGCATTAAAGATACTTAAAACATCTACAAATTTATCTGTATTGTTTCCCAAATGGTGCCACTAGAGTTTCAGCTCACTACATCTTATTTACCTAGATCAGGTTATGCTGATATAGCTCAGGAAACATGAGATTCCTGTGAACAAGTACACTAGAAAATGGATGGCATGAAATGAAACTGACGATATGTATTTTTATAACAATAATTTATTTGAATAACAATATTTGGATAACATTCCTTAACAGTTTATTGCAATACCAGTTTCACAGATCAGTTAGTCTACT
Source organism: Epiperipatus broadwayi (assembly GCA_028023455.1). NCBI lineage: Eukaryota > Metazoa > Onychophora > Udeonychophora > Euonychophora > Peripatidae > Epiperipatus > Epiperipatus broadwayi. Next base: position 8,463,855 of record JAQFVV010006232.1, read on the forward strand.
CATCCGTAACTTCTTCTGATGACTGGTCCTGTCAATGTTGATCCTCTGGGGTCCATCCTTGAAATTCAATCATCCTGTTCTGGAAGCATTCATGTAGTATGGATTTATTTAGATATACATGTGTATATCACAGATATATTTCTCAATTTTACTTCCTCTTTGGTGAATCTATATTCTTTCCATATGGGCATATATTTAACTTTGTAGGCATGGCTATTACTTCCTATTTCCAAATACTTTTAGGTAAGTTTGGTTTTTATATGGATTCATCCTTTTATTTGATCATTTAGAAGCCAATAATTTTATTTGAATATATTCACATAATTAATCCCTATGCAAAGAGGCAGATTAATTCATGTATTTAAGCACATCTTTAATTCCGGTATATAGATGAAGATTTAATTCAAGTATATAGGTGCATCCTTAATTTAAGTATATATTTAATTCATTTATATCCTTGCAGATTTAAATCATGTTTATAGAACATGTTCAACATATAAGCATGTATTTAATCCAAGTATGTAGACATATATTGTATAGAGACACAGATTTAGGTCATGTATATAAAAGCATATTCGATATTGTAATGGTATGAAGAATAGAACTACTTTAACCTAACCTAGAGATGCAGGTAGAGGGAGTTGAAACCTCACCTACTTCTCCAGATTGCTACTAAGCGACTTACTCCCCAAATCTCACTATAATTTATTCTTAATGTATGCCTGGTGGTCAAGGAGAGACAAGACTCTAAGGATGAATTTGAACATGTATATAATGATCAGGTTTACTGAAGAAAACAATGCTATGGAGTTTTAATAATAGTGAATGAAAGACAAAGAAAAAACTTTATTATTTTACATTTGCAGAATACATCGAATTGATTAGTTGCACTACAGGCTATTTCCCTGCAACCATATCCAGATATGAAAGAAAGACCCTTTAAAGAAAAAAACAACAAATTCACACTATAAGTTGGGAACATTTCTAGCCAGTGGACAGGTTACATGATTGAAAGAGAGAGATAGACATGATTAACACCATGGTGAGAGTAAATGATTCGGATAGCTGGCCAAACTAACTAACATATTCTTAGGAAAGCATTGAAAATACTGTCCTCTGCTACTAACAAAAAATTCAATAGTGACACCCCTCTACGGATATTTTCAATCTTGATTTAGACATTTCAATATTTTGTAGAGAAAGTTTTTGAAATAAATATAAAATATTGCGGCCTAAGGTTATCAAATATTATAGGAAATGATGAGTCCCAAGACACAAATGGCTACCAAGAGCCTAACATAAGACTGGATAGCTCTGTCTCTAAATTGAGTTAGAAAAAATGGAATTCATTCGCTAACCACATGATCCGAATTCAGCAACGGAGTTTATTGCTTATATCCAGTTATATACTTATAAATATTTGAAAGAGATGAGATCCAATTTTATTAATCTTCATTGTGACCCAAGGCAGGTATATTAGCCCATGTAGACTTGGTGAGATAAGCGTCGAAATATGCAGAGACATACTCACAGATCATCCAGTATGCAATATAATATAAATACGGTCAAACGACCTTTAAATTTAAAAGAAAAACCTTAGTTGCTAAATGTATATACAAAACATTATGAAAATCTATCCAAACAGAAAAATCCCTTATAAAATAATTGTTACTTTTTTTCGATAAAATTAAATCACTTATGCAAAGGGGTGGATATGTTAAAAATTAGTTAATGTTCAGAGTTAATACAAATTTTTTTTTTTCCAAAACTTTAATATAGATAAATATGGGCGACTGTACTCTCTCTTTTACAGCTAGATGAAAAATGAAAGTTTTGTTATTTTACACTCTTTAATGGATTCTGTTAATTATGAAAATTTATCTCTTTCTGCAATCATATTTTAAAAATAAAGAAAAATTTTAAAAAATTCTCTTATTTTTTTTTATATTTTATTTCATTAACTTTTCCCCTTCTTAAAATAATTTCCCTTAACTGCTTATGCTCCGTGAGCACTCATCAGATGACGTGTTGTTTTCTTTCTTTATTGACATAAAAAGTATAAGCATGACGTCAACCAAAATATGGGCATTTGATAGCTCAATGACATAGCTTTCCAACGCTCTCTACAGTTGAAATTTGATTTTTGGTAGCAGTTTTAATTGCCCGGAGTATTTAATTTTTTTTGTTTTTTAATAATTTTTGTAATTATCATGAAGCGATAAAAGATAGAAATAGTTTACCAGCTGCAAGTCAACATTTTTCGTGTCTTATTCACAAACAAAGCCTACATGTTTCATAACATTATTTTCAAGTCTATAGCTAACAAATGGACTATATGCAAATAAATTACATCTATGTGATATAATAAATATAACAAGATAGCATCACTTGTGTGCATAAATAATATAAACATCATTGGTATCATAAAGAATATAAACATCACTGATATACACAAAAAAAATATAAAATGAAGAGATGAAACTCATTTTATCAGTGATATAGACAGTAGCCTACATATTTCTAGTTTTAGATAGACAAGAATCCAATTGCTATGATGATTTCTTTTGTAATTTTTATTAGGATGAATCTTTTTCTTTATAGATGCCTTTGACATTTGGAACTGTTGTGGTACAAGATAAAAATGAAGAATTCATAATCAACTTCTTTTGGACATTGTGAAGCTATTGATTATTTCATGTAAGACATGTTATATGTGTTTAGAAAGATAATTTTGTGAGGAATACAAAGAAATTATCACTGAAGATGTAATTTGAATTTTAGTTCATGTTAATTTCCAAATTATGAACAAACAATAAAATAATTATTTCGGATGTGAAAATTTCTGTTTTTTTCCCTTATTTTTTATATAGTTATCACTATTTATCTTATGTTTATTTACCTTAGTTTTTCTAGTTTCTATTAATGTAATTTTTTTGCTCTAACATAATTAAAACTGAAGTTATTGTGAAAATTGTGTCTCAGGTCAGTATTTTAAAAAATTTAATATGGCATTTTAGACCGAAGCAGTTAAAATAATATATAACTGTTGATGCGGGTCATTCTTTAAGTTTGAGAAAAACATACATTCACTGTGTTTGGACTTAGAATCTTAGCTACTCCACAGTGAATGATGAAGCCAGCATATATATGATTGTGTATATATGCGCAGCTTCAATATATATTGTGAATATTCAGATTAATCATCAAAGTATTTAATATAAAAAAAATAAAGCAATTTGTTGATCTTGTTTGGTTTTTCTTTTAATTGATAAATGGATAATGGGAGATCTTGAAAATATGTTTAAATTGATAACCATGGCAACCTAAAGCTTTTTAAATAATATTATTTACTGCTAATTCTAGCTTCAAAATACTAAATTCGTTATAATCAAACTCAAGAAAAACAAATAAATAAATTTTGGAAATAATTCAGTATGATATAAAAGTTTACTTGAATAGGATCAGTATTATTTTTATATATTTTAATTTCTGTTACTGCAGTCACCGTAGTAACATTATTACATATAATTCAACGTTTTTTTATGTTTCATGTATATTTGTTTGTGAATTAATTTTAAAAAAAATAAAAATATTATTATTAAAAAAACATATGTAAATTATTTAAGTTTATAAAAGGTAACAAGGTTGTAATATCAATTCTTTGTTTTGGTTTAAAAATAATAGAAAAAAATCATATAGAACTTAGATTTCATTTCAATGTATCCACTTTTCTCCAAACTTACATTGCAGGAAAACTGTTGGAAAATATTATTCTCCATTGAGGTTTATTTGAGTAAATTTCAACAGTTGTTATGACAGCATAACATCAGAAAGAGTAGGCTATAAATAGCCAGAAGACTATAATAGGAACTCTCATGTTTTTGTCATTGCCAAGAACAGATGTGTTTTTGTGTTCTTTTAAATAAAAGAATTCTTCAATAATTTTGAAATTGTTAAACTATAAAAATATGGAAGAATAGAAACTTAAATTATCTGCCCATTCATTCCAAATTCCAATGGAAGCTGGTGAAGGAGTTCCAGAGAGGACAACAACAAAAATGTGAGAAGGGAAATCTATTTAAAAAAGAAAAAAATGTGTTGTATGAAATTGGCTATTTTTAAAACAAAAGAGATTCCAGGTTTAAAAATCCAATATAGCTACCATTGTATTGGATGGATACTATGTTACAAGCTAATAAAATATTCAGGATCAACTGGACTAATTTATATTATAAAAAGGCTAGTTAAATTCCACTCTGGAAAAAAAAAGGGGGGGGGGCTGTTATTAAAGTTCAAGGATTATTCTATCTGAACATTATCGCCAATGAAACATTGAAAGTTCAACTTGTCTTTTCCCTGAAATAAACGCATCTCTACATCTCAAGACTGACAATTAAAAAAAGTTACGATGAATCAATGGATAATGAAAATGGACAGACTTTTACTTAGGATATGATTTTTTTTTTATGCATATGTGAATATTTTATATATTTTTCAAAAGAATAATTTACATTTTATTTTATATCATAGATAGTGTGTATTTAGATTTAATAGGGTTTACGAAATGAAGGGCTCGGAGAGATTCATTTACAGATTATTTAAACTCTTGAGTTAATGCGACCGATGTTTTTTAAATATTCAGTTTGAATTTTGTATGTTTTAAATTTTAACTTGAAATATCGGACAGAAAAGGAGTTTAAATACAGAGTTTTATTTTACATTTGTTCAATTATTATGTTAATGAACAAATAGAATCCATTTTATTTAATTGCATATATTTGATATCTGTTATCTAGAAAATTTTTCATTAAGATAATCAAAATCTCTCCTCTCGTTCATTTATATATATACGTGTCATTAGTTTTGCAACACAGTTTAGAGTTATCCACAGAAAGTTTATCATTTTTTTTATTAATTCAATCAATCAGAAATATAGATTAATCTCCTATTGTATTTTGTTATTAATTTTACCAATTTTCTTTTATAATCCAATAAATTGAGTTGATTTAAATGCTACGACTCGTTTCATTTCTTTTTTATTTGGATTGCATAAGAGGATTTTGTTATTTTAAGATTCAGTTCAAGATTCCAACTCCACTTGGTAAGTGAACTAGAATATAAAATATGGTATGTTTTGCATATTATCATTTTTTATTTTATTCACATATCAATTTTATATTTATTTCTGCATTCGAATATTATATTTTATGGTACTTGGGTATTTTTCCTGCAACCAAGGAAAGATAGGAGGGCTTTTCACATTCGTATCAATACACTGCTAACTTTTTAATGTTATTTTGGCAACATCAAACATTATAAAAACATTAGAAAGTTAGCAATGCTTTGATACGAATGTGAAAAGTCATCCTATTTTTCCTTGGTTGCAGAAATAATACTCAATAAAAAAAAAAATAAAAAATATTAACTTTTGACACTTACTTAATTTGATCAATTTCAACAAAAAAAAATATGTGGTCCGTGTTGCAGGAGAAAAAAAAGCCAACATAAATATTTATTTTTATAAAAGTAAATATATTCTATGAAATATATACTTACGCAGACGATTTTTGCATACAAAATGGTGATAGTCAGTAGCAACCCCCCCCCCCCAAACTTCCTTCCCCCTTCTCTGAAAAAGTTGTCGAACAAGTGATTGACCAGTACATGCTCTAAATGGAATACTGCCAGGCAATCTAATATTTCGAATAAACAAATAAGTCATTCTATCTTTACTAAATAGTTTTACAAAAACAAAAAAAAATATTATGAGAGATATACACGTACTTTTACAAATTGTACACGAACACAAACTAACTTTTGATGCTTACTTAATTCGATCAATTTAAAAAAAAAAAATACGTAGTCCATAAAAAAAAAAAAGCCAACATAAATATATGTAAAAGTAAAAAAAAAAAAATATTCTATGAAATACACATTTATGCAGACGATTTTTACATACAAAATGGCGATTGTCAGTAGTACCCCCCCCTCCCACCATCCTTCCTATTTCTCTGAAAGATTTGTGGAACAAGTGATTGCCCAGTACACGCTCTAAATGGAATTCTGCCAGGCAATCTAATTCTTGGAATAAACAAATAACAAAGTCAACGTCTTCATTCAATTACAATTAAATAATAAACTTTTAATTTAAGGATTTAAAAACGCAGAAGTCAGACAATAACCAAGTTGAAATTGGGGGAAAAAAACACAGAAGTAAATAATGCAGTTGAAATTAAAAATGTAAAACCAAATTCACAATAGTAACAAATGGTAAGTTTAAAATGTACAAACAAACTTTTAAATATGAAAAAAAATTCCAAAATGTCCAAAAAAGCACCTATATAATAGTTTCGGTTGACACGTTTCAAAGCACGTTTTGTGCCGTTCAAAAACACGTTTTTTGACGAGGAAAAAAACTCAAATTGCAAGGGTTTATTTAATGTTTGCAACATTATCGCGTATGTCAGGGGTGGGCAAATAGCGGCCCGAGGGCCACATGTGGCCCTCTAAGAGTTTTTATGCGGCCCTCCAAGACAATCAGGAAAATCCATCTTGAACTGAGATTTCCTTTCTGTGCACGACAGAAGATTCATCTATTATTTTCCACTAGGATGGCCACATCAATACACATGCACAGTGTAGATATTATGTGCAGAGCTTTTCCAGTTGATCTAGTTACTTTCAATTTTGTCTTTGCATTAGCAAATATATACATTTCCAACTTTAGTGAAACCATGAACCCTCCGAAAAATCGGTGATGAATGTCATGTGTTTAATGAAGAATGGTCAAACAAATATTTCTTTGGTAATACAGGGAATAAAACAGTGTGTTTATTGCATCATGAAAAAAAGGTGTGGCCCTCCGCTAACCTTTGCTTTTACAAAGTGGCCCCCGATGCGGCCCTCCACTAATCTCTGTTGCCCTCGAGCCAAAACAATTGCCCACTCCTGGCGTATGTAAAAAGTCGTCCTATCTTTCCTAGGTTGCAGGAACAATACCCAAGTACAAATTTTATTTTAGTTAATATTACCGGTAAGTCATATCATTAGCTTAGAGATTATCATTTCTTTGCTTATCTAGTCCGTCATAAAAATCTAAATAGATCGTATTTTGTCATTGGTTTAGAATAACTTATCTTAAATATTTTAAAACTTCTCTAATTGAATATTATCTTTGATTGGAATAAATGCCAATTATAGTTATATAGTTTAATTGTTACCAAAACCAATTTCATATTCGATTATTTGAAGATTCAAATAAATAATATTAATAATTATAGGTTAATAAACATCCAATGGAAACTTAATATATCTTTTACATAATGTGATTGGGCATTGTAGAGTTAGAAATTATCTAATAGATTGGTTGAAAATAAATTCTCGTGGAGTATTCTATTTTAAAATATAAACCAAGCAATAATTAAGTATCGCTTTATTGGAAGATATGAATAAATTATTTATACATTACATTATAGCGTCTTATTAAACTAGATGTAGATTAATTTGTTAAACATTTAAAGGAGTGCATAAGTTTTCAAAGTGTTTTCCAAAAGAATATAAAACTAGGTGATTTCAATAGAATATTATTAATTAAATATTAAAGTAGAAATAATTACGTATCGCTTTATTGGAAGATACGAATAAATTGTTTATACATTGTATTTAGCATTTTATTAAACCAAATATAAATTTGGAGTAAAAGATTATTTTGTTTCAACATTTAAAATAGTATATATGTTTAGAAATGTTTTATAAAATGCAATTATAGTTATTTAGAAGCTCATCTGTTTAGATAAAACGCAGTATCATTAAATATTAAATAGATTTGAATTATTACAATAACAATAGATTAATAAAGTATATTGGAATCTGCTTTAGTCATTGATTTGAATTGATTTTCATTAAATTACTAATCAAATAGTTAGCTTAATCATATATTATTGTTTAGGGCAATGATATACGATTTCACTGCTTGTTGCAGTTTACTTTGTAATCGTAATAGATTTGTTGAAGACTGGAGCAGATAATCTCATTATTCTTTCGTTTTACATATAGCTTAGACAAATTAGACTTTAGTAGAGATTATTAGTGCTTTACGATGGTTTATTAAATAATGGCGACCCGATTGAGCTAGCTTAGATTAGATTAAATTAGACTTTTTTTTTAGATTTTTGATCAGATCAGATTGATCATCCTCCCCATCATCAGCATTGGCAGATTTAATCAGTTACAATATATAAGCACATATTTAATCCAAGTACGTAGACACATATTATAGAGACACAGATTTAAATCATGTTTATAGAAGCATGTTCAACATATATATATAAGCATGTATTTAATCCAAGTATGTAGACACATATTGTATAGAGACAGATTTAAGTCATGTATATAGAAGCTTATTCAATATATATACGCACATTTAATCCATGTATGTAGATACATATATGGATGCAGATTTAGGTCATATACATAGAAGCATAATCAATTCGTACATATAACGTAGTTCATTCAGGTATATTGAAGTAGATGATCTGATGCTCAGATCCTGCTTCACAGCCCACATCCAATCTCCTATCACCTAACCGTATTCAAACTCATCCTTACGCAGGTATACACATAACTAATAATATATTTCCTTACCCAATAGTATAAAATAATGTAAACGTATGTGTCTTAATTTAATATTTAATCTAATAATAATATTCTCATGTGTATGCGGGCGTAAATAATAAATATATATGTATATTTTAGCTAGGAGATTGTGATTGATTTAATAGTATATTATATATATAAGATATTATATATGATACTTATTATATTTTTCATATATAAGTTTGTAGCCAGAAATGATGCAATCTTGTTAGTAAGTCTCTCGAAAAACAATAACCCGGAAGACCCTTTAGATTAAAATAGAAGATTACAAATTGGTAATAATAGAAGAAACCCATTAGTGGAAATTGGCCATGCTAGCTTGTTTTAAAATCACAAGATATATTTTAAAACAATCATTCGAGAAACTGATAACAAACTTGCATTGTTTCAAACATCTTACCAGATAAGAGTATCCGGCCAAACGATTCCAAATGAAATCTAAGTGCTTAAACCGCCTCAGGTCCAGCAGTAGTTGCCTAGTTACAAATTCAAATTAAAAGTATAAATATTGCTGGATTTGAATCCACAGAGGGGAAGAGATCATTAAATAGCCATGCTGCTGAACATAATCCACGCCCGATGTAATTTTCACGCAATGTATTGTGAGTAGTAAGTTTCGCCTTGTCCCTCCGTTCTAACATGCTGATCCCATGAACAAAGCTTCCGTACTCCATGCTACTGAACTTTATATATGTCTTTCCAATGAAATGAAGTGCTATCTCAAATCATCCCACTACCCTAGATCTAGTGACAATACCAATGGGCTGATTCCTAGTGAAATGCTTTTCTCAATCATCAAGGTAAAGAACTCAGACCGCTTATAATTCCTAAAATCCTGCCTTCTATGTAATGTGTATATTTTAAACTATATCTTTTAAATGTCTTCAAATATATATAACTCTATATAACTAATCTATGCTAAGCCTCTTATAAAATGCTTTTATTTTATTTTATTTAAAAGCGGCCAATAATTTTTATTAATATTTTTATGTATTTATATTTTAAAGTTAATGCCAATAATATTCTAAAATCGCCAGCATATAACTTATTTTGTTTTCCCCACCCATCATTTACTGGGTAAATAATTTATAATTGATAAAAACAAGTCTTATTCGGCTTGCCCAGATGCTCGCGATTTTAGAGAAATAAATTAATTATATGGTTCATGTTTACTGTTGAAAAACAGATTTGACATCTGTTTTCCCCATTCTCCTTCCTAAATAATGCGCTTTTTTCTTTCAACTATATTATATATGTAAATTTCATCTTAGCTATTACGACCACCCTTTTTATTTTGCAATCAATTAATGTATTTCCACAAGAGCATAAATCAACCAAAATTAAGATTTAATGTGTAAAACGTAATGAATAATATTAAGTAATATAATGTAAAGGGGGGAGGGGGGCCTTAACCTTTTATTCTATGTTTATACGTATAATTATTATCCCTGTTTGCTTAAAGTGAAGCCATGTCATTACGCTGAATAGTTCATCATTCGTGGGCAATAAATACGTCCCAATAATCTTTAATTTCAGAAGTATATTTATGTTTTATTATTAAGCGTTTCGTGCATAAAGGCCATTTCATTTTATATATATATATGTTCGTGCTTCTTTCTCACATGGAGGTCATCGCACAGTCGAGCCCCATCGTCGTTCTCACTGTCCTTAAACCAGGCTGTAAAAATCACCTGGGGGACATCCACTGTCTTACGAGCATGCTTTATACAGGAATCGCTCTGGAAAAACCAGCCCGATAATGACATAGCCGGCCGCCCTTCATCTCAATACCGATCCTGCCTATGTTGCAGAGGAAATCGGTCAACTTCGTTCTCAGAATTCGTGAAGCACATTCCAGGATCCATAAATGGACCGACCCAATCAGCCACCATGCACGCACCGCTTTTCCCTTATCTTATCATTTGCCCAGAAGTATTCATAAGCCGTAATGAAATGATTTATTTAAACAAACATATGTCCCTTATTTTAATATAAGTATTAATACGATAAATTTAGTATCATTTGTGTAAATTGTTCATTACCCATCCCGCGCATTAATTATCTAAAATTCCCAGTTAACTGTCATATTAAATGTAATCAAATATTATCTGTGTTAAAATTATTGTTTGAAGTAATCAAATGCTCTTTTTGTTTCTGGGGGTGTGATAGCGTTCTAATAATCTATTCTAATAGCGCTAATTTATTCAAACACATACATATATTATTGGCATAGCCGCAATTATCATGTTATTGTATAAAATGATTCAAATAAGTATCTATAATAATCCTGAGGCTCACGTCGGCTAAATGACCCGACATAATTATTATTAATAAATCGTAAATATATATACATCAAACTCGAATCAGTGCTTTCTTTAGTTAAGATAAATATTAAGTTATTTCTTAAGCTTAAACATGACTAGATGATCTCCGCTCTACACATAATTAACATGCTCGTTATTAAGTTATTCTATCATGAGTTAGCCTTGAGTCTTTTGTGTCTCCGATGATCGATGCCGGCGGATAGGAAGTGGATTATTCAATGTCATCGGGATTGTTGCTCATAATGTTATAGATCTGGAGAATAGGCAAATAGGGCAGAATTCATGAGTGCTCCTGACCCATGTATCTTGCGCACGATTGGATTTGAGGTACTTTTGCCTAGATGCTAGATCTTGTTACGTGAACATACAAATCCGACCGGCACAATATAGAGACATTATGTAGACATGGATTTAGGTCATGTATATATAAGCATAATCAATTCATATTTATAACACGTAGTTTATTCAGATATATAGAGACACATTATGTAGACATGGATTTAAGTAATGTATGCAGAAGCATAGTCAATTCATATATATATATATAACACATAGTTCATTCAGGTATATAGAAACTTATTATATAGACATGTATTTAATTTATTTATATAAACGCAGATTTAAGTTATCCAGGTATATGGACACATATTACAGACACAGATTTAAGACATTCATGTATATAGATGTATGTTCAATTCATAAACATGTATTTAATTCATTTATATAAACGCAGATTTAAATTATCCAGGTATGTAGACATATATTTAATTCATATATAAGCATGTATATAATCCAGATATGTAGACATATATTATATAGACATATTAAATTCATTTATATAAATGCAGATGTAAGTTATCCAGGTATATAGACATATATTTAATTCATATATAAGCATGTATTTAATCCAGATATGTAGACATATATTATATAGATATATTTAATTCATTTATATAAACACAGATTTAAATTATCCAGGTATATGAACACATATTATATAGACACAGATTTAAGTCATTCTCATATAATCTATGAAGCACATACGATATACAAGTTGCAGAAGCTATACGCCTAAAAAATATTAATCACTCGGTTGAGCACTTTTGAGGTTCCGTACCTCATAATCATAGCCATATTAAAAACTGCAGTATTGTTTGTATTAGACTTACTATATACAAATTAGATGCAAATGAGTTAGGTTGTCCATTTTTAAGAAATATTGAAGCAGGTATCACGTCAGCTTATTGCATTATTGTTGCTGTTGATAAAATGTGCTTCTTTTATTTTTCTTTTACAGTCGTTTGTTTCTATACATACAATTTTGGAGTTGGATGAAATGAAGTCATGTCCAGTCTTTTTTAAATGTTCAAGAAATGTAGAAGTGTTGTCGTTGTTCTTCTGTGCCCTTTTATATGTGTACATGTGTTGAGATGCATTGTTGTTAATTGTTGTCTTCATCTCAATAATATATGGCTTGGCATCTGGGCTGAGGACAGGTCATGCTATAAATGACTTGAGGTGTTGGGGTGAGGTCAATTTTATCCTTTATGTTGTTAGTAAGTCTTACAGAAATCTATTGTAAATTTGTCTGGTAAGGTTTTAATTAGTCGATTTGACACTTTAGCGATATAAGGAGAGATAATTTGGGGAAGTTCCTTCCTTTGGTCATTATTTGCTGTATTTCTATAAAATTATTTGATCTTACTAGTGATGGTTTTATATTTGAAACCTGCTTTTAATATAACTATTAATGTTGCCTTTTTTGTCCACCTCAAATTTACATAAATATGAATTTCTAAACAGGAAGGTGTTCAAAACTGTGAATTTAAGAGATTTAGAAGAATTAAAGTTGAGATGGATACAGCCTCTAACTTCAAATGGTTTAAAATCATGGTGTAGTTTATTATTCTGCCTTCTCTTTGTAATTTTAAGTCCAAATAAGTCATTCCTTTCCTTTCATTTTCCCAAGTTGTATTAATAATTAGATTGGTGTGCTGTTGTATTTCATTTTGAATCTTAGTTATCGTATCTCTCATTGCTGCCACAAGCACATCATCAATATAACGAGCATATATAAACTCTGGTTGGTTAGGTATTTTAATATAATTAGCTTCTCAAAATTATTTAAAAAGATATTAGAGATTATACCACTGATAGGAAGTCCCAATGGCCAGCTGTTTTTCATTGTGTACCATCATCCTTCAAATGTTGTAAATATTTGGTCATCCAGCCAAGACAGGAAGGCAGTGATAAAATATATGTGCTCCCTCGGGCACTGATTATTTAAAAGCTCATTATGTACAATTTGAATAGACAATTTTCTGTTAATGGATCCGTATAGTTCTTTAACATCCATAATTGCTATTTCAAAGCTATCATTAAACATCGTGTTTTTGATTTTTGTAATAAACTGAAATGAAGAGTGTTGATAGTGTATTCACCAAATCCTACATATTCAATTAATAACTGATTCACCATTCTAGCTGTTTGTAAATAATGGACCCCTCCAAAATCCATCAATAGTCGAAGTGGTTAACAGGGCTTGTGCAATTTTGAATTGGCAAACAGTCTTGAAGTTTTTGTTGCCCAAGGATATACTTTGTAATATTCCGCCTTAGATATATTTTTATCTTTATGCACACGAAATATTTTTGCAATAAATTTGTTCCGATCAAGTTTGTTGTTAAAATTTTCTACAGGTTTGAGATTTAGATTTTTAATTTGATCCATCATTTTAATTTTATAATCATTCTCATATATAAATACATTTTTAAAAGACTGCATATTTCCTTAAATAATCATTACAATTTTTATGAACTTCTATCCAGTAGGTGACATGATGAAGAAGTGACAAAAATGTCCACCTTCTATGTAAAGCAGATGATTGAAGAAAGCTTCTGCAACTGGTTTCTATGGCAACAATGTTTTATTTTTAAAAAACAGTAATTTTTATTTAAAATAAAATTATAATATACTTTACTTTTAAATTATTATTATCATTTTCAAAACACTTTAAAATTTATTTTATACACATGACTTTTACATATTCTAGAATATATCATTTAAAAAATGCATATAAAAGCCATACATTAAAATTCAGCCATAAGGGTTATGATAAATATATATATATTGTACCCTCACTTTCCGTTTGATACTGTAATGGAATGTACTTGCTGCATTCCATTTAAATTGAAGAAAGAAGGTCCCAAACATTGGGAAAGCCAAATATAATGGAATGTATCTTTATATATGATCTCAAATGAAAATAAACATATGAACTTTTGTAACAATAATTATTAGTTAACCAAGCCCCTAACTTTGATACACCAAATGTAATGAATAATTAAACAAACATATTATGCTGACTACGTTATGGCGTCCAAATGTAATGGAACATACTTTTACTCCATTATACAATCATCAGTTAACTGGGACCAACAGTTTATGGTGCCAAATGTAATGGACAATATATCATATAGACATATTATATCTCAAATGTAATGGAACATCAATATATGAAAAGAAAATAATGCTTCAAACATTGGATGATAAACGTAATGGAATATATATAATCTAAATGAATCCAATTGTTGAGAAAGCCTAATATAATAAATTGTATAATTTAAATGAAGAAAGACAAAATTATCCCAGTTATATTTAAATAAATTGTTTATATGCCCTTCCAACTAGCTATACATGAAATAAATTTAAAATCATATAGAGCAATGAGATCTATCCTTATAATTTATTTTCAAGATTGATATAACTAACTAATCAAATATATATATCAGAAACAAAGGTAATTCTATTAAATCCAATATACACATCTATTATGTAAATTTATGTATATCTAAACATATCAATGAATAATAATATGTGTAAGTAACTTAAAGACTAAATAATAAGTGAAATACGAAGTTATCCTCTATTAAATTGTGAATTCAATTAATTTCATAATGACTTTGGCACTAAAAGAAAAATAATAATAAAATATTAATACACTTTCAAATAAATTACAAAGGCATTACTTATAAAACAAATAGTACATCCTTTATTTTTATATTATGGTTTAATTTTAGGTAATATCAATGTTTTAAATACAAACCCAAATAATAAATATACATATATACTTGCAATAAGTATATATATTAAATAAATAAAGACATATCTGTGCTTAACAAGTAGGTATTAATATAAATACAAATCCATATTTATATTTTTCAAATATTTAAAATAATAAATAAAAAAATATTATATACAGCAAATATATATAAATTATTATTTTGGTATGCATAAGAATCATTATATAAAGTTAAAAAAAAAAAATGGAAATAAATTAATAATAAAACAATTTTTATAATAAACATTTGCGAATAGAAATTTACTTATTAAAATATACATAACAACTCATATGCAACCCAAACTTATAAGCCATACTTTAAGATTTTAAATTACTTAAGTGTTAATTTTGACACCTGTTAAACGTTTATTGCTGTTAGAAAACAAGACGCTTGAATTGAATATTTATAAAACGTTATATTTTTATAATGAAAAATAAAAGTAAACAAAAATATCGATCTCAAAAATATGTTTATATATTATTTATACATATAAAATTATTTCCTATCTTTCAAAGTTCACATGTTCAGTTTTCCTTCAAAAGTCAACTTATTCCTTTGTTTTATTTCTTTATCCGTTTAATATTAGAATGCATTCTAGTGAAGGTGAGGAAATTATCACGTTAGAGAAAATTGTCAATTCTTGGATATATGTATATTTTTATCCTTCTAAAATTTCTTTCCTTGAAAAATAAATAAATAAATAAATTGAAATGTTAAATCCAATATATTAATTCTAGTTACCTCCAGATTATTATTAGATTGACCATTATAGATTCCAGATAGCTATGTCAAATTTCGGCTTCAGACGCGATGAAATATATGTATTGAAATTTTCTTAGTTTTTTCCTTTTAAACTGCTTTGGAATAAATGAAAAAAATGGTGCAGCCTCTTGGCTGCGATATATTTCTATTAGCCTGTCATGATTTATGTATTTACCATAAAAATCTATCTTATTCCAATATTCTGAAGAATGGTAACTTCAAAGAAACGAAGTACAACAAAATTTTATCCTTTAGTTGGTTTTATTACTATCTTAATAATAATAATAATGGCTTCTTTTTATTGTTGCTCCACGTGCTAGCAAATGCTGTTTTGAAAACCCTCGTTACACATGTTTTCTTTTAAACAATTAACATTAAAAAAATAAAAAATTAAATATCAAGCATATATATAAAAAATATTAAATTGAAAATTTATTTGACAGCTTTAAAATATACATAAATAATAATATTGCATTTTTTAATAATCACTGCAAATAAAATACTTTTTTATATAATCAACAATTTATATGTCTTTAATTATTTATAATAATTAAATATTCATAACGATGTACTATTAACATATAAATAAAAATAATAACTTCAAACAATAACTATACCTAATAACCATAAACAATAATAATACTTCATATATAAACATCAACTCAAAGAGATTTTTTTTTTAATAACAAATGACAATTTTTAAAATATAGATAGACTTATCGATATTTACAATACCCTCTAATCCACCGAAAAAAAAAATGTCTTTGCAAATAACTAATTAATTATGAGATATCGAAAAAAAAACTTCTCAAATTTGTAATCTTTCTACTGACTAACATGGTTTAAAGAATATTATTTTCATATTAATAACCATATTCATTTATTTATATCTATCTTTCAGATCATCTAGATATTTGTCCAAGTTTTCTTTAAAAAAAAAAAATAATCAAAAGTGCCTTTTTAATTCTTCTTGTAAAGAATTTCCAGTATGTTGAACTTTGTGAAGAAGTTTGCTTTGATTTACAAGATTTTCATATAGCATTTTGGTATAATTCAATTGCTTTTGAATAATTTTGAGATAAGTACCTAAAGATTTTGCTATGAACTCCTTAGATTCTGCATCTATATCCTTTACATAAATAGTAACTTGATCATAAGCATTAACACCATTTTTAACTTTATCAATAACAGTTGTTATTTTATCAGATAATCTATTACTTTTCCTTTGACTATCTTGATAAACATCATCGACTTGAGTAAGTATTTTATTTCACTTATTCTATGTTCAATTAAAAACAATTCTCTGGGTAATTTTGAATGGTATTCATTCAAATTTTCCAAATAATCCTTTAAAAATCGCAAATCAGATGGAAATATGATACAACTTCAACATGAAAGAATTCTTGAAAATCATTTTGTTTTACAACAATAACATTACTATATTAATTCTTTTCAGTTTAACTTTAGGTTTACTTAAATCTCTTTCCTTAGCTATATTTTCTCGAAGAAAATCTTTACTAATCACATCATCACTTCTCATTTTAAGTTTAATTTTGGCTTTGCCAATTTCTTTTTCTTTATCAATAATCTTTCTGCTAAGAATTAAATTAAATATCTTTTCATTTATTCTTTTAAATTTTACCTTTGCTTTCCCTACATCTCTTTCCTTGTCAATATTCTCTCTAAGAAAATCAATATTATTTATCTTTCCATCTATAACTTTAAGTTTAACTTTGGCTTTTCCAATATCTCTTTCTTTATTTACATTTTCTTTAAAAAAATCTATATTAATCAGATCATCTTCTATCATTTTAAGTTTGATCTTAGCTTTTCCAATTTCTTTTTCTACATCAATAATCTTTCTACCAATATTTAAATTGAATACCTTTTTATTTATTCCTTTAAATTTCACTTTAATCTTCCTCATATTTTTGTTATGATTAAGTATCTCCTTAAGAAAATCTATTTTAATTTTCTCCTTATCTCTAAGTTTCAGTATTATTTTGGCTTTGCCTATGTCTCTATTTGGATCAATTTCTAATCTTATAAAATTTATTTTAGGCATTGCATTTTTAATTTTTGTAAATACTATTTCTTCAATAGAATTTTGACATTTTGCATTTATCCCTAACTGTTTTAGTGATCTCTCTCGTAATTCCCTCTTCTTCTTTATCTCCAATTTATGTTCCTCTAACACTTGACTATATCTCCGAATTTCTAATATCGTTTCATCTATCCTTTCTATTCGTTGTTGTGCCTCTATCTCCTTTGTCATTACTTCTTTTAACATAGTCTGAAAATCTAACTTTACCTCCACACAACTATGATCTTTCTTTTGTATCTCCACATTCACATCTATGTCTTTCTTAATCATTTCAATAGATTCTTTACGCTTTTTCATCTTTTCATCAACCGATTCAAGAATCTTTCTAATTAATTCTTCATTTTTAAAATTTTTTCCATTTACTAAATCTATCAATGGTTTATCTTTTTCTCTATCATCTATCAACTCAACAGATGGTATATTTGCTTCTAGTTTTTTAGTAACAAATTCAACAGATTCCTTTTGAATCTCTATTTCTTCATGAATTAACTCACTATCTGTACTAATTTTTTCAACAGATAACTGGGTTTCATCACTAGTTAATTTAATAAAAAATTTGTCTTTTCTTAAATCATCTTCTGCTATCTTATCAAATGATACATTATCATTTACATCCTTGTTAACTAATTTAAGAGAATCTTTGTTTTCTTCTGCCAAACTACTACATAAGTTAATATTTTCATTAACTATTTTAATTACTTCTGGATTTGCTTTTCTTATTATTTTAACAAGTTGTCTATTTTCTGCCATACTTTTACTAATTAAACTAATAGGTTCTTTACGCTTTTTCAAATCTGTACTAGTTACTTTAACAGATTTATCATTTACTTTGAAAGATACTTTATGATTTGCTATATCCTTATCAATTATCTCAACTGATGGCTTAGATTCAGTTTCTATACTTTTAGATTCAATATTTTGTGATTTATTATTCTCCTCTAATTTATTTTTCAAATTAGCATCTACTATTGTAACATCTTGACTAACTATCTCAACAGATGATTTACTATCTTCAACATTTTTATTAATAAATTGAGTTTCTTTCCACATCCTTTCTTCAATCAACCTCACGAACTCATGGATATATTTATCAATTATTTGGAATCTCTTATCAAATATACGATCTATAGATTCACACATATTATCTGTGTATTTATCAATTATTTGGTTTCTCTTCTCAAGTATATGATTTATAGATTCACGCATATTATCTGTGTATTTATCAATTATTTGGTTTCTCTTCTCAAGTATACAATTTATAGATTCACACATACTATCTGTGTATTTATCAACTATCATTTCAATCTTCTTGTGAAGATTATCAGCAACTACTTCAGAAGTTATTGGTTTCTCCATTAAATTCCTTAAATAAAAATTACCACAGATCAAGGGCCCACCATCTCCAATCATTATTCCAACAAGCAGCTACTCAACTAAGCAAAGTACAAGCCTTTTTTAATTTTATAATACATAATAGCTATCCGACAATCTAAATTTCAGTTGTTAGAACTCATAAACTTATTGGCTTATAAAAAGTCTCTTCTATCACTATAACAATAATAAATTCCTCTAAAAATATATATATAGAGAGAGAAAAAGTAACAACTGAGATCACTAACTAACATTTATTTATATGTAATGATAATAAATATTCTACACTCATATAATATTGAAATGTGGAAATTTCATATCAAATTTAATATAACCTCATAATATTTAAAATATAATAAAATGTTCACATGCCTTAAAAATAACTAATTCAATAATATTGTGAGATAACTTTCTCACTCAAAATAATGGTAGTTAAGCATAAACTTACTAAATTGATACCTATAAATTTTCTGAACCTTAAAACTTAATAACATTTTATATACATAAAAAAAAAATCAACTTCACTAATTATTTACTTTTGTGCCCGAAATATTTTACTAAAAATTGTACTAGTGCAGTTTATCATCAACAAACATTCACTAATTGAACTTCATGTTTAAAGTCACTTATAATAGAAAATAAAACATTGATATGTTTGTTTTTCAAACCCTAATTGATAACCAATGTAATAGATTATTTGTCATCAAGAATAATCAATTAACCGAGTCCTTAAGTTTGGTGTTATATATTTAAGTTATATACTTATCTATTCCTCCAAAGATTCGACAGATACTGACAGCCAAAAGATTGATTAGCACTTCACAACTTTGATATAGATAAAAGAATTCAATCATTACTCCTAAAGCATACAATGTTTCATGAACACTTAGATGACTATCACATTTCATTCTATCCAAGCTACTACAACCCATAATAATTTTCTGAAAACACTATTACACTGCCCTGCTTACATCCAAGTCTTAGGGGCTATTATTTATAAAATATTTCCTTGCTCATCTTTGGGAGACTTAGAGGCAAATATTATACATATATCAAAATAATTATACCTTACTCTTTCTGGAGTCTTAAAGGTAAAATCATGGCAGGACTACTGTTAACTGCTTCATGATAAATAATAATAAACATCAAAATTTGGGTTGGAGCAGTAAATGAGATCAATCAATCACAAGTGACATGAATGCATCACATCCTCAAGACAATGACAAAAATTCCCCATCCAACATCAATACTTGCAACAGAACCAACCAAACTCCAACAATCAAATATCCAATCTAACCCTCAAAATTATAGATTTTCTACAACATAAACTTTCCAAATATGGATAAAATTATTACGCTATAATTTAACACCATCAATATAATTTTTAAATTGAAATTAAACTGCTTCATGACTATAATTATCTTTCATCATTAAAAAATACAATAACAGTAACAATCACCATCTAAACATAAGGCCAAAATATTTCCATTTATATAAAAAAATTAAACACACAAAAATGCTTCTCTTTCTTTAAACTATATATCTCACATAAATATATATACTACACATCTCTCAGGTATGTGGGGTATTTCAAGCCCTAATTAGCTTATTTCGAGCCCCACGTTGGGCGCCAAATGTAATGGAACGTACTTGCTGCATTCCATTTAAATTGAAGAAAGAAGGCCCCAAACATTGGGAAAGCCAAATATAATGGAATGTATCTTTATATATGATCTCAAATGAAAATAAACATATGAACTTTTGTAACAATAATTATTAGTTAACCAAGCCCCTAACTTTGATACACCAAATGTAATGAATAATTAAACAAACATATTATGCTGACTACGTTATGGTGTCCAAATGTAATGGAACATACTTTTACTCCATTATACAATCATCAGTTAACTGGGACCAACAGTTTATGGTGCCAAATGTAATGGACAATATATCATATAGACATATTATATCTCAAATGTAATGGAACATCAATATATGAAAAGAAAATAATGCTTCAAACATTGGATGATAAACGTAATGGAATATATATAATCTAAATGAATCCAATTGTTGAGAAAGCCTAATATAATAAATTGTATAATTTAAATGAAGAAAGACAAAATTATCCCAGTTATATTTAAATAAATTGTTTATATGCCCTTCCAACTAGCTATACATGAAATAAATTTAAAATCATATAGAGCAATGAGATCTATCCTTATAATTTATTTTCAAGATTGATATAACTAACTAATCAAATATATATATCAGAAACAAAGGTAATTCTATTAAATCCAATATACACATCTATTATGTAAATTTATGTATATCTAAACATATCAATGAATAATAATATGTGTAAGTAACTTAAAGACTAAATAATAAGTGAAATACGTAGTTATCCTCTATTAAATTGTGAATTCAATTAATTTCATAATGACTTTGGCACTAAAAGAAAAATAAGAATAAAATATTAATACACTTTCAAATAAATTACAAAGGCATTACTTATAAAACAAATAGTACATCCTTTATTTTTATATTATGGTTTAATTTTAGGTAATATCAATGTTTTAAATACAAACCCAAATAATAAATATACGTATATACTTGCAATAAGTATATATATTAAATAAATAAAGACATATCTGTGCTTAACAAGTAGGTATTAATATAAATACAAATCCATATTTATATTTTTCAGATATTTAAAATAATAAATAAAAAATATTATATACAGCAAATATATATAAATTATTGTTTTGGTATGCATAAGAATCATTATATAAAGTTAAAAAAAAAAAAATGGAAATAAATTAATAATAAAACAATTTTTATAATAAACATTTGCGAATAGAAATTTACTTATTAAAATATACATAACAACTCATATGCAACCCAAACTTATAAGCCATACTTTAAGATTTTAAATTACTTAAGTGTTAATTTTGACACCTGTTAAACGTTTATTGCTGTTAGAAAACAAGACGCTTGAATTGAATATTTATAAAACGTTATATTTTTATAATGAAAAATAAAAGTAAACAAAAATATCGATCTCAAAAATATGTTTATATATCATTTATACATATAAAATTATTTACTACCTTTCAAAGTTCACATGTTCAGTTTTCCTTCAAAAGTCAACTTATTCCTTTGTTTTATTTCTTTATCCATTTAATATTAGAATGCATTCTAGTGAAGGTGAGGAAATTATCATGTTAGAGAAAATTGTCAATTCTTGGATATATGTATATTTTTATCCTTCTAAAATTTCTTTCCTTGAAAAATAAATAAATAAATTGAAATGTTAAATCCAATATATTAATTCTAGTTACCTCCAGATTATTATTAGATTGACCATTATAGATTCCAGATAGCTATGTCAAATTTCGGCTTCAGACGCAATGAAATATATGTATTGAAATTTTCTTAGTTTTTTCCTTTTAAACTGCTTTGGAATAAATAAAAGAAAACGGTGCAGCCTCTTGGCTGTGATATATTTCTATTAGCCTGTCATGATTTATGTATTTACCATAAAAATCTATCTTATTCCAATATTCTGAAGAATGGTAACTTCAAAGAAATGAAGTACAACAAAATTTTATCCTTTAGTTGGTTTTATTACTATCTTAATAATAATAATAATGGCTTCTTTTTATTGTTGCTCCACGTGCTAGCAAATGCTGTTTTGAAAACCCTCGTTACACATGTTTTCTTTTAAACAATTAACATTAAAAAAAAAAAATATCAAGTATATATATAAAAAATATTAAATTGAAAATTTATTTGACAGCTTTAAAATATACATAAATAATAATATTGCATTTTTTAATAATCACTGCAAATAAAATACTTTTTTTATATAATCAACAATTTATGTCTTTAATTATTTATAATAATTAAATATTCATAACGATGTACTATTAACATATAAATAAAAATAATAACTTCAAACAATAACTATACCTAATAACCATAAACAATAATAATACTTCATATATAAACATCAACTCAAAGAGATTTTTTTTTTAATAACAAATGACAATTTTTAAAATATAGATAGACTTATCGATATTTACAATACATAATGGAAAAATGAAACTAGCTCAAATAAATTATAATGCACTGGCTAAAATACTTATAATTTTAATATAATCAATAATAAAGATATCCTATAACAATCTCTACCATTCGACTGACTCTAAATAATTAATAAATGATATATGGTTCAATTTATGAAAATTAAACTAATAAAATACTAATAAATCATGAGACAATTTAGTGAAGGTAAATCAGTAATGAATTACATTGAGCCTATATCCCACAGATACAATCTCAATGGCATAAAATCACTATACCCCCTATTATTTCAAATAATAATAAATTCATAGTATTCTTAAGACTTTAAATAATAAGCAATTTAGTATAATATTCTAAACTAAATTCTAATCTCTTTTACTAAAATACAATTATAATAATCTCAGATTCTTGAAAATAATTCTAATCACTTTTAAAATATCTACTGTAGCCAAGTATGATAAGGGATTTTGTATCATTCCTAACTACACCTAACTAATAATAATAACAATAATAAATAATAATACTCCTACTCCTAATTAAATAACTATTAATCCTATCCACTATTTAACACTATGATAACTAATAATAATGATAACAACAATAATATAATTCTTTTATTTATCATGTGGCATCTTAATATGGCATAATCTGAGATATGTGACAACAAACAATAATAAAATCCTATGCAGTAAATTGTGTGATTAATTATGACTATAATAATATTATTGCAAAAGAAAAATTATTCAAATATATTTTGGATAATTATTATTTCTTAAAAATGAATAATTTATTTATACTGTGCAAATGTATCATATTTATTTTTGATTCTGCTAATCATGTATTTGTGATGGTGAATAAATCAACACAATAACACAAAGATTTATAAAAACAATTTAACAAATTTATTCTACTTTTCATTAAAATAAAACAAAAAAAACTATATACAATATTTACCAGCATCCTTAATAAAATCTAACAAATACAAATCTAATTAATATAAGATTAGGTTACATATTTTGATTACACCAAAAAATTAAATCAGTAAGTAAATATGCCTTCACTCTGACTTATGTACTATTTGACTTATGCATTATTTGTTAAAAAATATAAAATAAAAGATAATCTAGATCTATACTTCATAGTTTAATGCAATTGTTTACTAATCAAGTAAATAGATGATACAGCTTTAATTCAATGTACACAATATCAATACTAAAAATAAAGTTCATTTTTAAAATGTGTTTTAAAGTTATTCCATAGATAAAAATTGAATTTAGCAAAAAAATAATGTTAATGTGATTTTAGATACTATTGCTTGGCACCATTCTCAATCCTTATATGTTTTATGTTTTTCAAAAAACAATATAAATATTTATAAAACACAAGTATTCATCACACTTTGTACACCCATTTTGATGTTTTCATCTTTAAAAACATGCATTGCTTTATGTAAAATTAAAAAAATAAAATTATTTTTAAAAATATCATGAATAGTTGTCATTTCTTTTATTATCAAAATTGTTTAATAAAATATGAAAAATATTTATGATTCTTTATAATTCTAATATTAGCATTTACATTCAATTTCATTTGTATTTACTCTTAATCCAAACAATAAAAACCTATCTTATTTCTTTTGAAATAACAATTCTGCAATCCAAAATTATTCATTATTTTCTTTTCATAAAATACTATGCTACACAATGTAATAACTGTTGAAATTAAGATAGCAATATGATGCATAGGACATGAAGAAATGACTAGAGTAAAAACTCAATAGTATAAAACATATTATTAATAATCCACATGGAAACAGTGTGAAAGAATAGGTATGACTTTTTTTTTCATGTGTCATAGCATCGGCCAGGAAGTGAACCCACTAACCTGGGACAACTGCTTCTAAGGCAGCTGTGCTGAGTTTTCTGTCCAATACCTTCAAAAAATAATGTCCAGGCTATTTATTTAGCTCCTACAGATCATTATACAATACGAAAAATATCACCACTTTCCACAGAAAAATACATAGACAAAGGGCTATGCTAACTGCACTTGCATAAAACTACTAAGATAAAATTATAGGCTATTTCCTATCTTCTTCATATATCCTACATATAAACATCCAAGGGTTTCCTTATGTATTCCCCTAGTCACTACCGATTAAAACTTCATAATAGATATAACAATCTAGATCGCAAAATAACTAGCATTACTTCTAATAACAAAATTAACATATGATACTATTAATCCAGAACTACAATAAGAAAATGGTTTTATTTCACTTAAAACTCAGCAATAAAAATACAAATGACTTTGTTTCAAAAAAAATATTAAAATCAATATTCAGAAATATTTCCAAAAGTATGGTTCATTCCGTAAAGAATCATATAAAAAATTATGAGTATCAATGAATTATATTAAACTGTGTAATATAATAGAAAATGTATATATACCTTTCTAAAATCATAGCTCATCCTAGAATAATAAAAAAAAATCTATGTGTAATTAATGCACAAACACATGTTCATACGTTCATATGATAAAGCAATATTTCAAAAAGTATTCCAAGCAATTCTAGAAAAAAAATAGTAAATAAAATATACATCATATAGAATCATTTTATAGAAATTTACTTAGTGACTCTTCATTTGTAAGTCACTATTTGAGACATCTTCTGGCTCAAATTTAGCATAAAAACATATTAATTAAAAATATCAGTCATTCAGCACAACACTATTATACTTTTAAAAATATTTGCAAAAAACCTTAAAATATTTTTTTTTTAAAATATTAATGTTATTAGAATAAATAGAAAATATGTAAAGTGTAATCTTTCCTATCCTAACAATAAAATCTTAATACTACAGATAGTATATGTAAAATGATAAACTAAATTTACGAATCTCTTCTCTTCATATAGTTCAATTTTAAAAAGTTTTTTTCTTCCTTCCAACACAATGTTACCAAGTAAATCCCCCGGCACAGTTGCTATGCGACCCATATCATCTGACAGTCCTTTAGCACAATTTTTCCTCCTCCCATGGTGCGTAAACTCAAAAATAAAAGGTCCACTTTTGAATCCAAAAATATTTAAAGATTTATTATTAATACTGTTCTGAAAGTCCATAAAATACAGTCTATTAATCTGTAGCTTTCCAGGATAATAGTTATTAAGGTGATCATTTGAAAAATATTTTTTTATAAGTAAGCTCCTGTGTTTTTCCCATTCACTTGAACCTTAATGGCTTTAAATGCATCATTATCGGCATATAAATCCATTTGTAGGTTCGTGAAAAATACGCATTTTTTTTATTTCCATTCAAAATATATTTTCGTAGTAATGCAGATATAAAGTCATTTATAATGGTATACTTAAATATTCCGTGATTTATTTCTTCAGTCAGGATAATATTTATTTTTAATTATCCATTTTATTTTATTTTTACAAATAATTAAGAGTACAATTTTTTTATATATCACAATAATTTACGGTATTTTCGATAAAACTTGATAATACAATTAATATCCGTAATAATGTTTGTCTTTTTTTTTTAATCATTTCTTTCAAGAAAGATTTGTATTAACTTTTAAATCGATATTTTTAAAGATTCACTGCAACTTTTTTTAAAAAAAATACGCAGTTAATAATATAAGCATAAACGATATAATTTCCTTATAAATTCAATGTTAAGTTTTTTTCAGAATTTTTAAGAAATATTAAATTTTAAGTTTTTTCCAGATAATTCTTGGTTATCCAAATAAAGTCTTTTAAAATCTTTAAAATATACTGCACAAACATGTTAGTTCTTTGAGTACTATTTTCACATAACATTCTTGTAAATATCCAAAGCATTAAAGATAAATAATTTGAAAAATTCTTACTTAATATGTTTAAACTTATACTTTCCTTTATCAGTTGTAATTTTGTCATTAACCTTTTATAGCACATTATCTCTGGTATATAATCCGTAATTTATCATGAATTTGAATCAATCTTAAATAAAAATAGCTAGCAGGGAATTGATTGATTTAATGACACATTATTGCTTTGACTTATTAAATTGATAATCCTTCAAACTTTTCTTAAAATAATAAAAAAAATGTAAAAAAATTAAGACTAATTGACTACTATTAAGTAATGATCTGATGTTGATGATGATGTGTTGATAGTGTTAATAATATGTCATTATAATAATGTCTGAAAAATGAGAGCATCCACTTATATACCAGACATAACTTGCAATCTGATTGGTTATCTAATTTTCAACTTATGATCTAATTTACATATTTGTCAATTTTGTTATTAAAATTTAGAAATAAAAATCATGACTCGTACTATAATATTAAATATTATTACAATATTTAATTCGATAATGATTTTATAATTCTACCTGAACAAATTAAACACTTTAAAACAATATTTTTTAAATAATTCTTTATCAATTTATCTATTACTTAATTTTAATGTATCTATTTTTCTAAAATTTAACTACAACTATTTTAAAGATAACTAAGTAAATAATTTCTTAATATTTATTTTTATGATATACACATATTTTCAATTTTTTTTTCAAACAATTCTGAAAGTAATTTTGAAACTTTCTTTTAAAAACCTTGCAAGCACACAATAAAAAACATGTATTGTTAGTCACATGACTTTAAAATCCAGACAAGTGTGTTGCAATTTTTATATTCACTGTCTGCAATCAACTGAATAAATATTTAATTACAAAAAAATATTATATTAAAGAAAAATAATAAAATATAATAAAATTTGGAATAATAATTTTGACATTATTAAAACAATAAAAAAATTGAATACATTTGCACGTCCCACAAAATACTAAACTATTAATAAATAATTTATAATATACATTTAAATCTACTTTTATTAAATACATTTAACTTAGTCAATTTTAAATCATTATTTAAAAATTAGCTTTCAACACTTTGTTTAATAAGATTTTTAAAACTTAACTCTCACTATTATCATTATGGTCAGCTCTCACAACCATACATAATTATTATATTTAACTTTTACTTCATAATTTTAACACAACTTTTAAATATTTATAACTTTAACTTAATCTTGACAAAACTTTTAAAAACCCTATTAACATTGTTATACCACTTACAATCCTTAAATCTCTATTAATTTTAAAATTTTTAAGAAATTGACTTATTAAGCTTACTTAGACCTAATAAAAAGGGTACAATATATATATTATAGAAAACTTGAACTCAGACTCTCAATCTCCCCACAGCTATCCAATCCATCTTATACAACTGATACATATGACCACATACATGTGAGAAAGATAAATAATCTCAATAAATGTATTTTGTGCTAAACCAGCATTCATCAGTTAGTCCAAATCACTATCTCTAACATATATATACAATAACTTCTCAGTTTATATTAAGATAGCAAATCTTCAAAATGCAATGGACAAGCTTCGCTCTTCTCCACTCTCCATCTCTTCAGCATCCATATCATTGAAAACCCCAATGATGAAATGCTCAAAGCCCTTGATGATACCAATATTCTTGTCAAATTTTCAATGTGGGTGACTGAAGAGTTTGGGAGTGGAGAAGATTGAAGCTTGTTTATTAAAGTTTGAAGATTTGCTATTTTAATATAAACTGAGCAGTATTGTATATATGTGTTGGAGATGGTGAAATGAACCAACTGATGACTGCTGATTCAGCATAATATTGGTGATCATTTATCTTTCTTACATGTAAGTGGTCATATGTATCAGTTGTATAAGATAAACTGGATAACAATGGGGAGTTTGAAAGTCTGAATTCAATTCTCTTATAATTATATTAAGTTTAGTATAGGAAATATACATGCATTTAGATATATATATATATTGAAACAAGTTGGCTATTATAGCTACACTAAAAAAAATAGTTAGATAATTGGTAGCATGTTCCTCAGCTTTGAGTATAAAAAAATTAATTAATGGGGGAAACAATATTTAATTTCCCTATATATATTTTTTTAATGGGTTTTTATTCAACTAAATATTTTAAGTTCCAATATAATAGTATGAGCATTCTCAAACACTAAATATATTTAAGACTATTTTTTAAAAAAAAAATGAAAACAGAAGAAGAATAAAATAAGATATTAATACCTTTGTAAAAAAAAATTTTAATTAATCAGTTTTTTTTCTTTATCTCTTTTTAATGAAAAAGAAAAAATCAATAAGATGCAATTAAATGATTATCTTTAGGGTTTTTTTGCAAGAAAATGTAATGTCAAGAATTTTATAATAATTTTAAGTTCTTGAACTTGTTTTCAATGTCTATGATTAAGGAGGGAATTGGATGAACAATTGTATTTATGAAATTTTATCTAATTGGTTGTCATGAAAATTATCATGTAAGAGACAGATTGTAATTGGCTTGCGGAAAAGATTATTCTAGAACAAAAATATGTGTGGTAGTGTAAATAAGTGATAATATCCAAGTGTCTGGAGAGAGTATTCCTAATATACCTGTTGAAGAGAAAGCAGTGAAATTTAATCCAGCTGCTTAAGAAAAAGAAGCATAAGACTTTACCAAGTTGTGGCATAATACATCAGGAATCTTTATCAAGCTATTGAATAGCAGAAGTTTTTTTACTCAAACTTTTAGTATACTATGAGTTTAGCATTAAAAATGGTTTGTACAATGAAAACCATGTGCTAGATTCTCATTAATTAAGTTTAATGAATTATTTTTCCTATAATTATCCATGCAACTTTTTTTAATATTATAATTAACTTTTTTACCATTAAAAATGCTTTAAATAATTATTACAACAATGACTTGAAAAAAAAAGCAATTTTGAATAGCTGATTTTTTTCAATCATTAGTTTGTTTGTTTGTTGTTTTTTTTTTTTGTTATTTTTTTTTTGTCAATACATATTTGTTTTAATGAAAAATGATCTTTTGCTTACACAAACGCACACAGAGACCCTTCAGTTATACTTAATGTACTTAAAGCTAGAGGTGTTGATAGTAATGAATTTAAAAAACATATCTTCTAGCATATCATTTTCTTAAAAAACATTCCAAATATTCTCCCTTGATTACAGCAGCATACTTTATGAAATATCAAAAGTTTCATTCTTAAAATTTTCCATACCAAAGTGTTCATCAACATCTTCAAATTTAGTTCATAGTTTGGATTTATGAAAATTCCAATATTTAATATTCCAAAAACCATATTCATGTATATTTAAATGTTTTATATGTATTCCAAATGTTTTGGCAGTATATTAAAAAATAATATTTTACTATATCAGCTTATTTTTTTTCTCTTTCAATTTTATAAATAATAGAAGCTTTTTTATCTAAACATATTCCATATCAACTTCTTATAAATTTTGGATAGATTAATTGAAGTACAAAGAAAAACAAAAACAATATGTTTAAAAAAAACACAAAATGTTAAAGTTACTTTATCACATCAAAACAAAACCAATTTTAACACAATTTAATTAAATAATTAATCTTATCAATTAAACAAATAAAATTAAGATTTTAAAATTATGTTTGAAACTTTCAAAAACTCATACATATATTATAAAAAATGAAATTACAACCCTGATATATGATTAGAAAAGCACAATAAAATTAATCTCATCAGACTACATAAACATATGTCCATACATCCTGGTTTCCCTTGATCTGTCCCTGTTTTATATTTCTTGTCCCAGCATCCCAACATATTCTGTCCCAATTAGTTAAGCATCCATTGTCATCCTTATTGTAACGGTAGTCTTTTTCAGGAATCAAGTCACATCTAACTATAGTCAGAATAAGGGTCTTTGTATATAATGCCATGGATAAAATGATGTAATTGTAAACTAAAATTGAATCCACTTTAAACAAGATAATTTTAAAATTAAATCATTCAATACTGATACAATCTAGATTAATTCATCCAATCTACACCTCTATTGATGTTTCTGTTATGCTCAGAATTCAAACTCAGGCATTATCGTCAACACACCATAGTAGAAATTATTTCAATAAATTATTCTGAACCTAATTTAATATGCTACTATATTAATTTGATATGATATATGTAAGTTGTGCATTCATCAATATTTTGTTTGGAAAAATAAATAAATAATTCAAATAAATAAGTGACTTCCTTGAATTTAAAAATCAACTTTAACATGTTTATTAATGAGAAACAATATGAAAATATTTCATGTAACAAAAAAAAATGTTTTTTTTTTTTTATTATAACACATATTTCTATTATTTACAGCATTAAGTTAATTATTACCCCCATATTCCCATAATAGTAATATACATTGTAACAAAAACATTTTAATAATTTATAAAACAATAACTAAAAATTTAAAATTTCAAAATTATAATATAACTAACTTAGTTCAAAATTATGTACATCAAAAATGATTCACATTATAAGATCCTTGTAAAGTAATATTAGTATTATAAATAAATCCCTCCATGTAGTCATATTATAAAATAAAAAGTTTCATGCAAAGAGGTTAATCTTTCACACAAAAATTATAACAAATATTACTATATTAATTAAAACTAGTAATAAACAAAATTCTGTTCTGTCATGTATAGGTTAAATTTGGAGAATAACAAACTCTTACCTCCAGATTAAGTTAGTCTTAAATTTACCTCGGTCAATGTCACTTTTTTTTTAAAAAAAAGACATAAATTTTATAAAGTAAAAAAAAATGTTCACATAATGATCTTCTATTTCTCTTCATTTAGATAATTTTCAGGAATAAAGTACTTCCAGCATGAATGATTTTTGAAAACAAAGGAAATAAAATTTAGATGTCAAAAGTACACACAAATAAAATCTGAAATGTTATTTTGGAAAATATTGTCTTATTTCCTTCCGTGATGAGGTGAAGAATGTTTTTTAATAATAAAGTTCCATGTTCTTTGTTCATTGATCATCGCAGAGGCAATCAAAATATTCTGTTGATTAGGTTTCCTTATATTGTGTTAGTTGGCATCTTCTCCGGATTACTTTGCTACAAATAATTTCTCATTGAAAATTATATTGATGAAATACAGATATATTTTAAGCATTATGTAGGAAATATAATAACATTCTTTGGTTAAAACATCAGTATTCCATCCCACGACAAATGGTGTTTAAACACAATACATTTTCAATAATTTTATATCTTCTTCAAATATTTAATTTCAATTGAAATAAATATTTTGAAGACATTTTTCTTCATTAGAATTTCTCTTTAGAACAATCTTCTAAATTTCTATGATTTATAAATGAAAATATGTAGATAATTATGTTTTTAAAATATAAACAATGAAATTCAGGAATAATTTATCTACTCCTTTTATTGAGTGAATTTAGAGTTCTTTTAAAATGAAATTTCTACTTCAAGGAAAATTCTTTACAGTTATTAACCCATCTTCTTTTGATATGTTTGTATTTCAAACACATCAAAACAAATGAATGTAGTGGTTAATTCCATGGCAAAAGATTGGATTAAATTATTAAAAATTTGATTTGGTTTTTATACTGGAATCAACTTCTGGTAGCATATATAATATTTGCTTTTTGTGATTTAATATTTTCCTATTATTGAAATAGTTATAATTTATAATTAAGTTCTAAATTCTATTTCTTTTGTTTTAGTTGCTAAGATACAACACACTGATCTGAGTTTATCTCCATATCTACATCTTAGTTAATAAAATTCAATTAGTATAAACAATTATTAATAAATATACATGTGTGAATAATAAAATAATCATTTTAAAGTTATTAATTGCCTTAATAACTATTTAAATAGCTGTTCTCTAATAAGAGATTTTAAGGCTTGAATTAATTTAGGTATATATATATATGTTTATCAAAAATAATAAGCTTACTAATTATAAATTTACATTTGTATATTTCTTTTTATGTTTTGATATTACATTTGGATAAATTACATTAATAAGGTTGTAAATAACCCTTACATTATAGATATGCAATTTTTCATTTCAATGGTGAGAGGTGAGATAAGGATTGAGTGTGAGGAGTGGAAGAAAATCTAGAGCATGCATATTGCTTTGTAAGTCATTTTCATCTTTATTGTAACAGTGTCATTACTTGTGCTGTCTATTGCCATTACTATCAATATCAATATCATTACCTTGTCAAGCGTTAGTGGCCGAGTGATTAGCACGGCTGCCTACAAGCAGTTTTCCCGGGGTTCGCGTCCCGGCCGACGCTTTGACACATAAATATATATATATATCATTACCTAATAATAATCATGACTGAGTATACATTATACACCAGTAAAATATATATGAATTGCTAAATTCAATAAATTTGATTTTTGTTATTATAAGTATAATAAATAATTGTTTTATAAATAAATAAATTTTAGTAGATAATCATCCCTTAAAAATGGAAAAAAGCAAATATATATTTCAAGAATTTATTATGAAGCAAAATGCAAAATATGTCACTTTTTAAAAAAAAAAAAAATAGTCACAATGGCTAATCAGACATAAAAAAATCATATAAATTCAAGAAAGCATACTAATAATTGTCAGGTATTGTCTTTGTGATCAAAAATTAATGACTTTTTTTATCAAAGAATATTCCAATGAATATAAAAAATTATTCTTGCTGAGCTGACGATTACATTTCATTTAATAAAACTTCACCCAATGATTCAGAAGTTCAGATTGTATATCAAAATTATATGGTAGAATGTTTAAAGATTCCAAAATTGTTCAAAAATTTTCAAATAAATGATCAAAAACAATTTGCCTCATTAAGAATATTTTAGCACTATATTCCCTTAAAATGCTTTGTACTGATATAAAAAAGAATGAATTTTTTGGAATTTTCACCAATGATAGCATTCATAAGTTGGATAAAATGTGACTGTTTAAAAAATGAAACATCTGATACTGTTCATAATTATATTTTTAATACTCTTAAGGAAAACAATACTCCACAGAATAAATGTATTGCTTTCAGGGTAGATAACATGAATTGCAATTTCAGTAAATTGGAAAGAAAGGACATTGAGAATTTTTTTATACGCTTCAATTTTTTTATACTGACTATTAAGGATCAGTTACTCAGTTCAAATTTTACATAACTGTGCTCAAAATGCAGGTGGAATGCTTACTGTAGATGTAGAATTAGTAGTAATAAAAATATTTTCATTTTTCAAATCATTTATTGTGTGTACAAGCACTTTAATTGAATATCACTGACTACTTTTCCATTCAAAAATATATTGGTTATCACAATCATTAATAAAACTATTATAATGATTGAATGTACAATTTGTGATAAGTTTCTACCACTAAAAATAAAAGAAATGTTTGCATAATTGAGATTTAGAATCATAAAAAAATTGACAATTTCAAAAATGAAATTTGTATATGTTATTTGATTGCCAAAGTACATTTAAACAAGTGGGTTAAACCGTTAAATCAATTTTAATTTCTATAATGAATGTTGTTAGAAGTGCTGAAATGGGATGAGGTATTGTCATGTATAGAATCATGTAATAAAGTAGCTGTATTTTTATATTGTACTATTTCCATCACCTAACATGAGTGTTGAATGTCTTTAGAAAAGTTTAATTTTATTTAAATATTCCAAATACATTCAACTGTTAGTAATATCACAGCAAACAGGTTAGTATATGCACCAACTGTTAGTAATATAACAGCAAACAGGTTAGTATATGCGCAATGTTTCAAGCTGTATTTTTCTCCCCTTTTCTTCAGGTGTTGCTGGCCTGACCAGTGACAGTACTAACATGAGATTTGAACCTGGGTCCTTAGATTCTTGATTATAGAATTTTTAAGGTAATGCTCTAACCAGATGAGCCATCCTGCCAAAGGCAACAGTATGTAGTAATTTCATATACTTATCTATGAAGCTCCTCCTGATTTCTCCACTTTTTCCTAAGAGCAAAGTTGATTAGTGGTTTCCATACATTATCTATAGTCACCCTAGTTTGGCTTATGGGATTTTTTGCCATTGTCATGTGAGTAGCTTCTTTAAATTTTCTTCTTTGTACCTTTTCTTCTCTATCCAATATTACTAATAGTTAGTACATATACTAACCTATTTGCTGTGATATTACTAACAGTTGGTACATATATTAATCTGTTTGCTGTGATATTACTAATAGTTGAATGTATTTGGAATATGTAAATAAAATTAAACTTTTCTAAAGACATTCAACACACATATTAGATGATGGAAATAGTCCAACATAAAAATACAGCTAAAACACCATCATCACAAACCTTCAGGAAAACACAATTTCCATCAATAAAATTGTATTCTACAATCAATTCTGCCTTATTAAAAAGACATCATAAAGACTGAAATTGCTGCCAACTGATAAATGGAAATATCAGAGCTGCATTGAAAAATAGATGGCTATACTTGGAAAAATTAAATATTTTGAATAAAAAATCAAATTTGTTTGGTTATGCAGTTATTTTCTATTCCTAGTCATGATGCAAACTGTGTGTTTTCACTAATAACTAGTCAAGGGACAAGTAAAAGAAACAGACTGTATATTAGTATGGTGAACATTATAAACACTTATGCATTTAAAATACACAAAAAAAGTTGTATTAATTTTTTGACAGAAATTGTAAATAATAATGAACTTTTAATTGTAGCAAAAATTTCCATAAAGTACTTGTGGTGCAGTAAAAATAAATAAATAAATGAGTTATGTACCAGAATAATGGGAACGATTTCCATTTTGGGGACTTACTGACTAACCAATCAAAAAATTCAAAAAAATATTAAATAAAATAAAATACTAAAATAAAATAAAAGTTAAATATAAAGTTAAAATAAAAATTAAATAATATTAGCTTAATCTTTAATTCAATAAGACTTTTAAATTTGTCATTTGGATGTTTTACACTTATTTTTATTTTAATGTTTACTTTCATTTTTATTATTTTTTAACTTTTTATTTAATTTTTCATTCTTTATATTTAATTTATATATTTATTTTAAATTAATATTTATTCATTTACTATTTTATAATTAATTTTCTGATTGGTTAATCAGTAATTTTCCCAAAACAGTAAGTGGCTCCCCATTATTTTAATACATGAATACTAAGTAATTTCAATTTATGATTTTGTTATAAATAATAAATATATGTATACAAACTATTGTTTTTTGCTTTTGTTTATTGTATATTGTTAGTAATGTAAATGTGATTATATGTTTTATGATTTTTTTATTTCATAAAGAAATATATAATAATCTACTATGAAGTTTCTTTTTTGTCATGTGTCCCAGTTAGGCCCTGTTGAAATATGGACACACTAGATAAACGCAGAAATCTTTCATGTAACTTTACATAATTTACATTGGCATTCAAAATACGATTTGGATAGTCGCCCCCCCCCCCAATCATAGCAATATGTATTATCCAAACTACTGAATACTAAACTTACAATCTAAATATAAAAAACATTTTGCCTTCAGATCAAGTAGCATTGAGATAGTCATAATAAAATAAATTGTGAATAATATTTTACTACTAATCCCCTCACAATTCATTACTGCGCTTTATACAATAATATTATTTATATATATATAATTACATAATTTATTTTAAAATACGTCAAAACAATTATTATTGTATATTGCACATGGGGTTAAACAATAAAAGAAATCATTTTTAAAATGAATAAAAACTCTGAAGTACTCTGAACTATTAAATTAATGGATAGCAAATCTAAAGATAAATAAATCAATCTTTTGAAGAAAATAAACTTAGCCAATTATAGATTTAAAAAATAATAATCAAATTTCTATTTTTCATTATGAATTCAGACAAAATAAAAATATAGCAAACGAAATTAAATGATTAAAACAAGCAAAATTCTCTGTATGTATTGTCACTCAGTGCAAGCCAGAGTAATCAATTGATGCCAGAGGGCTTGTGCATAAAATCCCCATCTAGTGCCTACTTCTGGCATCCATTGATTACTCCGGCTTGCACTGAGCATTTTGACTGTTTTAATAATAGTTATAAGCAAGCATAAGAAACGGTAATCATGTGAAATTAAATGATATTGAATTTTCTTTCATGTGGTTAAAAAATAATATTAAAAACAATAACAAAATGACAAATTACTAATAAATTCTAATTATTAGGATAACTCGCTGCCATATTTCTCCTTAATATTTACATTTCAATTTATAACGTGAATAAATTAAACTATTCAATATATATATATATATTCATTATTAGAAATTTTGTCTATAAAATATTTAATTTAGAAACAAACCTCAATGAGCAAAGAAAAAGAAACTAATTTACAACAGTATAATTGAAACACATTGCAGTATTTTGTAAAATGGCAGACATGTTTGTGCACTCCAGAAAAAACTAGAATTTATTCGTAAGGCTGTTTTTAGATTGCGCTCTGATAGCTGAGGAATTTAATTAGTGCATTAACGTAATGGCGATCGACAATTACTAGAAATATTTGCTAATTACAAATGTTTCTAGATAAGAGACGTTACCTTATTGGTCAGTGCATTGATTGATCGTTGCAATTGCCAGAGACCGATAAGAAGACTGGGTAACATCTAGCAGTGTAACATAGAGAGCAGTCAAGCAGTATTGAGTAAGCAGAATTTAAGTAGAGATATCTCGCGTCAGTGCTGGCGGTTAATGATCAGCGCCCAGTGGAAATGTAGTTCATGGGTGTAGCTGAAAGAGATCGCAGCAGAGATATTGAGAGCATTCATTGGAGAGCATTGCAGACCAATTCGTTGGAGAGCTTCGTTGCAGACCAATTCGTTTGGAGAGCTTCGTGGCAGACCAATGTGTTGGAGAGCATTCATTGCAGACCAATTCAGCGGAGAGATTGCAGACCAATTCATTGGATAGCTTCGTTGCAGACCAATTCGTTGGAGAGCATTCATTGCAGACCAATTCAATGGAGAGCTTCGTTGCAGACCGATTCGTTGGAGAGCATTCGTTGGAAAAAAACAGCGTGGGAATTGTATAACATTATTTGCTGACCGCACAGTATGACTTGCAGTTATAACATTGGCACAGTCGTAAGTGTGGATATAACATTGGCGCAGTCGCATTTGGAACCTGGGAGTAGCGAATACGTTGAACTACAAGTTTAGCCTTAGACGGAGAAACCGGGTGAAAATGTCAATCCCAATTAGTAACATTAACAATGGAAATGAAAAGTTTGGAAATAAAACGCTTGCGCAGTCACAACTGAAGGTTACTGGTGAAAAAGTTTCGGCAGCAGAGTTAAATCGTAGATTTCTTAGTGAAATTACAGGAAAGTAGGAATAGCAACAAGGGTTTTTCTGGAGTGGAGGGAGGTGTGTAGTGTTTTGTAAAATGGCAGACATGTTTGTGCACTCCAGAAAAAACTAGAATTTATTCGTAAGGCTGTTTTTAGATCACGCTCTGATAGCTGAGGAATTTAATTAGTGCATTGACGTAATGGCGATCGACAATTACTAAAAATATTTGCTAATTACAAATCTTTCTAGATAAGAGATGTTACCTTATTGGTCAGTGCATTGATTGATCATTGCAGTTGCCAGAGAGTGATAAGAAGACTGGGTAACATCTAGCAGTGTAACATAGAGAGCAGTCAAGCAGTATTGAGTAAGCAGTATTTAAGTAGAGATATCTCGCATCAGTGCTGGTGGTTAATGATCAGTGCCCAGTGGAAATGTAGTGCACGGGTGTAGCTAAAAGAGACTGCAGCGGAGATATTAAGAGCATTCGTTGGAGAGCTTTGTTGCAGACCAATTCGTTGGAGAGCTTCGCTGCAGACCAATTCGTTTGGAGAGCTTCGTGGCAGACCAATTCGTTGGAGAGCATTCTTTGCAGACCAATTCAGTGGAAAGATTGCAGACCAATTCGTTGGATAGCTTCATTGTAGACCAATTCGTTGGAGAGCATTCATTGTAGACAATTCGTTGGAGAGCTTCGTTGCAGACCGATTCATTGGAGAGCACTCGTTGGAAAAGAACAGCGTGGGAATTGTATAACGTTATTTGCTGACCATACAGTATGACTTGCAGTTATAACATTGGCACAGTCGTAAGTGCGGATATAACACACATATATAGAAACAAGCATATATAAATCTAATTAGTATATGATATATAAATCCAATTGTGGAAAAAATATATATAACCTAATTTATGAAATTAATATAAATATTCAAAAATAATCAATTACTGCCGTAACTAATTATTATTAGAATCATTTATTGATGAAAAGCTTCTTTTGAAAATTAAATTAAAATCAACTTGAAAAATGTATTTTTAATACGTTATTAAATGTCATTTGAATCAATTTGTGATAGAGATTAAATACAAAATAAAAGACATCTTGACTAGTTTCCTCCTACTGTAAAATTTTTACATTTGGTTCATTTGTTGATAATCCAATATTTAAAAGCTTTCATCTCCTTGAACTTATTATTCTTAACTTTATAAAATATGTTAAATATTTCACCAAGTTTAGCTAATGAGAAAAAGAAATCAAGTTGATAATTGTTACTCAATCTCCCAAAAAATAATAATAGTAAATATAAAAAAAAATGGAATTATATATAAATATACTCATCTAAGTCACTAGTTACCATTATGAATTATTTCAATCTAGGGAAAATAATTATCTATTCATCAATGAGCAACAGGTGATTATGTACAAGGTGGAATGACTAAATAAAATTATCATCTTATTTGACAATAGCCAAGGAAAATGATTAGACTGTAACTTACATAAAGTACAAGCCTTCATGCAGATCCAGTCATATTTTCTAATCATTATCTACTTCACATTTATAATATTATTCTGATATTAATGTTAACATAATATACTTGCAAATCAGATGAGAAAATTTATTAGAAACTATGCTTCAATAACAACAGAACATAAACAATAAAATAACTTTTATATTTACATAATCAATACACTTAAATATGAAATAAATCTGACAGAAATTTAGCATTTAAAATCAATATAAGAAATCAAACATATCTTTTTTATTATTTTTCCCAAACTTGA
This sequence comes from Epiperipatus broadwayi, assembly GCA_028023455.1. Taxonomy (NCBI): domain Eukaryota; kingdom Metazoa; phylum Onychophora; class Udeonychophora; order Euonychophora; family Peripatidae; genus Epiperipatus; species Epiperipatus broadwayi. The sequence continues at coordinate 8,504,359 of JAQFVV010006232.1, forward strand.
TCAATTTCTTAGTCTTAAAATTAACCATAAAATAACTCTTTCCATATTTTAAAATTAATGTTTTCATTCTCTTATATCTCTGGATTTAAATATATAATCAAGAGAGAAAAAATATCAATGTATTAATTTTTACTTAAATAGAAAATGAATATTTGGCAAATTAAAATTTCTTTTGATGTTGTAATTTATTATTTATTCAATAAAAGTCACTCTAAAAGTTCTTGCCAAATTTCTTTATTTTTGCTTTTCCATTAAGCTCAACACAATAATACCATGTCTAAATTTATAAATAATTTTTCAGGAAATAATTTCCTTTTTGTAATGGTGCTTTATAATTAAGAAAATCGGATATATTTAGTATGTAGTCCATAGTTGACTTTTAAATTCTTTATTTAGTAGTCATGCTTTATAATAAAGGAAACTAGATATATCTATTATAAGTACATACTTTTCTTTCTCATGTAATCCATAGCTGACTTTTAAATTTAATTATTTATCTAATTACTGACTTTTGTTACAGTGTCTGCAAATAAGATCCAACAATAGTAAATATAATTAGATGTTATTCAATATTATTGCGTATTATCATATTTCCATGAAGAATGCTACATTATCATAAGATGAAGTCAGCATTCCAACTAAATTTTTACCCCCTCATTATATATATGTGAAAATATACAAGAATCCAAATCATTTTCAAAACTATTAATTTATGAATAGAACAATAAAAACTTACCTCAATATTTGTTTAATCTCAAAAGCTTTTATTTATGAAAAAAAAATGTTTACATGCTTATAAAAAACAGGAAAAAATTATGTTTTACACATCATCAACAGTCTGGAACCATTTGTATATTGATTATCTTCTGATAAACAATAGTAAACTGATGTAGCTTTACCACTCACCTATCAGCATTGATGCAAATTGAATCTATTATTCATCTTTTGCTTAGCTACTACTGATTCAGTGGATCTGGAACATTAATTAACTTCCACATTTCATTATACAAGAATTTTGATGCGATGATAAAGTCTCTGTTTTTTACTTTCCTAATAGTGTTCATAAATAAACTGACTGGTTCAGGGACAGGCACTGTGAACAATAGCCTACATCTAACATTCCATATAGCATATTATTATTATTATTATTATTATTATTATTATTATTATTATTATTATTATTATTATTATTATTATTATTATTATTATTATTATTATTATTATTATTATTATTATTATTATTATTATTATTATTATTATTATTATTATTATTATTATTATTATTATTATTATTATTATTATTATTATTATTATTATTATTATTATTATTATTATTATTATTATTATTATTATTATTATTATTATTATTATTATTATTATTATTATTATTATTATTATTATTATTATTATTATTATTATTATTATTATTATTATTATTATTATTATTATTATTATTATTATTATTATTATTATTATTATTATTATTATTATTATTATTATTATTATTATTATTATTATTATTATTATTATTATTATTATTATTATTATTATTATTATTATTATTATTATTATTATTATTATTATTATTATTATTATTATTATTATTATTATTATTATTATTATTATTATTATTATTATTATTATTATTATTATTATTATTATTATTATTATAGGAAACTGTTTAGTTTGTAAGGCTTCCCTTATAGACATGATTTTACTGAGTCCAGGGCATGAGTAAATTATATGGTTGAATGACTCTTCTTGCCTTTTACATATTTGACAAAAAGGGTCTATCTTATTGTAAAATCTTTTGAAATGAATGAATTTATTTGTGGGCATGGCTTCTAAGTTTATTTTAATAATGAGATCAAGGTACTTAGGCTCAAGAGTGAGAAATTTAAAAATTGTTGTTAATTTGTAGTTGGTGAGGCCAAGATTTGCAGTAATTGTGGGATAACTCGGATTAATTATACTGAACGCCTCCCAGATGGTAATTTTTGATTGAGCCAGCATATTTTACTAGGTGGAGGACGATTTGTATGCTGAACTGGATCACTGAAAATTATTGATTCGTGTTTTTTCATCAGGTTAACAATTAATGTAAAAGATTTTTGGAAAAAAATTGCATCAATGGAGTGGAAGGACATCCCATTGAATTTACGATGTACTTGCATTTTGGACATGCTAATTGATGTTGTGCAATTCTTCCAGAAAAGCTTGGAGCATAAGCTATTAATCTTTTTGGAAAAGGCTTTTGAAATGGTAATGATCGGCAGATAGTATGCAATTCTCGACATGACTTTCATGTTGAGAAGTGCTACCTTTCCTTGTAATGACAAATATACTTTTGAGAGAGTTTGAATTATTTTAGATGTAGAATCTATTAGAGTATTTTGTATCTGTCTTGACATTGATGATTGAGAAAGGTAAATAGGAAAGCCTAGAAATTCTTGTGGCTTGGCGAGAAATCTTGAGGTTATTGTATTGTTTATAGCAAATGATAACTTGTTTTTTCCTTCCTCTGGCAACCATTCAGATTCGATAGCAACTATTGAATTGTCTAAATTTACCTCCTTGTTCTATAAGTTTTTTTTTTGACACTTATTATTTTGAAAATAATTAATTTTATTTTCAAACTATTATCTTAAAATAAACAAGGAAATAAACATTTCATTTCTTACATTTTTTCCCCCAACTTTAAAAATAAATAAACAAACAATTTACAAAGTTTTAAAACACAATTTTTTGTATTTATTTTTGAAAGTTATCCATGTGATATACACCAGAGAGATTACAATCTATATTCTATAAAAATTGTTTTTGTTAATAATAATAAAGTATATTAATGAAGAATGTATGTAATCAAATTCTTTGCCCAGAGCAAAATGTATAATCAAGATTAAGTCAGACACATACTTGAACATAGTTATTAAGAATTGTCATTGTTTGCCACTTCTTAACAGAATTTAATTTAATATTTCAAAATTGGAAAAGAATAAAAATTCTTATGCTGCTCTTACACAAAATAATAATCAAAAAAATAATAATAATTTTATACATAAAAAGCTTTTTTCAGCACCTGCTTCAAATGTTACTAATCTACATAATGTTAACAAATCAAATCCATATATTTTTACAAAGATTAAAACTCATAAAAATAATAACCCATTGAGGCTGTTGTTTAATTTTAGCAATTTTATTTTACAGAAGTTTTGTAAGTATATAAATAAATGGATAACTAGTATTTTTGGATATGATGAATATTCTATTAAGAATGCAGATTGTATTATTGATAAATTAAATAATATAAAATTGAATAGGAATCAAAGTATTTTTACAATGGATTTTGAAAAAATGTATCCAAGTATTCCAAGATTTAAAATTATAGATATATTAATAAAAAATTTAAGTAAATATATAAACATAATAAATATTATTGAAGAGGGTTTAGAATAGTTTTATATTTTAAATATAATAATGAATTTTGGAATATAAATGAGGGATGGGTTATGTGTTGTGCAATTAGTGGCTTAATATTAATATTTATAAATGAATTAAAAAATATTATAATTAAAAAAAGGGTAATTAGTCAAGAAATAATACATTATTCTAGATTTGTTGATATTTTAATTATTGATAATAAAAGAGTAATGAATAATATTTATAATGAGTTTAATAATAATATATATAAAATTAAAATAGAATTTGAAGACAATATTAAATATTTAGATATAGAAATTAATATAGATAACGATAATAAAATTACTTTAAAACATTTTATTAAAGAACAAAAATTTAAAAAAATTATTCATGTAGATTCACAACAAGCATGGGTACAAAAATTAGCAGTAATTAAATTTTTTTAAATATAGGAATGACAAATACAATATAGATAAAAGTGCAGCTCAATTGCAAAAGAAGCAATTTATTAAATTACATAAAGATTATGGATATAATCCTAAAACTATTAGCAATATATTTTTTACTTCTAAAAAATCTATCGTAGATGGTAAAATTTTTGAGAATAATGATGGTATTGATAATGGTAATAATGAATCAAGTAAAAAATGGAGTAAACTTTCATATTATCCTAGGATTTATAATACTTTAAGGTGTAATAAAAATTATATTCATGAGAATATAAATATTGGCTGGTCAAATAGTAAAAATCTTGATCAATTAATAGGTAATTATAGGTTGAGGGATGATTTACAGTTCAAAAAAGGAACTGTATATAAAAATACATGTAAAATTTGTAAAATGATTTACTTTGGGCATACTGGAAAACAATTAGAGGTAAGAGCCAAAGAATATAACAATGCTATTAAAAGAAGAGATGATAGATATGCATTATATATTCCCTACTTGAAATATGGCCATAGAATAGATGCTACAAAAAGTATTAATTATTTAAATTTCATCAAAGATCTAAAAAGAAGGCAAATATAGGAAACATATTATATTAAAAATAATTTGACTAATTGTATGAATATGTATAAGACTTCTACAAATTTGGTTAATAATTAGTTGATTAAAAATGAATGGAAAATTATATAAGTTGATATATATAATTGTATAAAAAAATGAATGTAATATTGTTTAACATATTGTTATCATATAATCAATTGTTTTGTAATTATTGAATTTTTTTATATGAGGGTTTTGATTTGTTTTAATTATTTATATTATTATTAAAACAGTCAAAACTCACTATACATATTGCCCTCCTCTCTGTACTGATTAGAATCTGTTCTATATCTTTTGGGAACCCATGCCTAGTTATCCGGAGTATTTGCATCTCAGATAATGGGTTTGCGGTCATCATCCGCAACTTGGCTACTTGATGGCGGAAGAAGGTTATAAATCATTCCTCCGGTCTCCATTTCTCCTGTTTTATCTGATGCAGCATATCTTCTTGGAGTTCCTCACTCCAATAACTGGTCTTCAAAGCCTTGTGATACCCTGAAAATGTGGTGGGTTTCTGGAACAGTGAGTTCCACCAAACTTGAGATTCGTCCTGCAAGTGACTGCAAGCGACCGCTAACTTGGCCTCCTCATTCATTCTACCAAATTTGAAATAACGTTCCAGGCTGTTCAAGTGCTCCATAGGGCTTTCTCCAGGGTTTCCAGCAAAAACTTGTATCTTTAGAAATTGGTGGAAGCCAACAAAATAATCCATGCAATTTCCAGAGCCCTTATCTCTACATTCTCCAGTGATTCTTGGTCCTATGCCCTTTACTTCAGTATCAGCACTGTTATTGGCTGACCTCCTTATCCTCTCTTCAAATTTTGTGTTCAACCTGTTCACTGCCTTCACTATCTGAATTATATTTCCCTGCATGTTTGTCAGTATCCCACTATCTTCTATTCTTATCCCCTCCACTTCTTTTTCTGTCTTGTTTCCCTTTCTGGCCGTCCTATGTCTTCTCTCAGATGGAACTGCTGACTCTCTATCTATATTCTCGGCCCTTTCTAATTCCTCATATACACATGGCTCTATACTCTTTTGTTCATCCCACTTAATTTCCCTGTCATGTCTATTTCCTGTGTTCTTTGCCTCTGATTTCTTGATGAAGTCATTTCTAATCTCTTCTACGACTTCAGCAATTCTTTTCTGGTTGTCCATTTCTATCTTTATCCACCATTCTTCCATCCTTCTCTCTTCTCTGTCCATGTATTCTTTCATGAATAGCAACCCTCATTTGCCTTAGCATATCCATGACATCACTATGGTTTATTTTACGCTTTACTTTCATCTCCTTATCTTCATTCCCTTCTTTTACTTCCTTTTCTTGAAAGTCCATTTTAGCTTGGGACCTACTTTATGTAACCCTTCTTGATATCTGTATTTATTATCACTATTATTTTACTAAACTCTTCTGGATATATCTACATAAAAAATTTATTTCTACTGACTCTTTGCTTTTCTACTTTGATTTACTTTTAATTTCTTTGTTATCTGTCAGTTAGCATTTAGATCGCTAGCCAACCCACACATCCGCACTCTGGTTCACCCTCTTGCTCGTCTGCCTTAGATTCATCTGACTGACTGCCCGACCTTGATGATTGTCCTATATTTTTTTTCAACTTATCCAACTCTGACTCACTATACTTCAATTAATGTCGCACTTATATATATATTTTTAATCTAACTCAACTTCTATACTTTATTCCTCTGTTAACGATATTTATAAACTCATTTCTATTTGACTGTATTTCCAACAGTACGCACTTATGATATATATTTCTAAAATTCCATTTATAAATCTCGATCACTTTAAGATTACGGTTGTTTTTTAAAACAAAATCATACACAGATATATTTTTTTAACGGACTAACCTCCTTCATTACACACACTATGTTTGTAAATTATATTGTCTCTTTACTATTTTAAAATCATACACATATTTTTCCTTCCATTTCACAGGTATACTTCCTTATACTTACTACGTTTTGTAATTTATCGATTACTTTCCTTTCTCGAATCTTTAAAATCATACATATATATTTTTCTTCAACCTAACAAATACACTCGAACATTTTATCATTTATCATTATAAATATTTTATTTTCAGCTTAACTGGGATACGTTATTATAAATTCACACATACATCTTTCAACTTCGCTTACATATGTCATTATTCTAAAGTCCAACATATATATTTCTTCTTCAACTTAACTGAGATATGCGAATATTTTAGAATCTATGATTTATGATTAAGACCTTACTAAAACTGTTTTATTCTTTTTAACTTAACTACTTTATTTTCATTACAACAAACATCTAGATAATCTATATTTGATCGTTATAATTATAGCTGAATACACTTTTATTATTATGACTATGAATTCATACACACATTTATTTATTTTTAACTTAACTGGAATATGCGACTATTTTTACTATTTAAACATTAAAACTTTCATGAAACTGTGTTTTATTCTATTTTTCTCTTTTCTGAAACGATTTATATTTCATTACCAGCAATTATTTGAGATAATCAATTCTTTGTTCGTGGCGATTATATTGGAATACTTCTAGTCTTTTATTAAATACATAATAATGCATTTCAAAACTTTCTTAATATTAAAATTTTCCCTTCTTTCTATTCTTCATACACACTTGACGATGAAACACATATATGAAGTACTATAAAGCAAAAAATTTATCCCCTTCGTCTTCGCTTCTAACCACTCTGATTTACAACGCGAATTTTATATATTTTAAAAAACACATATATTAAAACAAAATTATTATTTTTTTTTAGAAAATATTTACGTTATCTTATAAAATTAATTCAACACATGATCACTAATTGCACAGCAATAGAAATCCCGGAACTGGCCCCAAAATGTAACGGAAATCTGATGATCGAAAGCTTACACTTCCCTTTTATATAGATATAATGGGGAATTCTTATAATTCAAGATCGCCCACTTTCCGCTACCTCAAGCAGAGAGAAAATACTGACATAAATGAGTCTATATCCATACTTGACCGAACTTGTATGCTATACGAGTATAGCCCCAAGTTATATTTCCTGGTCAACTTTCTCCCGACTGCTGTAAGATTTAACAGAGTTACAGCACTTGGATAATTATAAATTTAATGGGATCAAATACTGCACCACTAGCTTCACGTGTTAATTAAGTACTCAAATGAATAATAATTATTTCCCAACCCTAAGATTATATTATTTTTGGAAGTGGCGAAGAAAAAGACGAAACGGATTTTACATAAATAAAGGATATTTAATACAATAAATTATAATAAAAGGAACACTCAAAATTATTAACACTCAATATAAAAAACAGATTATGCTATAACACTACGAAAAATAACTAAAAATAAAATAGATGATTCTATAAATGATTGCAATCTGTGGAAATAAATTATCCCTTTATAATCATTTCAAATATTAAAAGTCTAATTAATGTCTATCTCATTATATGTGGGATTGGCAATTGCATTAAATTTAAAAGTATGTGCACATAATTATATAAAATGTCTTATTCATAATTACCTAGGTGATAAAGTCTTCGAATAAACTTGGCGTCTTGCTGACCGTCCTGTGGAATTTTTCCACTTCTTTAGTAGGGAACGGTCACTCTTTGGTTACATTTGATTGTTGGGACTCCTCCGTCTTGTGGCCATCAAGGCAAGGCAAAAACGAACCCTTTGGCAGGCGCTACGTCGGCAGTTGTTACATCGAGACGCGAACCATTATAGCACGGAAGTCTGGATCGACCGGCGATCGCGACTGGCCCTTAGCCACACATCCTCGAAGCTTCCCTTATGTTATAGTTTGTTTTCATGTTCCCAAAATTTAACTTTCCATGTCTCCTTTCTATTATATTTCTCTGCTTCTTATCAGAGCAGTGTCCTCACTGAAGTCTCGACCAATACTGTTTTTCAATTAATTAATTAATGTTCTTTATTTTTCAAATTCCTTCCTTATCTTGATCTCTTGTTGGGTTTTTTTATTTCACACCTTTTTACTTTAAAAATGCTTTCAACAACTCATACAAAATTACTTTTCAACTTGATATAATTTTATAATATAATATTTTACATTTATTTCTCAATCATTTTCTTTAATAAAATTATTTCATTTTGACATGAAATAAACCATTCTAAATTTTACTTATATTTTATTTACACTCCCCAACTATCGCCTTTTTTTATATCATTAAGTTTCTATTTTATTTACATTTCATTTCTCAATTTTTTAATCTTACATTAAACACATGATATCGATATTTTAACCTTAACATTTCTATTCTTTCTAAAATCTGAACTTTGAAGGGTAAAAGATAAGAATGGTTTCGATTCTAATTCCCTCTCCTTTTTACTTAAACATTTCTTTGTTTTGTAATGTTTTTAAACTCACTTTTTTTATAACCCAAGCACAATATTTAACATTCTTTAAATGTTAAATATCTATATGTGTGACCGCAGTATGTGCGATCATCACAATATATATTAAAATAATTATTACACTTTCCTGCGTATAAAAATTAAATGGATTTTTATGATTATAATTCCTGTTTGCAATTATAAGTAGTAGCATTTTTGGTACTTACATATTAGTTCTATGATACGGAACATGTATTAGACATGTTGTGTCTTTTCACATTTGTATCAATCTGCTGACAACTTTCTAATCTTATGATCTGACCAAAACAACATATACCCGTGTATTGCATATTTATAAAAATGATGTGTACATGGATCTTGTACATGAAATTTTCACAAAATTTACAAAGTTATCGGCAGATTGAATACATATATGAAAAGGGGTAACATGTCTAAATACATTAACTGTGTTGCTTAGGACTAAAAATACTACTGTCACACAAAAAATATAAACAATTTTGAGTACAATTTACCAAAAAAAATCAATCTTAAAAATTACATTTTTAACAACAGTTAAAAAATTTTTTTTTTAAATTTGCCATTCAGAAATATATATGACTTTCATAGGAAAAATATAAAATATGGTGTGGAATATAAATTAATAACAGTATTAAACAAAATGAATTTGTCCAAGAAATTTATATTAAAGAAGGGTCTAAACCACATCTGTGCTCTGCACAGCTCCAATAGACATGAACTTCCTTCTTCAGCTAACCTCTCACCTCCATCTGATACCAATTCAACCTTTCAGCATTCGGCCACCATCTTACTTTGTAGTAAAACTCCAGCTTCCTCTAGGCCACATAATTTTGAATTCACTCACAGCCCACCACTCTCAGTTACAGCTCCACCATAAGACCCTCTTTCCTTGATGGACACATCCATTAATTCAAATTCAGAAATCATCGTGCCTGAGTCTACCAACTCTGGCCCTGCCACCACAAACAACAAACATCAAAAGTGTGCACGCCCTAATCCATCTGATAGTGATACCAACTCTGACAGGCAGATTTCCATCCTTGACCTTCCCAGTGAAACCACAATGGATCCTCTTCTGGAACCCAGGGCAAGTCTCAGACATACAGAATGTACAAGGAAAAAAAAAGAATTCTTTCAGCGAAAAATTCTCTGGTTTCAACCCGGGACTCATTGGCCTCCTCCCTTCACACTCTCACCTTCCTCTGCTGCATTTTCTCGGACAGTTGTTCATCAAATGTGCAATTTCTAGCTGGAGAAAAAAGAACTGTACTCCTCACATCTCTCCCAGTCCAGTTCATCCCTGCTCACCATAAAAATTTCCAAAATTACTACTGTTTCTCCATTCCTTATGTCCATATCTTGAGATCACATATGCTTATCTCTGTTGTTGGTTTATACATCCGGGGCCTTCATTCAATCCATAGGCGCCTCACTCTCAAACACTGGTTTGAACTCAACTCTCCCAACATCCTCTTCCTTGCCAAAACTAAACTCTCCATTCACTTCAACTATAGGATTTACTCCACTTTCTCCACCTTTGGTCTTTTCAAGTATTCTACTGCCTTGACTTCTGCTGGAAGAGTTGCCATCCTCATTAATAAACGTGCCCCTCCCTCCACCTTTTCCATCATACATATCGACGCACATTCTATTATCTTGGAGTGCAACTTAGCTGCTTCAGAAGTTTTGTGATTTATTTATATCTGCCCTCCAATGACAGTGACACCCTCATATCTATTATTCACTGAATCAACATCACAACTACCACCTTCCTTCCCATTATTCTTCTGGGTGATTTCAATATGGGCTACCAGTCCTTCACAAACAAATATCTACATCTCTTCTCCAGGGGCTTAATGTGTGGCCAGGGCTTTTTCCCAGACCATGCTTACTCTTTTTACCCTTGTAAGCATCAGACCCCCATTGATTCAACATTCTACTCCACACCATACCTTTTTCAGATCACAAGGCATTACATCTTTCTCTTGATATTAACTCTGGCCCTCCAGTAAACCTTGGCCTCAGAAGAATAATACGAGTCCTCAACAAACAAAATACGCTAAAAGCATTGCTTTCAGAAATTTATATATTCCCTCATAAAATCAATATCCTTCAAATGGAGCCCATCTCTTCATGGTTCTCATTTGTGGAAATCCTGCAAGCTGCCATCCACAAATACACCTGGAATTCCCGAGGGCCACTCAAATTGCTGGCTTCCATGGACAAAATTTCAGAGCAACTGAATGATCAGGAGAGTGGGCCATTAGACATTAGCATTGTCATCCAACTGAAACTTCAAGACAGCGATGCTCAAAAGGCCTTGGCCGAGTACATCGCAGTCAAATGCACCCAGAGATACATGGGGAATCAGCATTGTTGAACCAGATGTTACCTGGAGTGGGCTCTTGTTTCCCACAGGAAGCAAACCACCCCCTTGTCCATCATGGTCGGCAACAAATCCTACATAGGTCAGGAATTGCTCTTTCATTTGAGAAACCATTACAAGCGCATCCTTCTCAAAGCTGTCATCCCTCCTTTCACTGCCATCAACCTTGAATGTCAACTCTGATCCTGGCATCACCCATGCCATGTTACTAAACAAACTAAAAACCTTTCCTGGTGTCCACACTGATCCTCATGCTATCCCCAAGTTTATCCTTCTCCACTGAAGTCAGTTCACCATCCCCATTACTCTCAACATAATCAACAAGCTGGCCTCAGGTGTTTACATCATCAAGGGTCTCTATCCAGTAAAATTAGTCCCTTTCCTTAAGAACGATCGGCTAACTATGGAGCTCAAGAGTCTTAGTCCCATTTTGATGACCCCCTCTGCTCTTAAAACTTATTGAGTCTACCATCAAAGAGTCACTAGAACAATTCATACTCCCTGCCCTTTCTGCATCACAGTTTGCTTGTAAGGGGCACTCCACTCATAGGGCTGCCACACTCTTTAAGATGCCCACCAAGCATGTTAGGTGGTCTCAAAATGGCAGGCCCATCACTGTTCAGCTAGACATCCAGGCAACCTTTGACTCTGTTAGGATCGACCTGCTCCTTGGTGTCCTCAGGGACCTGAACATTCCAGAGGACCTTCTGTCCATCCTCCATAAGCTCCTGTCCAACAGAGAAATCCTAGTTACCCTGGATAGAAAAGTTGCCCCCAGCTTCACACCTAACATATCCATCCCTCAGGGCTCTCTGTTTAGCACTTTGCTGTTCACCACATTTCTGAATACTCTCTTGCTCAGACTGGAACATGACCTCCCTGACATCATTCCTGCATGGAGAAAAAGCATCAAATGCCTTGCTTATGTAGATGATGTGATTGTCTTCCTTCCCTCAGTTGATCTCATCCCCAGGCTTCAACAGATCCTCATCTGGTACCTCAAAACACACAGGCTGGAATTTAGCAGTGATAAATCAGCAGCACGGCAACTATCAACTGATAAACAAATCCCTTCCATCTTCAATGCCAAGCCACATAACTTCCTCGGATTCCCCCTCATGCTGTCTCCTAAGGACATGAGGGTACATGCCCAAACCAAACTATCAAAGCATATCATCCACCTTCAGCGCTATCACAGGAATCTACCTTTCCCTTTATGAGAAAGACACCCTCCTCAATCTTCTAGTGTTTCCTAAAACAGCATATTACCTCCCATTGTTCTACCTACACCTTCCTTTATATCCAAAATCCAATTCCCCTTGCACCCCTTTTTTTTGCGGCAGAAAGGTGGTGGCCATTAGCCAAAAAATTTCTTTTCCTAAAAACCCCTAAATGGGTTGGGCCTGCACCCCATCAACACTCTTCTGATCCAGAGATCTCACAACATTATCCTCACACTCTTAAGTCACTTTCCAGCCAACCTTATGCATATCATTATCACACCCACCAACACTCCTCCTCCTCCCAGTGGCAGACCCAGGACATGGACCTCACTCATTGCCAACATCCTACAATAGGCTGGCTTTGTTATACCATCCATCAGTGGCAAACTAAAGTACTGGAAGGTTCTTTTTCAGACCGCAGACTTCTCCATTATGTCCCCTACATTCCTCAAACTTACCAATACTCAATTAATCTGCAAATTCAAAAGGTGGTCCCTTGAGGCAAAATTCCTCGATTTCCTCCTCAAAATCAATCTTCACTCCCTTCCCACAAATCAATTTTTGGTCAACTGTAGAGGTTTCACCAAGATGTCTCCCCTATACCAGCCCTGTAAAACTGACAATGAAACCCTCCAGCACTTCCTACTTAAATGTCTCTTTCTGCTTGGAGTGAGATGTGTCATCAACTCCTGCCTTTCCTCACATAGGAACACCATCTTCAACCTCCAAAAATCCATAGAATCAGGGGTCTTTGCAACTATTAGACTATCAGTTTTCCTCAACTATGCACTCTGTTTGCTCCGATGTGCCATTATTTTTGACCAGAGAGTACACTCAGTAAATCAAAAGCTCTTGGACCTAATTCCTTCTCTCAAAACCAGTTACCAAACTAGCCCCACCTCCACTCCTCACAGACACTTGGACAATCCTCCAACTCCCATCCTCTTAGCCTCTGACATAGGACACAATCGTTCAAATGTTTGTGACCCATGCAGTGCTTACTCAATGAAGACATGCATCTCGGATTGGCCTGGACCACACACCATTTGCCCTTTCCACTTCCCATTCCCCTTTCACATGTATCCTTCCCCCTCTTACCATGTTGCTCCTGAAATTTCAATTCACTCCCTTGTAAGCCTTTTTCTAACTGTATTTCTATCTGTTTTTTTATGAATAAACTTACATCACTGAAAAAAAAAAAATTATATTAAAGAGTAAATTTTTTAAAAATCAATACAACATGCATGACATTTACACAAAAAAAGAATAAAATTTATAACAATACTAAAGTTATGAATTTCAACAAAAAAATTATAACCGATCTTAAAAAGTACATTTTTAACAAGAATTCAAAACAAAACAAAAAATATTAATTTGCCATACAGAAAAACATATATAACTTTTTACAGGAAAAAATTTAAAACATGGTGTGGAATAGACATTTATAATGATACTAAAGATATGACTTTGACCATAAAATCACTAAATTACAAAAATTGCCTAAAATATTATTAAATAAAGCAAAAAATATACACATACACTATTTACCATGCAATATACAATAAGAATTGTCACAAATTAATAAATCTAAGTTGTCTATTGTAGTTTATTATAAGTCGATCAAATTTTTCCGAGAAAATAAAAACTTAAAGTAAAAAAATTTCTCTCCAAAATGAACATGTGATTGCACAGTATATCACCTGAATGGGATTTTGTCAAAAAATGGTAATAAATATCTTTTTTAAATAAAATTTAAAAAAGGCAAAATTATTCATAAAATAAGAAAATATAACACTTTTATATTTGCTGCCAATTTTTTTTTATTTCGTTCATTATGCAAGTGAATGCATCATTTTATGACATCTATGCCATATAAATTTGGTCAAATATGCAATCAGATGATGCCATGATGTTCATTGCTGTTGCTTATTATGCCATTTCACTGAACCCAAAGTCTTTCAATGTTCTGGGAAAGTAGTTATTTACTCACTTAAAATCAAACGAATTAAGCAATAATGAAATTGAAAATGGAAAATAACTATGAAAAAAAATGCAATGCAATTGAAATCAAGCTATTGTCAGAATGAAATCTTGACCAAAAACTGGGGGAGGGGAGATTTCTTTTCTTACCATATCAGGTTAAAAAAAAACACGTGAAAAAATGCAATGCAATTGAAATCCATAATGTTGTCAGAATAAAAAAAAACTGGGCAAAAAAAAAATTGCTTTTGGAAAAAAAAATTCTTTTGTTACCAGATCAGATAAAAAACATGTTTTGATATGATATCAGATAATAACATTTCAGGATTTACTTGGATTTATTTGACCTAATCGCAATGTTACACATTTATTGCAGATGTGAAATGATGCACCAGGTCTAACATGCCCCAAGTCACAGAACTAATCCGTATTTTTTCATGCATTAATAAAATATATATATTAATAAATACAGCTAATAATAATATTTTCAGTATTGATTTATTCAGCTATCTTCATTCAATTTTCTCTGTTTCTTCAAAATAGTGTCCATGAGATAACTAATCAATAAATTTAAGATTTAATGCACTACTTAAAATATGGGTTCATAAATTGTAAAAAAAAAAAATAGAATAAAAAATCAAAGATAAAAATGAAACATTTTCCCCATGCATTACAAGAAATACTTTTTTTTTTAGAAATTAATTTAAAATTAAACTTTGTGTTCTGCATTAATATTGTTATGTAAACATTATAATTGGAAGTTTTCATTTAATTTTTTATTATTTAATTTTAAAAAAAGTAAAAATGTACCTCCTTACATTTTTCATTTAGACCTAAGGTCATTTATGAAGATAAAGGGAGTTTAGAGAAATTTTGCATTGTCTATTCACATTTGCCTTTTTTTGTGTGTGAAGCAAAAAGATAACATTTATTAAATGGTGAGAATCAAAATAAATAAAATGTTTCATTTTAACCTTTTTTTAATTTATTTTTGTCATTTCAAAGTCAGACAGTTTATTTTGGTATTGTTTTATTAGATTGTATCAGCAGCTTGATGTCATTGTTGCTATAAAAAAACAAATATAATGTTACCAGGCCAACCCCATTATTTGTGAAAGAATAATGATCTTATGGGTTAAAGTAATTCATTTATTTCCTTAATAACATTCACTGGAATAATTTTACGTAAACATACGTTATTGCAAATATTCTATTATAGTAGAAAACCATCACCACTTCGCAAACTTTACAAAGTCTATTAGCATTGCTTGAGAGATAACCAACTACATCATGGTGGGGGGAAATGCTGATAATGCTTTAATTATTGAACTGCCTTTTACTTATTTCGGTTATTTTTGAAAAGGAAAAATAATTATTTATTGATTGATTGATTGACTTATTACAATAGCTGTCTTGAAAGAATATGTGTATGGATTTTAATAGCACACCTATTAAGAACAATTAATAATTTCCAACTTGATTGTTTTTTTTTAAGATTAATAAATGTATTCTTTGGACAATTTCTTTTGGTCTCTGGGTAGAACTATAAGATTTTTCACAGTCATACATTTTATTCCAAAGGCTTTAACATAATTCATTTATTTCCTTAATCAATTCCTCTCATTTCGTCGAGAACAATTTTACACTACAAAAAATGTAAAAAGCTTTAACTACTACAAATGGCCAAAAATTTCATCTTAGTCCTGGAATGTAGGGCAGATGGTATGCCTTTTCACATTCCACAAGAATTAAAACATTATCAACTGATGTACCTTATTGCAAAGATTCTATTAGAGTAGAATTAATTAATTCCCCATGTACACTGGCTTCTGTGGATTGCAGTTGTCCTGATTTTAAACTGTCCATTTTCAAGTCAGCCATTTTATTTATCATGGATGTGTTCTCATGCAAACATGACTTTTTGTGTGAGCTACTCGAAATCTTGCTTGGACGTAACCTTTCCAAATTTTTTGAACATTCTATGTTAAGTAGGGAATCATGGTGATAGGTTGACAATTGTAAAGAGGTCATAGTAGATTAGATGTCTTGTAAGATAATTCCTTTGACATGCATGTTTGAAGAGTTGTGGCAGGTTGAAGTCCAGATACCCTCATACGATACTGTAGTGAACTTTGAACTATGAGCATTGGAATAGAGTGTGTAACATTAAAGCAGGCTGGCTGCCGATAAACAGCTTCTTTTCTATGCTTTGCACTGGCTGCCATGTTTAAATGGCCTCCTTCTGTGCTTTTGCATAGATATATAAGCCTAGAAGGCAGCAGCCATGTAAACAGCATATTTATGTGCTTTTGCACATAAATAGTGCCATTAAGCGGCTGACACGATCTAATCTAACAGTACCTTCATTTTTATTTCAATTCTTTATTTGTGATTAGTATTGAATGCACCTTCCAATTATTGTTTCCATAAAAGTCGACAACCCTTACAATTAACCATATTTTTCCCCACCCCTCCTCATTTTTTAAAAAACAAATTAGATAAATATTTAAAAATTTATAAAGACAATAAGAATAAAAATTTCAAACAAATCTGTCAATTATAAATAAGAAAAGGTTGTTTGAAATTATACATAAATTAATTTGTAAGTCAATATTAGGTAGTTTTATGAGAAATCAAAATAAATCTTGAAAATTTACAATTGACCATATTTTTCCTCTCTCCCACTCCTCTCCCTCTGTCCCATTTTCTTAAAATCGAATAAGAAATTGAAAAGGCAAATAATACTAAAAGTTGGGGGGGGGGGGCTGTCAATGAAAAGTAATGAGGTTTTAGATTACACATTAAATTTAGTAATTACATAGTAGTATTATAAATCCCTTTTCTAAATCAAAAGAACATTAAAATTATCAATTAGTTATGCCAGAATTATTTCATGACATTGAAGCCATGTTTAATGATTCAATTAAAAATAAAATAGAATGTTAAGATAATAAATCATCATTCCTGCACTGGCTTAACTTCACAAACCTAATAGGGAGAGCATAGTAAAATTTAATAGATTGGTACTATATTTTCTTTAAGCACATATAGAAAATAAAAGATTATTTTCTTTAATTATATTTCAAAAATAATTTTTTAAAATTTATTTTCTTTCAAAACCAATTAGTAGACACAATTATTTAATTTTTTAGAAAATGTGATGAGGAAAAAAAATGAAAGAAAACAAAGAATAGCATTATAACCATTTCAAAAAATTTTATTTTTATTTTGTTTTATCTTTTTAATTAATATTTGCATAAATAAATATATAATTAAATTAATTCAATACTAAATTTTAATTGAAATCCAAATAATTACTTTACAAATTATCTAAAATTTAAACTTTTTTTTTTTTGTGCATGCAAATACAAGCACATAATGTTAACAATAAAAGTTTGTAAAGAGGTGAAAATAAAAAGATATATATAAAAAAACTTCATAAGTATTCATGTTTAATGCCTAAAGTAAAAAAACATGCTTAATTCTAAATCTGTTCAAATCTCATCCAAGATGTGAAATAAATTTTCATTCCTTTTTTTTTTTTTTTAGTGACATTTTACTCTGTATTAAAAGCTTGAAAAAAAATATGTGATAAAGAAAATGTAACTGGATTATCAAATAAATATTAAATGAAATTTTCATTTTAATATACACACATGTACAAACAATGTATTT
The DNA here is from genome assembly GCA_028023455.1 of Epiperipatus broadwayi. Classification (NCBI taxonomy): domain Eukaryota; kingdom Metazoa; phylum Onychophora; class Udeonychophora; order Euonychophora; family Peripatidae; genus Epiperipatus; species Epiperipatus broadwayi. The sequence goes on from JAQFVV010006232.1 coordinate 8,522,520, forward strand.
CTAAATAAATACATACAATATTTGTATATTAAAATATATCATACATTAATTACAAATATATGAACATTTTTATGATTTAAGTATAACAAAATAAAAACAACTAAAACAATTTACATATACTCAAACTAATTATTTATAATTATTAATAATGAATGGAAAGAAAAAATATATTAGATGTTAATTTTTCTGTTTAATATCAAGTTTTGGAATAAGATAATAGAGTACTAAGATATAACAACTGATCATTGTTAGGTATAGTTTTCTGCTGCTTGTCATCATTTTAACAAAAATATTTTACATCTCAATTTCAAACTATATTATGAATTTTACTGAGCCTTAAATTCATTAAAATGCATGTTTATAAAATATATTCTTCTATTCTCATTGTGATTTAATAATTTTATTTTTATTTACCATATATAATCAAAACATTTGGAGATCAAATGATGTTCAATCATAAAAATAGCAACTAAAGCTGAAGAGATTGTTCAGTTTACCTTAATGAATTAACACTCACTTTTCCCTCTTTAAATGATAATTATCTCTAGATAGCTAGTCACTTTTAAAGTCAGCTGTTTTTTATTTTTTATAAATTACCTTTTTTTGAGTTTTTACTTTTTTCTTTTTTTTTTTTTAAGAAAATAAATATATAACTTAAAAGGGAAGAGGGGAATTGTTTGTTTTATGAAATTAAATATTTTAATTTTTTTTCACTTTCCTTAGATAGAAACAATTCACCTCCAACCCCACAAATTTTTATCCCTTAACTAAATAAATCCTTTCAAATCTCTTTTTTTGTTATTCAGATAAGAATTGAGGATTTTTTTTCTATAATATGCAACATTTTTTACCCCTAGACTAATTAAGTCCTCTCAGATCAAAATGAGTCAGTAAGATGAATACTGAAGAGTAGACCATAAAAAAATAAAACAGGAATGAAATATATCTGCCTGCCAAATGCAATAAACAAACAGATTTAAGCTGATAATTGTTTAATAAAATATAGTATTGCATATGATTTCCATGGAAATTTGGGGCATCAAGAATTTTATGAACACTTAGAAAACTAGATGTACTCTGAAAAGAAATAAGAAGTTATAGGAAGGCATTCTTTGAATTTTTTTTACATTCACTAAACTAAACTAGCAGAATTAAGTGATTATGAATTCATCTCATCTGGAAATAATGCAAACCATGAAAGAACATTCTATATAAAATAATTGAGAAATGACTATATGCAAAAATATTTAAAAAAACAAATCATAGAAAAAATGAATTAAAGAAAAATTTCATTGCAAACAGTTATAAAAGAAATTGCAATTGTTTGGCTTTATATTTTCTAATAAATGGTAATTGGAAACAAAAAAAATAAAGATAATTTTTGGTTTTACATAAGCCACAAAAAAAGAAATGAAACCCTATAAAACAGTAATAGATGAATTTAATCACTAAATGTTACTTTCATTCAGCCTTCTTATAAAAATACAGAAAAAACTAAAGCAAACTATGACAAAAGATTACACATTAAAGTCAACAAGACCATAGTGTCTGGTAATAATTAATTGTTAAAGCAGTTTAATAAAATATAAAATTTTCTGTTAAAATTTAAACTATATAAAATAAAATAAACCTTAGAATTTTTGTGATATGACATTTTACTCACAATTATGTGTTAGAATATTTTCAACAGTAATTTAATGGTTAATTTTTTTTTTTTTTAATATTTAAACTTTATATAAACTTTTTCAAATACATTCAACAATTAATAATAATACATAAGTTAATATATATCACAATGTTTGAATGGTATTATTTCCTTCTATTTTGTTAAGTGATGCTGGTCTGACTATATCAGTATTAGCACGAGAATCAAAACACTGACTTTTAGATTTGCGAATACTAACTTCAATATGATGGTCTAGTAGGCTACTCTGTCAAAGATAACAGTTAGTAGAAATTTTGCAAACTTATCTAAAAAGATCCTTCTGATTACTCTATTTTTTCCTATGTGCAAGATTAATGAACAATTCCAAATATTACACATTTATAATGAATTGACTTACAGACTTGTTTGCCATTATATGTTTTTCTTGTTTTTTTAACTTTTTATTTTCTGCCCAATATTTTTATGTTTTCACAAATAAATATTCATCAATATATGCATGGTCTACTAATGTAGGCATTTATTTTGAGTTCTTATACTCCTTTTTTCAAGGTAGATTGATTTCACCAATATATAATCAAAATTACCCTAAATACAGACATTTACCAAACTAACCAAGAAAATAAACTCTAAAACACTACCAATGGTTTCACTGCTACAAGAAGGCTTCTCAAACTAACATATTTATACTAAACATTAACCACAATTTCGCTTACCTTCTATACACTCTTAATACTAAAAGAACTTTTAAATGAGTTAATTGCTTCAGAATCATAAATTCTTAATAATAAATACAATTCTTTTTATTTCATTACTGTCAAAGAAGACAACCTTAGCTTCATCAAAATTCATAGTAGCCATTTATGCTCACACTACTCTGACTTGTATATATCTTCTTACAAAAACAAGGGATAATATACACTACTCCAGGAATAGTCTTTCTATCAAAAACTTCCTTTATATTATTTAATAAATTATTCAAATTAATAGCTCTTTTCTAAGCAATTTTCTTATTTCCAAACAAATTACTATTTCTACATACAATTTTATAAAAAGACAATTTAAATGTCAAAGAAATAAAATAATATTTTTCTTTATTCTTCATCATTACAAATATTATTACTATTAAAAAAAAATACTTTCAACAAATTTGTCAGAGTAATTTGTTTGAACAAGAAAATTACTTGGAAAGAGGGTATTACTTTGAATAATTTATTAAATAATACGAAGGAAATTTTTGATAGAAAGACTATTCATGAAGTAGTGTATATTATCCCTTGTTTTTGTAAGAGGGTACACATAGGTCAGAGTAGTTTGAGCATAAATGTAAGAATAAAGGTATATAAAAGTAGGTTAAAAATAAATATCTTATTTCTGCTTTATATATCCATAAAAAAGATATAGATCACACTATTAATTTTGATGAAACTAAGGTTGTCTTCTTTGAGAAAAATGAAACAAAAAAAATTAAAGAATCTTTATTATTAAGAATTTCTGATTCTTAATCAATTAACTTATTTATAAGTTATTTTATATATATATATATTATGGGTGTATGGTAGATAAATGGAATTGTGGGTAATGTTTGGTATAAATATGTTATTAGTTTATAGTTCTTTACTTGAGATGTCTGCTAGCCGGTTTTGAAACCATTAGTAGTGTTTTAAAGTTTATTTTCTTGGCTAGTCTGAAATATTGACTAGTGTGGCTTTATGCATTTAATATTGAAACAGTATTATTTAGTCATCATCCCGTTTCACCTACTATGTTCCATAGTAGTATCTTTTCCCTAGTTCACACCCATCCCAGTCCATGTATATAAGCTTCTAATAATTTATTTAATATGTAATAGTGTATATTTACATGTATGTGCATGTATTTGTATATGTGCGCATATCTAATAGTCATATTAATGTCCGTATGTGTATAATGCATACATAGTTATAAATTTAAAATTAATGAAATAATATAATTTAAATTAAGTTGTGTGAACATTGTTATATGTGTATAATTACCTACATATATATGCGAAAGAAGTCGTAATGCAATAGATTTAAAAAGCATTGCAACTCTTTTAAATTAATAAATTTAAATTATTATTCTCAGTTAAAAACTCTTTATTTAAATGAATTCATATATAAATTTCAATTCCTGTGGTAGTCCCACACACATATATAAGAAAATGTTTACGAACTTAAATTCTTTTTAAAAAAAGTTAGTTGTTTTTATAAAAAGATGGAATTTCTTAGAAAACCATCTGTAAGTAATTAATAAAACTTGGATTCAAAATTTTAAGGTCTTTTAAAAATAAAAACTTAGAACAAGGAGTGACCTATTTGACCATTATGGCCAAAGGTTTCATTTTATTGCATTTTAAATTACTGATGAAAACTTTGTAAAATGTTGTAAACAGGGCATTTGAATTACTGATATTCCTGGTATAAATAACTTTAAATTTTCAGTAGGGGCAGTCACTTGGTTCACTTGGGTCACTTAGTTCACTTTTCAAAATATTTGATACGTAACTGCTGCCAGTCGTCTCTGACTGACTGGAAAATGGAGTTTGCCAGCTAAGGCCCTACCATTTGCCAGCTGTTTTTTAAGAGATCAGTCTGTGGAAATGAAAGTAACAGGGAAACCACTTAAAGCTGCTAAGAAAACATCAGGAATGGATCAGCCCAGTCAAGAATGATGATGATCAAGAGGGGGTTTCCCGCAGAGCTCTTTAAAAATAATTCTAAAATTTTATCGAAAAGTTAAGCTAGCTACTAATCTATAATGTGCACAAACTTTTAAATCTAAAGAAATGTTTTAAATAAATTAAAAGCTGATTTAATTTGTAAAATATGATTTAAAATTATGCTAAAATTAATACCTGTAAACTTGAGTATTTCTTTCTAAAACTCTAAATGCTTGTTAAATAATAACTTATTCAGTTATTATTTTATTAATGCTAATCTGCGGTCATGCCATCCTTATTTGTTTTATATATATCTATTTTATAATTTATGCTATGCCGAATTCAGAACGCTGATTGATTCTATGAATAAATTTGGAGGGAAGAGATGATTAGAGGCTCTCTCATAATTAAGTAATTTCACTCTTTAGCACACACACAAATCTCCGTTCTGAAAACTTAAATATATTCATTAAGCTATTATGTTTAGCTTATTATTATTGTCGTTATAATTAGGTTTGCAAGTTAATAAAGTAATTAGTTAATAAATGCAAGAATGAGTTATAAAGCATATTATACGTATTGCTTAAATTCCAGATATGCTTCAGCCCTCTTGCAAATTATATTATAAACTGTGCAGATTTATTATTAAAATAGATCACTTTAAGTATCCCTTTTAGCATGTTTTAAGAGTGCTAATTATGAACTGGCATATGGTAGTTTTGCAAAACGAAACTATAGAATTTTGTGTACTTTTAGTTCTTAATTAATATTATGTTTAGCATGGCAGATGTGTCTTTAGAAAGCACATACATGCATTTACGCCTTGCTATTTCTTATATGAACATGCTGTATGGTTTTAATGGCCACCCCATCTACTTAGTTCGGACAGTTCTTCTTTAGAACTGGAACACTAGAGTCCAGATAGTTTATAAGCTGCTCTGATCACCGAACTATAAGTTCAATTTATTCACAGCAAGTCGTATGGTCCACAGAAACCAAGTACTTGGTACTGAATCCCGATTAACTACCATTTGAGGGGTACACCTCTCTAGTAATATATATAATACCATAGTATCTGAAGTCATACTACAAAGCTCCAGTTCATCCCTCCATAATGTAATGTAATATTTCAATGTTGATCTGAATATATAATCTGATTAGTATATATAGAATCTGCATAGGGAGTCTATTGCAGCTCACTAAGTATTATTAAGTGATCTTTTATTGAATGTTAAGATAATAAATCATCATTCCTGCACTGGCTTAACTGTCACAAACCTAATAGGGAGAGCATAGTAAAATTTAAGCATAGACCATAGATTATTAAAATTATAATAAATTCTTTTTAAATATAGTGCATCAGATGAGATTTTCTTTTCAAACTTGCTCATCATTGTTTACACCTGCATATGTCTTTCAATGCACTCTTGTTTATTTAATTTATATTTATTAATTAAAATATATTAAATTATAACCACCGTGTCGTGTATCATTTGTAATACATCACAAATCGTAGTTAAATTCTTAATATTAGTGTTACTTATTAATATATGCATTATTTAACCAGCCAGAGGTGTGTTTGTGTTTACTAAGTTATTAGTCATTTAGTTACTAATCCCTGAGTCTCTTGCTCCACCCTTTGCTATTGTTGGCATGCAAATTAAGAACCTCCGAGTGTATATATGTCATTCATAGGGTAGTAAGTCATGGAGTGTTGGTGAAGGAGCTGAGGTGCTATCTAATTCGAGGTCTCAACCCAGCATCTAGATCAGCCTTGATGTAATTTATCGAAACTCTGGATTTTGTTACATGAATGTACAAATATGACCGTTACAATATATATATATTGTAACCTTATACCCAACTTCATGTGAAGTAAATCAGTTGTAATTTGTAGTGTTTTAAAACGATAAAAAAAAATTATATTGTTTTTAATATATAAATTCAAAGTGAATTACATTAATATGCAATTGAAGAAAAAAACGGAAATATATATTTTTTTACATACATCTGTTCAAAGTAGATTTACATTTTTCTTTACCTTATCATATATTATTTTGATATTATAAATTGATTATAATGATTGACATTTTAGTATGACATAATTTAAGGCGTGGTTAATTAGTACAATTGAAATTTAAAAAATCAATAATTAAATTTTCCTATAATTTCTCATATTTACTAAAATAAATGTAATTTAAAATTTGGTATAATTTTATATTGGTTTTATTAAAAGGTTGAAATATAGAAATATGGTTTATTAGATTTGAAAGCGGTTTAAACTAAATTCAATCCAGTTTAATTAATTGATAAGTTGTAAATTAAAGTTTTGGGTTTTTTTTACTGTTGAATGGTTTCATGTTAGGATATGCAAATGAGAAAAAAAAAATTTCTTTTGTTGTTTTGTTGGGTTGGATATAAGAGGTAAAGAAAAAATGTAAGGAAGAAAAACTTAATTGTAAAATATTTTAAAAGAAAATCAATTGGTAATATCAATTTTCCTACTATTTAAAATTAGAGTGTGCTCATTTATTATGAACACATAAAATCTCAAAATTTCTGTCCTAGGGAACATTTGCTCTCACACTTTTCAATTTATGACTGGAAGAAACAATATTCATCATATTTGTAAAATGTACTGCAATATTCAATAACACTAAGCAAAATAGTGTAAAGGAAAAGAAAATGGAATATGTAAAGTTCTGGTTTAATTTTAAATGTTGTTAAGTTCAAAAAAATATTACTAATTAAATAATATTCTTTCATATTAATCTGCATCATGCTTTGGATGGTCATGCTGCTTGGATAAATTCTTTTTTCTTTGTTAGTTCATGAAATTGTCAAAAGTATGTGGGATATGGATGACATATATTTAAGCATAAATTTATTGCTGTCAGTGAAGAACCTAAACCATATACTGTGCTTCAAACATCTTTACTTCTTGGATAAAGTCATTTAATTTTTTTCCGATTAATTAAGGAATTTGTTAATGCTTACCTAGATATATTAACGATGTTTGGAATTAATCCTAAATTTCCAGTTGTGAGTGGAATTGTAAAATTATATATATTATACTTTGAATATTCTTGTTGCTAAGATAAAATTATTCATTAAATTATTCGTGACATTCTTAAAATTTATTTGGATATGTTGACAAAGTTTATAATTTATTCGAGACAGCCAGTTATTAATAAAAATGTAAAATTATATATTTGATAAAAGATAAAGAATTGACCCGAAGTTACTTATAGTATTATTGTGAAGTAAATCTTTATTTAAAATGGTGATATACTGGGTAATAAAAAAACCAAAAATGATCAACTTATTTTCCAGAAGAAGACTCTACAATTGTATAATTATATTAGGAGTTATTTGGAGATATGAAATATTTGGTCAAGTTGGTAGCTCGTAAATTATGGATTAACTGAAGATATTTGGATATCTAAGCTTTTCCTAGAAATATTTATAATGCAATGAGAATACAGAAATGGAAAACAAGAATTTAATAATATTCGAACTATAAATGCTAAATGTATTTTAAGCATTGAGTATTATTTTTGGTATCTTGCACAAGACAGTGTAAAGTTAAAGAGTGTGTGTTGTTTTATTTTATATATTTTTTTGTATGTTTTACATTTAATAGTTATACACATGTTTTGTGTTATATTGTATGCTATGTAAATTATGGATTGCTAATTAAAATGAAGATGAGATAAGGTTAATATTTGATCTTAAGAAGAGGATAGATGTTGATCATTGATGATTAAAATTCATTATTATTTGTTTTCAAAGGTATTAAATGATATTATAATTGTAATATTGAACTTTAATATTGTGGTGATAAAACTTATTACAATTTATTCTGAAATATGGTAAACAGCCTTTTTTTTTTTTTAGTTTATTCATTTTATATCGTAATTTAGAATATTACAACAGCAGAGTTAAACAATATTAGGTTTAAAGGGGAAAGGATTTTAATAACGTGAACCTAAAGTTGGTGTATTTTACTACTTGAATATAAACAGTTCATAGATTAATGATGGCTGGTAGGATTCCACTAAATTCATTGTGTACATGGTAAACATATTTATTATTGATCATTATCATTATGAATAACAATTTAGTGAATCTGTGAGAGTAAGTACTAAATTAGGTTTAGTGTTCATGGTTGATGATGGGTGGAAGTGTCCATTTTACAGCTGTGAATTTTCCATTGGATATACCTGATTTTTTTTATTTTATATTGGGATTATTATATTAGAAAGTCATTAGCATTTTGCAGTGTCATGGAGATATCCAACACAATGTCTTATATGGTGGTCAAGATCTTAATGAGTATGCTTGGATGATATGAAATATTAAGGAAGTTGTTGATTTCTTATTATGTATTTTCTTGTATCATATAGATGCTGATAAACACCTGGATATTTATTTCAATTATATTGACATGACCCTAGACTAAGAATATTATTGTCGATGCTGACTTGACTCTTTAATGTCTACCTTGGTGATGTTAACTTGTACATTGATCGGTAAGTCATTGTTGTGCAAATGTTTATTGTTCATTAGTTGTTGATGATGAATAGTTTAAGGTAGGTATGCAATGTATATTTTTACAGGTTGAATGAATATTTGTAATCCAGCTAACCTCAAATTTAATTGAAGTTATTATTTTATGATTTTTTTTTATGAACACAAATAATGCTCGCTTATGATATTATTTTGGGCTATCTTAGCAAGTGCCAGAATTTAAGTATGGACATTTAATATTGTATTTTGTTTCAATATTGAAATTATTTGTTTTGTTATATGTACCATCTGTAAATAAAATGTAAATATTAGAGTAAATAAATGTTAGTGTAGTCTTTGTAGTATGCTAATTATTGTTTTTGCGTTAATAGTTATTCGAAATCACTAATCACCAATTCAGTTAATTTCTAGCCATTACAGTTTAATGCAATTTTGTTACTGATTACATATTTCAATTTCGTTACCAATTCATCATTGCAATCATAAGTGCTAATTATCACGTACTCTTTGGGATTTGAGAAATAGGATTATTTAAATTATTTAATGAGTGATTAATAGAATCCATTGTTATTTTCCAGTTATAATCAAATAACTGTAGTATGTTTTAAGCACTGTGGTTTATGCATAATTCAATCAATAGAAAGTATAATATGCTAGTTGTCAAATCAATTAATGAGCTTGTAATGTGGTATTGTTCACTATGTAAATCATTTCAATACCACCAGATAAAAGATCCAAATCAGACTATTAGTTATAATGTCTCATAGTTAAGCTGGTGTCTTTGTACATTAAGGGGGGGGGGGGCAGTAAAATGAATCCTCTTGCCTAACTTAAGTGTGCCTTGATTCAGACATCAAAATTAGAACCATGATACAGATATGAAGATATTTTATTATTTAAGCGTATTGTACAAGAGATATAGCAAATAAGGCCAGAAGACAACAGTTCTTGGTGTGTAACAATTTTACTGATGACCGATAGTTGGGGAACAGGTGATTTCAGTCTTTTGCTTGCCCAACATGTTGGCTTGATTTATTAGATAGTTCTTCACCAAAAACATATTGGCTTGATTTAGCATGAATTATTAGCTAGATATTGGGCATTATTCATTGGTGAAATTCTGGTGTTATCAAAATGTTTTGGTAATTGTGATTTAAAAGGTTCAGATGTGATATTACAAGTGTATTGATCTGGGAATTTAACAACATAGTAAACACCATTTATTTGTCGAATCAGCTTAAAGTTCATAAATTAGCTATAATACCATATTATAATAAAAAAAATTATTATTTTATTATGATTGTTCTATGGTGATATAAGATGTCAATTGATTCAGTATTGTGATAGATTTGAACTTACATGTGATTTTGGGAATGATGGTGAAAAGCAAGAAATGGAGATAATGGTAGGCAAGATAACTGAGCAGGGTTATTTTTTTTTTTTAAATTAAATGATGAGCTTCTTTGATGTTATGGGTTGGTGAGAGTTTTGAGCAGTGTTTTAAAGGACAATCAGAAATCTTAAATAAATAAGTTATACAATATGGGAGAGGTTGAAGATAATATTAAAGAAGTTTTGGAGAATTTTATTGATTCAACAGATTGTCCTAGTAGTATAGCTACTCCTGATTCACGAGATCAATGGTTCACAAATTTCTACTCTGGAAATCATGTTTATAGATCAACAGAAAGTGTCTATTCCAAAACGCACTAAGGGGATTGAAACTGTAACTGGTGCTTCAGGACCAGTAGATCTGAATGTTTTATTTCAAATGATGATGAGTAAGATGGATGGATTAGCAGCAGCCATCTGAAAATATGGAGAGATTAGAAAATAGTCAGCAAATAAGACAGATAGATTTGCAGGAGAGTCAATAAAGTTGTTAGAAAATAAGATGGACAGATTCACAACTGAGTCATCTGAGAAGATGGATAGATTATCCATGAATATGTCAGAATCAGTAAGATTGATAGAAAATAAGATGGTAGAGTTACAAAATAAGGTAGAAGGGGTAGAAAGTAAATTGGTGGAATCAGTAATGTCTATAAGAGAAGAAATGACAGAATCTAAACAAAAAATAAATTGTTTTTAAGATAAGGTGGAAGAGTCTTTGAAGTTATTGAAAAATAATTTTGTAAAGTCAGCTGGAAATAGAAGTAAAATTAGAACAATATATTGATGAATCCATAAGAATAATGAGGGTAGAAAATGAGAAGGAAAAGGTAAAATTCAGAGAGAGATTGGATGAATCAATCCACACAGACAATTAGTGGAATACAAAGGTGGAGAGTTAAAGGAGTTAGAATGTAATATTGTAAGATTAGATGAAACTCTGAACATAGTTCATGAGGGTATGGAAGTTAGTGTTTCTGGGGTGCAGATTAATATTCAATGTATTAGTGATTGACACGCTGGTATGGATGATGAATATAAGAGGATGAAGTCAGCCATGGTCCATAATAGCACTAAGATAAAAGATAAAATGAAGTTAACATTAGAAGAATCCAAGAGGTACAGAAGGAGGTTGAACCTTTGAAACAGGTTGGAAGATTTCAATATGAGGTTAATCAGGAATTGGCAAAATTAAAGGAAGAACAACAAAGGTATCTATTAGAAATTTGGGACACAAGGGAAATTGTGTCAAAAATACAAAATATTTATGAAAAAATGGATGGTTTTAAGGCTGATCAGAGATCATATTAGAGAAATAGGAAGTAAAACAGAGATTATGACCAACAGTCCATGGATGGGTATTCTAAACAGGAAATACTTACTCCTAACAACATGTTAGTTAAAAAAATAGGGTCTAGTTAGGTCTAGTCTTGTCGAAATGCCTGAATTGGGGCAAATTAAGGAAGTGTTAGATAAAAACTGAATAATACGGGCTCTCTCATACTTAAGTTTATTTCTATTAAGCCCTTTAGAGGTGAACCTGCAGAGAATCCTATAATTTAGAAAAGTTATTTTCATTGTGTAATATGGCAGAAAGGGAGAAACTGGCCATTGCTTGTAACCACCTACATGCAATCTCTTTTTCATAAGCCTATTACTTATGATGATTTTAAGCATCTTATGCTTTCATTATTTTGGGAAGTGATAAACAAGATAACATTCGTTATCAGGTTTTCCAAGAAAAATATAGCCCCCATAAAGGAAGTTATACACAGTTCTTCTGAGGACAAGCTGTGAAATTAAAAAAATTAACAGTATTCCCTCTGTCTGAAAATCTCTCTAAATGAATCTGTCTGAAAATCTCTCTAAATGTGTTGAGCAGATTTTAATTGCTTCCAACCGATACACCATTGAGGAGATTGCAGAGATTCTCAATGTTCTTGAAATTATTGATGATGTGTATAATAATAATACAAAACTCATAAAAGAGAGGAATGAATATCCTCTCAATAATGTTACTGTTCAGTATCCTACAATTAGTCAATGTTATAGACAGAGAAAGGGTGTAATTCAAAGGCTTAAATATTGCCCTTATTCTAAAGATGATGCACCTATGATTCAGTCCAAAACAAAAACTGCTATACCTAGTAGTCAACCGACTACTAGTGGTGTCACTGCCATTGTTAAAAAGGGTAATGGCAAAACTTCAGAACATAAAATTACGTTAAATACGTTAAACTAAACAAGTCTTTGTATTGTAGTTCCTTGTTACAAGGACCTTCAGCTGACAAAAAAAAAGGGATATACAATACCCATAGTCTCAATGCCTTATCCTATAGTGGTATGGTGAATGAATGGACTTTTCTTGTATAGTATAATAAAAGGATGTAAATATACTTTTTTGTTTGTACATTTACAAAATTATTAGTATTTGTTATCTCAAGGGCAGAGTCTGAAGTATTCATTAATTATTTCATTATTGTAATCAAATTGCTGTTATGGGATCCTTAATTATAAAAAAATTTAAAATTTTGTTTCCTTGGATTCAGGGATATTGTAACCTTATTACCCAACTCCATTTGAAGTAGATTGATTGTCATTTGTAGTGTTTTAAAAGATAAAAAAAAATATATATTTTTTTATATTAATTACATTAATATGCAATTGAAGAAAAAACCTGATATATATATATTTTTACATAGGTATGTTCAGAGTATGTTATTCATATTTTTCTTTAGCTTATCATATATTATTTTGATATTATAGTATAATGATTGATGTTTCAGTATGACAATTTAAGGCATGGTTAATTAGTGCAATTGAAATTAATCATATCAATAATTAAATTTTCCTATAGTTTCTTATATTTACTAAAATAAATGTAGTTTAAAATTTTGTATAATTTTATACTGGTTTTATTAAAAAGGTAAAATATAGAAATATGGTTTATTAGATTTGAAAGTGATTTAAACTAAATTTAATCCAGTTTAATTAATTGATAAGTTGTAAATTCTCTTAAGTATCTTTTTTTTTTACTGTTGAATGGTCTCATGTTAGGATATGCAAATGAGAAAAAGATTTTTTTTTTTTTTTTTGTTTTGTTGGGTTGGATATAAAGGATAAAGAAGAAAAGTAAGGAAGACAAACTTTGTGTAAAATATTTTAAAAGAAAACAAATTGGTAATATCAATTTTACTATTATTTAAAATTAGAGTGTGCTCATTTATATGAATAAGTAAAACCTCAAAATTTCTGTCCTAGGAAACATTTGCTCCCACTCTTTTGAATTTATGACTGGGGGAAACAATATTCATTATATTTATGGGATGTATTGCAATATTCAATCATACTAAGCAAAATAGTGTAATGGAAAAGAAAACAGAAGATGTAATTATTTAATTTGAAATGTTAAGTTCAAAAGGAATATTACTAATTAAAAAATATTCTTTCATATTAATCTAAGTCATGCTTCAGACCTTCCTGCTGTTTTGGATAATTTTTTTTTTTTGTTAGTTAATGAAATTGTCAAAACTATTCAGGATATGAATAACATATATTTAAGCATAAATTTATTACTGTCAGTGAACTTCCTAAAATATATATTGTGCTTCAAATCCTAAAATATATATTGTGCTTCAAACATCTTTACTGTTGGATAAAGTTATTTCATTTTTTTTTTGATTAATTAAGGAATTTGTTAAAGCTTACCTGGATATATTAATGATGCTTGAAATTAATCCTAAATTTCCAGTTGCGAGTGGAATTGTGAAAGTATATATATATATTATACTTTGGATATTCTTGTTGCTAAGATAAAATTATTCATTAAATTATCCTTGACATCCTTAAAGCTTATTTGGATATGTTGACAACGTTTATAATTTATTCTAAGAAAGGCGATATAAAGGAAAAGTAAAATTATATATTTGATAAAAGATAAAGAATTGACCCAAAGTTACTTATAGTATTATCATGAAGTAAATTTTTAATTGAAATAGTGACATAATGGGTGATAAAAAAAACGATCATTTTATTTTCCAGAAGAAGACGCTACAATTGTATAATTATATTAGGAGTTATTTGGAGATATGAAATATTCAGTCAGATTGGTACTTCATAAATTATGAATGATTAACTGAAGATATATGGATATCCAAGCTTTTCCTAGGAATATTTATAATGCAATGAGAATATAAAAATGGAATGCAATGAGAATATAGAAATGAAAAGCAAAAACTTAATAATATTTGAACTATAAGCACCGAATGTATTTTAAGCACTGAGTATTATTTTGGATATTTTGCGCAAAATGGTGTGAAGTTAAAGAGTGTGTGTTTGTTTTTTTTTTGTATGTTTTTTATTTAACAGTTATACATATATTTTGTGTTATATTGTATGCTACGTAAATAATGAGTTGCTAATTAAAATGAAGATGAGATAACGTTAATATTTGATCTTAAGAAGGGGATAGATGTTGGTCATTGATGATTAAAATTCATCATTATTTGTTTTCAAAGGTATTAAATGATATTATAATTGTAATATTGAACTTTAATATTGTGGTGGTAAAACTTATTACCATTTATTCTGAAATACGTTAAACAGCCTTATATATATATTTTTTAGTTTAGTCATTTTATATCGTAATTTCAGAATATTTCAACAACACAGTTAACCAATATTAGGTTTAAAAGGGGAAAGGATTTGAATAATGTGAACCTAAAGTTTGTGTATTTTATTTGTATTTTACTACTTGAATATAAACAATTTATAGATTGATGATGGCTAGTAGAATTCCACTAAATTCATTGTGTACATGGTAAACATATTTATAATTGATCATTATCATTATGAATAACAATTTAGTGAATCTGTGAGAGCAAGTACTAAATAAGGATTAGTGTTCAAGATTGATGATGGGTGGAAGTGTCCAATTTACAGCTGTGAATTTTCCATTGGATATACCTGATTTTTTTTATTTTATATTGGGATTATTGTATTAGGAAGTTGTATTTTGCAGTGTCATGGAGATATCCAACACAATATCTTATATGGTGGTCATGATCTTAATGAATATGCTTGGATGATATGATATATTAAGGAAGTTATTGATCTCTTATTATGTATTTTCTTGAATCCATATAGACGCTGAGAAACACATAGATATATAATTCAAGTATATTCAAAACATGACCCTAGACTAATAATATTATTGTCGATGCTGACTTGACTCTTTAATGTTTATGTTGGTGATGTTACCCTGTACATCGAGTGGTAAGTCATTGTTGTGTAAATGTTTATTGTTCCTTAGTTGTTGATAATGAATAGCTTAAGGAAGGTGTGCGAGATATATTCTTATAGGTTGAATGAATATTTGTAATTCAGCTAACCTCAAATTTAATCTAAGTTAAAGCAATGTACTAAGGAAATTGTTGAAACCAATAGTGCAATCAGTACGCTCTAATAGAATCAAGGTTTTGTAGCTGTTTGTTTTATGCTTTATTAAAATAAGAAATTTCAACAACATAAATAAATATCTTATGGGAGATTAGAGAATCCATAAACAAGGGAATTAGATATGAATGTCATTCATACTTATTTGAACCTATGGAAAATATGTAGTTGTGATTAATTGGTATGTTAAGTATGTTGATTCTTTAAATGGAATAATTTCCATAACAGGGTATTATATTATCGAACTTATTATTATTTTATTATGATTTTTTTTTTATGTACACAAATAATGCTCACTGTTATGACATTATTTTGGGGTATCTTGGCAAATACCAGAATTTAGGTGTGGACATTTAATACTGTATTTTGTTTCAATATTGAAATTATTTGTTTATTATATGTACCATCTGTAAATGAAATGTAAATATTAGTGTAAGTAAATGTTAGTGTAGTCTTTGTAGTATGCTAGTTACTGCTTTTGCATTCATGATTATTCCAAATCACTAATCACCAATTCAGTTAATTTCTAGCCATTACAATTTAATGGAATTATTATTGATTACATATTTCAATTTCATTGCCCATTCATCATTGCAAACATAAATGCTGATTATTACGTACTCTTTGGGATTTGAGAAATAGGATTATTTAAATTATTTAATGAGTGATTAATAGAATCTATTGTTATTTTCCAGTTATAATCAAATACCTGTAGTATGGTTTAAGCACTGTGGCTTATGCATAATTCAACCAATAGAAAGTATAATATGCTAGTTGTCAAATCAATTAATGAGCTTGTAATGTGGTATTGTTCACTATGTAAATCATTTCAATATTACAACCTGATAGAATATTCAAACCAGACTATTAGTTATAATGTCTCATAGTTATGCTGGTGCCTTTGCACATTGAGTGGCAGTAAAATGAACCCTCTTGCCTAACTTAAGTATGCTTTGATTCGAACATTTATCAAAATTAGAAACCTTAGATATAGATATGAAGATATTTTGTTATTTAAGTGTATCATAAAGTGATGTAGCAAATAAGTCTGGAAGGCAACAGTTCTTGGTGCGCAACAATTTTGCTGATGACTGATAGTTGAGGAACAGTTAGTTATAATATATACCCTTCCACATTCTCATAGTATTTCAATGATATTGGAAATGGTTCAACATATAATCAGAAGTTAATCTTGGAGGCAAATAAATATTTTTGTTGAATTTATTGAGTGAATTTTTCACCTAATTATTCAATAATCAAAAGAAAAAATTGTTTTAGATGTAAATATATATTTTGGAGCAATGACAGTTAATGGTCTAAACAAATTCTCATCAAAATATTTAAAGATTTGAAGTTTTCTGGATCATTGTAAAAAAGAATGTATGTGCAATTGGCTAAAAATGAATAATGCATACAATTTATATAACAAATGATTAAATAAATAATATAAAAACTCTGTCAGATAATGAAAATTATTCTACATGAATAAAGCATGTTCTGTCTTATCACACTTTATAGAATAATAAACAAATGATTATTAAAATTTTTATATATGCTTATATAAATTGCTTAAAACTGTGAATATACACATCTAGGTTTATTAAGGTCTACTTCATTTTTTAAATTTTGACATTGTCTAATGCTGCTTCATTTGTTTTCTTTTGTTTTTCATTTGATATAAATTTAGAATCTAAACTTTATTAAAACTGTTTAGATATGTTAGCCAATGCTTTTTAAATACAAATCAGCTATTTCATAAACATTATTGCTATTTTTAAAATAAAAATGGTTGGTTTGGTTTATGCCAAACAATGTTATCCAATTATTCTTTTTTTTTAAATTCAGATAGCAAACAAGTCAGAAAATACACATATATAAAATAGATTTATTGATATTATAGTATCTTGGAAATGGTGAATCTATGTATATAAAAAAAAAAGTGACCATTATCAATGACAAATTGCCACTGTTTTGGTTATGTTATATTATTTGAATAGAAGTTTATCAGAATATTTTTTGTAAATAGTAACAAACTCTCCATACAGTAGTGTCAGGCAGTGCAAGCCAGAGTAATCAATGAATGCAAGAAGGTTTGTGCATAAAATCCCTATCTGGGGCCTATTCATCCAATATTCTCAGACTAGTTTCTAGCTTGTGACTTTCAACAGTGAGGAGTCTTAGATCTGAGAGCACTACATATAGATCTTAGGATCTAATGCATTACTTCAGAAGCCATCTTTTACCTATTTAGTTAACTATAAAGCTAAGAGCTCAACAGGATAACACAATTATGTTTTCAACCCAAGTTCATTCATGTATATAGTCATATAATATCTGAACCCAATTCAGTAACCATATATTTTGGTGTACTTGGTTTTTTTAAAAACTGCAATCACCATTATCCTATAGGCAGGATTGGTATAAAGACATATGATCATCATTTTCTATGGTTATGCAAGTTGGTTAAACAGTAACAAACTCTCCATACAGTAGTACCAGCCAGTACAAGCATTATTAATCAATGATAGCAAAGTTTGTGAATAAAATTCTTATCTAGTGCTTATTCATCCAATATACCCAGACTACTTTCTGGCTTGTGGCTTACATCATAGAGGAGCCTTTGATCTAAGAGCACTGCATCTAGATCTTAGGGTCTAATGCAACTCTCCAGCAGCCACTTTTTATGTATTTTGTTAACTAAAAAGCTATAATTCCAAGAAGAAAACACAACAATGTTTTCAATCCAATGTCATTGGTTTAGATAGTCCTATATATCTGACACCAGTCCATACCCATACATTTTGGTATCTTACGTTTTTTTAAAAACTAATCACCATTATCCTATGGGTAGAATTGGTATAAAACCATTAAAACATCATATGATCATCATTTACTATGTTTACACAAATCATTTAAATAGTAGTAAACTCTATTTACTTGTGCCACCCAGTCCAAGTCTTAGTACTCAGTGAATGCAAGAAGGTTTGTGCATAAAATCCCTATCTATTGACTATTCATTCAATATCTCCAGATTAGTTTTTAGCTTGTAGCTTTCATCAGTGAGGAACCTTCTTGCATCCATAAATTATTAAGGCTTACATGTGGTGGAACTACTGTATATAGAATTAGCTACTGTTAAACAGCTTGTGTAAGCATAGAAAATAATATGATGTTTTAGTGGTTTTATACTAATCCTGCCCATAAAACAATAGTGACTGTGGTTTTAAAAAAATCAAAGATACCAAAATGTGTGGATATTGACTGGGCTCGGATATATAAAACTATTGAAAACCTTGTTGGGTTTTTATTTTGTGATCATAGTTTTATAATTAACTAAATATGTAAAAGAGGCTGCTGGAGAGTTACATTAAACTCTGATCTAGGTGCAGAGCTCTCAGATCCAAGGCTCCTCGTTGAAAATCAAGCTAAAAACTAGTCTGGGAATATTGGATGAATAGGCACTAGATAGGAATTTTATGCAAAATCTTTTTGCATCCACTGATTGGTAAGGCTTGCACTGGGTGGCATTAGTGTATAGAGTTCATTACTATTAGCACTTCGGAGAGTTTGGTCACTGACTTCAATCTCAGCTAAGTTTGCTATCTTTTTTATGTGATTAATCATCTGAAATTATTGATTTAAATATTTTAATTGTGGTATGAAAGTGATGAGTAAATTGTGATCAAGAGAGATAGATTTTTTTTTGAATTTGGAAAGATCAAAATTATTATTTAAAAAAAAAGTGTTTTCACCGCCATTTTAAAAATATAGCAGATTAAAAAAAAAATTTTTTTGTTGAATGTAGGTTAATGTAAGGATTTCTATAACTAAGTTGTACATAAGATTAGGTCGTTTAAATTTGCTACTAAAGTTTTTTTAAATTTTAATTTAAGAACAGTTAGTTATTTGAGGTAAAAGATAACACTTTAGAAGCATAAGATACACGTTATTGATCGATCGGTTTTGAAAGTAAAAGTTTTTATCTTTCTGTGCAAAAGGGTTTGAAGAGTAGGAGAAAAAGTATAAAGTTAAATATAGAATTGGCTTGGAAAATAAGTAATATGGATTGCATTTGTATTTTACAATGCATATATAATCATCAGAAAGGAATTAGGCATGCTGTGGTAGAGTGTAATATATGTGATGAGGTTTTCCATTTGAAATGCTTAAATAAGACTAAAAAGGATGTAACAGGTTTATGGTTATGTAGACAGGGTGTGAATGTGATAAAAGAGGTGAAAAAGTGGTTTCAAAGTGTAAATAGCATAAAGACAAAGTCAGGAGAAATGGAACAAAACATAATTGAGGAAGGAAGGATACCAGAGTGTGTTTGTAGTGGAGTGACAAGAGATGTGGATGGAAAAATAGGTAGTGCATTAGAGATGGTTGGCTAAAGAATAAGATAGAGCAAAAGATAAAGGATGTAGAAGCAAAATTAAAATCATCAGAGACGAAGTGTGAGAAGATAAAGGAATTATTGAGTAGGAATGATAAAGAAGAAGTAGATATGAAAGTCCAGAAGGTGGTAGAGAAGGTTGTGAATGAAGCAGAGAAAGTAGACTATGAGACAGTATTCATAGGGGATTCATTAATGAGAGAATGTGAAATATAATTGCAAGGGAAAATAGAAATAGGTATGTAAGAGTATGTTTGCCGGGTGCTAAAATTAGGGCTGTTACAGATAAAGTAAAGAAGCAAGGGAATAGAGATGTATATGTTATGGTAGGGACTAATAATTTATCAGTCATCAGAGAGAGTGAGTATGGTTAAAGGAAGAGTAGGAATAGTTGAATTATTACCAAGATTTGATAAAAGGTATATGTTAGATAGGGCATATTCTATAAATGAGAGATTGAAAGAATTGTGTGAGAGAAATGATGTTACATTTGTGGATGTGTGGGATTTTTTTATTGGGAAGAGGAAGTTATATAGTAAAGATGGGTTGCACTTAGGGAAACAAGGAAGTGAAGTTTTAGGGAGTCTGATTTATAAAGAATGTAGTTCGGGAAACTTGTAAAGGATGGGGGGATTTTAAATTGTAGTGTTATTAAAAAAAGAAGAATGGATGGGATGTAAGGAATAAACAAAGGACAGTTGACTTAGATATAAATGTAGATGTGGAAAGGGAATAGATCTGTAAAATTAATGGTAAGCAAGTTATTTATAAACATAATGGAGAAGAAAGAATCAAAAAAAATTATAAAAGAGTAGTTAGGAAAGAAAAAATTGTTAAAATTGGGAATTTGAATATGCAAAGTGGTAGGAGAACAGAAAAGTGGCAGGAATAAAACAAAGCAATTGTAAGTAAAGAGCTTGAGGTATTAGCAGTAGTGGAAACACATCTAAGAGAAGAAGAAGAACCTGTTTTGGAAGATTTGGTATGGCAGCGTATAAATAAAAAAGAAAACAAAAAAGGGTGGTGGTATAGGTGTTATATCAAAAAAATATTTAAATACTGTTAAATGCCAAGAACATTTGTGGTTTGAAATAAGGTTGGGAAGACAAGAAATGGATGGTGGCTATAGTTTATATAGCTACTGGAGATAGTCAAACTATAATGAAGTGGAACAATAGCATATATATAAGTGCCTAGTTAAGGATATATAGAGTTTTAAAGAAAAGGGGAAGAGAATAATGGTTATAGGAGAAATGAATGGGCATATTGAAGAAATTGATGATGTAGATAATAAGAACGGACAGACTTTGAAGAAATTTTGTCAGAGAGTAAATTTGAGCATTGGAAACTTATCAAATATATATTCCACACAATAGATTATGTATTGATAGAGAAAGAGGGAATGAATAAAGTACGGAAAATTAAGGTGTTTGATAATGAAGAGAGAGTATGGAATAGTGATCATAATTTCTTTGTAATTGAAATGGTTAGTAATGTGATGGAAAATAGAAATAAAAGTAGAAACAATAATGAAAGATGTGGATAGAGAGTAAATGATAAGAATAAGTTGGAAGAGTATAAAATACAAATTGGAGAAACCATGGAAGAGTTGGTTGGAAATGAGTATGAGGACTGGCGTGATGAAATAGAAAAAGTGGCAAATAGGGTTTTAGGTGAGAATATTCAGAAGAATAAAAGTAACAGAAAAATGAGAGTTAGTAAAAGTGTAAAAGAGAGGGGAAAAGCATGCAGAGAATATGAGGGAGCTATTAAGAACAAAGAAAGTGAAAAAGATATTAATGCTAAATGGGAAAAGTACATAGAAAAGAAGAAGTTAGCTAAAATAGATAATTATAGAGAGAGAATGAAACTAAATAGTAAATTATTGGATGATATTAATAAAAGTGGAAGAGATGGGAGTAAAAAATTTTGGAATTACATTAAAAGGAAAAATTTAGGGGAGAGAGAGATAGTATTACTGGATGAAGAGGGAATAGAGTGTAGCTCTAGAGAAGAATTAGAGAGAATATTGAATAGTTATGTAATGGATATAGAAAAGATGTTAGATGTGAATGACAGAGGGATAGAAAAAATATGAAAGCATATAGTAATGAAAATATTAGGTTTACAGAAAATGAACTGAATGAGGCAGGGAAGAAATTGAGAAGTGGTAAGGCAAGAGGGTTAGATAGATGGGCAGCAGAGATGGTAATGAATTTAGGGTGTAGGGCAAGAGTAAAGTTACTATCATGTTTTAATAAGATGGCACAGAAGAGTTTTTCTGGGTAGTTGGAGTAATAAGAGAGTAAGATTATTATTTAAAGAAAAAGGCAAGGATCATAGAAAGTTAAATAATTATAGACTGATAGCGGTAACATCAGTTTTATATAAAGTTTTTTCATATTTGGTGGCTGGAAGAGTTGCAAAATGGATGGAAGAAAATAATGTAGTGGGGGGAATGCAAGGAGGTTTTAGATCAGATAGGTGTATAGGAGATAGTTTATTTGTAGTTACACAATTTATGGATATGAGTAGAAATTCAGGTAGGCAGTTATATATGAGTTTTATAGATACAGAGAAAGCATATGATAAGAGTGAACAGAAATAAATTATGGATAAGTTTAGTAAATCTGAGAATGGATGAAGCTTTAGTGGATGTTATTAAGAAATTATATGAAAATAATTAGTATACATATCAATTAGGGGATATAGAATCAGTTAAAAGTTAAAAATGGGGTGGGACTGAGGCAAGGATGTCCTATGTCATTTATTTTGTTTGTGTTGTATTTGAGAAATGGAGAGAGCAATAGAAAGACTAGGAAGAAGGATAGAGATACCATCAATAGGTGGCAAGAGAGTATATATATATATTGCCGAGTCTTTTTTTTTTGCAGATGATGTCTTTTTATGTGTAGTTACACAACTTATGGATATGAGTAGGAATTCAAGTAGACAGTTATATAGGAGTTTTATAGATACAGAGAAGGCATCTGATAGAGTGAATAGAAATAGATTATGGATAAGTTTAGTAAATCTGGGAATGGATGAAGCTTTAGTGGATGTTATTAAGAAATTATATAAAAATAATTACTATACATATCAATTAGAGGATATAGAATCAGTTAAAGTTAAAAATGGGGTGGGACTGAGGCAAGGATGCCCTATGTCACCTATTTTGTTTGGGTTGTATTTGAACGAAATGGAGAGAGCAAAAGAAAGACTAGAAAGAGGGATAGCGATACCGTTAATAGATGGCAAGAGAATATATATATTGTTGGGTCTTTTTCTGCGGAACATGTCTTTTTGTGTGCAGAAAGAATAGAAGATATGGAAGTTATGCTGAGGACATGTGTAAGGGTGAGTAAAGATATGGGGATTAAATTTAGTGAAGAAAAATCAAATATAGTGATGGTGAATACTGGGGAAAGAGAAGACAAGGATTTCTTATTGGGGGATATAAAGTTAAGTGTGGTGAATAGATATAGTTATTTGGGAATTATGTTGAGTAATAAGAAAAATTGCTTGGATGAATGGGGGAAAAATTTGATAAATGAAGCAAAGAAAAGAAAGGGATTGATAAAGAAATTAACAGTGTTTTCATATAATAAATATGATGTAGCTAGAATGGTATGGAAGGGAGTGGCAGTAGCAGGGTTAACAAATGGCAATGATGAGTTATGTGTTAGTAAAGGGGTATTAGATTACTTAGAAAAAGTACAAAGGGAAGTAGGAAGACATGCATTAGATTCAGAGGTGTGGACAGCAAAGGAAGCATTCAAGGAGAAATGGGATGGTAAAGTTTTTATAATAAGGATGCAAAAAGCAAATTGAAAATGTTCGGTAGATTGCAGTTTATGGATAATAAAAGAATAGCCAAAATAGTATTTAATTGGGTTACAAGTAAAGGGCAGGCAACAAGATGGGTGAGAAAGGTAATGCAGTATGCAGAAGATTTGAATAAAGAATTTATGTCAGTATACTTGTACAAAAGGTGGGATGATTGTGTTAGGAGGATTGTTGAGTGTTATAGTGGTAAGGAATGGTATAGAAGAATAAATGCATTAATAAAGAATAGCGAGTTGGAGAGATGGAGAACTAGTATGGAGAGTATTTAAATATATATAGAAGTAAACGGAACATTGGGTGTGAATTAATTTATGATAATAGTAAGGAAAGTAGTTTATTGTTTAAGGCTCAAACAGGATCTTTAGCAACAAGAGAATATACACATAAAAGGAAAAATATGGGTGATTAAGTCTGCAAGTTGTGTAAGGAAGGCATAGAAAATATTAGGCATCTGTTACTTCAAAGGTACAAATAATGAAGTTATGGAAGATTAAATATGAACAAAGTGATTATACAGAAAGTGAGTTAATGGTTTTTTGCTAGGTTTGGGAAAAGATAAAGGAGGTTTAGATATGAATGTCATGGAGTTGACAAAGATTATGTTGTGGAAATGGGATGGAGCAGATTATGGGAAAACTTAAGATGGAGAATGGAAAGGAAAGGTAAAGTGGCTGACAGGTTTCTCTGGGCATAACTGCTGAGAGATTCCTGACTCTGTTTAAGGAGAAATCACAGTGTATCACATCACATCACTATTTAAACCATTTATGTAAGCCAGGAAATGGTGATCATATGATGTTTCAGTATTTTTATACCAATTCTGTCCATAGAATAATGGTGACTAATTTTTATAAAAACCCAAGACAAAAATGTATGGATATTGATTGGGTTCAGATATATAGGAATATTCAAGTGAATGACCTTGGATTGAAAATGTATTTTCATCTTGGGATCATATCTTTATACTTAACTAAATACATAAAAATTGGCTGCTAGAGGGTTGCATTAGATCCTAAGATCGAGGTGCAGTGCTCTCATGTCCAAGGCTCCTCCATGATGTAAGCCACAAGCTAGAAACTAGTCTGGGATATTTGAATCAATAGGCACTAGATAGGAATTATTTGCTCAAACTTTCTTCCATCCATTGATTACTAAGGCTTACACTGGTTGGCATTACTGTATGGAAAATTTACTACTGCTTAAACAGCTTTATGTAGAATAGAAAATGGTGGTCATATCATATTTTTTGCAAATAAAATTTGCAAAAAAAAAAAAAAAATTTGAGCAACTAATTAGGCTTTAAATTATTATGTATATAAAATAATTGGTACAGATTTAGTATGATAACTATGCCTTTTTAACACACCTGAAGTAGCCATCGAATCCCTACTGAAATACTATTTCCATGTTTTTTACTCACTTGGAGGAGCCATGAACTGTTTAAGACTTAAACAGGGTCATTAGCAACAAGGGATTATACAAATGGAAAAATATGGGTGATTTAGTCTGCAAGTTGGGTAAGGAAGCCATGGAAAATATTTGGCATCTGTTAATTGAATGTAAATGCCTATAAGCAGAAAGGGTACAAATAATGAAGTGGTGGGAGAATAAATATAAACTAAGTGATTATACAGAAAGTAGGTCGTTAGTTTTTATACTGGGCTTGGGAAAAATAAGGGCATTTAGATATAAAAGCCATAGCATTGACCAAGATAATGTTGTGGAAATGTTATGGAGCAGGGTAGAGAAAAATATGGAAAAAACTTATTAGAGTGGGGATTGGAAAGAAAAAGGAAGGTGGATAACAGATTTATCCAGGCATAGTGGCTGAGAGATTCCTAATTCCAAAAAAGGAGAAGCTATTGTGCTTCACATAATGTATCACTAAGTGATAAGCAACATTTTCTCAAGTTTGGCTAAATATCTAATTTCGTGCAAACTTTTGAATTAAAATGTTTAAGATTTTGGTAAAATAATTTTAAAGTGACAAATTGTATATAAAAAAAATGAAAAGACAATATTTTTTCTCATTAAATAATACAAACAATAAATACATTAGAATTTTTTATTTATTTTGGGGTTGTTTGAATATTGACAATTTTTTGTTTTTTAATAAATAATATTAATAGTGAATATATCAATAGATAGATTTATAATGTCTTAGTCAGTAAGTAGGAGGGGGGGGTAAGTTTGTCTCAATACTTATACTTGTGACCTTTATTTGTCTTTTCCATTTTTTATTTATTTATTAACATGAATAATAAATACATGACAATTTTTTTTTATCTTATGGTTGCTTGAATAGTAACAATTTTTTATTTTCTTTTGTTTTTTCCACTAATTAATATTAATAGTAAATATATGAATAAAGAAATTTGTGATTTCATAACCTATCATTGAGAGAAAATGTATGCCTGGCTCAATCATCTACCTTGATGAGTAGTCAGCATATGCAAACTTTGATGCCAAGGGGTGCTGACATATTTAACTGCTAATCACCAACTGGATTATGTTAATCTGGTGACATAAGATTACACCTAGTCAAATGAACATTTTTGGTCAGAAGACAAAATCCTCAGAGAATGAGATGCACATGACTCAACTACTA
This sequence comes from Epiperipatus broadwayi, assembly GCA_028023455.1. NCBI lineage: Eukaryota > Metazoa > Onychophora > Udeonychophora > Euonychophora > Peripatidae > Epiperipatus > Epiperipatus broadwayi. The sequence continues at coordinate 8,549,089 of JAQFVV010006232.1, forward strand.
CAGTTTCATCTGGATTTTATTGATTGGAAAATGTGATGGCAGAATAGCAACAGTCCAGAACTCTTTCTAATCTTCTTCCAAAGTAATTGAATTAATTAATTTATGAATTTCATGTTAAATATAAAAATTCCAATTGGAGTTTTATTATAAAATAATTTTTATATATATTATTTACAACTTTGATTAACTTTGACTAAAATATATAGAGCATGAATTCCCTAGCATTCTTATTCTCTTTCTAAATGATTCAATAACTCATTTTGTTTATATGATCAAAATTGTTATGTCCATTGTTCACAATTTTGAAATAGTTTTTTAATGAATATAAATTATGTATTAATAATTAAAAAGCATGGGGAAAATTAAAATAAATAAATGTATTTTTTCCATTTTCACAAAATCATTTTTTACATTTCTAAACCTTCCTATTCATTTTTTCCCCTATTATACTAAAATTTAGCATTCTATCTCAACTATGATCTTCTATTTAAAATGCTATAAATTCTATTATTAAATCTTATTTATCTATACAGCCAATATTTTTTTTGCTTAATATACTCTTTTCCAAAATAGCATATTATATCCAAATTATTAAATTTTCAAATGCATTTCAAATTTTTTTTTTTTTTTTCTGTTAAATTTATTTGGAACAAAAATTTACAGCCATTTCTATCAGAAAAATACAAGCCAATGAAAAAAATAATAGAATATTATTCCAATCTATTTCAGTTTACTGACTTCAGAGGTAAATGAATATTCTCCTCAAATTAATGGCATTATTCATAAATCACAGAATTATTAATAGTCATTTGCACAAATACTCCATCTTCCAAAGAAAATAATTTTATTTCAAAATTACTAAAAGAAATTACTTCATTATTTTCAAAAAAAAAAAAATACTAGAATATGCCCAATAACTTCAGAAAATGCCACTAATTTTATTTTTTGTTTTCTAATATCTAATAGATTCTAAATATAAATAATTTCTTACCAATAGTTTCCTAGCTAAAAAGATGAACTTTGAAAATTTAGATGTCATTTTATTCACATTTACATTTTCTAATACTTCATCTCTATAACAGTATCCAGAGAGTAATTTCTCCTAATATTAAAATGATGATTTTTCCAATCTTCACTATGAGATGCTTAAAATGTCACTTTTACTTAATCCTTTTTCTCCTTAACATAATCAACAAAATTAAAATAAGAGACAATATTGTAGCCTTCCCTCTCTCTTAATATCATTGCATATATATCTAAAGCCTAAAATGTAATCCTATTTCATGTAATTATTCTTGTTTATGTACTTCTTTGAAACTATTTGTATAATAATTATTAAATTAAAAACTAAATTTACCCCCCCCCCCCCAAAAAATAATCTCTCAGCAGTAACATCAATTTTAGTTAATTTAATAATGGCAGATAAATGAAAATTAAGGCAGTAATTATGTGATATAATTTGTACAATAAAATACTATGAGGCACTTATGGTATGTTGTACTCATCTTCCTTAAAATTGATCATGATTCATTTATAATTTTTACCATATATAAAAACTTATTAGATACATATTTTAAACATCTTTTATACTTATATATGTTGTTGTGTACATCCACAATCATGTGCAAATTTTTAAAATACTTTCAGTAAATAAGATATAAGTAGAAGCAAGAATCACATGACTTCTTTGGCTCATTTCTATGCATTAGTCAGTACTCCCAACAAAATTTCATTATTATCTTCTGGACATCACACTATACTGCTCAAATTAATGACTTGAAGTTTTCAAGTACTAGAAAATTCTCAACCAAAGTCAATTTTCCAGTTACAGAGCATTAAAACAAGTTCAACAACTATGTTCTGCAATCTCAGTTAACAAACTGCAGAATACTTTCAACTTTTTGGCAGTCTGATAGTATATACAAATCAAATATGATTCCATTAATCATAAACTTTAAAAATCTTTAAATGTAAGTAAAAATGAAGAAAGAAATTTAAAAAAATAATCATATGGTCTATTGCTTGGGAAATCATAAGAAGTTCAAGTAATAGAAGTATTAAAATTTGAACTGTAATTCATGGTCTCATAGCTCCAGGATTAGCCAATCTACCATTGTACTAAAATAAGCAGGACAATAAAAATGATTTTTATAAAATCTACTTTTTGATATCCTAGATACGCGTTTTTCATTATACTTGTTACTATACTATTTCTGGTGGGATCAATTGCTACCAGCCCATAATTTTTTAAAGTCTTTTGATTATCTTTAAAATTGTTTCTTTGCATTTCTGTTTGGAATTCTATTATAACGTATCTGGAGTTCGGATGATCCGCTATACAGGTAACGTATGGCCATATTTTTTCCCTAGTAAATAGATCAAAAAGTAATTCTTTGGGAAATTTTTAATAATGAACAGTGTTGATCGGTTATAGCTAATATTTTTGATCGATTTGTAAAAAACCGTTTAAATGTCAGTAAGAGATCTTTCTGCACTGTCGAGTTAAAGTGTTCCGATATTTTTTCCAAACTAGACTCGTCCCAGTTAACTTCGTTCATACTTTCACATTCATCGTTGTTTGGAGTATAAAGATCTAATTTGCTAATATCCTTCTCTGTCGATCGATGAAAACGTTGTATTAAAACTTCATTGCTGCTTGTGGCGGTTGCTATTTTCTTGGTTCTATTTTGATCACTTTTGATAATTTCTGCATAAGTTGAAATTGTTTTAAAAACATGTTTCTTCACTGCGGATCGCCATATTGGAAATGTGCAATTGAATGCCGTTTCTTTGCTAGCTGAAATTTGACTAATTTTTTTTCTTTTTTAATTCTATAAACATACACTTAGTTGTATTTTTATATTGGACTATTTCCATCATCTAATATGTGTGTTGAATGTCTTTAGAAAAGTTTAATTTTTAGTTAAATATTCCAAATGCATTCAACTGTTAGTAATATCACAGCAAACAGGTTAGTATATGCACCAACTGTTAGTAATATCACAGCAAACAAATGTTAATAATATCACAGCAAACAGGTTAGTATATGCACTAACTGTTAGTAATATCACAGCAAACAGGTTAGTATACGCACAACGTTTTGAGAAGTATTTTTCTCCCCTCTTCTTCAGGTGTTGCTGGCCTGACCAGTGACAGTACTAGCATGGGATTCGAACCTGGGTCCTTAGATTCTTGATTATTGAAATTTAAGGTAACACTCTAACCAACTGAGCATGATGATAATTAAAAAAGCAAGTCATATATAACGTGACATTACTTTTAATGAGCTTGTAGTTACAAAAATTCACATAGAGAGCGTACCAATAGCTCAAACAAGCTCGTAATTAACAAGTGCGGTTATGAGAAATATTTAAAATCTCTATCCAGAACACTCTTATCTCCAGACCATGGTTTCAAGCTTATGGCCCACGTCAGTGGAGAGCTAGAATATTCTGAAAAATTCAGAGTTTCTTCTTAAATATACGTTTGAAATAAGTGCTGGTTTTTTGAGTTGATATTTTAGGTCTAGTGTCCAAATATTCTAGCTCTCCACTGACATGGGCCATAAGCTCGAAACCATGGTCTGGAGATAAGAGTGTTCTGGATAGAGATTTTAAATATTTCTCATAACCGCACTTGTTAATTACGAGCTTGTTTGAGCTATTGGTACGCTCTCTATGTGAATTTTTGTAACTACAAGCTCATTAAAAGTAATGTCACATTATATATGACTTGCTTTTTTAATTATTATAATTTTACCTTTAAGGCTTTGGCTTTGCTGAGGCTATTAGAATATGGTAGATCTGAATTTACTTCAGTCCCATATAGCTATTTAAGTTAGATAGCTGGATTTAAAGACATTTTCATGTCCGAAAAATTCAGAGTTTCTTCTTAAATATATGTTTGAAATAAGTGGTTTTTTGAGTTGATATTTTAGGTCTAGTGTCCGAATATTCTAGCTCTCCACTGATGTGGGCCATAAGCTCGAAACCATGGTCTGGAGATAAGAGTGTTCTGGATAGAGATTTTAAATATTTCTCATAACCGCACTTGTTAATTACGAGCTAGTTTGAGCTATTGGTACGCTCTCTATGTGCATATAATGATGATATATAACATTTGCGAAAAAATGAGTTTAAAAAATTGCTGAGTTTTTTATTTAGGACGATGAGCTTGGTGTGCCTTCTCAGATGGTGGCGCCGCCTATATTCTCCTTCTCCTCCTTCTTCTTCCTTTTCTTCTTCTTCCTCCTCTTCTTCTTCCTCTTCCACTTCTTCTTCCTCCTCTTCCTCCTCCTCTTCTTCTTCCTCTTTTTCTTCTTCTTCTTATTATTATTGTTGTTGTTGTTTAGGTGTAGTTAGGAATGATACAAAATTCCTTATCATACTTGGCTACAGAAGATTGTAAATTAGTTAGAGATTTTATTTAAAGAACCTGAGATAATTATATTTTAATAACAGAACTATTATTTATTTATTAATATTATATTTGATTGTTTATAATATTTTTTAAGTCTTAAGAATGCTATGGTTTTATACTATTATTTATTTTTTAAGTCTTAAGAATGCTATGGTTTTATACTATTATTTAAAATAAAAGGGGGGATAGTATTTTTATGCCAATGAGATTGTATCTTTTCGGATATATGATAATGTAGTCCTACTACTACTTTACTTTTCACCATATGTCTCGTGATTATTGTTATATTATCTTATTATTTATTTATTTTAAAACGAACCATATATTTTTATTATTATCAATTTGAGCTAGTCTAGTAGGGTAATATTTGTTTTACTATTATGAGGTTGAAAGTTTTAGGCTGAGCATTTATTTTATTTTATTTATGTTTATGTTTACTTGATGGTGAGGGTACATTATATATTAAATATTTTTTAAATTGAATTTAATTAATCATTTGATTCTTTAATATATTTTAAGGTATTATTTGGGATTGAATAACTATTATATTTCTATTAAGCATCACATGATCACTATCTTATACTAGCACATAATTGCTTATAAACAAAGCAAAACTCTCCATACAGTACTGCCACCCTGTGCCAACCAGAGTAATCAATGATTGCCAGAAGGCTTGTGCATAAAATCCCTATCTAATGCCTGCTCATCCAATATCCCCAGACTAGTTTCTGGCTGTCAGTGAGGAGCTTTGGATCTGAGAGCCCTGCACCTAGATCTTAGGATCTAATGCAACCCTCCAGCATCCACCTTTTATCTCTACTTAACTATAAAACTATGAGAATGAAATTGGAAAACAAAAATATTTTCAATCTAAGCTCAATAGCTTATATAGTCATATGAGTCTGAACTCAGTTCAGCACCCATACATTTTGGTGTCTTTGGCTCTTTAACAACTATAGCCACCACAATTATGTGCTAGTATAAGATAGTGATCAGGTGATGATTAATGGTTTAACACCAATCCTGCCTAATAGGTTAGTGGTGTCTATGGTTGTTAAAGCGCCAAAGACACCAAAATGTATGGATGCTGAACTGAGTTCAGACCCATATGACTATATAAGCTATTGAGCGTAGATTGAAAATATTTTTGTTTTCAATTTCATTCTCATAGTTTAGTAGTTAAGTAGAGATAAAAGGTGGGTGCTGGAGGGTTGCATTAGATCCTAAGATCTAGGTGCAGTGCTCTCAGATCCAAAGTTCCTCACTAATGATGGCCACAAGCCAGAAACTAGTCTGGGGATATTGGATGAGTAGGCATTAGATAGGGATTTTATGCACAAGCCTTCTGGCATTCATTGATTACTCCGGTTGGCACAGGGTGGCAATTGTATGGAGAGTTTTGCTTTGTTTATAAACAATTATGTGCTACTATAAGATAGTGATCATGGGATGCTTAATGGTTTAACACCAATCCTGCCTAATAAAATAGTGGTGGCTATGGTTGTTAAAGAGCCAAAGACACCAAAATGTATGGGTGCTGAACTGAGTTCAGACCCATATGACTATATAAGCTATTGAGCTTAGATTGAAAATATTTTTGTGTTTTAAATTTCATTTTCATAGTTTTGTAGTTAAATAGAGATAAAAGGTGGGTGCTGGAGGGTTGCATTAGATCCTAAAATCTAGGGGCAGTGCTCTCAGATCTAAAGCTCCTAACTGAAGATGGCCACAAGCCAGAAACTAGTCTGGGGATATTGGGTGAGTAGGCATTAGATAGTGATTTTATGCACAAGCCTTCTGGCATTCAGTGATTACTCTGGTTGGCACAGGGTGGCAATACTGTATGGAAAGTTTTGCTTTGTTTATTATATTTCTAGTTATAATAAAGATCTGTTTATGGTTACTGCTACTTTATACACATAAATCCAATAAAAGTGATATAAATATAAATTTTAAATTTCATTGAAACTAAATCTGGATTGCACAAATTAAATAACAATTAATGAGTAGCATTTTTTTAAATAATAATCAATATTCCTGATAACAAAAGTTAATTAGCCAGGACAATTATTGCATTTCTAATGTCTGATTGTCTACAATTGTTATTAACATAATAATTCTATTTATTCCTTCTTTAATCTTCCTTTTAAAATCATTTATGTTTATATGTAATAAATTAAACTCTTTTTTTAATTATTCTAAATTAAAATATAATTTTTTAACCATTCATTATGATCTTGAAAATTGCTTGCACTAGGAACTTTACCATATAAGAAAGTCAATGTATGCCTTCTACAAAACATTGAGCTGATAATTTTGATCGGCTCATGTTATATTTTCTGTGCATGTAAATTACGTATATACACATATGTATATTAGGTATAAAATAAGAAATAAATGCTGTGTGTATAGAAAGTTTTTTTTTTTGGTATTATTTGTTTTTTTTTATAGTAGGTTTTTGGTATTATTTATTAGTTTTTTATTGGGATTTGAAAAAAAACAGAAAGAAAAGGCAAAATGGTAGATTAGTCATTTTTTTAATTGGATTGAGAGATTACATCGAAAGTGATATTAAAATATATATCTATTTTTGTTTTTGGAAAACAATTTTAATTAAATTTTCTAATCTGAAGGGAGGGGAGAGAGAAAAGAATTGTAATTAATTCTATTATCACGGCTTATAGTTGGAAGGTGTTAAAAACAAAAAAGGAATTAAAGAAATGCAATCACTGGCCGGGAACGTGATCCAATAAAAGGACAATGGATAAAAAAGACTATAAATAGAGAGAAAAACCTATTGTATTAATTATTAGCTTATTAGTTTTTCTTTTAGTAAAAAGAATAGAACTATTATATGAGAAAAAAGGAATTAAAAATGATTGAAGGCTAAACGAATAGAATCCGTCCCCAGCCGGGACACTGCTCCATTCCTAGATTTTCATCAACCGGGAAACGACCTCATGGAACACCTAACCATGTGGCAGAAAGCAAGCTAGCCGAGGAACAAATTTCGCTGCAGAGACTCAACCCCCAAGGGATAAGGAGAAACTCGTATGGATGTACACTGGTCGATCAGGGTAACAGAAACTTTGTTATTGATTGAACTATAGATTGGTGAACTTAAAACATATTTATTTAGGATTATATTTAATCAGCTATGAACTATAAGTTGCGACAATAGAAGGGGTTTTTGTTATATATATTTGTTATAGTCCTCCCTTCTCTCAGAAGTGGACTATTCCAGATGCTGCCTTATCTGATCAGATTAAGCATTGTTTGCCTCAGGCCAATAGGCTGATGTATAGATAAAAGCATAGCCAATGATTATTACAGGCCAATGAGCAACGATGCTTGCTGAATCCAAAGGTTTTCAATAAAGTCAGGGATCTGGGTATAAATAGTCAGCCTTTTGTGAGAATCAAGGAAGAACGTGTCTAACATAAACAGACGCTTTGCGTTCTCCCACGGAAACTCTGCTAACCTAAACAGCAGCAAGTATTCCCATTAATAGCACTATGCTATTTAGATCTACGCAGCTAGGCAAGTCCCACAGAGACCGGACGCTGCTAAGATCACACTCGGCTCGAGGCAAGCTGTCTTGTACAGCTGGAAGAGTCATAGACCTTACCCATGAGGCAAGCCATAAGGTGTGGCTGGAAGCGGCAGGCAGAACACAAGAGTTACATTAAACTCCAAGATTCAACTTATAAATATGCATTTGTATACTGTATATTGTTTGTATATATTTGTACATAATAAATATATTAAATTATAATACTTGTTTCAGTATTATTTTATATTATTTACTGTTAGTTGGGTCTGTAATCCAGACCAAACACAACAGATTTGGCGCAGTTGACAAAAGATTTTTTTTTCCCCACGGCTGAAAAAAGAAAAAACTTGGAAAACGTAAATATGCGAGTGCGCAATTATTTAGACACACACTCGTAAGTTACGAAGCTGTGATTACTAAATCATACTTAAATACAGTCCAAGTATTTATTAAACAGTGATTCTTAATATCACTTATGGCTGGTAAAACAAGTAAAGTACACGATAATATTTACTAAACAGCCACTATCAAAATCACTTATTTCTGGGAGGAAACAAAGTGGTCATAAAAACGATTGGTGCTTCATAAACCAATCAAAATTGGCCTTGCTAAAAAGACAGAAGCTTGCCCTAGCAGAGTAAAAAATCTGTCAAACAATCGTATTGAGTGGTGACTCGCAAATATATGAAAGAAATATTTTTCTCACGTGATAACAGAGAAAAATAAAATAAAAAAATGGCTAGTATAATTGGCTTTATAACAGAGAAAAATAAAATAAAAAATGGCTAGTATAATTGGCTCGATGGAAGCTTTTGATCCAGGATTCCCTGAGAACTGGTCAAGCTACAAAGAGCGCCTAATTTTCTAGATGCAGGCCAATCAGATAAAGTCTGAAATAAAATTAGCAACGCTGATAACAATAATCGGGTCGCAGACTTATAATATTTTAAATTTTCAAATTGGGTCAGAAACACTAGCCGACTTGAATTTTGAGAAAGCGTTGGCGATTCTCACAGAATATTTTCCCCCCAAACTGCTAACTATAATGCAGAGATATTATTTCAATCTGTGTACACAGGCAGTGGATGAAAAAGCTAGAGAAGTCGCAATGCGAATCAGAACATTAGCACTCATGTGCGAGTTTAAAGAAATCTTAAATGAAGCACTATGTGATCGTTTCATTTGTGGCATGAACAATCATAATTTAAGACTCAAACTATTAATGACACCGGATATAGATTTTGAAAAGGCTGTAACTCAAGCCATGCTGGCAGAATCTATAGCGTGTCAGGCAAAGCCATTACAAAAAATGAATTATACTGTTCAAAAAGTTGAACATAAGTCTGAGTATGACAAGCAATCAGTTAGCTCAACAACAAGTGTAAAGCATTGTTATAGATGCGATGAACCGATCCATGTGCAAACAGAATGTCCACATCTCCATACTGTGTGCTAATTTTGCAAGCGTGTCAGTCATATAAGAGCGGCATGTCTAAAGTTAAAAAGACAGACAGCCAATATGAGAATGGAAAAAACCATTCCAAAAAACAAAGGCAACTATAAGAAAAATAAACAAGTTGCCAGTATAAATCACATTAAGGACAATCAGTCTGGATTTATACAGAGTATTATGATTAATGATACGCCAGTGAGAATGGAACTAGACACAGGGTCAGCAGTGTCTATTGTTTCAAAAAAGACTTGGGCTATCATTAATAAAAATAATAAATATAATCTGCATCCTAGCACTAGGACTATAACGGATTATCAGGGTAAAAAAATAAAACTCTTGGGTCAGACAAGAGTTAAAATAACTATGCCTAACAAAACTATACACCTACCACTATTAGTGGCATCAGGTGATCACAGCAACTTGTTAGGCCGTGACTGGTTCAGTCACTTAGGCTTTGTAGTGTCAAAGGTGAACCAGATCACAACATTAGCTAAATTAAAGGCTGATTACCCTGAAGTGGTCAAAAAAGATCTAGGTCTGTATCTAGGACCACCAATTCAGTTATCACTGAATAAAGAGATAAAACCGATCAGTTGTCGGTGCAGATCACTGCCACTGGCCTTGAGAGCTAAAGTTGAGTTAGAGCTTGAAAGGTGGGAGGCAGAAGGGATAATAGAGTCTATATCATACTCATAATGGGCCACCCCAATAGTGCCAGTCATCAAAGAAAATGGTGATGTGCAGATACGTGGACATTATCAATGCACAATTAACAAAGCACTAGCATCGAATAATTATCCACCACCATCAGTTAAGCAAATCCTATCCACACTGTCAGGTGGAAGGGTTTTTACTAAAATTGATTTGAAACATGCATATTTGCAGCTACTGGTCGATGATCAGGCAGCAAGAGCATTGTCAATAATAACTCATAAAGGCTTATTTAAAATGAACTGGTTACCTTTTTGTATATCGGTCGCCCCAGCAATATTCCAGAGAGTCATGGATCAACTGGCTGCAGGAATACTAGGGGCCCTACTATACTTTGATGATTTCTTACTGGTGGCTCGGACTCCAGAGCAACTCTGGAGTTCCACACCAAAACTCCTTGACAAGTTCAAAGCAGCAGGCATAAGAATAAACTTAGATAAGTGCATATTCAAAGCCAAAGAACTGGAGTTTCTGAGATTTAGGATAGATGCAAGTGGCATTCATCCTACCCAAAGGAAATTTATGGCGATTTAAAAAGCCAAAACACCAAGAAACAAGAAAGAATTACAGTCCTTTTTAGGACTTGTAAATATTTACGAGGGGTTTTTATACCACAAAACAGAGGCAGCTGAACCATTGTACAGGCTACTAGATAAAAAAAACAGTCTGGAAGTGGGACAGCAATCATAATAAGACCTTTGAAAAAATGAAAACCCTAATATCTGAGAAAGTGGTGCTGGCACACTTTGACCCTGAAAGAATGCTGGTACTGACATGTGATGCATCACCAGTAGGAACAGGTGCAGTGTTGTCCCATAAGAATGGTGATGGGTCACTCTCACCTATTGCCTTTACATCAAAGTGTCTCTCAAAGGCAGAAAAAAATTATGCCCAGATTGATAGAGAGGTTCTGGCCTTAATCAATGGCATTAAAAAATTTCATGACTACCTTTATGGTAGATCATTCATACTGCAAACAGATCATAGACCCCTATTGGGTATCTTTGTAGCTGAAAAAGGAATCCCTCTGCATGCCTCACCACGTATGCTGAAGTGGTTCAACTTCTTATCAGGATATGATTTTATGCTACATTACATTGAGGGAAAACAGATTCCTCATATTGATGCATTAAGTCGTTTGCCTGCAGAATTTGAAGACAGGCTGATTACTACATATCAGTCAGTTAACATGATTGATTTGGGAACAAACACACCACTGAACAGTAAAATAGTGGCTAAGTGGACCACAAATGACCCTGGGTTCCAAAGAATTAAAAAATGGATCTAGCGGGGGTGGCCAAATAAAAAACCAGAGGAGTTGCATCCAGCCTACTGGACTCGAAGGCTGGAGCTCTCAATTGAAAAGGGATGTATTATCTGGGGATCCAGAGTAGTGATCCCCCTAGCTGGACAATCCCAAGTGCTTGACCTGTTGCATAATGGACATCCAGGGATAGTCCGGATGAAGATGCTCGCAAGGGCATATGTATGGTAGCCAACTTCGAACACAGAGATTAAATCTAAAGTCCACCACTGCTGGCATTGCAAAATGAATCAAAACATGCCAGCAAAAGATAAAACAGTTCACTGGCCTAAACCTGAAGGCCCCTGGACAAGACTCCATGTGGACCATGCTGGCCCATGGAAAGGCAAACTACTGTTAGTAGTAGTTGATTCATATTCTAAGTGGCTGGAGGTAGTGGAAGTTCCATCACTCCAGACCACTGCAACAATAGAAGCTCTTAGAAGGCTATTTGCTACACATGACCTTCCTAGAATGAGTCTCAGATAATGGCCCAGCATTCACTGCAGTAGCCTTTAAAAACTTTTGTGACAATAATGGCATTGAGCTAGTCTTCAGCCCACCATTTCACCCTGAAAGCAATGGCCAGGCTGAGAGATTGGTGCAAGAGACCAAAAAATTGCTCACAAAGATCGACACAGGAAGCTGGAACATCCATATTGCCAGAATGTTATTATCTCAGCACTCTACACCGAGTACTGTAACCGGAAAAACTCCAGCTGAACTACTGTGTAATAGAACTTTGTGAACCAACTTGTCGGCTCTGATACCTGAGTCAAATGATGAAAAACCAAGAAAAGGACAAAACTACCAATTAGGGACTAATGTTCTATGCAGAATGTATAGCGGATCTGTTAAATGGATTCCAGCAGTCGTCATCCAACAAAAAGGACTTCACACCATTTTAGTGGAAACAGCAAATGGATGTCAACATCATTGCCATCGAGATCAATTGAGACTGGATTATACTGATGCAGCCACAAGGAATGAAGCTCCAGAGACATGCAGTACAAACAAGGAGGACCAACAAACTGAAGACAACAGCAAACCAGAACCAGCACCAAAGCAGTTTCATCGTCCTCCAGCACACCTGCATAGCTATGTTCTCTAGGGTAAAATTTAGCCAGGGGGAGGAATATTATAGTCCTCCCTTCTCTCAGAAGTGGACTATTCCAGATGCTGCCTTATCTGATCGGATTAAGCATTATTTGCCTCAGGCCAATAGGCTGATGTATAGATAAAAGCATAGCCAATGATTATTACAAGCCAATGAGCAACGATGCTTGCTGAATCCAAAGGTTTTCAATAAGGTCAGGGATCTGGGTATAAATAGTCAGCCTTTTGTGAGAATCAAGGAAGAATATGTCTAACCTAAACAGATGCTTTGCATTCTCCCAGGGAAACTCTGCTAACCTAAACAGCAGCAAGTATTCCCATTAGTAGCACTATGCTATTTAGATCTACGCAGCTAGGTAAGTCCCACAGAGACCAGATGCTGCTAAGATCACACTCGGCTCGAGGCAAGCTGTCTTGTACAGCTAGAAGAGTCATAGACCTTACCCGTGAGGCAAGCCATAAGGTGTGGCTGGAAGCGGCAGGCAGAATACAAGAGTTACGTTAACCTCCAAGATTCAACTTATAAATATGCATTTGTATACTGTATATTGTTTGTATATATTTGTACATAATAAACATATTAAATTATAATACTTGTTTCAGTATTATTTTATATTATTTACTGTTAGTTGGGTCTGTAATCCAGACCAAACACAACAATATTTATAATGTTTATTTATACATTACCTAATTAGTTTATTTAGAATACGTAATTTATTTATATTTGTATTTTTTTTTTTCTTTACGGAGTTTTTTTTATAAATTTTGAAGAAATTTTCAATACTATTGGGAGAGGGTAAAAATAATAATAATCCCATGAATGAATCCCAGAAATTGTTATCGAAATAGAATGGAGAAATGATTTAGAAAGTAAAAATGAAAAGTTTTAAGGGTTGAGTAACTATTGAAAGAGAGGGTAGGGGTTTAGTGTAATAACTGATTCCTAATAGTAAGCCGCTTAGTCTCTATACTGGTCTAAATTTGGATCATCTTGGGATGCTTATATAAGTAAAAGCGCATGTCCTTTGAGAACGAAATACATATATTACTCTTCACCTTTGTTTGTTTTTTATTATTTATATAAAAAAAAAGAAAAAGAAAAAAAAGAGTGATTATGCTAGTTATGTTAAGAGTATAGAAAGGAGGAAGGTAGAGGGGGAATTATTAGTGGTTTGTTTTACAAATGGTCTTGAATAAAAGAAAAGTAAATTATAATAAAGTGTATTATTAATTGAAACTTATAAAAGTGTACTTGTTTATTCCTTTAGCATTTATATGTGATATTAAAACCTATTATGGTATCGTATTTGTACGTATTAAACATAGAATTGTAACAGGGAGTTTGGCTGGGTCTATCATACATATACAAATTAACAGCCGCGAATATAAGATTCTCTTAATTTCGTGGCTCTAGGTTCTTTTCCTAGTGGTGCCCTCGTATGATAACAATTCCAGCTTTAATTAAAATTTTTAATTCCCAGCGTTCGATCTTTTAGATACAAAAAGTAAATGGCACAATATAATACAATTTTTGATAGAATGAAGACTTATGTCATGCTGAGATATATGTAACATATGTGTACCAAATTATCAGGTTATTAGAATGTAGGTTATTTTTATTGTAACTTTTTCTAGCTGTAATAAAAGATTCTGGAAATCTATAATAAATATAGTTGCCCAGCAGCAGCAAGCATCAATTACAATTTTTTATTTTTTTAATTGATGTATCAGTATTTAATATGATAAATGAAAAACATGAGAAAGGTTGCAGTTTCATTTTAAATGGGAAGGGGGGCAACTACTACATTTTATATAATAATGTAGCAAGACATTTAATGTATATATTGCAATTATTGTTATTACAAAATGTGATCAAACTGCCTTCTAATGAATGATCTTATGAATGGTATTTATCCAGATTAAACTACCATTTAATGACACATTCTCTAGTGTGATTATGAAATTCAGTACTCTCACAGCAGATGAATTTCTTTCACCTTGAACCTTTTGGTGCTTTATATACTTTTCTAATGTATTATTAAGTCTCATAATAAAATGGAAAATAAAACAATTCAACCTCATCATTTGTCTTACAAGTGAAATAATTATCTCTAATTAATTGTCAAACTCTTATTATAACTAATTCGAAAAACGATATGGATCAATTATGATTAAATAAAAAACTATTTTTAATCAGTAGTTTCACTGACAGATAATAGATATTATAACAAAAACTTAATATGGCAAAATTACTTAATAGTTCACTAATTACTATAATAAACAAATTTTATTTGAAATAATATAATAAATGAAAATCTAAGGCCATCTCTTTCTCAAATCATTTTTATCAATTAATATAAGTTGGAAATAGAGTCACAAATACCTATTGAATTTTAATACCAAATGTTGATATAATTACACCATTAGAAAGTTTTATCCTGAGATAACATTGACAAGTAGTGAGAAACCAAGAGTATTGATTGATTTGTCAGTCTTATGACCTGGTCATGTTACAAAATCTTAATAAAGTAATATTATATATAGAGCTCGCAAAATAAGTTAAATCATGTGACATCTGACTTGATTTTTTGTCATTTAATAAAGTGAATATGTTTAATGTAATCCAAACTCAATAAAAAATATTAGACAAGTAAATAAAACTATAACTAATTAATCAGTGATGACGGAAATGACAAAGTAAAGGTATATAATTACAGACAGTTGATATGCCAATAAACTATTTAATAACATGCTCGAGATATCAATAAACTATAATAAAAGTGTTTTATGACTATAGAAACTATAATAATAAAAAGTTCATGATGATATTCTGGACATAAAATGAATCATTGACTACTTTGTTGTTCTGGAGATCTATGTTATCTAAGCACTTAGTGTTACTCTGGAGATCTATGTTATCTAAGCACTTAATGAGACAATCAAATTTTGATTTAGGAATCTTTAGTTCTTGAATCCATTACTCTGCTAATTATACTTTAATAATAAATTCTAACATTAAAAAATTTAAGCAAAGTAGTCAGGATACCATAAGTGAATATTGTTTAAATACAATTGTGCATATACATTGATAGACAATATAATATTCACTTTTAGAAGCATCTACAATTTATAACAAATTTTCAATAGCTATTACCTACTAAAACTGCCAATTTGGCATTTCAAGCCAACCCTACTACTAAAGCATAAAATTCTTATAAAAAGTGTGTTGTGGATTCCATTAAGACTGTTCTGCAATCCTAACTAATTAACTAAAAAAAGACACACACCCCCTTCCTGGTGAAATGATTAAATGAAAATATAAATTCTCTGCATGACTTATCATTAATAGTAGGCTTTAAAGACAAATTTTCAATGACTGCCAAAAGGATTGAAGAATAATTATACATTAATTGATGTTTTGAAAGTAATATGTGGAAATGTAAAATGATTTGGAGAATATTTCTTTATATATAATAATGATATCTTGACATAAAAAAAAGAATATTTTTATCATCTTTTGAAAAATGATAAAAAAATTCAAATAACTTTAAATGAAAAGTATATACTATTAAAATCGTTTAGAGATAATTAGAAGCTGTTGATCTAATATCTGAAGAAGTTGTCAAAATATGTGGCAATATGCTAATTTCAAACAATAATTTTTTTTTACGAATATATAAACCCAAAATAAAGAGCAGATATGGAATATCAATGCTACCATTACAGCAAAAGTATTTTCAGGATTGTATTTGAAAGTTTGTTTCTATTCATAGATGACAGAAGGAAAAAAAGTGTCACTTTAACAATTCAGTCAAAGCTCTGACTCAATAAAATTAAAGAATTTGTGGCAATATTTGAAAATAACTGGATATTTATGGAAATTTTTTCACATTATAAAACTATTGTAAAATGATATGAAATTTTAAAAATATGAGATATTTGAAATTTTTTCACATTACAGGATTACTATAAGATGATATGAAAAGAAAGTGTTATTAATAATCTTTAGAAATATGAGATATTTGAAATGAAAATTATTGTTAAACAAGAATATGTATTACTTTCAACAATGTTTTTCAATTTTGTGAAATAGATATCAAGACATGATGTGATATAATGATAGGTTTTTATTATATATTATTTGAACTAATTATAAAAGCAGAAATAAAAATATTTATTTTCTTTGCTTTTAGATTTACAGGATGCTAATAATTATACTGTTCTTGCCACTTTAAAATGTGATCTGCAAAATTGTTTTTAATATTTTAAATGCAATCTATAATGAATATGATTTAGTAATTAATGTTCAAAAAAAAACTCAAATGCTTCATTAACCAAAAATAATAAAAAATCTTAAACTATCTAATATATGATAAAAAAAAATTATTGAAACCAATAGATATAGTCTTTATCTAGCTTTATACATGATAATAAATCTACAATTGTAAGAAAACATTTTCATTACACTGAATAATTAAACTTCATGAAGAATAACAGACTGTTCATAAAACATCATGACATTCCAAAGAAATGAAGTATATATTTTCTTATCATATATGACTGAAAATAGAATACACTAGAAAGCTACAAATAGGAAAATTGTAAGGGGGAAAAAATGCAGAAATTAAGAGACAGTATTACTGACTTACAGCTTATCAACAATTCCTACTGTCAATATCACAATAAATATTTCAAGCAATAATCTTTGCATTAAGTAATAATTTAATTTTTATTATTTTTATTTTTAAAAAAATTATTTTTTCATTTATTAAAAATATATTTACAAAATAACTAAAAATATAATCTTAATGCATTTTTAATGTAAACTTTTTTTTTTCTTAAAAAAAAAGGAGAATGCAATATCCAGCACCTGTGAATTCTAAAAATTGCATAAAAAGATATAATATATATAAAAATTATAACATAATACATGTCAGATCTTAATTTTTTTAAAAATAAGAAAATTTATTTATATATGATATCATTACCACAAAATCTGAATTTTTCTTTATAATTATCATCAATACTGTAGTATTTGTTATTGAATGTGATTAGTTTACATGCATTCTGTATAAAACTCCCCTACCATTATTCCTCAGCAAACTTTAGATAATGTTTACTCTTCATCACTACTATCAAGAAAATGCTGTGCAAAACATTTTTTCAAGGCATGAAAATAGATATCGGGTTTAAACCATAGAATAAAAAAAAATTATATTCTAAAATATAACATGTATCTAAAGTGAAAATAAAATTTATGTCAAGTATATGTAAAATTCATTTATATGCTAAATTACATGTTACGATGTTAGTGATGAATAACATATAACATATCCGTAATGAAATTAATAAAATTAATTAATAAAATGAAAAAGTAAATAAATATATAGACATATAAAAAATATTTATTAAAAAGATATTCAGAAATGTTTTTTTAAAATCAATTTCTACAATATTTATTTTTCTATGAGAATAATACAAAAATAATATAAAATATATGTAAGGTTAGTTGCTTAGTAGACCATATGCCATATGATATGAATGCCCATTAAGCAGAATTAGTACAACTCCATTCCATTGAACATACTGAGATTACTTTATATTTTTGAGTTCTACAATATGTCATTGAACTAAATCCACAGCGAAGAATAACAGAAGCATAAACATCAATAATGTCATATCCCTATTAGAATTAAAGAATTTTTAAAATGTTTCCAAGTATATTAAAAGATATTTAAAGCAATTTTTGCCAATGTTAGTACAAAACTTTGATAAAAATTAACAATGAGACACATCAAGAGGCCAGCAATAAGTTATTGATAAGTACCTTTCCAAATATATTAAAATAATTATGATCCTGTATGGTTTAGTACAGAATGGGATTGCAGCTTAACTGACATTTCTGGTGCTTGAACTTCACGTGAATACCGAATTAACAAATATTTAATTAATCATTTTTCCAGCATTATATTAAAAAATATGACTTCTTTAATTCTTTATTCTCAACACTTTATTGTTCTTCATATATACTACAAAATTTTGTCTTCATATTATATTTAAATTATTATATTCACTTTTTATAGTATAATAGAGTTTTTACAAAATTATTGTTTATCAAATTGTATATGACTTCACAGTTACAAATATCTTAAATAAATTTAAGTGATTTATGTCAATAATGATTTACTTTTAAATTGCAGATTTCGTAAAGTATATCAAGATACCATTGATAAAAACATTGCCCGTGAATGCAATATAAAATGACTAAAATTTTATTTGTCTTTTTATATATATATAATCAATGCATTATTACTTTCTGGTGCCATATTTATACATATATTATGTAATATCTTTATTACAATAGTCAAATATGTTTAAAAATACATATATACAAGCAACAAAGATTACAAATTATAAAATTATCATAAAAAAGCCTTTTCCAGTAAATTATATTTTTTGCCCTTTTCAATATGTCTCCACGATTTAAAGCACATACAGCGACATCTATATCAATACATGAGAGAAGACAGATAAACAAATGGATATGTGACACGATCTATTACGTGATTTTTTTTCTCAATCCTACTACAAAATTACTTTGTTTTATATATTGAATGGATATATATCCACATATATTAATTAATTAACTATCCATTCTTTATCCATTAACCACTTATTATTCAACTTAATGGATGTTTTGTATATATTCATACAGTTGTTTTTATTATACAAAACATCCATTAAGTTGAATAATAAGTGGTTAATGGATAAAGAATGGATAGTTAATTAATTAATATATGTGGATATATATCCATTCAATATATAAAATAGAGTAATTTTGTAGTAGGATTGAGAAAAAAAATCACGTAATAGATCGTGTCGGATATCCATTTGTTTATCTGTCTTCTCTCATGTATTGATATAGATGCCGCTGTATGTGCTTTAAATCGTGGAGACATATGAAAAGAGCAAAAAACATAATTTGCCAAAAAAGGCTTTTCTATGATAATTTTATAATTTGTAATCTTTGTTGCTTGTATATATGTATTTTTAAACATATTTCACTATTGTATACTTGAAGTGCAACATAAAAAAAGAATTGGTTTAATTCTGATTCTTTTTCTGTATAATATCTTTATTAGAGCAAACCATTTTAAACTCAGTGAAATTTGAGAATTGTCATAAACATTACACTCATTGATCATTGTTATAAATAGTAACCTAACCAAAGTTGTTTGATAATTGATTACTGTAATGAACCATTATAAAGTTAGTGTAAACCATGTAGATATTATTATATATAAGCAATATAATATTGATTAAATTTACAGTCAATAGCATAGCAACTAAGATTCCAATGCATGTGTGCGAGCTTATTTTAAACAAGAGAGAGAGGAAAAATATTTTTGAAGAACATTTTATACCCACATGCATATAGATATATAATAACATGCACAATAATTAAAAAAAAAAAATTCACTTAAAATAAAATTTAAAAATCTGTTTTTATTCTTCATTATCTGAGAAGGCATAACAAATGGGGGGGGGGGATATATGAATTAATTAAAAGATGATTTAGTAATCTATGTTAAAAAAAACTAAATGCTTTATATACCAGTGATAGAAAAAAAAAAAATAGCAACTTTTATCTTGGAATGGGTTATCAGTTTGAGAATATAAATCACTTTAAATATCTTGATAGTTTTTTAGTTAAAAAAAAAAGATTTGGATACTGAAGAACAATAGAAACTTCAATGTACTGCTGCTGTATTTCATAAGTTTACAGATAGGATACTTCATTATTTAATTACTTCAATAAAATTAACTGTACACATTGATGTTATTTTGCACAATTTATCGCATGAAAATGACACATGGAAACACCAATAATGTAACATAAGAGTATTAGAAAAATTTCATTTAATAATAAATAGAAATATCCTAAAAATGAAATAGCAATATCATAAAACTATTTGATATGTTTTTCAGTTTACTAGATGTGATGATACTAACTCTACTATGTAAAGGTAACCTTTATTGTATTGAGCAAACTGTAACAGACTTATTACAATAAGTATTTTATGGTGAAATTGAAGCATAATTTTCATGGGATATTTTGACTCTGTTTAAATTATAAAGATTATTATCAAAAACACTCTAAAGAGATGCAATATTGACTAGTTTCATTGGGAGAATTTATCTAATAAAATACTATGGAGGGCTACAATTAAGTAAGTTAATGAATATTTAAAAAAAAAAAGTTTGCTATAGAAGAACTTAAAAGATGAACACATGAAGATGTCACATAACAAATTTAAAAACTAAATGTGATATACTTGGATGTATTTATATTTGATAGATTAGTTGTGCAATGTTCATAAAAATCATCTTTAACTTTTTATTATTTGTCTTTTTTTCTCCAGAGTTAGAATGTCTCTATATACTTATGTGAGTTCAATAATGATGATGATGAAAAAGAATATAATCATCTAGTTAATTTTACTTTAAGATGTAAACAATTAGTTACATATTAAATGCTCTTATATAAAATAACATCCAAGATGTACACATGTAATTTTAAATTATTAGTAATGGTTTGTTGAATATCTTGATATGACTCAAAGGAAGAGTGGAGATCATACCTTAAGAATCAAAATAGAATGATCATTACTTAGTAGAAAAAGTAATGACAGTAAAATTCAAATATATATGTATAAACAATAACACTGCAAAGTTTTAAGAAGTAGTCACTATAAAATAATTTCAACAATCAGAGAAAGAAATTACAAAATTCAAAATGCTAAATTATGACATTAAATAAAAATGGCAAACAAAAAAATATCTGCAAGATTATTACAGGTTTTCAATAATAAAGGAAAGCATGAAATTTATTTCTAATAAGTATAAATTTGAAAATCTTTCTGAGGCAAATAATGTATTGCTGTATAAAAAATAAAAAAAAGCAATTTTGACTTTGGTTTGCTAGGAAATACTTATTCTTAACACACACAAAAAAAGTAAATCCATAATAAAAGGGAGATGGGAGAGAAAAAATTATACAAACATATACTTTTAAGAATTAAATTATAAAAAAATAATAAATATTTACTAACTCTAAAGGCTGTTTATTATTTATTTAGTGTGTGGATGTTTTACAGCTTAACTATCAACAAAATATAATGAAGAATTCTCAAGAGATTGCAACCAAAAGATGAATTACTAGTGGCTGTATTAAATCCTTCAATTCTGCCATTATAGCTATAGATTTAAGAATTGTCCACATTTACATAACTCAAAAAGCAGTAAAATTCCATTAATGCAGTAAGTTAGTGAAATAAAATTAAAATGTCCTGAATCTAATAAACTACTGTTGATTTATTAATTGGATTCCAATAATAGTAAAATCAATTATCACTGAATTAGCTGTTGGATCTGGAAAAAAAAATTACTTGGAACTTAAGAAGAAGTCCATTTTATATGTTCATAATTCTTCAGTTATATATTCTTGATTGAACATCTAAAAATGGAATCTTGATTTAAGATTAATCTTATTTAGGTAGTGTAATTATGTCGTGAATCGTTTGAAAGTTCAATCTTCTTAACATTTTTTTACACATTTTCTGTGAAGTAACTTCATTTCTGATATCTGGTGGAGAAATATGTAAAAATAAAAAATAAGAAAACAATAAACCACTATGAATAAATTTAAGTATACAGGTAATATTCTTCATACTAATATTTAACCAAATATCAAGAAAGTTAGTAAACTCTTTCTCCATAATATTTATCAGCAGAATGTGCTAATATTAAGATCTTGCCCAAAAAGTACTTGCACCATAATATTAAGTACAGCCAGTCAGCTTTCTATGGAGGTTATTGTTAACTTTAAATAAATAAGAAAAATAAATTAGGCGATGAATAAAGCTTACTCTTAAATAGCATGGGATAGAATTTACTTTAATTTACTATTGAAAATGGTGATATTTAGATTATAAGATAATTCATGTTGTTTAAATGTAAAAGTGAATATACTTTCTTTTTTGGATTAGAAATAAAATTCTAGTCTTTGAAAAAAATTTCCAATCTTATATCCGGATTAGAAAATTTTTCTATTTCATGAAACAATCTCATTTGATAAGTCATAGTAATATTAACAGCAAAGATGAATTTCCTGAGTTTTGTTTCTAGAAAATCACTGATGAATATATTAGATAAAGTCTATGAGAGAACTGAACACTGCAGCAGATGGCTGGATAAAATTTTATGTCTATTAAAATAATCATTTAATCTTAACTGATTTTTTTTTATTGGAGAGCATTTTATTAAGTAAATTCATGATTTTCCAGCATTTAAAAATTTTAGAAAGTTATAGCAGACCATTTTCCAAACATCAAAAAGCATCAGTTTTGGATTTATTTTGAAAATCTTTTTTTAATATGAATTTATATTTAACAATAGTAATAAAAAAATTATTATTATTATTATTATTTTGTTTAATTATGTAACATATTTGTTTACTGTTAATTCAAATTAAAAATGCATTATATAGGATAAATGAGTCAAAATAAAGAATGACTTTAATTAGAGTTTTGGTGAGAAGATAGTGTTCCAAATAAATACAAGACAAATATATTGATCCAAAGAGATACAAAGAGATAGAAAATTTATCCCAATATTAAGATTATTTATATCAAGACAAACATCCAAAGTGACTGCTTAAAAATTAAATTATTGAAAAATTAAAAAATTACATACTTTGAGTTCAACTATATAAAGATTTAAATAGTTGGGTTTTTGTTTTCTTTGCTTTTTTGTTTTGTTTTGTTTTTTACCAAAAGGCCATTTAACACAAAAAAATGATAATTCTTTTTTTTTTCTGCCAATTGCTTATCAGTCAAAAACTATATATAAAAACAATAATATCAACAAATTAACTATGCTTATTATTACAAATTAGATTATTGGAATGAGAATTACAATTTGTTGCATAAGAATAAGTGACAACTGGCTGCAAAAAAAATGTTTTTTGAAAATTCTCTCCCCAAACAATAAGCAATATAATAAGTTTATTGCCTTTAACTTTGAGATTAAGACCAAAAAATATCATACATTTTCCTTATCAGATGCCAGATAATTTTTGAGACATCTGTTACGTATTTACTCAAGAGCTTGATGCATAAGTGAGTCTATAAGTAAATGAACATGTCTTTATATTTACATTTATGATAGATAGAAACAAATAAGAAATATTAATGTGGTTATTGTAAAGTCATCAGTCAAAATAATAGTCAGCAAAAGAAAGAGGTGTTAAAAATTACTAAGCATGAATTTAAGCTGTTATTTTATGATTATTTTTGCTGGTCATTTACAACTGTAGATCATTTTAAAATGAAAAACAGTTTGAAAAATTGAAAAAAAACAACTGTATAAGATTAAAGGAGATATTGGCAGACTTAGTGAAGTAGAAAAAAATGACAAAGAGACAAACATTCAATGGGAAAATCACATAAAGATTATAGACTGCATAAAAAAGCACTGGAATTACCCAATAAGAAATCAAAAATGAAATTAATGGATAAAAGATAAAAAAAAAAAAACATTATTAACATTAATAATGAACTAAAAGACTGAAATTGAATTGGCTTAGATAAATTGCTAGAAAAGATGATGATATATTAATAAATTGAAGTCCTAAATTGGATTCCACTAAATTGTAAGAATTAGGTTAATAAATGAAGATTTAAATTAGATTTCATTAGATTGCATGATTTAGGAAAAAAGGTTCACACAAAAATGACTGAATTAGGCAAAAAATTTGTTAAAGTAATAGAAACTATAGATCAAAAAAATAGATTCATCTTGGAGAAACGTCCATTTTGTAATAAATTGATATTTAAAATTGATAATGGAGTGTACATTTAAAAACTATCATTGAACAAACTTCTTTTATTAAAGATTATAAAATTGTTAATAAACTGAACTGCTTTATTTGACATTATAATCACTTTTGGTTAAAATTATTTGTATCTAATTTAGTGCTGATAATTATGAGTGCATATACATAGTAGAATTTATATTATATTTAATCAATTCTCCTTTATTTTAATTAAAATATTTTTACTTCACAAATCTAATCATTTTAAAAATTTGGTCAATATAAAACATATCATCTGTGGCAATTCTGGTGTATGCTATGCACTCAACATACTAAATTACATATAAGTATTACATAGGCAACACTCCACATCAATTTTAATCTTGAAAGTATTAAAAAATGTAATTATCTTTAAATTATTTCATTAAATGAATGAGTTAAGACAATTGATCAAGTCCTAATCAAATCAAACCAAAATTTTTCAAATCGACAAAAAGAATCTTCAAAAGTATTCATGATTCTACACTCAGAAAAATGATATCAAAATCATTTATTAGTATTCTTAGAAAACTTTGATCTGAAAAAGTTCTGAAACTGCTAGTCTTCATGAAAAAAAAAGTTTTATCTTAATGACTAACTGTAACATTTTATAATTCTTTTACAAAATATGCTCAAGTTTAAGGATTTTTAAACATGACTGGGAGTTTATTTTACACATTTATTGCTTAATATAATATTTTAATATCTAGAGTTTGAGATTTGGATCACATACTCAATTATCACACTCCTCACCCATTTGCAAATGAGATTATATGTGAATTTAGAACTTCCAAAAGATGATATGATTCCATTTCTTTACTCATCTTCCTTAAATAATGAGCGTGCTAATACCTCTTAACAAGCTTTTCACAAGTTTCTAGCACTGGCTGTCATCAGTGAGGCACTAGGACATTGAGGTATTAGATTTAAAAATACCAGATCAAGCCCCAGCATTTATCTAATAGTTATATATTAAGTAGAAAGTCTGAAATTTTCAGACATCCATAAGTCTTCAAATCCAGCTATCTAAATTAAATAGCCACATCGGACTGATGGCAAACAGATCTAAAAACTGATCTGAGGATAAGGATATTCAGAAAAGCTTGTTAAGAACTATTAACATGCTCATTATATAACATTTGTAGTACAAGCTTATTAAATTAAATCATATAATATGACTTCATTTCCTTGCAAAGGCTTATATTCTACAGATAGTTGAATTACCTGATTAAATTTATAACTATATCCTTCAATTACACACCTTACATTCTTCCATATGTTCTTTTTGTTCTGGCTTTCTTTGCTTCTTTACTCTCTATTTGGATGACTGTTAATTTATAATCAATATTTTTTATAGATAAATCATAGTATAATAAGATTTTCAGAATTTCTGATCTCCCACAATTTTTTCTGTTCTTCATTGCATCTTTCCCTCTATCTGAAAGACTAATAATATAATCAATTTTATTTTTATGTATAACTAAATTGTAATTTCATGAGATGAACCAAAGATTAGTTTAAACTGGAGCATGAATAAAATTAACCATATAACATGAATAGTAATTTCTAAAATAGAAAAATATATAATAAAATTAGCCTTTACTTAACACTTTCTGTCTGCAACAGAATTATCAATTTTATATTTAGTCATCTTTGTGGAAATATAATATATACATTAATATGTAATATAGGGAGCATACCAATAACTCAAACAAGCTCTTAATAGATAAGTGAAGTAAGAGAAAAATATTTAAAATCTCTATCTAGAACATTCTCATCCCCAGACCAGTTGGTTTCAAGTTTTGGCTCAGTCTCAATGAGGAGCTAGAATATTCAGACACTAGATCTAAAATATCAATTCAAAACCCAGCAATTATTTAATAAGTAACATTTAAGTTAGATAGCTGGACTTAAAGACATTTTCATGTCCAAAAATTTCGGAGTTTCTACTTAAATGTTATGTATTGACATTTTCATGTCCAAAAATTTCGGAGTTTCTACTTAAATGTTATGTATTAGATAAGTACTGGGTTTTGAGTTGATATTTTTGATTTAGCTGAATATTCTAACTCCTCACTGAGGTGAGCCAAAATCTCAAAACCAATTGGTCTGGCGATGGGAATGTTCTAGATAGAGATTTTAAATATTTTTCTCTTACCACATTTATCAAATAAGAGCTTGTTTGAGCTATTGGTACACTCCCCATATTACATATTTGTAAACACAAGCTCATAAAAGCAATGTCATACTATATATGACTTGCTTTATTGATGATATCAGGAACAAAATGTTCATATATTGAAAGTAATGAGTGCTTCTGTAGAAAAATTCACTAAAACTTTCAAAAGCTTTAACCAATATTCAATTTTAAAAAATTCACTAAAATATGTACATATTCAACCTCACAAAATTGATTGAACAAGTTGCACATACTATAGTGTAGTAAGAACAATAAGTACATTAGTGTATATAACCTATTTTGCAAAATGTAAAAAATCTCAACTACTTTGCTAAAAATAAAAAAAGAAGAATGAATAATTCAAAACTCATTATTTTGTATATGGAATTTCTGTTGACTTTCAATTTTTTTACCAACAGTTGAATTGTTTTTATATGTGGCAAAGAATGAGTTTAACCAATACATTATAAGAAGTTCACACAATGCTAAAATCTAATTTACAATTAAAACTTAAGAATGTTAAAAGCATTTAGAAAATAAAAATATCTTGATAATTTATTCTCTGATTTATAAATAAGAGTTTGAGATTTTTCTAGATGTGTGTAATATGTATATATTAGGCACTATTATGTAAAAATTGTTGTGGCAAGTGAAATAAAAACATTATAAAAAAAGATTATATAGTGTGCTTCCATTCCTAAAAAAGTCATGCTTCATCACTGATATATATATATATATTATCCATGTGTGTGTTACAAGATCTTGTATATAATTTCCTGTAGTTTTTAATGGTATATCAAATATGTGGTACAATTTAGAGTTTTTTATTTATATATATATTGTAAAAAAAATATTTTTCTTTTATAAAAAGAAAAAATGGACATTTAATATATTCTTATATTTACTCCTTTCCTTTTTTCATTCCTTCATATATATTACATTTTATATATATATTTACATGTATATAGAATAATGGTTATATGATTATGTTTAAATGTTGTAGTTCTGATGAAGTCTGCAGGGTAGTCAAAACTGTTAGAAAATTAAAGGAATTATATTTAAAAAATTTGCATTAGAGAGTATATGTGGAGATTTATAAAAAGTGATATATATGGACATTTAATATACCAAACTTTTTAAAGTATATTGAGAGATGGATTGAGATATGTATAATTTTAATTATTATATTGTTATGTTATAACAAAATGCATTACTTTGATGCTAAACCACTTTTTATTACAATATTAATTATATTTTTAATATTAGTTTGTAAAAGAAATTGGCCAAATAATAATCTATACAATATGCTTTTCATGCAATGTTTATATGTACTTATATCTATGTGCTCACGAGTAAACAAAATTTAATTAGTTTAAGTAAAGCATTTTATTTTTCCATTTTTATAAACATCATTATTAAAATAAATAATTGAAAACAAAATATTAAGCCTCTTACATTCTGACACTTTCTATTATTCTATCTGGTGACAAGAGTTTTTGAAAATGATCAACCTTTTTATTTTTATAAAATCTTTATTTTATACTAAAACTCAATAAATTGGATTTGATTTCCTTTTAATTTAATTTTATAAGCAAATAATATTCTAAAAAATCACATTTGACAATTTTAAATGTTTAAATATTCAGTTAGAAATATAACAATATAAAATAAACATCATCATAAGGGTAGATTATGATAATTCTGGCAAATTCTTTTTTAAAATGTAATATGTTTTTACAAAAATGACAATATTTTAAAAGATTTTAACACAAAGTCAATTATGACAGATAATAACATAATAGATACTTGGGTTTTTTCTTAAAAATTACATACAGTCAAGTTTATTAATTTCTATTTCTAAAATTAAAACAAATGAATAAATTGAATGTTTATTGTGTATTTCTTTATAATGATCAACCAATTAGTATGTAAAAATAATCAAAAATACTTTATAAACAAATAAAAAAAATCATTTTAAATTATATTTCAAAATTTTCACATGAAAACTAGACCAGAAGGATACAAATATTCTCTTGGCATTTTGTTCTGTCAAAAAAAAACAAATTAAGTCTTTTGATCTTAGCTGCAGTCCATAAAATACTGATCACTTCAGATTTTTTTTCAACTTTAATTAATATCAATAAAACCATTATGTTAAAATCTACTTTCTAAAAAAAATTGCAGATCATTATTACTTAGGATAACATTAAACCTATGATTTAGGGTTACAGGAGAACAGTGCTCTTTCTGAGAAAATTTTCAACAATTTTAAATGAAGGTGAGGGTTTACAATTTAATAATTTATATTTATTTTGTTAAGAAAGAAAGACCATATAACCATATGATGAAGTCTGAGATTTTACAGAATAACAGAATTCCCATTTCCAGAAAAAAAAACTTACTAATAATTATTATTATTAATAATGACTGGTTTTTCATTATTTTTTTGTAGAATACATTTACAAAATTAAAATATTTTAATTTTAAAATGAATATATCTAAATACACAATTTATGAATAAATTTTAAATAATTAATTTTTAAAACGCTTAAATTAATTATTTTCTTATTTTTATTTTATGCTAATTATTATAATTTCTTTATATCATTCTTTTATATGTTGTTTTTATTGAGCATTTAATATTTTATCTTCCATAATATATTATTTTGTTATTGTAAAAATTGCATCAACACGTGCATAAAAATGTCAATATGGTGTTTAAATTGGTGAACCAATTAAATAATTAAAATATCTTCCTGCATATTCAATTTGCAAGTCAATATTATATCCTAATTAATGTTATAAATGATATACTTATTTCAATCCTACATCAGATCAATGATTTAATTTCTTTTTATAAATATCTTAATTCTTGTGGGCAGAAATATTAACTAAATATATACTAGAGTAGCTTATACATACAGCAAGTTATTGGCAGTTCACAACCTAAGTAAAAATTTATTAGGTTAGACTGACTCATATGCAGAGATAATTATCTGCAATCCACAACATCTTATATTTCTCTTTTACTTAACTAAAATATGAATTTTCTTTCAAGTGAATTTTTGATATATTCTCATCCTGGCCCATTAAATAATTTATAATATACAAAAAAGTATGATTGTAATATTCTTTGACCATTATAAGATGAAATAATAAAAGAGAAGCTACACTTAACATAATCACTATAATGGTCATTTACTTAACATAAGACAATCATCATTTATTTGCATATCATATCATTCATTCAAAATTATCATAAGCATCTTAAATATTTATGATATATTAAAATACAGTTTAAATTTTGTAACTTCATTTATTATTTTCCATAAAGCAACTATATCATAAGAATAGATTATTTACTGGCTTGTAATCTAAATAATTTCATTCTTCTATCCTTTTTGTTTAATCCAGTCTTCCATTCATAACACATACTTATTATGAATATAACTAATTGCTTTAAAATGTCTCCACTTTCTTTATATACATTTAATTTCTTGTTTAAATTATTAAATATTTCAACTGAAATTTCATTTATAAATTATTAAAGCATAATTATTATAGATTTGTCATGCTTTTGTTACTATGATAATTCCAAATTTAGAATAATAATTTAGTTCTTAACTTTAAACAATGAATCAAAATTTTGTCTATTAATATAATTATAAATTATTTTAATTTTAATAATCAGATTCAAAATGAAATAAAATGTCTTACATTAATAATAGAGTTAAATTTAAATCAACATGAAATATCATGCATGTGTATATGTGCAAGTGAAATAACTTTAGAATTAAATTATTGCTATTAATAAAACTAGAAAATGCCAGATAATGCATGTGCCTAATGGTATGAATGAAACAATAATACTGTGGAAATATTTTTTTTAAGTTTAAAATGATTTGATTTGCATTTAGTTACAAGAATATTTGTGTAACATGGATCTATTTAGTGGTGAAATAAAATATAAACATATTTCAAATAAATGATATCAATAAATGTAAATACAAGAAATATTAATTCCAAAAGTATAGAGATAAATAGTAATTAATAGCAATATAATCTAAATGCATTTTCAGTGCAGAACACCCATGTCAAAAACAATAGATAAAATTTTTAAAAAAAACTATTACCCAGAAGTTATGAAGAAAGTCAAATAATTTTCAGTTGAATACTATATAGAATATGCACAAGAAGACTGATGTTTGACATGTGTAATGTTTGGGGTTTTTTTTTATTTTATATCCATTGTCTTTGAAAAGAGTACTCATCACTGAAAATGCATATAAGTTATATTGTTATTAACTATTATTTACTTCCATATTTTTGGAATTAATATTCCTTATGAATATCACAAAATAAGCATAATTCCCAAAGAATGATCATTTATTCCTATAGATACTGATATAAAAGAAAACAATTGCCACAAAGCAATGGTCAGCAAACATGAGATTCTGACCTTTTTTATATTTAATGTAAAATGAAATACATTATTGATAGGTATAGTTGGAGGTATAAATCTCCCATTGTTAAATAATGTAGTATGAGTCCATGAAGAGATTTTTTTAAATATCCTTTATGTTAAATTGCAAAGAATTTCATGTATAATTCCATAGAGGTAAATCTGTTTAGGAATCACCGATGAATTGATTCTAAATAATCATTCTACAAGGAGAAAACTAAAAATGCAGATAAAAAATAATGTATGCCAGCCACTTAATTGTAATCAAAGTTTATATTGTTATTTGAATAGATTGTACATATATATTAGGCATTTGTTTTATTTATAAAATTTCATCTTCTTTAAACTGTACTTATATGCACAAATACTAGTCTATTAATAATAAAACATCTTAATCAAAAAAAAAAAAAAATAGTTGTCAACAGACTTGAAATTCAAATGTAGTTAAATTACACATATCATGTAGATCCAAATCACTAGTAATAGTAATAGTCACAGAAAGAAAAAAAAATTAAGTCCGAAATCATTTTTATATTTTCTGTTAGTGTTGAGAACATACCTATGAGTAATAATAAAATTAATTATTAAATGACAATTAAGA
This sequence comes from Epiperipatus broadwayi, assembly GCA_028023455.1. NCBI lineage: Eukaryota > Metazoa > Onychophora > Udeonychophora > Euonychophora > Peripatidae > Epiperipatus > Epiperipatus broadwayi. The sequence continues at coordinate 8,580,800 of JAQFVV010006232.1, forward strand.
ATTAGTTAGCTGTACTAGAATTATATATATATATAGTTAAATGGGGGGGGGGATAATTGTAAATATTTATAGCAGTTTATTGTTTACTTACTAATTTGATGTTATAAATAAAATTATGTGTTCTGAATATCAAAATTATTTTAGTATTACTTTCTTAAATAAATAACAAATGGGTTGAGTAATAAAGGACAGGCAATATGAAATCTGTCTCAAAATTAACTGTGATAGGACAAAATATCTATCTTTATATTGATAAAAAATTCCACATTGAAAAATGTAATTTGTATTATGGAAATGGTTAGATATGAATTATGAATATTCTTCTATCAGGAATACATATGTGACATTTTATTTATCTATATTTAATTATAATTTTTTATAAATTAGTCAGATAGAAGATATATACATTAAAATATGGAGGGATAAGAAAATCAATTATCTGATGCACTATATCAGTATGAATGTGATTGTGCTCAGTGGAATAAATACTTAATAATGATTAACTTTTTTAATTTTTAAAAAATTCTCTATTATTATATAGAATTTTATCTTGAAATAAAAGACCAAAAAATTATATATAAGTAATAGAATCTAGCATAATATCAATTTATAATCAGATGCTATTTCCAATATCCCTATCTTATAAAGGAAGATCAGACAAGTATATATGTGTGAGAGCCTCATATTGTTTTAAAAATCTTACCTATTATTTATTTTTAAGCAAATGAATATAAGTGTTTTATGAAAGTATTTTTCCCCCCATATTAAGTGGTGAACTGAATTTAAATGATGGTAAAGATTTTTTTTTAAATATCCATATAAAAAATGTCTTAATAAAAAATATTTTTCTGTTTTCATAAAGCAATTGAGATAAATAGTTTTCTGTTTAAGAAAAAAAAAAATTAACAGTGGTAAGTAATAATATCTTAGTGCCACTCTAAAAAAAAAAAAATTAAACTCTATTTCTTTCATCTTTCTATAAAATAAAAATTTATGAGAAGATTTTAAAAAATTTAGGTTAATTAATGATAAATGCTGTAATATGAGATTCATATATCCTGAATTAATGTTATATTATCTTAGTTAGCACATGATATGGCATAGACATAAAGAAATTTATTTAGGAATTAAGATATAATTGTGAAACAATATTGAGTTAAGTAAATCGTGCAAAAAATAGAGATGTATATAAATACAAAAACCAAAATAATAATTAAAACATGCACAAAACAGAACAAAAAAAAGTAAAGAATAAATATTTTAGATGGTAAGATCATTCCATATTTGAATTTAATATAATTTATTATAATATCCAAATCAAAATGTGCTTAAAATTTGATTAATCTGAATTGTTATGTAAAATGGGTACTTACATATGAGTCCAGTGAAAAGGAGATTTTACATATGATTAGTCTTGCAATAAATTTCAAATCTTGCAATCTCAGAAAATAATGTTTACATAGGAACTTCCGACAAACTTGATCAATTAGGAAGATTTATTTCTCTGAGATGAAATACTTTTTTAACTTGTTAATTTCAACATCTTAGAAATAAAGTAATTTGGAAAATAGGTAAATCAAATGATGCATAGATTAATAATAAAATGTAAGTTTATTATTATGATGATGAAATGATGATGATGATGATGATAATGATGAAGATAATAATAATTCAATTCTTTATTTATTTAATTTACATATCAATAGCATTTAGCCAATTATAGACTGCACAGTAATAAGCATTAAAAAAAAAATAATAATAATACCAATAAAATAGAAAAACAATAAAATGCACAAATAAATAAAAAGGCAATATATCAAATGAAATTAAGGATAATATTTTTTTTATGAGGACTTTAGTGAAATTGTTTAAAATCCAAATTAAAAATATCATCATTACCAAAATCTTTGTTATAAGTTCTAGGTAAATGAAATAAAGGGGAAAATCTTAATACATCAGATTTACAAATTTTCAGTTCAAAAATATTGTATGAGTGTTATAATTCTGTTTCTTAATACCTAAATTAGAAAGCAAATTAGATACAGAAATATTCTGGGAAATAAAATTATGAAAAAGTTTGAGATCTCTTCTTTTTCGTCTCAGCAGTAAATCAATATAGTGTTCATTACTTAAACTATTTAATTTTAAAAATTTGTCAAAAACAGACTGAATTCTTATATCTGTCCTGCGGCGGCGACGACGATGACGACAACAACAACAATAATAATAATAATAGATATCTTTTCAAAATTCTTTCTTTTAAAATTCAAAAATACAGGTTATTATATTATTCAATATGAATTAATAAATGGATCAAGTAAGTAAGACTTGAAGTGATCCGTATTAATACTTTTAATAAAAATAATTTAAAATTAAAAGTGTAATTAACATTTAAATTTTTATTTTGAACATATGTAAGTAATTGTGATGAAAGCTTTATTTGATTTAAAAGATAAGAGATATAAAAAATAAAAGAATTTTTTTTTATTGAGTGAGAGTTTATATATATTAACTCTTTAGTAATTGTGAATATACATGTTTAATAATATTTTTTGAAGAAATTTAATATTTAAAGTGTTATAACCGCACTTACGACTGTGCCAATGTTATATCTGCAAGTCATACTGTGCGGCTATCCAATAACGTTCACTAATGTTCTCCAACGAATGGTCTATTCCTGCAACTAATGCTCTGCTCTGCAACGAATGCACTGCTCTACAACGAATGCTTCTAATCTGCAACTAATGCTCTGCTCTGCAACGAATGCTCTACTCTGCAACTAATGCTCTGCAACTAATGCTTCTACTCTGCAACTAATGCTCTGCTCTGCAACAAATGCTTCTACTCTGCAACTAATGCTCTGCTCTGCAATGAATGCTTCTAGTCTGCAACTAATGCTCTCCATATCTCCGCTGCAGTCTCCTTCAGCTATACCCGTAAACTACATTTCCACTGGGCGCTGGTCATTAACCACAAGCACTAACGAGATATCTCTGCTGGTGTTAAACAGACGTCTACTCAAATACTGCCTACTCAATACTGCTTGACTGCTCTCTACTGCTCTCTATGTTACACTGCTGGATGTCACCCAGTCTTCTTATCGCTCTCTGACAACTGCAATGATCAATCAATGCACTGACCAATAAGGTAACGTCTCTTATCTAGAAACATTTGTAATTAGCAAATATTTCTAGGAATTGTCTATTGCCATTACGTCAATGCACTAATTAAATTCCTCAGCTATCAGAGCGCGATCTAAAAACAGCCTTACGAATAAATTCTAGTTTTTCTGGAGTGCACAAAAATGTCTGCCATTTTTGCAACTTAGTAATTGCAATGTATCAAGAATAGATTACAATAATATAATGGGTAAGATTTGAAATACAGGCATTCTTATACCTGGAACTATAATGGATTATTTTAAATTTATAATTGTTGAATTTAATTTTGTTATCTTAATAAACTTACATTTTATTATTAATCTATGCATCATTTGATTTACCTATTTTCCAAATTACTTTATTTCTAAGATATTGATTCACATACACATTCACTAGATAATAAATCATTTATTTATTGAATTATTTATTTACCAAATAAAATACTTATCAACACATAGAGTCATTGGTGCCTTACAAATACATGAGTTTATTATGATATAGGTTATGATAAATTCATTTGTAAGGAAGATTAAAGTTATAGTAGTATGTCTTAGATTCACATTTTAAATAATTATATGAATTAAAGTACAAATTCAGTAATTTTAAATTAGTATACATAGTATTTCAGCTATTAGCATGTTAGCTAATTTTGAGAAATGATTTATGATGATAATATTTATTAATTTTAACTGGACCATAAAATCAAGAGGTTAGTAAAGACGTTATCTGAGCTATTAAAACTATATTTTTTTCTAAATAAGATTCATTATTATCTGTTACATTTTGGCTGCCCAAGTACAACTTTTTCTGTTACAATATATAAGTAAATTTCTTAGTAATATTAAAAATCCAATATTTTCCATTTTCTTGGACAATATATCAACAAACTTACTAACAAAGCACATATATCATGCTTTGTTATAAAAGCAGATTGTGCAAAATTTATAAGAAAGATAGTAAAATTATATGCATTCTATTTTCTATATTGTCTTTTAAATAAATCTTGTGTTAAAGATTTGCAGAGGTACCTACTGTCATTTTTTCAGGTGCATAGTCTTAAGGTTATAGCATTAACAAATATTACTATATGTAATATTGTGAAAAAAGCTATTCTTCACAAATGACACATACTCTTTTATCAATAACTGTTTTAAAACTATAACTGGTGCACTATGATAAAAATCTATTCTTAAAATAAACTAACAATTATTAACTGTATCTAAATTTAGGTTTGAACTTATTATTAGCCTGATTATTAAATTGGCATATTTTTTGTACAAATTCAGTTTAAAACCACCTATGGTTTTAAAACAATTATAGACAGGAGAGGTTGCCAATTCTAGGGCATGTATTCCACCATATTACAAATATATAAATTGCTATATTATTAATTATGTGCATATATATTGTAATCATATTAATCTTGTGGGTAAGATATATTTTAAAGCATTAAAAAAAAATTATATAACATTATAATAAGTAAATTTTTTATCTACATTATTATAATAAAAATATTAACTTATATGCTTCAATAGTACAAGTTAAAATAATTCAGTTAGCCTATTTAGTTAGCAGTTATTTAAAAACTATCTTAGATTGTTTAATATTTACTTCCAAGAATAAAATTAATATTTTTAAACTAAAAAATAATTAATCTAGAGCTTAATATGTTTCAACTGATATAATTGGTAAAGTTAATTTATGCTGTCTGAAATGGTTAGTTAACATTGTTAGGATTTTTAGTTGTTAATTTTTAAAATAAATTGTTTTCAAGCAATAGTTATGATTTATTAAATATCAATTTAAATGAAGGTATTTAAAAACAGACTTTAAGAGTAATAAGTATAACTGGTTGAGATTAGTGCTAATTTTAAATTAGTTTTAAATTTTAGCCAGTAACTAATTTATTTTCATTGCATTAAAAATGGTTATATTTAATGTGTATATGTGTGAATGAATGTTTAATGCAATCATATGAAATACTGAAAGTTGAAAATATTTATTAAAAGAAAATGTATTTTAAGAATGGGTACATTCAATCAGTTTTTAATTATTAAAAAAATTAGCTTTTAAATAATATAAGGGAAAGAGTAAAAAAAAAAAGGATATTTGAATAAAAAGAATGTTTAATTTAAAAAGAAATGGATGATTTTTATTAGTATTCAATAAATCATTTATTGTAGTAATTAAGCTGCAATTAAAAAGTTCATTTTCAGTCTAGACAGTAACCTGACCTAATCGTATGGATTGATAGAGTTCAAAGTCAGATCAATTACAAGAAAAAAGTACAATAGTAACTTAAATATTATAATAAAATGAATACTTGGAGATTGGTTTAAAATATTGGAAATGCAGTAAAAAATCTTAATGTGCATGAATGTATAAAACACATACCTAATATAAAAAGAGAATCTTAATCTAAATTTTATTATTATGATTATTATTATTAATATTTTAACTTCATTTTACTTTCAAATTAACTAGCTTTAGTTAATTAATTTTTTTTTAAAAATCAACTTAAAAAATTTAAGTTTTATATTTCATCATCATTATGCCTGAATTAAAAAAACTATAACTTACCCATCATAGTATTTCTATTGAAAGTATATGCTCAAGTGATTCATCAAACAATAAGTTTAAAAGAAAGCTAAGAAAAAGAGAATTCACATTAAAAAAAGTATATTGTTTCATTTTTAGAAAAAAAATATATGTTTCAAAAAGAAGCCAAAGGAAAAGAGAATTCACATAAGGAAAAGTATGTTGTTTCATTTTTATATAAATATTACCTAAATTCTGAACTTTTGCTATAAGGCTATCTCTGGCAAGTTTTAACTAACTTTCCATTAGTTAATAATACTAATTATTGTTACTAAAAGTAGTCAATAGACTTCTATCAAGCTAAGATAAAGAATGATGAACTTTTATAAAAGTATTGTCTAAAAAAAAAGCAGCCCTTTAATTATCATAAGGAAAAGACTATGTCCATATTGTTTCATGCTAAAGCAAATAATATAAATATTCATCTTGCATTTACTTATTCATTTATTTATTTGATTTTTTTTTTAATTGCTGATTGATTCAAACATGTTTTGTACTTAGAAAAGGAATAAATATGATTTTAATTTGCAGCATCATAATTAATGTTGCTTAAAAAGTTGACTTACTATAATAATACAACTTTATAAAGAGCAATTTCTAATTAAAATTATCCTTCTGTTCATTACTCCTCTGATTCCCATTGCCATTAAAAATGTGTTTTAAATGTAACTATTTACTATTAGAATTATCTGCTGTCAGATCTTATGATTATTTTGAAGTTGTTAAATTTCACTGCAAATATTTTTCAAGAAATTTTATTATAAAACCTCATCTTTGTGTTTGCTCTATCTTAATGAAGGACAATGTGTCAAGAAAAAACAGAAAAAGGACTTGAACCAAAAGATTTCCTTATATCAAGCAAAAAACATTTAATCTCTAATATAAATATTTTAAAAAGGTTATTATAATAATGTACTTTTTTTATATATACTTAAAACTATTATAGTATTATTATTTATTATTACTAATTACATTTTTCAAGGAATGAAATTGGTAAGACACATAGTAAAAAGGTTTTTATTTCATTATTTAAAATTATATAAATGATTGTATCCAGAGATATAACAGCCTTTTGTATATTATAAAAATTATTTCATGAATGAAAATATTATAAATATAAGTATGCATGTGAGAATTTTAAATAGTTTATAAATACAGCTTTGTCACCATTATGCAATAATAGTTTTGTCGGTATACATATAATTTTAAAAAAAGTGAATGAATTATATGCCTTTTGTAAGAGTATACAAGATAGATAATTATTCATATGTTTATTATTATTATTAACTCTATGCCTTTTATTATTAGTGATCATTTTGGAGGCAATTTTATGTGGATATTATATTACTTTTATATATATTTAGCCCCTCCATGAAAGAGAGTGGCTTGTTCATTCATTAGCACTGCCTACACATAGTACCGAGTGCTCATTCATATTTTTGCTAGGTCATATTTCTCTTATCCACCATACCTAGAATTTCAATATTAGAGTATATTTTGGTGTATATCCACAGGCATGTTCAGCTTTACAATTCATTATTAGCTCCACTATAATTTTTTTTAACTTATAAAGAATATAATCAGTGTTGAGCATAATTATTTCCTCACCCCAAAATAGGTATTGTTAATGTGATAAGTGTCTTATATTGCATAATATTTATTGCTATCATATTAACATTTATTAAGCATCTCCACACTGATTTTCAATACTGAATTTTGCCTGGACAAAGGCATATAGGTATATTGTTTTGCTTTATGGGTTCTGGGTTGGAAATAAACTCCATATTTGAGAATACGAGAACTACTGGGTTGTAAATATAACTTACGTTATAAAATTGTAGAAAGAATTTTAAGAAAGGTCAATGTATAAAGTTGTTAATATTTGTAAATATAGTATAGTAGATTAAAAATAATTATTATTGTAAATAAACATTTCTACTATATAGATTATATGTTGTAAATAAATATTTCTATTATTAATTAAATATGTTTTTGTTTTGTTGCCATTACGATATTATAATAGCACATCTATTTATCAGAAAATCTTTAATAAAGTTAGCATTAGTAATTATTTTTTTAAGAGTACATCTCAGTGATCACATAGTGTTTATACATTCATTTTGTTTAATAATGATTTAATTATTCTACCTGCATTCTTAGAAGATAAATATATTATTTACTTCATTTCAAATGCACTTTTTATATAGTTTGCAGCATAACTGATACCCTTACTGCCTCCTACATTATTTTAATATTGATTATTCAAATTTGAATCAGAAAATATAAGATTTGTTTGTATTTTATAGTCAAGAGAAACGAAATAATTATATTTAAAGAATTGTAAAGTATTTAAAAATGTTTTTCAAGTTATCAATTATATATTACTCAAGTATTTAAGTACTCTGTTATAATGTAATTTTATTTCTACTTTCTTAAAAATACTAAGATTCCAAAATAAATTAAGAGAAGTGTCAAATATTCCATGTCTAGTTTAATAATAACTATTATTTCAGGTCTAGTTTAAAAATAACTAACACGTATTTTTTGTTAAGAAATTAAAGTATTACCATTAACATTTTGCTCCCAATGCATTTTATTCTGAATTTGAACCCTGAAATAAAGATATTTTAAACTTGCAAAAGAACCTATATTTAGGATAAAAATATTTTAAGAATTAAGATAAAATATTTTGGGTTATAAAAGAACTTTGTATTTTAGTAATTATATTTAGACATGATATGGTCTATAAGAGGACTCATACTTTGGTGTTTTAAAAATCCATGTTATATGGTGCCTATTCATGTAACTCTGATTGCTAGCCATCAACTCTTTATTTAATCCATGTTCTGCAACTGATTGATTGTTGGTTTAAATGGTCCAATTTTTGCCAACCAATATGATGGACTTGATTGTAAGGTTTATTTTGTTCCCTCCCCCTTTGGCCAGTCCACTCCTCAGGTTAATATATACATATAGAAACTACAAAGCTACCTTCTTCTGTAAAACTTTCTATAATCATAAATTATAAATATAAAAACATATTTGTATATTCAGTTTTCTTTAAAGTGGAAAAATTTATTTGGGCAATGGAGTTTGACCAAAATATTAATTGTTGTGATTAAATTTCTCCATTTAAAAGAAAAAAGGAATTCAGTCTTTATAGTTTATGATATAAAATGACTCTTTTAAATGCAATATTATTATTCTATGTATATTCAGAAATATTAATTGTTGTGATTAAATTTCTCCATTTAAAAGAAAAAAGGAATTCAGTCTTTATAGTTTGTGATATAAAATGACACTTTTTAATGCAATATTATTATTATTAATATTCTATGTACATTCAGAATTTACTTCTCCATAAAATATATCTGTGTGTGTGAGTCAGTGAGATTCGGATTAAATTGTGTAAAATTTAAAATAAAGAGATTGAGAATGCTTATCAAATAGCTGAGGTATGAGTATGAATTAAAATCAAGTTTTACAACAGTGATAATTTAACTTCATCTATTATGTCATTGAAATAATCACATTCTAATAGTGCAGTAATTCAACATGTAATAAAATACAGTACTGTTCTAAACTAATTTAGTTAAAAGTCCAATGAAGTTACAATAAACATAGAAATTGACTTCTAAGCATTTTGAGACACAGAGTAAGAAAAGCATAACAGTAAAACAGTCTTAACATAGTATGCTTTCAATATCTTTGTCACGATATGATATCATGACAAAGATATTGAAAGCATGCTAAGCATACTATATTAAGAGTGTTTCACAGTGAAGCTTTTCTTACTAGGTATCTTCACTTCAATTACAATTGCTTAAAAAGAGTAAACTAATAAATTATAGAATAAATAATGAAATTTATTAGTTATAAAAATTAATTAAGTGGAGTTAAATATTTACTTGATTTTTGTATTTTATTTCTCATTAACAATAAATATTAATTTGTTTTGTGTCATTATCTTTACTTAGTTTCATTTATTAAAATTACATTAGTATTAGGTGAGAATCTGAAATGTGTGTGGATGTTATATATGACAGTACAACTTAAAATGTTAATAGTGTGATTAGACAAGTTTTGATAAATAGTGTAAAAAAAAGCATCTTGTAAATATTGAGGTGTTTTTTTTATCACAAATTTAACTTTCTTACGGTTCTCTAAATTATTTTTCCCAAATAATATTTTTGACAATGGGATAATAATAGTTGGTTTTTTTTTAATTTTTATTGACAAGAGGATCTTTTTTGGTGTATGTTCAAATAGTAATTTGTGTTTTTTAAATAGTGTTACTGTTTTTTAAAATTTGATTGACAAAATTTGACAAAATTAAAGAGAACGGGTTTTTTTGATGTATCTTTAAATAATAATTTACGTTACTTTTATTGGTTTACATTTGATTGCCGATAACAATTAGTGGGAGGGGTGTTTTGTGTTTGATTAAATAATAATTTACCTTACTTTTATTTTTACATTTGATTGCAGACAACAATTATTGGGAGAAGTGTGTTTTTTTGTGTGTGTATGTTTAAATAAAAATTTAAGTAACTTTATTGGTTACATTTGATTGACAACCGATTTGACTTTCTTTCGTTTATAAATTATGGTTTTGGTTCCACAAATAATATTTTTGACAATGAAACAATAATAGTTGTTTCTTTAATTTTTATTGACAAGAGGGTGTTTTTTGGTGTATGTTCAAATAGTAATTTGGGTTATGTTTAAATAATAATTTACGGTCTTACTTTTATTGGTTTACATTTGATTGACAATAATTATTGGGAGGGGTGTTTTTTTTGTGTGTATGATTGTTGTCAACAATTATTGGGAGAAGGGGTGTATGTTTAAATAATAGTTTACGTTACTTTTAGTGGTGTACATTTGATTGACAAGAATTAGTGGGAGGGGTGTTTTTGGGTTATGATTAAATAATAATTTATGTTACTTTTATTTTACATTGGATTGTTGACAACAATTATTGGGAGAAAGGGGTTTTTTGTGTATGTTTAATTAAATAAAAATTTAAGTTACTTTTATTGGTTACATTTGATTGAAACCGATTAGACTTTCTTTCGTTTATAAATTATTTTGATTTCCCAAATAATATTTTTGACAATGGGACAATAATAGTTGTTTCTATAATTTTTATTGACAAGAGGATCTTTTTTGGTGTATGTTCAAATAGTAATTTGGGTTACATTTAAAAAATAATTTACCTTACTTTTATTGGTTTACATTTGATTGCCGACAACAATTAGTGGGAAAGGTTTTTTTTTTCTATATGATTAAAGAATAATTTATGTTACTTTTATTTTACATTTGATTGCCGACAACAATTATTAGGAGAACTGGGGTTTTTTGGGTATGTTTAAATAAAAATTTTAGTTACTTCATTTGATTTCCGACAACAATTATTGGGAGAAGTGATGTATGTTACTTTTATTTTTACATTTGACGAAGGCCATTTAGAATCCCTCAAACAAGCTGCCCTTTACGAAGTGAACATTTACGTCAGCAACAATGAGACTTACAAATGAAAGTCAAAAGATGTTTTTGGACCTCAAGTCTGCATATATTTGCCGCACAATCATATCTTTTCTTTCAGCAGGATGTTTTTCTGCTGTAGAAATGTTCCAGTGCTGGCTTCTGTGTCTGGCAATTCCCATTTTTTCAAGTTTTCTGTGTTGGAATTAGCCATATTCTTGGTCTCAGAAAATTTCTCGCTAAAACGTGACTCAAAGCGTGATCGTCCAAAAAATTTATGATACCCCACCCTAATAGAGAATTTAGGAGGTTTACAGCTTTATGAGGAACAATCACGACACTGTTAAAATTGTTAAAAAATAACAGTACATCAATTTATATTAAAAAAAAAGTCCCAATGAAAATTTAAATAATTTTGACACAATCAATTTAACACCCCCTCATACGATATTGTTACATAAAATACATAACACAGCATTACAATGTAGTGTGTGACACAAAAAACTATGGCATTTTCTTCTGCTTTTAGCATTGGAAAAAGCCAAGCTGAGTTAACACTCTTTCTAGGTTTTATCGTAGAAAGAAGGCTTAACTCCGAGTTAACACTCTTTCTCCATTTTAGCATAGAAAGAAGACAACTCCGAGTTAACAATCTCTCTAGGATTTATTGTAGAAAGAATGCTTAAAGGCTTGGGTGCGGCCGCAGAAACAGCATATTTCTGGAAATTAAGCTAGAAATAGCGCCATCCCGCGGCTGACACGAAGGATTAGATTACAACCAAAATAATCTAATACAAGTTCGATATGAATAATTTGTAAGTCAAATTTTCTACGGTCATTTGAACAAACTTACAAAAAGAATATTATTTACAAGCATATTAAAATGATTTTAAAAAATTCGATTAGCAAATCACTATTGCAGTCAGCATACTGAAACATTATTTCTTCAAAAAAATTATATATTCCCAGACCTATACATTTAATAATCACTGTTTATTTAAAGTTATTAGAATATATATTGTAACAGAATGACGATAGATTGTTGGTGATGATTTAGAACTCTCAAAGAGATTTTTAAATCAATCTCGCTTGATCCCCAAATGTACCGGAATAGGTATTGAGTTAAGAGACTTAAATTCAAATCATCTACCTTTCATTACCGCAAGCAAAGAAAACATATAGACATAAACGAATTTATATCCACCCCTGATCGAACCTGTGGCAATACGGATATTGCCACAAGGTTATCTTTCCCGATCAGATGTCTCTCGACTGCTGTAATTATTAAAGAAAAACAGTGCTTGGTTAAATTATAAATTTAATGGGATTACTAATACTGTACAACTATCCTCATGTGTTACTTAGTACTACAATGGAGTAATAATTATAACCAAACCCTCCGGGTATATTAAACTATTGGAATGGCGAAAAACGAGAAGATACAGATAAAATAATTAATGAAACATTTACTACAATAATAAAACAACAACAAAAAAATTACATGAAAGATTAAAATTACAATAAACTCATTAAAATGTAATACTACAATTAGGTGTATGTGCTAAATCCTACAAATGTCTTTAATCTATTAAAATAAAGTATCCATTTATAGTCGTTCATTCCAAATATTATTAAAGAGTCTAATTAATGTCTATCTCATTAAATATTTGGAATTGCAATTGCTTTTAATGTGAAGACTATGTGCCTGCGTGTTATATATTGATCTGTTGTTTACTTTACCTAGGTTTTTCTTCTTCTTCAACTTTAACTATTGTCCAGACGACCATCATGTGGAATTCCTTCACTTCCTTAGTAGAGACGGTTGTTCTTCATCTTTGGTTTTTTGTTTATGGGAGCTCTTCTTCTACATGTAGTGACTTCACAATACTAGGGTGTTAATGGCATGGCAGGCAGATCATCAGGCAGGCTTTACACTGGCAGTTGTTTCATGGCGAGATGACCGTATGAGCACAGTGGGTTTGGATCAACCAGCGACCATGATGGTCCTTAGTCACACATCCTTGAAGATTCACTTGCATTGTAGATTGGTTTCATATTCATTCAGTTTGTCAGTATTCTACGAAAATGTCCTTTACTCAGCTTTCCTTTTTTTTTCTTTTATGTCTGCTTCCCACTAAGTTATAATCTCTACTTCTCAAAACCAGTGCTCTCACCAAAGTCTCCACGTAAACTAACTTTAATTAAATTTTTTTTCCAAATTCTTTTCTTATCTTGATCTCTTGTTTGTAGATTTTCTTTCACATCTCTAACTTTAAAATGTTTTCCATAACTTATACAAAATCTCTTTTAATTTCATACTATTTTATAATATAGTGTTTTATATTCATTTATAATAAAATTATTCTCATTTTAACATGCAGTAACCCTTTCCCCTCTTTATACACACATTCGCATATGTATTTCATTTCATCAAAATGTGTACTTTGTAAAACGGATCTTTATCTTTTATCGTATCCTAATTTTACTTATAATTTTATTTAAAACTCCCCCATTGTCACCCTTTTTAAATCATTTGAGTTCCCATTTTAGTTACATTTCCTTCTTCGTTTTAAATCTTAAACTAAACGTCTGACTCTCATATTTTCAAACTTTAATATTTCTATTTTTCTCAAAATCTGAACTTTGGAGAGTAAAAGATAAGAATCTTGTTTGATTCTGTTCCCTCTCTTTATCTCATTATAGTAAATTAAGGCATTCTTTTCTTCATTGGTTTTAATTCTTTTACTTATTTGTATATTTAAAAAAAAAAACTAGAATATTTAATATTACTTAATATTAAATATATATGTGTGTGATCGCAGCATGTGCAATCATCACACTACACCGTTCCCTCCTTTTTTTTTCCCTAAAAAAAATTTAATGGATTGAAAGCCATGCAATTCTTAACTTAATATTGTTACCACGACACTCTCACATTCATGTACTCCTACTCTTGGTTAAGTGATGATGAGAATATTCCTAGAGGCGACCAGACAATTACATTCCTTTCTATCAATTACATCAGCACTATCAAACCGTTTTAATCTAGCTTATACAAATGATACATGAGTTGACTTCTGCCCCCTGATTGTATATACAGGCTCGAGTCTGCAGGATATCTGCTACTCAATTAAATCTGTTCATAACCAAATTTCAAAACATATAGCCCTCAAAGTGACAACTCGGACCATTATACTGAAGTGGGTTTTGGTGACTGGAATTTCTTATCCAGCTCATCCATGAGCTCAGAATTTTTACTGACAACTCACTATATAAGGGTTCTTTCCTGCACATTTGTTTATGTTTCAGTGACTCGCAATATTTATCAAATATTTAACTGGCATTTTCAATCCAGTGAGTCTTTATATGAGAAGAGGTTCTTTATTCCTATCTTCCCTACCTAATAACATCTGGTGCTCCACAGAAACTCATGCATGAATATATAACAGAGATGACTTACCATATACTAATGGGATCCCTACTAAAAGGTCTGCCCCTACATACCCCTGCCTCTATCTATAATCTCATTCACTACTTTCTCTAAATGATGGTTGGTCTCAATTCCTTTTAAACTGGTTGGTCATTTATTGGCTCTTTCTTTCCTTATATTATCCTTTTTTTTTTCTTATTTTACTTTTTTTTTTTTTTTTATAAGTCCATTTTCATCAATCTTGATATGGGCCATTCCCAACCTTGTACCATTGAATCCGTCTGATCCTTATATTTGCAATTAGGTTTTATCTGGAGATTGTTTGAAACTGTGGGACTCATATATGCTTGTTCTGGGCTGTGGATTCTGATCCCTATGCTCTCTATCCTTTGCCCATTCATATGGATGCTTCCATTCAGACTCTACTCTGTGTTGTCCATCTTTCTGCACTCTTGGGATCCTCTCTGGAAAATTCCCTATTTTCTCCCCCCACCGACCTTTATTAGGATCCCATCCACTTTTACTTACAAGTGGTTCCTTTGGAGGTGGTCTATATTCATATCCCTCATCCATCTGGCCATCCCTAGTGCTATCCAACGCATTAAGCAACTCAGCAATCCAATCAACTGTCTTACTCTCCATACTTATCAGTATCTGTTCAACGTCTCTCGGGAAACCATGCTTAATCATCCAAATTATTTGCATCTCAGATAATAGATTAGATGTCATCATCCGTAACATGGCCACTTGATGACGAAAGAATGTCATAAATTATTCCCCCGGTCTCCATTTCTCCTATTTCTCCTGTGTTGTCTAGTGTAAATGTTTTCTTTGAGTTCCTCACTCCAATAACAGGCCAACAAAGATTTATGATATTCTGCGAATGTTGTTGGCTTATGGAACAGTGAGTCCCATCACACTTGTGATTCGCCCTGCAAATGACTGCAGGCGACCGCAATCTTGGCCTCCTCATTTATCCTGCTTAACCTGAAGTATCTTTTGAGGCTCCCCAGATGCTCCATAGGGTTCTCTCATGGGTTTCCAGAGAAGATTTGTACCTTTAAGAACGGATGGAACCCGATAGGGTTATCCATGTGATTTCCATAGCCCATGTCTGTATATTCTCCAGTGGCTCTCGGTTCGATGCATTCTACTTCTGTATTTGCATTGTTACCTGCTGACCTCCTTATACTCTCTTCAAATTTTGAATCTAACCTTTCTACTACTCTTACTACTTGATTTATGTCCAACTGCATAGTTGCCAGCATCCTATTATTCTCTACTCTCATGACTTCAATTTCCTCCCCTTTATCTAACTTCCTCATTTCCACTTCATGCTGCACTATTTCCAATCTCAGATCTAAATATGCTGACTTTCTATCTACACTCTCTGCCCTATCCAGTTCATCATACTCATATGGTTCCATGCGTTCTAGTTCATCAAGTTTGATTTCCCTTTCCTGTCCATTCCCTGTGTCCTTTGCACCTGATTTCTCAGGGAAGTTACTCCTCATTTCTTCTATGGCTTCAGCAATTCTTTTGTTATTGCCCATTGCTATCTTCGCACACCATTCTTCCATCATTCTTTCTTTCCTGTCCTGGCATTCCTTCATAAACTATTGTTGTTCCTTTCTCATTTGCATGAGCATACTCATCACCTCACTAAAGTCTATTTTATCTTTTATTCCCCTTTGGATAATATCCATTCTCTCCCTCTCCTTATCTTCATCCACTTCCCTCAATTCATTTACTTGGTTGTCCATTTTAGTTTGGGACCTTGTGTGTGTAGCTATATTTTAATTAATCCTTGATATATTTATTTCTTCTCTACTGATTATCTCCTTTATTCCCTTCTATTGCGATTTGCTATTTTGGTTATTTATTTTATGATTATTGGCATTTAGAATGCTAGCCAATCCAAACACACTTGCTCCGGTTCACCATTTGCCTACCTGCCCTAGATTCATTTTAATTGCCTGCTATACTTTGATGACTACCCTCTATTCCACTACGTATATAAACTCTTAATTATTCTGCTCCACTATATGACACACTTATATGTTTCTTATTCTGACTTGACTCGACTTAAACACTATATTTAATCCCCCTCTGTTAATGATTTGTATATAAATTCATTCTATTTCGACTGTCTTTCAAACAATATGCGTTTCTAATATATTTTCTAATACGACGTTTATTATTTTTCGATCACTTTATTGTCAAGACTATTTTAAAATCATACATATATATTTTCTTCAAATTAACAGATATACTTTGTTGCACACACTGTGCTTGTACTTTATTGATCACTTTATTATTTATAGATAAAACCTTCCTGGAACTTTCTTAATTCTATTTGACTTAACTACTTTATATTTCTTTAACAGCAATTATATTTTTGATCACAACATTTACATTTATATATTTGAATAATTCCATTCTTAACTTAGATACGTCACAACGAACTTCAAAAGCCCTTTTGATATTAAAATTTCTCCCTTCTCTCTTTCACTCCTTTTTACACATTTGACATAGAAATACATATATTAAGTATTATAAAGCGTAGGAAAAATTTATTCTCTCGGCTTCGCTCCTCACCATTCTGATTGATTAAAACTAATTTTATATATCTCTTTTTTTTTTCTTTTTCTTTAAATATTTACTTTAATTACAAATTTACCCAACACGTGATTACCAATTGCACAGCAACACATCCCGGACTGGCCCCCAAAACATAATGGAATGATTAGATAGATCATTGGCGATGATTTAGAACTCTCAAAAAAATTTTTAAATTACTCTCACTTGACCCCCAAATGTACCAGAATACGTATTGAGGTAAGAGACTTACATTCAAATCATCTACCTTCCGTTACCGCAAGCAAAGAGAACATATACACATAAACGAATTTATATCCATACCTGATCGAACCTGTGACAATACGGATATTGCCACAAGGTTATCTTTCCCAATCAGATGTCTCTCGACTGCTGTAATTATTAAAGAATTACAGCACTTGGTTAAATTATAAATTTAATGGGATTAGTAATACTGTACAACTATCCTCATGTGTTACTTAGTACTCAAATGGAGTAATAATTATAACCAAACCCTCCAGGTATATTAAACTATTGGAATGGTGAAGAAACGAGACGATACAGATAAAATAATTAATGAAACATTTACTACAATAATAAAACAACAACAAAAAAATTACATAAAAGATTTAAATTACAATAAACTCATTTAAATGTAATACAATTGGGAAATGTGTTAAATCCTATAAATGTCTTTAATCTATTGAAATGAAGTATCCATTTATAGTCATCAAAATAAAGTATCCATTTATAGTAGTTCATTCCAAGCATTATTAAAAAGTCTAATTAATGTCTATCTCATTAAGTATTTGGAATTGCAATTGCTTTTAATGTGAAGAGTATGTGCACACATGTTATATATTGATCTGTTATTTACTTTACCTAGGTTTATCTTCTTTTTCGACGTTAACTATTGTCCGGCCAACTGTCATGTGGAATTCCACTTTATGGGATCTCTTCTTCTACACATAGTGACTTCACAATACTAGGGTGTTAATGGCATGACAGGCGGACCATCAGGTAGGCGCTACACTGGCAGTTATTTCATGGCAAGGAGAACATATGAGAACGGTGGATTTGGATCGACCAGTGACTGTGATGGCCCTTAGCCACACACCCTTGAAGATTCACTTGCATTGTAGATTGGTTTCATATTCATTCAGTTTGTCAGTATTCTACGAAAATGTCCTTTTCTCAGCTTTTCTTTTTTTTCTTTTATGTCTGCTTCCCACTAAGTTCTAATCTCTGTTTCTTCTCAAAACTAGTGCTCTCACCAAAGACTCCACGTGAACTAATTTTAATTTTTTTTTTTTTCAAATTCTTTTCTTATCTTGATCTCTTGTTTGTAGGTTTTCTTTCACACCTCTAACTTTAAAATGTTTTCTATAACTTATACAAAATTTCTTTTAATTTCATACTATTTTATAGCATAGTGTTTTACATTGATTTATATTAAAATTATTCTCATTTTAGCATGCAGTAAACCTTTCCCTTCTTTATACACACATTTGCATATGTATTTCATTTTGTCAAAATGTGTATTTTGAAGAACAGATCTTTATCTTTTATTGTATCTTAATTTTACTTATAATTTTATTTAAAACTCCCCTATTGTCACCTTTTAAAATCATTTGAGTTCCCATTTTATTTACATTTCCTTCTTCATTTTTAATCTTAAACTAAACGACTGACTCTCATATTTTCTAACTATAATATTTCTATTTTTCTCAAAATCTGAACTTTGGAGAGTAAAAGATAAGAATCTTGTTTGATTCCTTCCCTCTATCTCATTATAGTAATTAAGGCATTCTTTTCTTCATTAGTTTTAATTCTTTTACTTATTTGTATTTCAAAAAAAAACTAGAATATTTAATATTACTTAATATTAAATATATATATATGTGTGATCGCAGCATGTATATATATATGAATTGAACAGATAAAATAGTTAAGCAACCACATACGATGCCAATTATAAAAAAACTAGTCTGTTAGTTGGTTCACATATGACACATTTTATTATGTGATAGTGAGCACAATAGAACTTCATGAAAAAAATGAGTTATCCACTAAATAAAATTTAAAAATGTAAACTTTAGTATAGAAAATACTTTTGAGAAAGCATTTTTTTTTTTTTACAATAATCTTTTATTGATATCACAGCTACATTTTCAACTATATCAACTATATACCACAACAATTACAATTTAAATCAATGTCTGTTCACTGACAGAACTTGTATTCAAGGTTTAAAAGCAAAAACAATATCTGTTTTGTATAATGACTAATTTAAGCAAGTGATTACATGGATGTGATTCTTTGAAGAAGACAATCTCATATCCCTTGGGCATTGTGATTGTTTTTTTGGACTAGCTTTTTATACTTCATTATTAAGGTAATAAATTCTCAATTTTTATATTAATATTTATTATTATAAGTTTTATCTTTGTGAATTATATATGAATAAGCTAAATTAAAAAAGGTACAGACATATTTTTATATGTATGTGTCATAGATGAGCATACAATGGATGAAAAAAATTTCAAATTATTGACTGCAAAAACAAAAAAAAAAAATTTTTTTTATATACATTTGATAAAAGTAATACCACTATACATGACTTGCTTTTTTGATTATTATACATTTGCTATATTTTTTAAAAATAAAAGAGAAAATATGCAAACAAAAATTAAAGTGATTCAGAAATAACTAGCAATAAAATATAAATTAAAATAGTAACAATAAAAACAAATAAAATTATAAGTAATTCTTTACATTTTTTATATATTTAAATGAGAGATATCTTAATATTAAATTCCTCTGACTATTCTGCATTAACATCATTTGAAAATTGCTAGACTGGCCAGAAAGAAAGAGAATATAATATAGATAAGCATTTATTTCTTTAATGGTTCTCAAATTTCGTATTCTTTTTAAACAAGATATATACATACTTTTTTTTCTCTCTTAAAACTATTTCCCAATTTTCAAATAGCTGAAATGTTTCTTCCAAAAAAAAAAAAAACTCAGAACACTTAAGAAAAAAAAAAGATTTTGATGTGATTTTTGAGCCACCAAACATTTCACAATGGATGAAAATAATCCTGATAAAAAAATTAACAATTTTCTATTCCTGATGCTATAAACTTTTAAATAACTGATGATTCCCAACTTTTTAATTGAAAACATGTAAAGTGATAATAATTTATTCCAATTTTGTTGATAACAACAAAGTATATTTTTGATAACATGACAAATAGACAATTTCTTGTTTTTCTAACTGGACTTACAATTAATGAATCACATTAAATATTATCTAGAATAGATGAAGAACCCACAATTTTAAGATTGCCATAGTATTTTGCAATAATTGGAGCACCTCTGTCCATAAATACCACAAACAATATGTACCAATCTAAATAAATTATCATCAAATAAAAGTGGTAGAAAACAACAGCTTAAATTTGTACCCTCAAATTAAAATCACAATAAATTATAAACTTTTTTTTTAAAAAGTCGAAGCAATTTTTATTGTGATGTAGCAAATTTTGTGTTAAACATTATTAGAAATAAGGTCCTTCTACAAATATTCTAAAAAAATCAATTTTTCTCCACTAAAAATCTGAAAGTTTAACCATTTTTTATATAGTCAAGTAGTATATTACAGTAAAAGTAGTTTTCAATCAGTTAATTGCATGCCTTTAAGACTATCCTTATCTGTGTTTTAACATTTAAAGATGATATAAAATGTATTATAAAGTGCCATTGATTTATAATTTTGAGAGAAAAAAAATAGTTACCAAGTTTTGATATGTTTTGTGCATGACACTGACTAAAAGAAAACTGATAGTGTCAAGTTGTATATAATTCTTCACAAATACTTATTTGATTTAGTGATAACATATTTTTTAAAATAAAATAAAAACTAATATTAAACATCTAAAACAGTTAACAAAAGCTTCTAATTCACCAAAAAATTGGATGATTTTACTAAATATAATCAGTTACAACAAAACAAATAAAATTCAAACTTTAGCAGAACTTAAAAGCTACTTTATTATAAGTTATTTAAATGAATTATTGACCCACCTGATCATACACATGTTGAACATTCCATCATCAGATTTTCAATGAAATAGATGGCTGAAGAGTTGTGGGTTGGAGTAGTTTGAAGCCTGTCCATTAAAGTATGAAGACTGGCTATCTTAATATAAAGCTGAGCACTGATTGTATATATGTGTGGAGATAGTAATCTGGACCAACTGATGATTGCAGGTTTAGCATGAAATACGTATAATGGTGATTATTTATCTTTTCAACATGTGTATGATCAGGTGGGTCAGCAACATGAGATGGCATGAAGAGCTGAGGGCCATGTGAAAGTCTGCATTCGAATCCCTTATATAATACATTATATATGTGCAGATGTGTGTAAGCCTGTACAGTGTATTAATTTAAATGAATTATGAAATGTAATTTTTAATAGCTCACTAATCTGTAATTATATACAGTCTATACTTCAATTTATTTCAATTATGCAAAAAGTAAAAGGTTAACATTGGATTATACGATTACATAAACCTGCTTTCTAACAAACAGATTATATATTATGCTTCGAAAGATCTACGATAGCTAGTATGCAATTCTATTTACATAATGATCATTAATACATATAATTAATAAATGAGAATCTCATGAAGTATATTAATAAACAAATAAAAATTACATATTTGAACATGTCAGAAAAAAATAATATATCAAAATCTAAAAATAATGCTATATATAATGTAGGTTTAGATTTTTATTATTAACAGAAATTTAATATATATTTCCCCCTACAATTCCGGTCATTTTTTATTAACAAACCCGTTGACATCTAACCTTTGAATGAAAATTCTAACATCCTACTTAGGAAATTGTAATAAGACAATTAAAAATGCTCTCTGTCGTTTTTTTAATATACAATTTTATTTAAAAATGATACTTTACATAGGAATATACTTTACTTTCATTATTTTTTTCTAATGCCAATCAATAATGGGATATGTAGTTGCAACGCAGTCAACGACAGCTATTTAAACTACAATTAATGTCGCAAACATAATTATCAAATAGCTATTAGAATGTATTCTATTATCAACTAAATACAAATTATATATTGCATAAATAATAATCTAAATATTGTCATTTCTTTAGTTTAAAATAACATTTTCATGTTACTATGATATAAATGAAACCATAATGCTGAACTACATTAGATAATTTGTCGTCTGCAAAATTAAAGGTGAACAAAATGAAGGTTGAATGCCGCTTATATTTTTTTCTGTTTACAAAAGGTAATAAATAAATAAAAACGCTTACCTCATCTTTGGTTATGTAGTTTACCGGTACAAAGCCTACTTCCCCGCGGGTAGTTTCTACCTTCCACCAATCGGTATTACTAACATCCAAAATTGTAAAACGGTCTCCTTTTTTAAAATTTAACACCCGTTTATGAACGCTTTGAAAGTCATACAACGCACGATACATGGTCTAATACGTCGTACTCTTCATAAGTATTTATCCATTAGAAGTTGTTCTTGCAGCTATTCCAAGTTAGCACACCCTACCACATATTATTATCATGTAAACAGATAACCATCATTGGAGCTGCCATCTTGGCTCTCTCTCTCTCTCTCTCCGCATTGACTTTTTTTTATGGAGATGTTCTTATATTGTTTTTTTAAATATGTTATATATATTTAATTCTCTTTAAAAAAAATGTATGCTTTAGTGTACAATATGAAATACTTAATATATTTATTTCGCTATTTTAAAATATAATATAATGACTAATTATATTAGAATTATACATTATGTTCGATACTTATCTGTAAACTCGGTGGTCAATTTTGTGATCTCTTAATGTTAATATTTGATTGGTTACATTTAGAACTTGCATAATATTTATAATATTGGTGATGGGGGAAGATTACTGGAATTAGTTTAAACCAAAACAATTTTGCTTAAAAGGAAAAGAAAATGTGTGTTTCTCCTAAAATATTAAACGTTTTTTGCTGAGTTATCTTGTAAACGATTAAATAAATAAACAATATTATAAAATAAATAATGTGCAAATATCTTAGTTTTAATTACTTCAATGGACAAATTCCTTAAAATTTAAATAGTCTATTTTAATTCGTAGGCAATAAAGAAAAAGGCAAGAGAAATGTGTACTATTTTTAACATACATCTCTCAACTTTGTATTCAATCATGGCTGTTTCTATTCTTTATTAGTTTAATGGGTGTCCGTAATCTCTACTTGTATAATTTTTCAAAAAAATGCATTCGATTATATGTTTAAAGTCATTTTGATATTTTATATTTATATCGTTCGAGAATACTCCGGTCAGAATGATTCTGATTCATTTGGTAAAAGAAATGTATCTAAAACACTATCAACTTCATTTATAGGTGATATAGTGATTTGAATTCTAATGATTTGATTAGTAGCTAAACTGGCTATATGTTCTCAAATTTTAAAACTGTAAAAAAATATTTAAATTATTAGTTTAGGGTTTTTTGTTTTTTTTTGATAAAACAAGTCCATGCTGATGCGAAAGGGGCACCAGTATTAAAAATTGCATTAGAAAAAATGTTACATTTCCAAATTAAAATAACTTACTACTTTATCAAAGCCACAAAAAAAAAAAAGCATTTAGTATAACAGGACTGCATCATATATGTGTGGGACTATTGATTGTCCTTCAATGATCATTTGTTAAATGAAATATTGTGTATCGTCAAATCTAGGTGTTAAAGAAATTTTTACTAAAAGTAAGTTGAGCTCTTTTAAATACCAGGATACGAAAAGCAACTGCAATTTGCTATAACTTAGTACCTCTTGCTGTGTGTTTGCATATTTATTTTGACAATAATATATAGAATTATGTACAAGTTATAAGAAAAAAGGGTAATTACTAATAGTTAACTATCAATATTTCATATAACATCACAATCACCATTCTGTATGCTTACACAAGCTGTTTTTCATAGAGAGTTGCATTAGATCCTAAGATCTAGTTGCAGTGCTCTCAGATCCAAGGCTCCTCGCTGATGAAAGCTACAAGCTAGAAACTAGTCTGGGGATATTGGATGAGTAGGCACTAGATGGGCATTTTATGCACAACCCTCTGGCTTGCACTGAGTGGAGCTACTGTGTGGAGAGTTTTGCCTCTGAATATTTCATATAATAAGTAAGCTTACTCATAAATAATTTGCACATGAACTTACTAACATCCCTTTTTAATACTGCCCACTTGTAAATGAATATGGCCATTCCAGTTCAAAAAAATTTTTAGGAGTGACCAATCTGTGAATCACAAATATGTCCACATATAGAATATGCTCATTTATTTTTTTTGTTTATCTGATATTTTGCAATACCTAATATTTCTGTAGTGTGATTTTCACTACAATACTCCCATGCAAGATAGGGACTATTTTTTATCTGTTTTTAGTATCTTATGGAGAGTGTAATTATAAATATAAGACCAAAGATATGCAAAAGATGTATAATGCCCAAGATGCATCTATTATATTGATAGAAACTAGTCCCTACCTTGCATGAGTGGTGTAGTGAAAATTACAGATATTTTTTTATTAAGTGAATAATCTCTAGATTAATGAATGACTAATAAAAATTATTCATATATTTCCATTAAATGATTTGTAACAAAGTTGTGAGGACAGTAAGTTTGATACTTATCAATTAAACTGTAATAATTATCTACCTATATATACTGAACAATGATAAAGATATGTGTAAAAGATTATGATCTGGGCCAAATGATGAATGCTGATTTAACATGAAATGTGCATTTTAGTGATCATATATCTTTTCCACATGTCTTTGATCATATGTTTATGATTATACTCCTCCATTAGGTGTTAAAAGTGGGTTGAAACTAGTCCCTATCGCATGAGAGTGGTGTAGTGAAAATTACACTACAGAAATATTATTCATTAAGTGAATCTCTAAACTAATGAATGATTAATAAAAAATTATTCATATTTTGCAATACTCTCTTTTAACATTTTTTATTTCTAAAAAATGTCAATACCATATCTTATTGTAGTTCTTGAATGTATTCTGTTCTCTGCCATATTTTCCCAATGAAAGCAATCAATATTGCAATGCTTGAGAATATTTTTGAAATAATATTTATAATATAAACAGGAACTACTTTTCCCAAGCTTTCCATAAAATATCCTTTTAATATGTATTGTTTGCTTGTTGTACATATCCAATCCAACAAAGGTATGATTTTACAATGGTGGGCTTTATATGGTCTCACATTCTCCTAGTTGAAAAACATTGATTAATTTTATCATTTTACTATTGTATTTTTAAAATTTTATAGAGCATCCTAAAACTTGTCAAATGCCTTTATATTGCAACAATAAAGTATCACTTCTATATAATATATTAAGTAATCAATTTTACTTTTATAAGCTTGTATTTACAAAAATGTAATACAGAGAGCGTACCATACAGTTAATTCAATTGCAGTAGTTATTTGACTATGTCATTTTTTAATTTATTAAGCAGCAGTATATTAATGTCTATGCTGCATTTTAACATCTAATTCCACCTTTCTATTTATAAAATTACTAAGGTATTTAAATTGGTTTATATTCTCAAGTTGATAATCAAGTTAAAAATTGTTGAGTATTTTTCTTCATCATTTACTAATAAAGAACTTTATTTTTTTTAACCTTAATTACTGAAACAAAATCTTTATATATTGCATTCAAAATATTAAGTATATTCTGTAGTTTGTCTTTTTAAACCACCAAAAATAATACAATTTCCAGCAATAATGTAAATCCAGAATATAATAAGATAAAGTTTTTATTTTTAATCAATTCAAATTAAAAAATTCCATCATCAAATCTATTACTGCATCTTAATTCCTAAATTATTTATAAACAGTTTAAAAAATCACATTCATGAAAATTGAAAAACAATATTGGAGCAAGTACACATCTTTGTTCGATGCTAGTTTTCATTTCTAATATTTCAAATCATGTCTGACTGCTTCTTGATTCTCTAAAACCATAGTTGCTGGTAATCATTCATCTATCACTGGAAGCAATCTACTTAATAAAATCCTTGAAAATTTTTTTGCTATAGTGGATAATTGTTGAAGAAAAGATGATCATATGATGATAATGATATTCAATGATAATTGCTGCAATCTTTTCTATTCCCTTTATTTTTAAAAACTGGAACAATAGAAGCTTCCTTAAGATCAGGCAACATAGCTTTCTGAATCCAAATATTCCTAAGAAAAATCCCAATATTTTTGTAACTAACATATCACCAAATTTTAAAACTGGATATTTTATCAATACTTGCAGTATTTCTATTTTTAAGAGTACAAAAAACTGCTTTTACCAAAGATATGTCATTAAAACTTGACATTTTAATTCTTGTATCATTCAAAACAGAATCATAATACTCCTTTCACTTGTTCATAATATCATTGTTATTATATAAGAGAATGTCATTTCTGCATTTGTATATATCCCTTTTTCCTATGACCAAACTTTTTATGAAGGATTACATAAATAAAATTAAAAAATTAGATTTATATATGATAATGTTAGATTATTTTTCTAAAGCAGGGCATTTAGAAAAAAAGAGTATTTATAGCTTGAATATGAATACTAATGAGTGGAACATTTTATTTGTCTTTGGTGGACCCTTATAAGAATTTTATTTCAATAGTTGGATTATAAACTCATTGAGTCCAAATATAATGATTTAGTACTATTAGGATTAGTTATTGTAAACTGTCATTTTAATAAACAATTACATTTTCATCATAATATTAAATTGTATAAAATACTTATATGTACATGTTGTTTTTAAATTAAAAAATACCTTTAGCATATACTTCCTTATATATATGCAAATGTCTTAATATATTCATTTTTTATAGATTCAACACCTCTAGCAAATTTATTCTAAGATTTTTTATTTAGAGTTATATAATAAATGTTAATAAACCCTGATGTTTAATTATGATATAAAATATTGAAGCTCATCACATGATATTGAAAATACTATATTTAGTTTTTAAAAGATTTTGATAGTTCAGATAGTTATGAAATAAAATTAATTAATCACTGCAATTATTATATTTTAGCAGCATGCATTTTTCTTTCACTACATCTATATTACTTATTATAAGTTTTAATAAATAATAGATGCCAGATGGTAATGATTAATAAATCCCTATTTTTTGTTATCATATCCAATATTCTCAGACTAGTTTCAAGTTTATGCATTTTGTCAGTGAGGAGCTTTGTAGTTTGAAATCTGATCACTTAGGATTAATGCA
This sequence comes from Epiperipatus broadwayi, assembly GCA_028023455.1. Taxonomy (NCBI): domain Eukaryota; kingdom Metazoa; phylum Onychophora; class Udeonychophora; order Euonychophora; family Peripatidae; genus Epiperipatus; species Epiperipatus broadwayi. Next base: position 8,608,463 of record JAQFVV010006232.1, read on the forward strand.
CCCTCCATGCACCTATAATAGCTATCAGACGACACTGAAAAATATATTGTTTTCAATCTTAGAAACTTGCTTGTATAGGCATATAGATCTAAAACCATTTCAGTTTCTATATATTATGATATCCTTAGTTTTTTAACAACTATAGACATGTCTATCCTGTGGCCAGAATTTGATATAAATCAATAATTATATTTATTTCCAAACAATTGATTAAGTCTATGAATAATTTTAATATTGCCAGTAACAAAAAAGCTACAGCCAAATTTAATTATTCAAAGCTAAAAATAAAATTAAATAAATAATCAAATAGTTTATAAAAAATTTGAGCACCAGAAGTAACAAAATTACCTGTTATTCATGAATTATGAACTCCAGAACCAGCCACTCGACTTATGTGCCAAACAATATAGGCCAAAACTAAAAATAATATTGCCCAATAGTACAAAACAAAGAAGCTTACTTAGATATAATTCTTATAGAAAAGTATATTGTGCTCCACAAAATTATTTTTTATTCAAAAGTTTAGACAATTTCTGAAAGATTTTCATTCATTAAACATATGTTAATGTAAAACTTATATCTGAAATTTTTAATGTATGGATATAATTATCACAAAAGGCAGTTATGGATTGAACATCATTTTTTAATTTCTTAGATATAATTTGACTAAGACTAAATGTTTGTCTCCAACTTATACTGTCGTATGTATTTCTGGAAAAAAAAAAAAACAATCAATACCACATTACAAAATAAATGTATGACTATTGATAATACCAATATTTTTTTTCTATTTTATTTTATTCAAAAAATATAAAATAGGTGAGAATTTTATTTTGAAATGTGAAAAAAAAAAAAAAATTACTTCTATTTTTATTATTATTATTCTATTTTAGGTATTATGTTTTAAGGAGGCATACTCTGTCTTACACAGCTGAAATATTTTGATTAAATGAGAAAAGGCATATAAAAAAAATTTAATATTTTTGATAATTGTAATAAAAGTATGCTTGATATAATAATAATGAATATCATTAACAAATTAGAATGTGAAGGTATTGAAATGTTTTTTTTTTTTTTGTCTAAAAGAAATATAAGCTTTGAAAGCGCTAAGCTTTAAATAAATTTAATATATATAACTTCTTTAACGAGCGTTATAAGCGCATAATTATTGATATTATAAATATACTAAGAATTTTAACAAATCTATAAATAACTTATGATTTACCAAATATATAATGTTGATAATTTAACCTATTCATGGAACAAACAATTCCAAAAAATCTTATTGTAATAATTCACAAGCCAGACCCCACAAGAATTATTTAAGTGAATTTGCAAATAAAAAATGATTCTACCTTATGAATTATCATAATGATGTTTTTATTCCATAAATTGGTTTATATATCATTTATAGAGAAAAAAATATTCTTCATCTGTGAAAATTTAATGCTAAATTGCCATGTATATGACAAAATAGCTATTAAAAAATTAACATATTTTAATAAATGTAGCCATAAACTTATCTGCATAATCATTTTCCATATTAATGTGTTTGCTCAATGGTTGCAATATTTTAAATCCTTTCAAGAAATTAAAGTTATATGCAAAGTAAACATCGCATATGGTTTCATTAATCTTTTTAAAATGTTTACATATCTCCTGCCAAAAAAAGCTGTGGTTTATATTGAAAAATTATAATGAATATTTCAAATTATCATATTTACAGAAAAACTTACAAAATCAGTTTCAAAGAATTTTCAAAAAATGTTCAAACATTTTTTTTATTCATATCACATATGAATTAAAAGAAATACTTGAAAGTTATTTAATTAAAATAGTGTAATACGTTTTTCCATGCAGAACCTGATTTTTTGGCAGATGTTTTAAAAAGTTGGTGCAACACTGAGACAACTCTCAATAGTAAAGGAATAACAATGCAAAAGAAGATATAGAGTGAGAAGAATATAATACTTCATAAATATTGGAGAAAATTAAAAATGAAATAATATAAGGTTTTAGCTATCAAAGAGTAAAAGGTATTCTTATTTTTTATAAAATTTTATTAATCTTTCAATTGACTGACCATTATATTATAATATGCAGTATATTTAACTTCTCATTGCAGTTCTTAATTTTTTGACTTGCTTACTTCTTGGATACTTTGAATCAATAAAGTCATTGTGTAAACAATTTCCAAAACTGAATGAAAACATAATGATGTTTGTACATGTCATAAAATCATTTTTATTGTCTTAATTGCTATATTATTCATATAAATATAGTTATATTCTTTATTTTAAACACTTTATTGCAAATTTTTATATATAATCTACCATTTCAACTGTTATGTGGTCTTCTTCATACAGTTTTATTTGTTAATGTATCATAGCCTAAAGAAGACTGCAGGATAGTCAAAATGTCCATATAAAAGTCTAAAGTGTTTAAAGTAAGTATAAATGAATTGAAAGATTTTTAATGAATTAACTATTTTAAAAAAACATTTATTTGGTAATCATATTGTAAATTGTGTGTTTTCGTTATTCTATTTGTAATTAGATATTTTTCGAAGACTTTTTTGAAATATTTGTTTAAATCTATTCTATTTAATTTTTTAATCTATTAAATTTTTTAATACATTTAGACTTAAAAAATATCAAAAATATTATTTTGAAATTATATTAGATTATTTTGAAATAAATTTATAAATCATTTTAAATTTGTGGTACATGTAAACATTATGAAAAATATCTTCAGAAAAGAATTTTTATATTGGACATACAGAGTGATTTTGATCACACCAAACATTTTTAAATTGTCATGGGAAACTTTAATGACCGAATTAGAAAATAATTTCAAGTTGAAAGCATTATGGATAAATTTGAATGTGAAAATGGAAATGAATGAAGACATGGACTTGTGAAATTGTCAAAAAAAAAAAAAAAAAAGAATTATGAATTTCTTTTTTGAGAAAAATGAAAAATAGAAATGGTATGGAAGCAATTAAATGAAGCTACAACAGAAATGAATATTTTGAATAACAGGAAATGTGTATTTAATGCCAGAATTAGAAAATAATTTCAAGTTGAAAGTATTATGAATAAATTTGAATGTGAAAATGGAAATGATTGAAAACATGGACTTGTGAAATTGTCAAAGAAAAAAAAAAAGAATTATGAATTTCTTCTTTGAGAAAAATGAAAAACAGAAATAGTATGGAAGCAATTAAATCAAGCTACAACAGAAATGGATATTTTGAATAACAGAAAATGTGTATTTCAATATGCAGAAAATGTGTACTTCAATATCTTAATTTTTAGATTGTGTTCTAATGCAAGAAATGACCATCTATTATAGAAATGTAAGATATGTATAAATTTACAGCTAGAGAATCAAAGACTATTAAGAAAAATTAGTATTAATATTCTAAAACTTCAGCAACACTCTTGGAATCTAAATTAGAACTTGTAAACATCTAAAAATATTAACAGATTTCAATGATTATTTACAAAGATATATCAGTTCAACAACTTATCTATGGCAAATTGTGACTCAAATCAACCAAAAAAAGAATAAATTTATTACAATATACCACATCCAAACATTAAGAGATATAGAAAGGAAAATGGATTGGTATTTCATTTTGAATTTGTAATTTATGGAAAGGCATCAGCCTTTATAAGTATTTTGCTACTGATTAAAACTATCTCATCATATTCTAAAAAATATTTATCAAAATACAGCAAATGGTAACTAGTTTCAATAATAATAATAAAAAGATTAACATTGATAGGGGTATATGATAGAGTGATTCCATATACCCAAACTTTTTGCAGCAGTTTGCAAGAAATATTTTGTTGATTAAAATGGGAAGTTAAAAAAAAAAAAGGAAAATATATTTGATCAGATTCTTAATGTAGATGGAAATATGATAGGTGAAATTAATCATAAAGTTAATATGGATAGAGTACATTGATAGAAACAACCTGATATTAAAATATAAAAAAAATTTGTCTTTGAAAAAAAGTTTTTTCATAAATGTGTTTTTTCCAGTTGTTACATAGACTTGAACAATTAACAGAAAAACAATACAAAAACTTCAGAGCACACAACAAAATATGGAGAAATGTATGTTGAGAGTAATAAGAAAGAATCAAAAGTGAAATAGATGGATAAGGCAACAAATATATTAACATTATTGTTAGAATTAGAAATAGCTAATCTGGTCATATTTTGAAGATATTGCTAAGCAGATAGACAGGTGAAAGTCTTAAACTGGAATTCAAAGAATTGTAAAAGACCACAAAGATGGATAAGATAAAGAAATTTGTTGGAATAATGTGGAGTTCAAAGTCTGTGGATCAATCCCAGTTCTCACTTCTAGTATTTGAACTCCAAACAAAATTATTGGATTATTTTATTTCAATGTTAAAAAAAATAAAGTAAAATATATAAATATATGGAATTTTTATCAGACTCCAATATGCAATTTATCATTTGGAAAATAAATCTATGTGATATATAAATTGAATGTTTTATATATAGTAGAAAAGAACAAATGAATGAAAGTTTATGTGGCATATATATATATATATATATATATATATATATATATATATGATATATATATATATATATATATATCAAAGACAATGTTTCCATGTATTGAATGAGATAAGTGCTTCCATGGAAAAATTCACTAAAACTTTCAAAAGCTTTAATTAAAATTCAATTTAAAAAATCCACTCTCAATTTTTTTTCCAACAGTTGAATTGTTTATATATATAGAAAGAATGAAATTGATTAATGCATTCCATAGATTATAAGAAGTTCAAACAATACTAAGATCTAATTTACAGTTATGTTAAAAAGATTTGGAAGATAAAAATATATTGATAATATATTCTCTGATTTACAGATAAGAGAGTTTCAGATTTTTCTAGATGTGTTTAATATATATATATATTAGGTGCTATTATGTAAAAATTGTGGCAAGTGAAAAACATTAAAAAAAAGAAGTGTGCTTCTGTTCCCAAAAAGGTCAAGCTTCGCCACTGATATATATAGTAACGATCCGGAGAAATGAGACTTAACATGATTTGCACTACAGGGCGCCATCTAGGCATTTGAACCTAGAAAAATTTATAAAGTAGGCAGATACGTAAGTCAAAAAAAAAATAATTTTTTTTTATTTATATATTTTGATATCCGGTCATTAGCCCAAGTCACTAGCTAAGGGAGTAGCAGAGATTTAATAATATAATATCTTATCTAATTATATTTCAATATTAAAAAATAAATAAAATAAGCCACTGCCAGTAATTAACATACAAGAATTTATTTACGCACATATATATATGAGATTTAACATTATTTTTACTTTTATTTTAGATTTTAATTTACATTTAAATTTTTTTACTATTATTAGTTCGCACAGATTTGTTTAAAAATGTTGAGTATAGATCGGTTACATAGATTCCATGGTCAAAAACATTTCAAAATAAACATAAACAATCAAAATATAAAATCATTGATACCGACAATTGCAGAGGGAAATTTATAAGTAACCCAATAGTATTCACCATAAGATACTTGCATTGTCACCAATAACTTAAAAGACATCCGAATAAATACATTTTAGATACTCACCGTGAGGTATCATTATTTATCGAATGTCTATATTTTGATCAAATATGAAATCCAAAACATAATTAACCGATAACAAATCCATGCAAACGTCTATAAATAACTTAAATTTAATGCATTTTTATTTAGTGTCGAGCATGAATATAATTTAATTTATCGCACAGCAAAAATCATAATAAAACTTAAAGAACAAAAAAAATATAAATGGAAATGATTTTACATAAATAAAAATAAAAAAATACATCAAATAACATTATTAATAAAGAATTTAGTTTGGTCAGATAGGATTTTATTTGTATTATTTACTAAAAGGTTTAGAATTTAGAGTTTTATGTTTTCAAATGAAAATAAAGTTCTTACGATTTTAAAAGGTCCATAATTTGTAGTCGTTTGTAATTCTGAACGGAAATTCCCACGCCGTACTGAAGATATTTGTTTTGTTAGCTGTTGTTTTTATCCATCTGGAGGTTTTTGCTTTAACTGGTCCTCAATGAAGAAAACGATGTTTCACTCCCTTTTCTTTAACAGCTGAAGGAATTGAAAGTGCGTCTTTCAATCCCTTCACCTCCAACTCCGTACTAATACATATAGTCACATCGTAATAATAATTCATCAATAATTTTCAAACTTGTCTTTTTATATTAATTTGAAGGATCCAATGGACGTTACATCATGATGATATGGTCCTTTCGCTGAGGTCCGATTCCATTGTTTTTCATTCCTTGGCTATTTGTTTCTATTCTTTTCCTATCTGACCGATGTTTTTACATTTAAATGTCCAAGGCTAGTTTACATTTAACTAATTAAAACAATCATTTCCATTTCTGATTAATTAATGTGTTTTCAAACTTAAGGATATATTTTTATCTTTAAATCTCTACTGAAAAATTAGTTTTAAAACACTTTTTCTTTAATAAAGTTTTTGTTTAATAATTTTTTTTTTTCTGTGCAATTTATATATACGAGTTTAAGATGATATTTAATTTCAATTTTTAATTCTTAAAGAAAATTTTTAAATGCGAACTTTTTATTTTAATTTCATGTTTAATAATAAAAACACAATGTAACGTCGTCTGTGCTCGTTACAATATATATATATTCTGAATCTTTGAAATAACTTTTACTGAGCATAAATGCACTATAGATATGATTTTTGTTGCCAGGCAAATTGAAGAAAAATAACAGGAATAAAAGAGTGATTTATATATTGCTTTTATTGATTTAATCAAGTCATTTGACTCAATTAAACAGATCTATGGCACTGTCTGAAATTGATGTGTTATCCATCTAAGTTTATTCATAATATGCAATTTCTACTTGATGAAATGAAAAAGCATAATTAATTTTAGGTGAAAAATCTAAGATATCTAAAATGAAAACAATTTGCTTCAACATTGATTTCAATTTTTGATTGTGACCTTTGACAATGTTTGTACATAGCTTAATGAATTAGGAATCAAGATGCAATAATAAGTTTAATGATGGAATTTTAATTTGAATCCATTAAAAGCAAAAACAAAAATTTCATCTTCTTTAATCCTTGAATTACACTACATTGATGATAATGCTATTTTTGCCAAATCAAGTTGATTTATAGAATGTACTTATTCTTTTTGTATTTTTATATTGGACTATTTCCATCATCTAATATGTGTGTTGAATGGCTTTAGAAAAATTTAATTTTATTTAAGTATTCCAAATAAATTCAACTGTTAGTAATATCACAGCAAACAAGTTAGTATATGCACCAACCATTAGTAATATCACAGCAAACAGGTTAATATATGCACTAACTGCTAGTAATATCACAGCAAACAGGTTAGTAAATGCACAAATTTCAAGAGGGATTGTTCTCCCCTCTTCTTCAGCTATTTCTGGCCTGACCAGTGACAGTACTAGCTTGGGATTCGAATCTGGGTCCTTAGATTCTTGATTATTGAATTTTTAAGGTAATGCTCTAACCAACTGAGCCATCCTGCCAAAGGCAACAGTAAGTAGAAATTTCATATACTTATCTATGAGGTTCCTGCTGATTTCTCCACTTTTTTTTAAGAGCAAAGTTGAATAGTGATTTCCATACATTATGCATAGTCACACTAGGTTGGCTTATGGGGGTTTTGTTATTGTCATGTGAGCAACTTCTTTAAATTTTCTTTATACCTTTTCTTTTCTATCCAATATTTTTGTATTTTCCCAATCAAACATATGTTCATTGGTACATACATGGTCTGTTATCTGAGACACATCTGTTTTCTCTCTTCTAATCATCATTTTATGTTCTTGCAATCACTTTTCAATGGAACAGCTAGTCTCACCAATATATGTTCATCCACATTCACATGGAATTTCATAGATGCAGTTTTTCCTTTTCAGCACTTCAAGTTTAGGCTTTGTAGATGTTAGAATTCCTTGTAGTGTGGTATGGCTCTGGAAAGCTATTCTGATGAATTCATTGCAGATTTTTCTTAATTTGTTTGCTATTTTTGGAATATATGGGTACACTATAGTACCAATAATTGTCTTTTCTTTTGATGTTTTTTGTTGTCTATTGAACATTTTCTTAATAACAGCTGATGGATATCCATTCTTCATAAGAGTTTGTTCTATATAGATCTTTTCTTTTTCCAAATCGCTGGTTTCTAAACAAACTTCTTTTGCTCTGTTCCACAGTGATAGTATAACTACAATGTTTTGTGTTTCTGGCATAATTGGATGTATAGGATAGATATTTTCTTGTGATGTTGCTATGAGGGAGTCTTGTCACGAGAACATCTAAGAATGCCAATTTTTTTTGTTCTGATTCTATTGTGAATTTAATTAAAGGGAATATGTTGTTGATGTGTGTCCAGAAAGTTTGTAGCAATACTTCACCATGTGACCATACAACAAATGTATCATCCACATAATGAAGCCACACTGTAGGTGAATTGGAGTTTTCATGGCTGTGGTTGCAAGTTCTTCCATGTAAATATTTCTAATCAGGGGAGACAATGGTGATCCCATAGACAATCCTTGATTTTGTTGGAAGAATTCTGTGTTATATTGAAAGTAGGTTGTTTTTATACAGAATGTTAATAGTTCCATTATACTATCAATAGGAAGAGCTGTTCTGGTTTGTAAAGTATTATCATCATTTAATCTTTTCCTTACAATAGACAATCAATTCTTTCAATTTTCATATTTTTGATTAATTCTACAAAGTGTCTAAAATCCCTGACAAAGGACTGGGTCTTGTATGCTAAAGGACATAGAACTTTGAGAAGAAATCTTGCCAAATTCTGGCAAGGTGAATCTCTAAAACTAACAATAGGTCTTAATGAAACATGATTCTTATGGATTTTAGGTAGACTATAAAGATGAGGTATTTTTCTGAAATATGTTATTTTACTCTTTTCTGAATCAGTGAAGTACTTGCAATGCTTACTGAGTAATGCTTGTAACTTTGTTTCCATACTTGGTATCGGATTTTTTGTCATTTTTGTATATTGGCCTGCTGAGAGGAGTACTTGTATTTTATTGTCATAATCAGTTGTATCCATTACAACTGTTGCATTGCCTTTGTCAGCAGGGAGAATAATTATAGATTTATCTGCTTTGAGAGATTTAATTGCTTTCCTCTCCCCATAGAATATGTTTGACTTCAATTTTTGTTGTTTGTCAAGTGTTCTTTTTATTCTCCAGCATAATTCTGCTGCTTCTTTTAAAGGCAATTTTTGTGTGACTTCCTTGGTGGCTGCCATTATATCTAATAAGGGGATATTAGACAGTGTTATGACAAAGTTTAATCCTCTTTCAAGGACAGAAATTTCAGTATCTGTTAGGTGTTTAGAACTTAGACTTTTAACGAATGAAGCTGTTACATTGCTTATACATTATGATTTTTGATATGCCCATGTTGGTTAGCAAGTTTCTTCTTTTGACATTTTTTAATTTTTCTATGTAACGTAGAATATGATTTTCTTACTGCTTGAAAAACTCTCATGTAGTCATCCTCAGTAAGTTTATTTTTTAGAAGACATTCTACATTATTAATTGAATGCATTGTTTGATACTTAGAAAACCTTTGAGCATTTATTCTTTCTCTTAACAGAGCTTCACTTGCTCTCTGAGTAATTTTCTCAGCTCTCTGTGAGTGAATTGGAGGTTTTAGTTGCAAACCATTAGGAATTATTCCTTCAGATTTACATAAGAAAGTTAAATGATTTTCTACTTCAGCCAGCTTTAGACATAGTTTTTCATAATGTTTAAAGTTTGATATAGTATAGGGTCCATACCAAATACTTAGTGTTTTTCTGAAGGTTTGTGATGATGGTGTTTTAGTTGTATTTTTATATTGAACTATTTCCATCATGTAATATGTGTGTTGAATGCCTTTAGAACAATTTAATTTTATTTAAATATTCCAAATACATTCAACTGTTAGTAATATCACACCAAACAGGTTAGTATATGATATGCACCAATTGTTAGTAATATCATAGCAAACAAGTTAGTATATGCACCAACTGTTAGTAATATCACAGCAAACAGGTTAATATATGCACTAACTGCTAGTAATATCACATCAAACAGGTTAGTAAATGCACATTTCAAGAGGTATTGTTCTTCCCTCTTCTTCAGGTGTTTCTGGCCTGACCAGTGAAAGTACTATCTTGGAATTCGAATATGGGTCCTTAGATTCTTGATTTTTTAAGGTAATGCTCTAACCAACTGAACCATCCTGCCATCCTAATCTGTTTTCTGTGATATTACTAACAGCTGAATGTATTTGGAATATTTAAATAAAATTAAATTGTTCTAAAGACATTCAACACACATATTAGCTGATGGAAATAGTCCAATATCAAAATACAACTAGAACACCATCATCACAAATCTTCAGAAAAATACTTATTCTTTTGAATGCTAAATGTAATGATTTTGGTTTATTGATTAATATTTAAAAGTTCTGTACCAGCCAGCGACAAAATAAAAATCCTCAGCAACTTTTATTAGATCATTATTAACTTAAGAACATAAATCAATTTAAAACTTTGATAGTTTTAGAAATAAAAAGTGGACTTAGATGTTGAAGTTAACAAGTTAAAAAAATATTTCATCTCAGAGAAATAACTATTGCAACTATATTGGCTGTTATTTTGCCTAATTTATTATAATGGAAATGAGGTGGACACTTATTTGGCACAATATGAAAGTATTATAGTTTTGGTTTAAGGATACTACATAAAATTTTAAAAATATAATTGCAAGGTCATAAAACAATGTTCTTCAACTTGCTAGACATGATACTATAAGGTCCACTATTATAAAATTACACTTTTATTAGACTAGACATTTAAAGCTAATAAACAATCCAAGGCTTATTAAAAATGTTTTATGGTTCATTTGTAAATGTTTTTTGTGGGAGATGGATCCTGTCTGTGTTATAATTATTATCTCAAAGACATTATGTAGAAATGCAATGTCTATTGTTTTCATTGAGAAGATATGGTTGAAAATAGACTATAATGATGAGCATCAATTGACATGGTGTTGAAGTATTTAATAAAAAAAAAGTTTTCTGCTAAAGAAATTTAAAAACATAAAATATAGGGTATTTTGAGCTCAGACTTTCACATGACCCTCAACTCTCCACCCTATCTCATACCACTAATACACTTGACTACATATATGTCCAAAAGATAAATAATCATCAATATCTGTATTTTGTACTAAAACAGCACTTGTCAGTTGATCTGGATTTTCATCTGTACACATATATGCAATAAGTGGTCAAAGTGACTTATGGTCAACCTGAGTGTGATGAGAGTGTCAGCATCAATGTGGGCTTAGAGCATTCTATTATCAGATTTTCAATAAAATGGATGGCTGAAGAGTTGGAGGGTGGAGTTGATTGAAGCCTATCCATTAAAGTATAAAGATTGGCTATCTTAATACAAATCTGAGCAATTATTGCATATATGTGTAGAGATGATAATCTGGACCAACTGACAAATGCTGGTTTAGCATGAAATACTATATTATTTATTTTTTGGACATATATGTGGTCAAGTGTGTCAGTGGTATGAGATAATGTGGAGAATTGAAGGTCATATGAAAGTTTGAGCTCAAAATACCCTATATATTACATTGTTGGTATATATATATATATATATATATATATATATATATATATATATAGCCTATATGTTAGACATAAAATATTAAGCAAGAGAAAAATGGGCCAATATGTTCTACATTCAGACCCATTTGTGTTTCATCAATTGGTTGATATAATTATAACAAAATTAATGTCTAGAACAGTTCTTTGCTGGCTTTTTCTTCTTGGATCTAGAATTAGCTATACTTGTTTATAAAGGGCATTTTTGTAATTTTATCTTATAACTATAATCTCCCTTTATTAGTGTTAAATGTTGAGATGTGTGCTTGTAAGTTAATAAAAGGAATTTATATTAAGTAAAAGTTTCATTTATTTAAATGCAAAAGAATTTTCTAAATCTGCTGCTTGTAATGTGATATAATGGATATTTTTGTTTTTTTTTAATAAAAAAATTGATCAGAATACTAGGATTCTATGTGTGAATTTAATAAAAATTCATTGATTGAAGTATTAGTAGTATTTTTTTTTTTATTAATGTGATGCTTTTCTTTTCTTTCTTTTTTGAGATGCATTTTCTTTGCAAATGGTGATTTTTGAATCATATACTGTATTACTTTTAAAAAAATTATATACTTTATACCAATTTGTGTATTTTTTTTTTTCTTGTAGTCTGTCATTTTAAGTTCTGCCCTGCATGCCTTATTATAATGATGGTGAACTTGACAGCAAAAGATTCATGGATCACAGTTTAATTCTGTCATTTCTAGTACTCCTAATATTATATTGATATCTCAAATAAACCAAGTGATTATTTTTTACCAGGTTTTTACAAAATTAAATCTCAGTTTGTTCACTTTTATATTAAAGTATAAATAAAACTTTAGCAAAACTTTTTAGATATTATACCATCCAGACTTTCAGATAAAGCTCAATATTCATTCATCCCATGGCCTCATAATACTACAATGTATATCATGATAGTCATCAAAGTTATGGGAAATGATTATCATTTGTCTAAAATATTGCTTTGGGAATTAATTATATCATGATGTTTTGTGAGTTTTACCTCACTTTTATCATTCTATCACAATAGGATTTTTATGTTGAGCAGTATATATATATTATTTTCAATCATTAGTCAACCAATGCAGAATGGTTTCTTCTATGTTTAATTCAGTTTCTTTTCTCACATCAGCTAACTTTCTTGCTTCATCCATTCATCTCACATTCTCTTTCTAGATTTTTATAAATTTATTTAAACGCACATTGTTTACATAAGTAATATTCATTAAGGCTGTAGCCTCAAGCACATGCGTATAAAAATGTGATAGTAGGGACCTCTACAAGTCTTAAACCACAAGCCCCTTTTTTCTTCCAAAGAGTAAGCTTGTGGTTTAATACCTGTAGAGGTCCCTACTATTGCATTTTTATACGCATGTGCTTGAAGCTACAGCCTTAATGAATATTTCTAGATTTTTATAATTTCTTAGAATCTAGTTTAGGACTTCAACTGTATCTATACTCTTCTAGCAATATGTCTATATTTTTGCTCAAAGTTAAATGAAATCCAATAAAAAATTTACTATTAATGAAAAAAATATTTAATAATTTATCTATTACAGTAAATAATACCTTAAGGCACAATCATATTATTTTCAGTAACTTATAGGACTATCATATGCAATGCAGTTTAGATATACATTTAATAGAATGATCTGGTTATTATTCATGAGCATGTTTCATCACAGTTTAATTAGTTTTATAATTTTGTATAAAACAGAAGTTTGGTGAATGGAAATGGAACTGATGAAGGAATTAAATGGATGCAATTAGATATTTGGTTTGTGTTAATTTTTCTAGTCAATGATTATGGAATTGCAATAGTTTGTAAAATTTTAGCTTCGTACTATACAGCCATAAACATACTTGATAATTTGAACTAGAATTGGATATTGTGGATATCATTTTATACAAAGTTGTATATATTCAGTACAGAAGCAGTCTACCAGTCACAGATATCAGCTAAAATAATACAAAAATTTACCATTTCATTTAATATAATTTCAAAAAACCAAATTCTATTTAATTATTTAAATTAAAAACAGTTACCACAATAGACTGATGTGATTAATATCCTAATCTCAAATAATGACTATTTGGAAGAATAGATTTCTAAAAATCTCAAATTTTTAATTCAACAAATCATTAATATACTTGACAAAATATACTCCAGGAGAGAAATTAAAATGACTCCATAATAATCATATATATATATATAATTTAGAGAATAACTTCCAATAATATTTTGTTCTCTTAATTTATTTCATATATTCATCAGTGACTTTCCAAAAATAAAAAATATATATCTACGTTCAAATAATACACACCCAAAAAGACATAATGTCTCAAAAAAAATATGCAAACTTCTCAAATCTTCCATCTAAACAATAGATAAGTACTTCACAAACAGAACATAATAACTCAGTAACAAAATATTGTAACACACTGCTATCCCAAGTTATTTAGTAATGACTTGAATGTAATCCATTTTTCTCGATTAAAAATAAATCTAAAATTCTTTGTAGAAATAACTTATTTGATGAGCTGGCAATTCTTCTTGATAATGAGATAAAATACTCTACGAATGATTTTCTAAGTAAAAGTATATTCTGCTGAATGCTAGGTTTTAATTTGTAGACAAGTGCTTATATCAAACTTCTGAATAATATAAAAATTGTTATTACCATAGTAATCTTTGCAATGATAGCTTGTCACATATTTTCCCACCAGATATAATGAAGGAAAATTGCCTCTCAAAAAAAAAAATATAAAGAATTATTAAATAATATGTTTTTTTTCCATATGTCATAGCATTGGCCGGGAGGCGAACCCGCAGCAACCATCTGCAACCAACAGCTTGCTTGCAAAGCAGCTGTGCTGACCTCTCGGCTAACAACGCTTGACAAAAGATATCAATTATCATTAGTACAAAACAAAGTTTCTTTATTATATTCTGTCCTTTCTGGAAGTTCATTAAGAAAACGATCAAATAACATAAGAATTAGGATGCAGATGGTCTTCAAATAAAATACCAAACATATATATTCAAACTCAGCAGTAAAATTAATTGGACTTTAAATCTTCTCAGATGTGATTGGAATGTCAATAAATTTCCTACTATCCGTAGCAATTGTGCTATTTGTTTTAGATATAGGATCTTATAACTTCTGATTTATGCAATCTACAAATACATACTATTATCCAAATAATTAGTGACTGACCAATTAACGTAAACATACAATTAAAAGATTTGAAGCAGTAAGTGAATCCCTTTAATGATTGTAATTTTTATATATTCCTTTGTTAAATGATTATGAATAATAGTCTTGCAAAACTTCATTAGTTTAATAAGATATACATATTTGTGCAAAACTTTCATAATTTCTCTGAAAAATGATTTAGAAAAATAAATTTAAGAACATTTACCAATACTATCTAATTTAAGATTTATATTTAGATGCTTTAAAGAATGTTTCAAAATCACTGGAATTTTCAAATGTGTGTACTCATATTATTCAAAATAAAATTTAAAAATGTATTACTGTTAATATTAGATACTTGACACTTCATATATACAGAGAGAAAATGCTGCTTCTAATACATATTTTTGAGATTTATATGTGTAGAGTAATAGCCATACAAGATTATTTTAGGACGGCTTTTTCACAAGAGGAATATTAGAATAATTGTGATAAATGAAATTTTTTTAAATTCCCAGTAATAACAATAAATTTAATAATACTAATTTATTAATCAATAGTTGTAACTGTATTGTCTACAGGCAGATTGTATAAAAATCCAAAGCTTATATGGAAGTTTATGGTTACTTTAAAAATGGTCTTTATTCATTGTGATTAATCACTTCCAGAAAAATAGCACGATTACAAGACAAATTGCCTATGAATAATATTAATGTTTGAGATTACAGTACAATAAAATTATGGCATTGAACTTCCAGGCATGTCTTTAACAACAACAACAAAAAGAATGTTTAGTTGCTTTGGGAAATAATGTGATGCCTAAGCATCAGAAATGAATGTCCTATGCATATAGTAATTTCTTAATCAAGTTATTAGACACTTAACCTTCTGTGTCTAATTAAGTTTGGAATGTAGCCATCTACTTTAATAAAAATTGTAGATACTGATGAAAATGTTGTAATAAATCAGTGATTGCAAACAGAGTTACAATTAATAGACAATCCTATACTGACAAAAGTTTTTTTAAACCAAAAAAAATTCAAAAGCAACATTTTATCATATATATACTTTGTTTCTAAATGATTATTGATCGTCAACATTTGCATAGTCATAAAATACATCAGAAATGGTTTTTATTATTGAAATTTTTTAATTTATATACATACAATAGTGTTTTCCTGAAGCTTTGTGATGATGGTGTTCTAGTTGTATTTTTACATTGGACTATATCCATAATCTAATATGTGTATTGAATGTCTTTATAAAAATTTAACTTTATTTAAATATTCCAAATACATTCAACTGTTAATAGTAGCACATGAAACAGGTCAATATATGCACAATGTTTCAAGAGGTATTAATCTCCCCTCTTCTTCAGGTGTTGCTGGCCAGACCAGTGACTACTAGCATTGGACTCAAACCTAGGTTCTTAGATCCTGCCAAAGGCAAGTCAGTAGAAATTTCATATACTTATCTATGAGGTTCCTCTTGATTTCTCCACTTATTCCTAAGAGCAATGTTGATTAGTGGTTTCTATACATTATGTATAGTCAAACTAGGTTGGCTTATGGAATTTTTTGCCATTGTCATGTGAGCAGCTTCTTTAAATTTTCTCCTATGTACCTTTTCTTCTTTACTCAATATTTTTGTATTTTCCCAATTGAACTTATGTTCATTGGTACATACATGGTCTGCTAGCTTAGACAAATCTACTTTCTCTCTTCTAGTTATCAGTTTATGTTCTTCCAAGTGCTTTTCATTGGGACAACTGGTCTCACCAATATATATTCTTCCACATTATCATGGTATTTCATAGATGCAATTTTTTTCTTTTCAGCATTTCAAGTTTAGGCTTTGTAGATGTTAGAATTCCTTGTAGTGTGATATGGCTGTGGAGAGCTATTCTGATGTTATACTGATTGCAGATTTCCCTTAATTTGTCTGCTATTTTTGGAATGTATAAGTACACTACAATATCAATAATTGTCTTTTCATTTGATGTTTTTTTTTTGTTGTCTATTTAACGTTTTCTTAATAACAGCTGATGGATAACCATTTTTCATAAGAGTTTATTCAAAATATCTAGCTTATACATCCAATCACACCAGAAACACAAAACATGGAGTTATACTATCACTATGGAATAGAGCAAAAGAAGTTTGTTCAGAAAACAAAAATTTGGAAAAAAGATCTATATATAACAAACTCTTATGAAAAATAGTTATCTAACAGCTGTTATTAAGAAAATGTTAAATAGACAACAAAAAGAACCATCATGAGAAAAGACAACTGCATCTATGAAATACCATGTGAATGTTGAAGAACATATATTGGTGAGGCCAGTTATCCCATTGAAAAGTGCTTGCAAGAACATAAACTGATGATTAGAAGAGAGAAAACAGATGTGTCTAAGGTAGCAGACCATGTATGTACCAATGAACATATGTTCAGTTGGGAAAATACAAAAAATATTGGATAAAGAAAAGATACAAAAAAGAAAATTTAAAGAAGCTGCTCACATGGCAATGGAAAAAATCCTATAAGCCAACTTGGTGTGACTATATATAATGTATGAAAACCACTAATCAACTTTGCTCTTAGAAAAAAGTGGAGAAATCAGAAAGAACCTCATAGATAAATATATGAAATTTCTACCTGTTACATTTGGGAGGATGGCTGTTGGTTAGTGTTACCTTAATATTCAATAATCAAGAATCTAAGAACCCAGGTTTGAATCCCATGCTAGTAGTCACTGGTCATGCCAACACCTGAAGAAGAGGGAGAATACCTCTCAAAATATTGTGCATATACTAACCTGTTTGATGTACTATTACTAACAGTTGAATGTATTTGGAATAGTTAAATCAAGTTAAATTTTTCTATGACATTCAATACACATATTAGATGGAAATAGTCCAATATAAAAATATAACATATCTACAATAGTTTACAAGCTTCCATTTGAAATAAGTGAACAAACTCACCACCAATGTAAATAAAGTGAACCTTTCATTGTTAATAAACAAAATTTACTAATTGTGTTGAAATTTCTGAATGGAATATCAGATATAAATTAGGCTTTATTATCAATCATATATTTATGTTGTGTGAATTTAATATTTATTAGCTGTACCTATGATTTCACATGATTTAGTAGAATAAAATAAAACAATATGTAGCTGTTTCCATGTCTTCTATATTTATGACTATTTAAATGAAATAGTAATACATGAATTATTAATAGCAATATTGCAAAAAAATTAACTTATGAATAATTAACTTTTAGGATTTTAGTTTAAATATATTTCTCACACATTAAACTAATTAGTATTACTAATTATTCTTTCCATATGTCATAGCATTGGCCGGGAAAGGAACCCACAACAACCGTCTGCAATCAACTGCTTGCTTGTTATTAAGCATACAATATGATATATACACAATATATCCAAGACATGTCAAAATACAAAAACTATTTACAAAGTTAATTTACTACAAACAATAATTTATAAATAAAAATTAGTTTAATGAAATTTGTTCCTGGCATATTATTTATAAGTTATAATATGCATTTTTTTTCAAGAGTTTTTATTATTGTTAATTTTTATTCTATTGAGCAAAATCACACATTTCTAATTTGAATAATTGCATATAATATTCATTTATATATGGTAATTAGTTTCAAGAGATTTAGTTCCTGGCTTTCTATTTGTAATGCATATGTATTTTTCAATATATATCTTGAATAGATCATGCATTTCTAATTTAATTAGTATGTTAAGGTGCAGGGAAAGGGAAATAAAACTGATTTAATTATCGATAGTCTTCTGATAATGTACCTAGCTAAAACACTGTAAATTTATAAAGTAGTTATTTATTTTATGCATTGACATAAGTACCGAATTATTTATACACATTCATGCTTGTGTATGGGTTGATTAATAAACTTCATTAACAAATATTATTATTGACAATAACAATAATTATGTTTTCAAGTAAACAAAAAATATTCTCTCCAAACTGGCTGAAGTGCCATCTCCAAATTAATGCATGTATTGTGTAATAACATACTTTAGCTATTTACCACATAAATTGTAAGATATTAGCATGTATATATAAAGGGTCATAAATATATATATTAAAAATTCTTTAAAATATTGCATTAGATAATTTAATTAATATAAAATTAATTTATTATGCATGCTATTATTTTTCAAAGTAAATTATTGTGTTGGAGAATTTTTAATATTGTTTAAAGTTTAATTTATAAAATACTGTGCAAAAATCTGCTTTTTAAAACCCTTCCTACTATGTCAGTTTCCTTGTTTTCATGTTCACCATTGAATTTAAAATTGACCATTAATACTTATTAGAAAATAATAAATTTGACTTCAGTTAATAAAACATTTTTGTTTACAACTGAAATAAATTCTAAATATTCACATTTTATTTCTAAAAATATTAAATCATAATTTTTAAAAAAAACTTCATACATCATGATTTCTAGGAAAATTATTTTCATTTTTCAAAATCAATGAAATTTAAAATGTGAACAATAAATATTTATTTCTTTTAAATTTAATGAATTATGCTTTAAAATTTTTCATTTTAGCAATATATTTTCACATTCACTGTTTACATGGATGATATAAAATCTAAACTTGGAAATGCCTTCAGGATAAGTTTGCATTGTTGAAAAATATAACATCCTGTTTTTAAAATAAAATATTTCCATTCAAAATAAATTAATAACTTACATTCTTGATTTGTAATGACAATATATTGTATAAATAATTGTACAAAAAAAAATATTGAATTGTAGTAAATTCACAAATAAACACATTTTTGATTATTTAAACTACTTTTTTTAAACAATATCATAAAAAAATAGTGACATCAGAAATGGCAGCATACAAAATGGGAATCATCAAGCCAGGAGCAGCTCAATTCTTGGCAATACATCGCCTGTTAATCCATACTGTGCGATGATGCTGTTTCTATGCTAAAGCACAGAAATATGCTTTTTACAAGGTCGCTCATAGATCTTGTGGCATGTAAACTGTTCAAACACTATAGATGTTGAAGTGCACCCTTATACCAACATCTCTAGCATGTTGAACATTATTAGCGACAAGTATGCGACACTCTCTATAGACATTACTCTTGACTATTGTACAGTGTATGATATGAAGGTTTCTGTAGTTGTAATGATGAAAAGTATATTAGAACTTTTTTTTTTTGGTTAAATGTATTGTAATTTATGTGAGTTAGTAAAAATTGTAATGAATTCTCACATGCCCCTACTTTCATTGTCAGGGGTCACAATTCACTAAATGAGGAGTGTAAATCATGATTCAGCAAAGTTCACGATCAAGTCGCGCACTTTCTGATACTTTTCAAGATCAAAACAGTTAAACGACAGATGACCATTCGGTGTTGTAGTTTTGAGATTTACCTGCTACAGAAGCAGATGCGGTGGCATTCCTTCAACCGAGAAAAATATTTTACCCACCCAGAAAAACTGCCTTTGTGGTGGTTTAATGAAATTAAGGCGTTGTCAAACATCTGAAATGGAATGTCAATCACATCAATGTTGACGGTGTTCCATTCGCTCATGGAACAGGGTTTGAGGGCTGCCGAATCACTTTTTCGCAAGTCGTATGGTTAATTTATTATTGAAGCCGGGATCAGCTTACAGTGAAGCGTATATATGACAACAGCTCTTAGAGAGGTCTGTCGAGAAAGCCTTGTTTCTCAAAAAAAAAAAAGAAGTTTCTTCAAAAACAATAAAAAGGATTTGGGGGGGGGGGGGAGTTTCTTAAAAAAAAAAAAAAAAAGACAGAATATTTTAAAAAGCCAAAAAAAAAAAAAAAAAAAAAAAAAAAATTTTTTTTTATTTTAAAAAAATGTACATAAAACCAGTTAAAAACAACAACAAAAAAAAAATCAAGCAAATCCAAAAATTAAAAACAAATCAACAAAATAAAAACAGCCCAGTAACGTTATATGTTTTTCACTAGCAACAGCGCCATCGAGCGGTATGGGTAATTAGACGATGTATTACCAAATTCTTTTATCTTACTGAATTTTCACTTTTTTGGTCATCTATACAATTTTTTCCAAACTAAAATTTTATATTAAAATATGTATAGAAAAATATGCTTTTTTAAAAATAAAGTCTGCAAAAATTCTCAATAGAGGTGAGTAATTTAAAAATCAATTGAAAGGATATGTTAATTATTATAAGTCAACATGTTTTCGAATAGACGAGAGGTTACCATTCATGTTTATTTTTAATCATTTGTTGCTTAAATTGAACTAAATAACATAAAGCAACAACCTATAGCCTATGTATATAAAGGATAGGCAGATAGTAGATAAAGGTTAAAGAAAAAAATGTTTTCAATACTATAGAAAAGTTTTTTTTTAAGTATTGTAAGTTGACATTTTTTAAAGGATAAATAATGGAGTCTGTCTGGCTTATTTTTTATCTCATATTTGGCCTATAAGATTTGATTTTTTTGCAATTATCATATATATACACTAGTATTTTATTAATTTACTTTCTCTTGCATTAATTAAATATATTTAAACTTATTTTGAGAATGGTAAAGGTTTCTCAAATTCAGTATTTTTTTTCTGTATTCACAGCATTTTAAAATTTATTTTTCATGTGTTAAATGTATTTAAACTAAAAGTTTATCAATTTCAGTAGTATTTCTCTTGCTGCATTCATGCCACTTTAAATTAAATGCAATTTAATTAATTTAAAATGTATTTGCAAAATCAAATTTTACGTTGCTTTATCACTTTTCATTTAAAAAAATTTCCAATTCAATAATCTTTTAATCAGGATTATTATGAAGTCATTCAAAAACTGTTACAATATAGATTTCCCATGCATTTTTATATTGTAATTTTTTTTAAAACAAAAAAACAATTCTAAATATCTTTAAAACCAGGCAAAACCCCTCACATTTAAAATTGTATTTTTTCATGTTAATTAAATATATTTTACTTCATCATGTGAAAATATACTTAAAGGCAAATAATAGTTTATTAAATTCAGCAATATTTCTCTTGCTGTACTTATAGGATTTTAAAATTTACTTTTTCATGTGCTAATATATATTTAAACTGACTTCCTAAAAGTTTATCAAATACAGTAATTTCTCTTGCTGCACCCATGTCATTTTAAATTTTACTATGACACATGTTAAATTTATATTTAAGCAGAAATTCTAAAAGTTTATCAACTTCATTATGTGATTATTCAAATGAGAAATTAAATACATGGTATAAACACAATTTAATAAATAAATATTGTAATGAAAAGGATTTTGTGCCAACATATTGGTCACCATTTGCAAGAGAAATGAGTTTATTGTATAATAAAATGTACTATTCTCCTAGCTCTTGTTTAACATTCCCAGATTTGGATGGCATTTATGATGAATCAGATATGACAACCATCAGTCTATTATGTATGAGACCAGATTCTCCCAATGACACAATTGAACAATGTCTAGCACTAATAATTGGTCATTAATTGGATTGGAATAAAAAATAGCTATTTGTGCCACTTGTTTTATTTGTACATTGGGGCCATGGAGTGTACTTTTCTTAAAATTGACTTTAATATCTTTATCACAGCATTCTTTAAAGAATTTTTCCATGTTTGAGTGTTATTCAACACTAGATGATGCAATTATGACACCATCTAAACAATGGTCATCTGCTTTATCTCAGGAAATGGTTTAAATTAGGCATCTGATTAGAACAGCACCACTATTTATCAATCCAAATGGTATTCAATTGGTATATGCTGCCCTCATACCAGAATGCAGTGTATCGGCAATCCCCTGGAGGTTAAGTCAAAAATAGAGAATACTTTACTTCCAAATCTCACGAACAGCTCATGGATGGGCAATGGTATATTCTTTTCAAGAATGGTAATTTTGTTTAGTTGCTTAACATCTATACAAAATCTCATCGACCCATCTTTCTTCTTCAGTCACTACAGGATTGCAGTATGGTGAAGAGCATTTGGAAATAATCTCCCACTCAAGCATCTTATTGATTTGCTTGGTTATTTCCTCACAATAATGGTATGGGTTATGACTTGGATTGAAATGACTGGTCATTTAATATTTTGATTTGTTGAAACTCCTCTCACTGCTAGCACTTTGGAAAATATTTCTTTGTATTTATCAAGGATAGACCTTAACTTGCGCGCCACTATCAAATTCAGTGATCTTTGCTTGTACAGGGACATTTGATGCTATGCAGTCAATTTTTGGTTAAGTCATATCTTGGCAGCAGGTTCATTTCTAAGACCTCATCACATACCCTGACTACTTTGTTATAGAAATCAACTAGAGCTGTTCATGTACAGGAAGTCTGCCCCCTAATATGGCTTCATGAATGAGCCATTTGGCTGACTTTTACCTCTATCCAGCTTTGCTTCTGGGCCAGTTTGGTCTTCCTGTTGTTTGCCAGTCACTTTTACTGTCTTGTGGTAGGACTTTAATATTAGAATTTTTGTGTAATTTTGTTGTAAAGATGCATCAATACCAGATATCTGCTACCTGGTAGGAAAATTCTCAAGCAATATTATCATGGGCAACTTTGCACAGCATAGCTAGTTGCTCTATCTTCTCATATTGGTGATTTCTCTTGTTAAAGCTTTTCTGTTCCCCTTATTTAATGTGGTTGCTTGAGGAAATCTCTCAAGTTCTGATTTAGTTAGTTGTGCTGCTTTTTGATTGGGGTTTTATTTAACCTTGGTTTTGGTATGGTATTGGGGGTCTCAAATGTATGTCATGCCCCAGTTATTGCTATTGATCTCTTTATTCCTACTATTGGTAGGTTTTTCACAAATCTCTTCATTTTTGATTTATTGGCTGTTTTTTCTTGTTGGAGTTAATGGTATTGAGAGGGATTTCTTCTTTCCTCTTTTCACCAAATTTACTATTCATGTTTTGGTTATTGAGGTCAATACTATTAAGTAATTCCACCAGCTGCTCAATGCTAATATTGGTGCATATTAATAATTGTTCAACATTAAGGGGAAGGTTATGCTGAAGTAGGTGAATGATTTTCCTCTCACTTAGTGGGTTAAGTATCCAGAGTTCTTAACCTGGCAATTAGTCTTCTGGTACATTACAGTATTTTTCTGGCATTATCAGATGTAGTAATGCTACCTGTCTATTTTCATTCTAGAAACACTTTATTAATAGGGATTTGTAATCCTCATAGGTTGAGTGGAAGTGTCTCTGACCATGCTAATGCATTGTCCTGCAAATGGCTGTGATTATGATTTTCTCCACTCCTGATAGATTCTGGGTTACCAAGAGGTACAGATCCAGGCTCCTAAGATGTTCAGGAGTTTCAGTAGGCAAGCTTTTGAACACCAACTTAGAAAACTGGGTGACTGAGCTCACTTACCATTCTTATATTAAACTGACTCGAGTTATATTTTCTACAACTTTCATCTTCCAACTTCCTGGGTCTTTTTTTTTGATCAGTCTTTATTTGTATTTACATATTGGAGGAGTGTCATTCTCCCATCTTCAATTCCAATGGTGCTCATTATGATCCCTTTCTTGGCCTGTTTTTATGGGAGTATCTAGTTTTCCTAAGTGACCTTTCTTTTTGTGACTCCTGGCCATGTTACTTTGGGTTATTTCTCTTGGATCCTTCTGGTCCTTTTTATTAACCCATACTCTAAAATCCCAAGACACTGGTGAATTAATCCTTTTAGTTCCTTTAATTGGGCCCGTTGTTTGATTGTCATCTTTTCAAGACCCTCATTATTTTGCAAGATTTCATTCTTGATCCCAATACTTCCATTAGTCTGATTATCCCCTCCATTAATTTTTTCCTTCTACATTAATCACATTGGTCATCCTATTATTTTGTATGGTTTCCATGACCTTTATTTTTGAATCTTTCTCTAGTTCCTCCATTTGCGATTCCTATTGGTCTTCTCTCTCCTTTAAATTGAGGTTGACTCTCACAAACGTATAATTTCTGCAAATTCATCATTAAGTCGACCTTCTACTCATCTTTCCAATCTCATTATTCTATTTTGAAATTTAAAGTCCATTGTTTCAATTTCTTCATATCTTTTTTATTCAATTACGAAGTTTGGTTACTAAACCTTATGGCATTTCTATTGTTTATCCATTTTATTTTCTAAATTGATGGTCAATTTAGTCATATCTGACTCAATGTGGTCATATCTGACTCCACTGATCCCATCCCCGATTTCAATCCAGCAACATCTGCCTTCATTTGGTGCAATTTGCTATTTTGTTTGTCAAACATTTATTGCATCATGATCTGGTAGTGTCTTTGTCCACCCTTATACCCTCTTCTCTTGGCGTTTCCAGACATTTTTTGAGGCTGATCCATTTCAGCTCCTATCTCCAAGGATAGCTCATCATTCTGTTCCCTTCTTCTCTGAAATGGATGCTATCTTTTCTGTTTTGCCTATCCTTTAACTCTTCTCTGATCTCTTTCTGCATCCATTAATCTACATTGCCTACTTGTTATCATTTACAAGTATTTTGACCTTTTTTATTATTGTTTTACACAATATTTGTTATTCACAATAATACTCGTTCAAATGTCAGGTTTCCCTGCCTTTACATGCCTACTATAAGCTAATGTTTATTTTCTAATCATCCAGCATTTTAGATTATACCCTTTGTTTAGATCTTAAATTAATTGGCTAACTACCAGCTACTTTATTTTTAGTTCATTTACTTAATTTCCACATGCCACACTTTAAGTCAAATTACAGTAATAGCTGATTAAACACCCATGCCACTTGATGGCATTGTTGTTACACAAAAACTATAAAAGTTGATCGCTCCCAGGCCATACTTTTTTTGGGGATTTTATTTTTTCTTATAAAAAAATAAAAGAGAATTTTTATTTTTTAAATTAACTTCAACAAATTTACCACCCAAAAAATTCAAACACAGAATTTGTAGTTTTTAAAGGTCCTTTTTTATTAACATCAACAAATTTACAACTTCTTACAGTTGGTTCTTTTCATTTTAATATAAAATCAACTAATCTCAAAATTAGGATGCTTTTTTTATTAACATTAAAAAATGTTCAATTTATTACGGTGTTTTTCTAAAATTATTTTAAAAAAAATAACTAAATAAAATCAATAAATGTAAAACGTATTCGTTTTTTTTTCCTTTGGGTTTCGCTTTTTTTTCAATAACATAAACAAATTTAAAACTTATTACACTTTTAGTTTTGGTACAGCTTTTGTTTTATTCTTAAAACATCAATAACTTTAAAACTTATTATGCTTTTTTTTAAAATAACAGCAACAAATTTAAAAAGTTATTAGGCTATTTTTTTTTGGTTCCACTTTTTTTTTTTTTTTAAAAAAATAACATCAACAAATTTAAACCTTATTATGCTTTCTTTTATTGCTATAAAGATCAACAAATTATTGCTGTTCCAGTAATATATCAAATGTATATCTTGAACAAACAGTAGTCTGGACCTGACAAATCAAGTTAGCTTTTGTTGTCAGTAAATGAATCATACATCTGGGTTTTCCTGAGCCATGTTGTTGGTCTCATTGAGGTTATCGATAAAACATTATTTGATGCGTTACCTACTTCAAAGTATGTTTACACGTACCATCTGATAAGGTTTTTCAACTTAAAACTTGACTAGAGAAGTGTGTAAATCCTCTGATAATTATTGATTAGTCAAATCATATGATTTCAATAAAAAAATATTTTTACAATCAACGATTTTTATATAATTAAGGCACACACCTTTACATGACACTGTAAACAGGTGTAGTGTGCAAATTCCCAGAAATAATTTAGTGCAATGTGACAATGCAGCCTGCAATGTGTAGTACAAACTGTTGTATTACATGAAACGCACGGCCGTAAATTATCAATGGTGTTTTAGCACATAAATCACGTCATAAAATATGGGCACCCATGGAAATGGCATTTTTGTTTTAGCACATAAATCACACCATCAAGCAGCATGGGTGTCAAATCAACAAATACCCAAATTACCTACCATATTATTGTAATGTTTTAATTTCTTTGAATTTGGTATTCATTAAATTATCTTAATTTTAATTCTTTTGAGTGATATAAAAGTGCTACTTCTAGGTTTAACTTTATGACATAATCCCTTGGGTCAAGGTTATTACATAATGGGGTCGTTTGTTGCGGTATGATACTTATGGTTTTCAAAACACAACTAATCATTATATAGGTTTTACAATGTACTATATAACTATCTGATGTCGTGCCTAACATTTGGATGCCATTTGTAATGGAAATGATCATGCCCCAACACATTGGTCCCCATTTGTAATGGAAATGAGTTTATTGTGTAATGGAATGAACTATTCTCTTAGGCTTTTAACATTCCCACAGATTTGGATGGCATTTATGAAGAATCAGATATGACCATCTGAGTTCATGCCTCCAATAAATGGCAGTGCCAATTGTAATGGAAGGGTATTACATATGAGATCAGGTTCCCAATGACACAATTGAACACTGTCTGCCACCAATAATTGGTCATTAATTGGACCAGAATAGAACAAAATAACTATTTGTACCACTCATTTTATTTGTGCATAGCGGCTATGAAATGAGTTTGAGTCCCCAAAGTTTGCCAATTATAAATGTATCACATTTATAGTATGCTGAGTTCACCTCTAATGCATATTACCATGATTACTCTTTATGCCATCAATATCATAGGTTCTCCTCATATTCGTCATTCCTCGGTATTCAAACTTCGCAGTTATATGCACGATCCTAATAAGCTAGGGTGATGATTATCATAAGTTTGATATAAACTAAAAAATATTTACCTCTAAGTTAAATGTGTATTATGGCATTTATAATAAAAAAGTTGAATAAGTGAAATGGCATGGGTAATAAAAAGTTGAATAAATGACATGGCATAGCTAATGGATTGATAAATGATGTGGCATGGAATGGAAAGTTGGATAAATGATAAACATACACAAATTCTAATTAAGTAAAATAAATCATTAACAATTTTATTTCATCATGGATGATTTACAATATTTTATACTAAATCAATTTGATATTTGGGCAAGATCATTTGTGTTACAATATATTTTAAAAATTTACCAAAAACTATACATTTCATTAAAAACAATTTCCAGCTCAATAATCTTTTAATCAGTGCCATTTTCTTTTGACATTTTATGACATCATTTGAAGAAGTTACGATATAGATTCTCCATGCATTTTTATATTGAAATTTACAAATTTTTTTTAAAATAATTAAAGCAAAAAATTATAGACTATTAAAATTCTATACAAAAGAAAATTATGCAAGAATCATGTAGGTTGGTGTAATATTTGTTGAGTTATGAAGTCACAGTCAAACAAACTTTCACATTTATAGAATAATATGGATTATTTGACTTCCAATTAATTATTAATGCAAAGGTTTTTTAAAATTTTATAATAATGCCATATATATATATCTTTTATAAATATTTTGATTGTTTTCTATTCTCTGGTGTCAGCCGCATGACGGCGCAATTTCTAGGTCAATTCCTAGAAATATACTGTTTCAGCGGCCTATACCCAACCTAATAGGCTTCTTTCTACGATAAGGCACAGAAAGGGTCGCTCGCGGCAGCCTCAGCCAATCTATGAGGCTTCTTTCTATGATGAAACACAGAAAGAGTACCTGACGGTCTGGCTTTTTTCTATGCTAAAAGCACAGACAAATGCCATTATTGGCTGTGTTATTAACTTTATCATAATGCTAGAATGTCTATTTTCTCTATACTTTGGTGTGTGTGGATTTTAGCCTGTCGTAATTATTTAAAATTTCATTACAAAGGTATTTTTTTAAAAGTGCTCTAACCTACTGTTACGTTGTAACTTTATTAACACTGTGCTGAAGGTTCCATTACAAATGGGTAACACTCCAAAACTGCTTTTAAGGGTGCGGAGCGGTAGTATTTTGAGGACTACATGAAAAGTAACGTTTTCGCGAGAATTCATCCATGACAAGTTATTTTTTGTATATATACGCACAAACAAAAACAACCTAGTGTCTGATTATTAGTAATTACTTGTCCAAAAAGAAAATTAGTTGGATATTATTTTTTTTACATTTACTATTTAAATAAGATTAGTTTTTATACCTATGCACTAACAAAAACAACCCAGTTTCTAATTAATTACTGTCCAAAAAAAAAAGAAAGCAAATTAGTCGGGGTTTGATTTTTAAATGTAGTATTTGAATTACGGTACTTTTTATATATACACAATATTTACAAAAAAAACCCCACTTTCTGATTAATTACTGTCCAAAAGAAACGTAAATTAGTCGGCTATCATTTTTAAATTTAGTATTTAAATAACGATACCTTTTTATATTGATACACTAATAAAAAGAACCCACTTTCTGATTCATTACTGTCCAAAAAAAAAAGAAAGCAAATTAGTCGGGTATTAAGTCTTTCAATGACGGTGTCCTTTTTAGATATACACACTAACAAAAAGAACCCACTTTCTGATTAATTACTGTCCCAAAAAAAAAGCAAATTAGTTGGGTATCATTTTAAAATTGTAGTGTGAATTTTTAAAATGTTGTGGATAAATTGATTAATGTAGAATTGCGTATTATTGTCGACCGAAAAAAAGACCGTAACTTTATATGGTATCATTTTTAAATTTAGTATTTAAATAATATTACGGCTTTTGATATCTACACACTAACAAAAACAATCCACTTTCTGATTCATTACTGTCGAAAAAAAAGAAAAAAAGCAACATAGTCGGGTATCATTTTGAAATCGAAAAAAAACAACATAGTTGGGTATCATTTTGAAATGTAACCCACTTTCTGATTAATTACTGTCCAAAAACA
This sequence comes from Epiperipatus broadwayi, assembly GCA_028023455.1. Lineage (NCBI taxonomy): Eukaryota > Metazoa > Onychophora > Udeonychophora > Euonychophora > Peripatidae > Epiperipatus > Epiperipatus broadwayi. The sequence goes on from JAQFVV010006232.1 coordinate 8,638,397, forward strand.
AAAAAAAAAGCAAATTAGTCTGGCATCATTTGTAAATTTAGTGTGAATGTAGAAATTTTGTGTAAATTAAAAAAAAATGTATAATTGCGTCTTATTTTCGATTAAAAAAATCCCCTAACTTTTGACAGATACACACAAACAAAAACAACCCATTTTATGATTAATTACTGTCCAAAAAACGTAAATTATTCGGGTATCATTTTTAAATTTAATGTGAATTTCTAATTGTTTAAGTAGTAATATTATTTACTATTAGTTCCTCTAATTTCCTATTACAAAAACTAAAAAAGCCAATATTTATATAGATAGAATCACAGGCCCGGCCCGGAATCGTAATATGTGTTTTTGATTAGCATCAACGCCATCAAACGGCTGGCATGAGGGAATACAAAACAACCAATATTTCCATTCTGAAATTTCAACATGATTAGCAAATTTAGTTTAATAAAATGTTTATTCTGGACAAATTAATATTTAGTATGAGAGTTTTAATTGATTATCAAAATAAAGGTTTTTAAAAATGAGACAATCTTTATTCTTTACTTAGTTAATTATGATTTCATAATTAATAATATTATATTTTTAACAAGTGTAAATATTTCTATTCTGAAATTTCAACATTTTTAGCAAACTTAGCTTAACATCAAGAGTGCAAAGAATTGGTCTGCTTTATTCTTTAATTTGCTGACATGTAAACGATAGGTATAGAGGGAATTATACCACCTCCTATTTATTTAATCTTTACTATTATATCTGTTGAGTTTGCATAATTATTTTAATTTCTTGCATATCCTAAGGAAACATCATATATTCTGCCTTCCAGCATGTTGATTTATAGATGATTGTTTAGAAGACAAAAGAAAATCTTGGATCATAAATTATAATATATATCACTCTAGTTTTTTTAAAAAAAGCATGTTAAGAGATTATAAAAATGTGTTGGTTGTTTATGCAAGTATAAAGTTAAAAGATAAACCAAGTAACTAAATTATTAAGTTTAAAAATTATTTTTATTATCTTTGATATGACTTAAATTAACACAGTCAGATATTAGAAAGAGAATTGAGTTAATCAGTTAAACTGTAATTAATGCTGCATTTTTTTAATAAGTCAGACTACTTATGTTTGTCTTTCTTATAACTCTTCTATATCTTCTGAAAGATATATTATTATCTTTAACATATGTACAAGTCCGTAAAATTAATAATTGATCATGTGAAATAATGAGCAGACTTTCGTTTTTCTTATGAGTGTACAATACTTCTGGGGCATAATTATATAAAAATTCATTTAGCTATTACATTAGTAATTACTGAAAAAAGGTTAATGGTTTACACATTACACTTATTTCTGTTAGAAGTAATTTATATGCTGAAATCTGAGTTTTCACAATAACTTAAGTGAACTATTTGTCTAGAAAGTTAATCGAAAAATTAAATTTATGAAGAAAGTTTATGGTAAACATTCTTAAAATGTTGTCTATGCACAATTTAAGAAGTGTAAATTTTCTGATACAATAGATGGATAAAACTTTTAAAAAATCTGAGATAATCCAATTTTTATAATCTAAATTATTATTTACCTTTATTTTAAATCTATTTTATGTTATTTGAACAAATATTCTGTTTTAAAATTTAATATAAGATATTTGGGAGTAAAATGTTAAAGTACATTTTGGCTATTAATAATATGTAATAAACTAAACTAATTATTAAATAAGTTTGCAAACATTAGTATTTAATTATGTTTATTTAAAAAAGTATAACAATTTTGTGACACCACATTTAACTAACTTCTAGCTGTTTGTTATTCTGGGACAGGTATTATTGATATACCTGTACTGTGAGTAATCTCTACAAACAATGTGATGTAAATAACACTAATATTTCTGTTAAAGGAAAAAAAGTTCAATAACCTAGCCAATCATTATTTTTATGAATAAAAATAAAGATAATAATAATGATAACCATAAGATAGCTGATATGTAATTAAAATTTATATTGTATATGTAGGATACAATTTTATGCCACAATCAATTCTAAAACTAGGATATAATATTATCACTTTTTATTTTATTAACTGACTTACATAATTTCATTCTTCAAGTACATAATTAAAAAAATTTTAAATGGGAATAAAGTTCCTTTCTGCAATAAAGACTTTTAAACCTTTAAAATTTTAGCATATAAAAACATCAAAATAAATTCAAAAAAAAAAAAATTATCATCACATTCTTTAATAATTAATACAAATAACTACATCAACTATGACAAAGATAATTATATGGTTTTCTAAAGATTGAACAGAAATTTAAATAAACTTTGAACCAGTATTAAAATTCACTTTTCTTAAAAAAAATTAAATGCTAATTTCGCAATAGCTTTTTTCTCTCTTTATTACTTATTTCGTAATCACTTTTTTTATTGCAATATTTAACAGGTTTTCTTTATTATTCATTTTTATATTCAATTTGTTAATATTTAGACAAAATTTTGAAACTATTATTTTTAAATAAAATGAAAAAAAATTCCAATTCTTACAATAAAGAAGTAGAGAAAAAATAAATAGACATATGTAAAAATGATCTCAGAAGATCCGTAACAATAAAATGTGTTAATAATAATAATAATAATAAAACAATTTCCTACACGGATAATTTACAACATTTCTTGTTAGTGCAAAATTTTACAAAGGTAAAACAATATTTTCTATAATTACAATAGAGTATACTTCCAAGAAAAATAATTTGGAAATCTAAAAGTGACATTTCTCTTAAATTATTTATCAGCATCCTGCAACAGAGTTTCAAATCAATAGTTATCAATCAAACATTACAGTTCAATATAGCTACAAAAATAATACATTCAAATTATGGTAGCAACAAAATTTTTTTAATAAATTAAAATAAATAAAAAGATATACAAGTTATTTGGCAATATTTATAATGTTTTAAAAAATCTCTTAATGATGAATAATTTTAATATACATTTATAATACAAAATAGTTTCACATTTTTAGAAATGTAATTTATTTAATGATTTGCCAAAAATAATTGTTCTTGCTTTAATAAATAAAATGTTTCTAATTTCACTCAAATAAATGGGTCTACATGAGTGAGAATATGTGCATTAAATGGGTGTAACATGAATGTGTACAAATGAGCTTTATAGATATGTTTAATATGTGTGTGTGTATATATATACACATCATATATATATAATACACAAGTATTTGCTGTAAAATATTTATGAATTTTTTTAATATCAAAGCCAATTTTATTCTTTATAAGTCATTGGCAAGTATCTGACAGTGCATAGCAAAATTATATATATATACACACATATTACATTCACACATGTATATGTATCCAATTAAACATACAAATAAGTACAATTAATGTAAATGTGTGTAAAATTAAAAATGTGAATATAAAAAGAAATGCATTTTTAACCCATTTAAAATTTATATTTATAATGATTATTCCTTGTAAACAATCACTTTTAATTTTTATATACAGATATACACATTTACACTTTTAAAACACAAAATTCGACAGATGTTGATTAGAAAATTTTCTAGAGAAATGTGGTTAAGCTCTAGTAATAGGAATGCAATTGTGATAATCAGCAAGTTCTTTACCAGAGATGAGTTTCCCGAATTTCACTGATAATATGATTAGCACGTTGTAATGCCTGTAACAAAAAAAAAAAAAAATTAAAAATTTTAATTTTCATTAAATATTAATTCTAAAACTGTAATTATTAAAGTGACAACATTTTCTATACAAGTTAATGATTACAACATTAATTAAAATTTTAGCAGTAGATACATTCATAATTAAAAATAAAGTGAGATGTAATAAAATGCTGAATCTAATATAGGTGTATGTTATTAGAAATTATCATCATTAGAAACCACTTATTAGAAGAGGATGATCATTTTAACTCCAGAGGGGGAAAAAAGAATAAAAAATAAAAAGATTGGAGATCCAATATAATTTATTGAAAATTTTTGGTTCTGAAGCCTTCTCATACTAATATTTTTTACAAATTAACTGAGAAAGTAGAAATAATCCATCAATATGCCTCTTAGTACCTCATTATAAACTCCCATAATCTTAAAGCATCCACAAGTTACCAAAAGCGCAAATAAATATTAAATAACTTAATATCTGTGATTTATTTCTAATAAAAATATAAAATCATTTAAATATAAATTTAATTTTATAATAATATTAAATTTTTATATAGAAGAATTCAAAAAATATATAAACATTTATTGATTAGGTTCTCTTGTTTTGTTAGATAAACATCAAATAATAATAGTATGAAAACTAGTAATTTTAATATTTATTAAACATTTTTATATTATTTATTTATTTACAAATAAAGAAATAGTGCTAAAAAAAAATAAACATTTACTGATTATTATTTTGTCCATCACTTTCTTGTTTAAAATAGTGGTCAGTTCAATTATCAATCCCCGTCCCTCCCCATTTTAATGCAATGGAGTGTAACAAACAGTTTAACAATGTACAAATTGTACCACATATATTTTTCTCATTAAATTAAAATTTGTACAATGAATGCAGATGCATATAATATATGGCATTGGCTGACAGCATGAGCATACACAAAAAATTCAGAGTCTTCCTGCTTGAACTTGAGCATCAGATCTATTTGTCACATTGTGTAAGGCTTAATTATGAATTCCAATTAATTCACACTACTGGCTTCATTTTCTAAAGTATTCCATTTCTAGACACTACCATAAATGTCTTAGAAACAAGTAAACAATGACTGTTTATATTTAAAACATTAAATTTATTTTCTCATAAACTGTATACTTTAATTAAATTTAAAAATGAAATATATTCTGTAACTGCATACATAAATGATTAAAATATTAATTTTAAATTTAATGTACTTCCTTTCAGGTGACTTCTGTAAACAAATGGTGTTAAACACCATTTTATTTCATAATATATTGGAACTTTTAACAATGATACACTGTATGAATTTTTATTATTAAATTATTCTGCTATATATAGGTAATAATTTTAGCTATAAGATAGTAAAAAGAGTTAGAAAACTAATTAAAGTAAACATCAGGAAAGAAATAACTTCCAAATGGAAGTACTGAGTATGAAATAGCTCAAATGCAAATGGTACGAATAATAATGGCTGTTATAGCAAGCTTGCATGCAAGATACTTCAGAGTTTTTCTGCTTGGGCATCAGACAAATTATCCATATATAGTTCATACCTGTTTACAAGGGTTAAATAAATCAACAATCTAAAATATTAAAAAAAAATAGGTAGTAAAGGAAATTTTCAGATTGAAGAGTTTGTAAAATATCATAGAAAAGATGTAAAATCTTTTACTAATGTGAGTTAATGAAAGCAAATAGTAAGGGATAGCATCAATGTAACATTTTTTATGCTTTTAGTAGTTCAAATTTAATTTTCAGATAAAATCAAACATTCAGTTTACAGTACAGTAAAATGTAATAAAAATTAACTTTCCATAATTTTACCCTTAGATTTTTAATTTTGTATTATATTTTTCTGTTTAAATATTTGTGTTGGATGATAACTTTACTCTAGGCTGGGGACTTGAAAGGGATTATTCTTAAATACATGTATTTCAATTTGTCATAGAAATTGTTTAACAATTAGCTTTTGTACCCAAATACATTCTTATTCTACAGAACTTCATTATATTTCTATAAAGTTCACTAAAATTTACCATTAGATTTAAAAAGTAAACATTATATAATTGAAAGTTATGAACTATTTTTGAAAAGAAAACTGTGTGGATGATATTTTAAATTCATTAAGTTAACATTAAAGATATTCTCGTTATTATTTTCTAAAAAGAAATCTGTTTAGATAAAAATAATTAAATTATGGTATTCATTACAAATATGTTATGACTCTTTTGACAAATCGATTAACTCCATAAAACAAAAAGTAGAGAAAAGTGGTAAAATAACATACATTATACAATGTCTTACATGTTAATAATTTTTATTAGTCATTTATTAGACTAGACACACTCTCATGCAAAGTAGAGACTGGTTTCTATCTGCTTTTAACACCTTGTGGATGGATGTAATCATAAATCTAGGACCAAAAACAAGTGAAAAAAAACAACACTATCACATGTCTTTGATCATAGGTTTATGATTACATCTCCACAACATGTAAAAGCAGATAGAAACCAGTCCCTATTTTGCATGAGTGATGTAATGAAAATTACACTATAGAAATATTATTCATTATTATTGCAGATGTATCTTTTATCTAATGACATATAAAATGTATAATACAGAATATCCTTGGAGTAATCACTATTATTACTACAATTTTTGCATGACCAAGGGAGTAAATTAACTGATTTGCCAAGTGAAAAAAATTAGTAATAATATAAAATTCAATCTTCAAATTATTTTTTTATTACAAAAAAACTTCATTATATATATTGTAGCCCTTGGATTTGCCCAAGACTCCATTTTTAGAGTTAACTATACAAGATAAGGTTTAATAAAAATTTTCTTCATAGTTTGTATATTTTTTTTTCCTTTAATAAACAAAAATTTTAGCCAAGACTAGGTTTGAACCCATATTCATAGGGATTGCTTACGTTTTATTTGGTAGGCAATCTGAACAATTGTCATTGAAATATTTCTAACCAAAAGATTGTTTTATTTAACATTAATTTATGGGTCAATTTGGTATTAAAGATATATTTTAGAAAAGCAAAATTTATACATCATTTAATAAGTTGAGTGCAAAGAAGGAGGGGGATATGCCACTCGTAAAACTATGTTAGATAGTGATAATGGATGGTTATGATTTTATACTAATAAGTTATAAATAAGTAGTTCATGAAATTAAATTATAAAAAAAATAATAATAATAATAATTAAGGATTAAAATATTAAACAGGTTTAGTTAAAATTGTATACGTGCAACAGTGTGTGTGTATTTAATCTAATTGTGGATTTTAAATATGAGATTCACGGTTAAATAATAATTATTCCTTGTTATTTCATGAGGAAATCTTTAAACAAGGAAATTAAGTCATTTTTAATAGTTTATTATTCGAGCTAAAATTTAGTTCAAACTTCTGGGTTTGAAGCTGGGCTGCAATATATATTTTGTTTCATTATTTAATGGAAAAAGTAAAAGGGGAGAGAGAGCTTTCTGTTATTTATTTTGAAGAGAGAGCTTTCTGTCTTTTGTTATTTGGTGTGGTTACCACGCAGGTCATGTTACCAAGCAAATTATCAGAGTAATTTAAGTGATATAAATATGACAAAGGAATTTAAGTGTGAAATTAATTGGTGATTATATCTGTTGAGTGTAGAATTAATTGGTGATTATCTGTTAGAATGCAGATGTGAATTTGGCACGGTTTTTCAAAAGAGCAAAAGGTTAAAATAACCAGAGAAAAAAAGAAACCAGAGTCAATTAATTAAGAATACAGACTGCCAGATTTCAAGGGTCAATAAAATTTCATGATGGGGGAAGCAGGAGAGAAAAAAAAGAGAGAAAGGTGCAGAATCTATAAAAGCTCTGTTGTGTTGTAAAGGGGGGGGGCTAGTCTATCTGAAACTGTTTTGCAAGTTATCTCTCATCTGGTTTTTATAAAGTTAAAAAGAAATATTTTTTTTCTTTTAGGAAAAAAAAATCGTTTATTGTAAATTATTCATTTGTCTCTTAAAATAACTTTGCCAAATTTAATATCATAAGAAGAAAAGAAAATGTCTATCGAATAAGTTTTTTTAATTGGGTACACATTTAATCTCCTGAAGTTGATCAATGATCACGGTTGTCTAGCACTAATTGATGATAAATCCGGCAAATGGTAAAATTTAAACCACAGAAAATAAACTCTAAATTTGATTCATATATAAAGCATTCAATTGAATATTAAATGAATTTAATAAAAAAAAAAAGGACAACAAGAATTGGGCTTATATCTTTAGAAATTTAAACAAGTGCTGTTCAGCTATAATCTACATAAAATCAAAAATGAGGAAATCATTTCAGTAGCATAAAAAAACGTATATCTGATGGCGTGGGAGAACTTTATCACAAGAACTTTGTCTACATAAACTCAAGTGCTCATATAAACAAATCAAGGAAGAAAAGGAAAAATGAAAATCAGAAACTTGAAGGACACTTCCAGATAACTCTTTAAGTATTTTTTTTATTTTATTATTCACTATTCATGTAGAACATTTAATCTAAAAAAAAAAAAGAAAAAAAAAGAGAAATAATTTCTTTCTTTGTTTTATCATATATATCCACTTAAAATTAATTCATGTCAGAATTATACTTGTTCTTATTTTGGGGGTAGAGATATTGACATCAGATTATTTTGTATGTGTTTATTTTAAATGCTTTTTATTATCATTATCAATTTTGGGGGTAGGTGAAGAATATCATGTCATTCTGTATGTGCCTTATTTTTTTAAATGCTTTACAAACATTTTTAAAAAAAAGAGAGATATTATTATTAAGGGAAATGTTTTGAATGAATCGTATCAGAGGTTATTGTCAAATTCTTAGACTTATTGCTATGCTTATAAAAATTGTGTGGCTGTTGAGCTAAAATATCATCATTATCTTATAAAAGTGCAGGGAAATAGTTTTAAAAATTTAATAAGCATTTCTTATTATTTCTTATTAATATTATCATAAAGTTAAGGTCAGAGACAAGCTGATTAATGCTTGGAAAAATTGTTGGCTCATATTCCAGTGCACTAACTCGCAAGAATATTGTAGATGTGAAAGTTTTACTTGTAGAAATTGATGTTTCGACCTGTATTTAATGTGGATGAACAAATAGTCTCCACCAAGCCAGTGAAGTCGTAGCTCACTAAGATATTTATGCTATAATTATAAAGTACTTAAACACAGTGGAAGAGTTTTTCCCACTTGATTATTCTCTACACTGCAAGATTTCTTTATTGATGGCCAGAGGTTGATAGGTAAACCCAAGTCTCTTTATATGACTAGCGATAAAAATCCTAGCATATCTCAACCTTAGTGATTAGGTTTTCTCTTATTCGGGTCACTGCCTAACTCATGTTAATGTTTGATATTCTTTACGAGTGTATGAAAGATAGCCATTATAAGCATTACTTATAAATGTCGATACAGGGTCGCAAACTCAATTTAATGTCAGGATGAATGCAGATAATGTATGTGCGATTGGTGTACTTGAATATTGTTTTGTTGATCTAGTTTCATTTATCAATTAGAGCCAAGAGTAATAAAGTTAATAAATGTTAAATTAAGGGTTAAATAAAACCTACACATGTTTAAGTGTAAGTAATGCGTATATGGAATAATCTAATAAATATTTCCACAACCAGCTGAGAACTTCGCTGGAAAGGTAATGTTATTAAAATATTATTATGTCATAAGAATATGAGTATAGAGAATATGCATGTATGATGATGATTGATCTAGATACAGATTTGTTTGCATTAACTTAGTCCCACCATGCATAAAGTATCTCTATTATAAAGATTAGGGCAAAAGAATGTTAGATCAAAATGATGAAATAAAATTAGTAAATTTGCGAAGGAATATTAATTAAATAAAATTATTAAATTTTATTATGGGAAGAATTAGCTCTAAAAACAGATCAGTAATTTAAAAGCATTAAACACGGGAAGAAATTTAATATTCGCTGTATCTAGGATAAAATGAAAGCGAAAATATAATATATGTGAAGGTAAATATTATTCTTTTTATTTGATATTAATATTACTCCATGGTAATCGTGATTCCCTAATAATTAGGAAATGAATATTGATATTTTGAACCTATTGATATTATCCATTGATTTAAGGATAGTTATGAGTTTAGCTTTTTATATATATATCATAATACGGTTGTAAAACAGAGGAAAGCCATACGATTGATCAAGCGAAGGTGTATATTCTGTATTGAATTGTAATATGTCAATAAATTTTGTTATTTGTTTTAAATAAAATTTGCATATGTCTCAATGTTTTTGTGGGTTATTATTATCTAGACATCTCCAATCCAATCATACATCAATATATTATTATTAATATTTGAATCATCATTTTCGTAAATATACGGTAAAAATGATTTAAAATGGTTAATTTCTGATACTTAGAATTACTAAATAATTTAATATAGTTGAGGTATAAATTGTGAATAGGGATGGTTATTGAATGATAGTGAATGCAGGGGGTGGGCATAAAATCCTTCCCCCATCCGAGCTTTAATGTAAATAGATATTAAACTGCATTAAAGACAACCAAGATAACCTTGGAGGTGATCATGAGAGGAGTGTTTATCACCAATAATCTATCGCAGCTTATTCGATTTCCACACCTAATTGTTCTAAAAAACCCTGAGAAGAGATTATAATGGGAGAAATGAGCTAGCAGAATGTAAAACTTAATAGTAAAATAGATAATAGTGTAATAGATCTATGGATGTAAAGCTGATGGAGGGGTGGATCAGGAAGGTCGAGATGGATATAGAACTTTGTAATTGGAACAAATTTTAATTGTAGCTTTAATGATGGTGAATGGAGTGTGCTGAGAATAACCAAGAATTTTCAAAGATATTAATATTATCGATTTTAATGCGTTCTCAGTGTTCTCTTAATTAATCGATTATTTATTAACCCATTCGTTAAATATTATTACTGAAAGTTATTGATGCGAGATTTAACCTTTATATTTTATTAAAGTTGCAATTTGGTGCCCTGGCAATTAAGATTATAGATGTTCTGTACCATCATCATCATCCCAGTAGGCCTTAGAAATAGTGTTAGCTGGGAATGATGAAGCATCCACCGATCCATCCTTAAAATGTTACAATTGGCATGCAACTCAGCCGCAAGTGTTTGACTGCCATATAGATTTAAATATAGGTTATAATTAATACATAGTGTGGTCGCCCGAGCTGAAATAAAGAAATATTATAATTAATCCATAATATGGATGTGCGACCATTTGAATAAAGATTCTCATTTTTTAGAATAAAGTTATAATTAGCTTAAACTGTCCAATAATATAAGTTATGTTTGTAAACTCTCCCAATCGTTTTAATTATATTTGAAATACAATGTGGATGACCGATCGAAAGATTACAAAATATGTTTTATGTCAATTTAATAAGTTTTATAAAATTAACTAAGTTAAGGCCCTGTTTTCATTAGTTAGAATACATATATATATATTATAAGATTTTTCACAAAAATGAATAATAACTGTTGTGTCACTGTTATAATTATTATTTTATTTAAACTGAATCATCAGCATCATAAATGATGTCTTCTTCATCAACTATATTTGAGGTTCCTTCATGTTGATTTGTCCTTATGTTTTTATAATAATCATGTTTAATGGGAAGAATGAATTTTGACAGGTCTATTATATGTTTCCTCTTATCACAGTACTACCTGATGGATATAATAAAAGCTGGTCTACATTTTTCAGACCTAGTAGTCTATTCTACAGATTTTTTTTATATTAATGGAAGTAAATTCTGAATTTTCGTTAAGGTTGTCTTTGAATTGTATGAGATGAAGGTTTCGACTCTTCTAGTTTTATCCAGTGCATTTTGAACCAATTTATTGGTAACTCAATTTGTGAAAAAAAAGTCCTGATGTATCATTTGAACCATGACTTTTATTATATTATACCAATCAACTGGTAAAACAATGTTCTGAATTTTTTTTCACTTGTGATTCAATAATGGTAATATTTGAATCATTAGGCAAATAAAATATATCCACTTACCAAAAACTTTAATTTCAAATGACTCAGCTTTTATTTCTGTACTTTGAACTAATTTCAATAAACTTAAGTTTTGATATTTGTATTTTGTTTGGTACATGAATCAGAATAAATGATTATTTTTTACACTTTTTGCCACAAGTCTTTATATATCTTACTAGACAAGACGAAATTTCCTGAGACCTGTAAGATTCTTCAGTTTCTGGACAAAAGAACACATGGGTTATATTTGTATTAAAATCGTGGCAATCGAAATTATAATCATGTAAATTTTGCATATAATAAGCTATCAATGAAGTAAGTTTGGAAAGGCTAAAGTTTTTTTTAAGTTAAAAGAAAATACAAACATTTCTTCAGAGGCTGCCAATCGATCTGCAGCCATATAAGTATGAGCATGTTTAGTCTTTTGTAAATGAGCATCCTTTTTAGGTTTGGCCACCCAAACTGCCTCATCATTCGAAGACTGAATTTTTATTTGCAAATAACCACAAGTTTGGTATTTAACTTTAGATGGTTGTTTGAAATATAAATTAATTTAATGGAAAATATCTTGTAGTAATATTTTACTTTCACTGATACTATATTTTCATCTTCACATTGCGCAATGTGTAGTTTGTACATTTTATTAATATTTAGCTCTGGATTTAAATATTTTTGTTTTGGATTTTGAGCTCTTGTATAGTGACTAGTGTAGATGGGAAATGAGTTTATATGTTTCTAACATGTATGTCTTCAATTTTATTGTCTGGAACAGACGATTATGACAATCAATCAAAAACTAAACTTGTTCTTTACAACAACAGTTGTATATCTATCTGTCATTTCTCTAATAATTATCATTAAAATATTTTTTGCAAACAGAAATATCATTTTTTAGGTTTTTTTTTTCGAAAATAATATGTGAAAGAACATGATCTTGTCATTTTACTGTTATCCTTAAGGCGCCTTCATTTTATTTCCTTGCCTTTAATACAATGTCTTAAAAAAATGTTTTGCTCAAGTTGACTGTCTAAATTATAAAATGCCACCATGGCAGCTTGCTCATCTGATAACACAGACATAAAACATCTATAAACATTTTTGCAAATATTAAATTTCCCTTTCTACCCAGATCTTTTATTATTTTAAGCACTTGAACATTTTGGGCCCATTTAGCAGGATTACAACTTCTTTTCCATCCACTTGAATGGTTTGTTGTAATGTTTTTACTGTTCAATCAGATGATGAGTCCAAAAAAAAAATTTCTTGAACAGAACTTTCTGCCAATGATTTGTATTGAAGAACCATCAGATTCATTATTTTCCACACCCAAATAATTATTAGTCTCTTCAGAATAATTTTTCCTTTTTTTCAAAACAACTGACACTAAAATTGAAGTAATTGTTTAATAATTCACAACTGCTTCTGCGACAGTTAGACTGTAAGTGATTAATTATTTTACTTTCTTGTGATGAAACAACACTAAACAATTTACTGTTATTATCTCATATTATATCATTGCATTAAAAAGTTACTTAACTAAATTTTTATAAACATTTCAATTGCATTATTGCAACAATTTATATTAGACTATGGAGTTAATTAGATTGGCCCCTAAAATAAATTATTTATTATTCAATGGCCCCCAAAAAACTGCCATTTAGCAGTGTTAATCCTTATTATTAGGGAAATTTATTTTGAATACAAAAAGTTAGGAGTCAATCAAGCTTTGATTCTAAAATTTAAAAAAATTCAGAAAGTGAATTTAATTGATTTGACTTGTGAATGGCTCATATATGTTTTTTAATCTCAAATCATTATTTATGTATATAATTTATTCACTTTTCTAAATGTGTGTGACTTCTATATTGAATAAAAAAATATTACTAATTACTAAGTAACTTGTTAAGATGATAGTAATGGTTGGCAATGAAAGTTCAAAATTTATAATTTATCCAGATGGTAGAAGTTGCTTAATTGTAAACAGCTCGACTAATGGTGCTCTATATGCCCTTTCATGAATGGTAATGACATTCTTTTGATAGACAGTTAGGCTAACGAGTTATAAATGTGACAGCATTTATAATGATTTCAAGTATTTATTTATAAGAATTTCAAGTATTTATTTTCTTATAGCACTATAGAATATAATATGTTGAATTTTTACGTTAATGTTTCTTATATCTTTTTATTATCAAATTATGTGTTATTATTAAAATATATCAATTTATTTAAATCCATCTTGTCTCGTTCTTCGCCACTCCACAAAATAGTCTAATATTAGGAGGGTAGAAATATTATTTCATTTTTTGCATTCTTTTAGTTATGAAATTAACACGTGAAACATTGATGGCGCAGGGTTTTATCCTGTAAAATTTATAAATTAGCCAAGCGCTGTAACTGTAATATGTTACAGCAGCCGGGAGAAAGTTGATCGGGAAAAATAATCTGGAGGTTATATCCGTATAGCGTACAGATTCGGTCAAGTACGGAAATTGGCTCGTCTGTTTCCGTAGTTCTCTCTGCTTGAGGTAGTGGAAGGTGGACGATTTTTGAATAATAAGAATTCCCCATTACATATATAAGTGAAAGGGAAGTTGGAGCTTTTTCGATCGTCCCGTGCCCGTTACATATTTTGGGAGCCAGTCCGGGATTTAAAACTTCTGCCCAATTAACAATCACGTGTTGAATAATTATTTAATATAATAAATATTTTCTAAAACAAAAATTGGTTAATATATGTGTTTTCAAACATATAAATGTAGCGTGGCAAGTTAAAGTGGTGAAAAGCGAAGGCGAAAAGTTTTTTTTTTATAATACTCCATGCGAGCGTTTCACGTCAAATGTGTACAAAGAGTAGCGAGGGGGAAATTTTTTAGTTAGTGAAATGAATAGTGAAGGATAATCTCAGATAATAATTAGTCAAGTTATAACGAACAAAGAAAACATAATGTCAAATGATTACCGCCATGTAATATAAGTCGTGTCGAAAAAAAAAAGATATACGTATGATTTTAAGATAGTGAAAGGAATATAATTTACAAAAAACGTTTTATGTGTAACGAGGGAGATTATCCCAGTGAAGAAATATATGTGTATGATTTTATTCTAAAACTACCGTAAAATAAGGGGAGTTTATAATGAAATATTAGAAATATATATGTCATAAGTACATGCGTCTGGAAAAACAGTCAAAATGAATTTCCTTAGATATATCGATATAGTAGTGAGTTAAATTATCCCAGTGAAAAAATATATGTGTATGATTTTATTCTAAAACTACCGTAAAATAAGGGGAGTTTATAACGAAATATTAGAAATATATATGTCATAAGTACATGCGTCTGGAAAAACAGTCAAAATGAATTTCCTTAGATATATCGATATAGTAGTGAGTTAAATTTAAAAAAATATATATATAAACGCGCAGCATTGAATTAATTAAAGTGGGTCAGAGGTAGATGAGTAGGGAAAACGAGGACAATCATCAAGGTGGACGGGCAGTTGGGCAAATCTAGGGCAGGCGAACAAGAAGAGGAACCGGAGTACAGATGTTTGGATTGGCTAGCGATCTAAATGCTAACTGATAAATCACAAATATTAAATCGTTAATCAAAGTAAAAGGAAAGCAGAGAATCAATAGAAAAAAAATTTTCGTTATATAAATATAGCCAGAAAAGTTTAGTAAAACAATATTAAAAACGTAGATTAAGGGTTAAAGAACATTATATTTATGAATACGAGATCCCAAGATAAAATGGATGTTCAAGGAAAGGAAGTGAGAGAAGGGAATGAAGATAAAGAGATGAAAGCACCGGGTAAAATAAGTAATAATGATATCATGGATATGCTAAGGCAAATGAGGATTGATCAACAGCAATTCGTGGAAGAATACATGAACAGACAGGAGAGAAGAATAGAAGAATGGATGAGCAAGGTCGAAATCGATAGCCAGAAAAGAATGGCTGCATTCAAGGAAGAAGTAAAAAATGAGATCATCCAGCAATCAAAGTCTAATGATACATGGGCTGGATGTCACCCAGAGATGGGGATGGAGGAACAAAGGAGTATAGAATTGTATGGATATGCGAAATCTGAAATGGTTGAGGAGAGAGTTAGAGAATTAGGAGATTGTGATTGGGAAAAGAATATAGGACATCCAGAAAGAGAGATAAGACCATTAGATGAAGAGACGGATGTAGTTAGAGATAAGAGTCAAAGAGTGATGATGAGCGTACAGGAGAGTTTAGGTCAAGTGGCAAAAGTAATAGCCAGTTTAAACACAAGAGTGGAAGAATGTGTAGAGAGTACAGCCAATAGCAGCATTAATGCCAATATAGAGGGCCGAGAACCAAGAACTAATGGAGAAGACAGAATCAGAGAATCTGGAAATTACACGGACTATCCTGTGGGCCTCTACCACTTCCTGAAGGTACAAGTTTTCAATGGTAACCCTGGAGAAAGCCCGATGGAACACTTGAGCAGCCTGGAACGGTACTTCCAATTCAGTAGAATAAGTGAAGAAGCCAAGATAGCAGTCGCTTGTAGCCATCTGCAGGGCGAGTCTCAAGTCTGGTGGAATTCGCTATTCCAGAAGCCCATTACGTTTGCAGCATACCAGAGAATGTTGAAGAGCAGTTATTGGAGTGAGGAGCTCCAGGAGCATATGTTGCATCAAATAAAACAGCACAAATGGGGACCGGAGGAGTCATTCGTAACATTCTTCCGTCGACAGGTGGCTAGATTACGACTAATAACGGCAAACCCGTTATCGGAGACGCAAATACTCCGTATAATTAGGTCCGGGTTTCCGAAGGACATTGAACGTACTCTCATCGGTAGAGAGGAAAACGGTGGACCAGGTGGCGGAGATGCTGAGTGCGCTGGACACCACTAGAAACAACCAACAGAGTGAGGAATCGCCGTCGGACCCGCGTGTAAGAAAAGCACCTAGAATAAGAAATGACTGGGATCCTGGGGAAAGACGTTGGCAAGAACAAGGATATTCTAGGGAATGGAACCCGAGGAGGCAAGGAAACGGACGACAGAGAGAGGAGACAGAATATAAGCGTCCATATGACATGACAGTGAGTCATGGACCTCGAGAGCAACATCCGCATCCCAGAGGAGGAAGAGGTGAGATCAACAGAGGAAGACAACCACCAGATAAAACGTAAGAGCGGTCCCAAAGTAAAAAAAAAAAGAGGAGGACTAGATGATGACACATTCAGAAATGGACATGGACCTTGAATCATGGAGAACGGATGGGCATACAGAAACTAACGATATAAAGAAATGACGAGCCAATAGATGGCCAAACAGTATGAGGGACTTTAGGATAAAATGATAAAGGATAAATTAATTGGCAGGATGGGGTTGTAGATTGAGGTTGAGGGAAAGTAGGCTTAGATATTTGTAGCTTGATCTTATTAGCAGTACTTGGTTTTGCCTTCTTCTTTGCCATGCTTGTGGGGTCTGCGGTGCATCAAGTATTATCACACAGAGAACACAGGGACAGAGATCCCAGTATCACAATGACTCACTGGATTAATATTTCCAGTTAGATATTAAGCACATATATCGTGAGTCAATGGTCCAGAGATCAATCTATGGGAAAGGAACCCCTTTTGGTATGAATATAGAGCGTTCAGAAATACACTGGGCTCATGAATGAGCTGGACGGAAAGATGCCAGTCTTCCAAGCCACCTCAATAATTGTGTCTGGAGTTGTCACTTAGAGGTGCCTTATTGCAGAAAGGTGATGTATGAACAGGTTTAATCGGGTCACAGAGATATCCTGTGGATTCGAACCTGTAGATACGAGTAGCGGCAGAAATTAAACGCATGCATGGTAAGGTTTATGATTAAATTGGTTTGGCTATACTGCGTGGGTCAGCAAAGGGATATAATTTACCTGGTCGCCTCTCTATAGATTAACCTCATCGCCACATCATAGTAGCAGTAATGGAAAAAAAAAAGGGAGTTCGAACAATAGTTGGGAGC
Organism: Epiperipatus broadwayi; assembly: GCA_028023455.1. Classification (NCBI taxonomy): domain Eukaryota; kingdom Metazoa; phylum Onychophora; class Udeonychophora; order Euonychophora; family Peripatidae; genus Epiperipatus; species Epiperipatus broadwayi. Next base: position 8,656,179 of record JAQFVV010006232.1, read on the forward strand.
ACTTAGGTTTCCAGGCATAAGGTTAAAATTTTTTTTATGAAAAAAAAAAAAAATTTTAAAGGGGGGAACGGTGTAATGTGATGAGCGCACGTACTGTGGTCACACATGTACCTACAAAACATCCACAAATTAGAAATGTTAGGGTTGGAAAGAAAGAAACAAATAAGAAGAGAAAAACGAGCTTGGAAATTAACAAAACCAAGAAATGTTGAAAGTTAGCACAACAAAGAGAAAGAGAGGGAACTAGAGTTAACAAGATCGTTATCTTTTGCTAGTCAAAGTCCGAATTTTGATAAAAGTAAATATTAAATTATAATACTACCAGCATACGGTAGGAAAGTTAAAGCAGTAAAGAAACATAAATAAAACATGTAGTAAAATATGATTTAGGAAAAGTAAAGTTTAAAAAAAAAAAAAAAAAAGGGAAAAAGAAAAAACTTCGATAGCGCGGAAAGAAAAAACTAGAAAATTAATATGTTCGAAAAGATAAGAATCTGGGCTTCAAAGTACACATTTGACGATAAACGGAATGCGGGTTTAGGGAGTAGAGGTAAAGCAAGAATTAGATAAAAAATAAATAATTATTAAATTTTAAATAAGAAATAAAGAAAAACATGCATTAAAATTTGTGTAAGTAATCAAAGAAAAATAAGGAAATAAATAAAATGTACGTAGTGCTATAAAATCATATAAAATAAAGTTACATATGGCCGAAGGCATAGCATGGGAGGTGTCAACAACAAGTGGAAACAAAGAATCTAAAGGACAAAGGCCATTGAAATGTTTTAATTAAAAAAAAAAAGAAAATTAGGTGGAGAGCTAAGGAGAGATTAGAGCTTGAGACGTCGAGTCAACAAGGTGAAAAATCGCGGCTCCAAGGATCAGCCGATATAGCTAACCAACATGACTTTTACCGTCGATATCTCACATAGTATGACCGGCTAAGGCCATTATGATCGCGGTCGATCCGGCCTTCTGTACCAATGGTTCTGCAATAATGTAACAGCTACGGTAGTAACGCCTGCCTATGGACTCCTGTAGTGGCCCGACCTGTGATGCCTCGTCCTCCATGCCTTATTAACCAAGAAGCTACATCCCGCCAAATATAATCTACGACCGTCCCTCCTAAAGAAGTGGACAATCCACGTGACGGTCGACCACGTCGGAATGAACTCAAAGACTAAACCCTAGGTAACTTAAATATTATTTTATATATCGTCAAATGTGCACATAAATTCCATAGACAATGGCCAAATGCCTTTCATGAATGGTAATGACATTCTTTTGATAGACAGTTAGGCTAACGAGTTATAAATGTGACAGCATTTATAATGATTTCAAGTATTTATTTATAAGAATTTCAAGTATTTATTTCCTTATAGCACTATAGAATATAATATGTTGAATTTTTATGTTAATGTTTCTTATATCTTTTTATTATCAAATTATGTGTTATTATTAAAATATATCAATTTATTTAAATCCGTCTTGTCTCGTTCTTCGCCACTCCACAAAATAGTCTAATATTAGGAGGATAGAAATATTATTTCATTTTTTGCATTCTTTTAGTTATGAAATTAACACGTGAAACGTTGATGGCGCAGGGTTTTATCCTGTAAAATTTATAAATTAGCCAAGCGCTGTAACTGTAATATGTTACAGCAGCCGGGAGAAAGTTGATCGGGAAAAATAATCTGGAGGTTATATCCGTATAGCGTACAGATTCGGTCAAGTACGGAAATCGGCTCATCTGTTTCCGTAGTTCTCCCTGCTTGAGGTAGCGGAAGGTGGACGATTTTTGAATAATAAGAATTCCCCATTACATATATAAGTGAAAGGGAAGTTGGAGCTTTTTCGATCGTCCCGTGCCCGTTACAATTAAAATAAAATAATAAATTTAATAATATAGTCTGTTAAATTAAATCAGAATATCTTGGCTTAATATGATTTCATAAATTCTTCTGACTCTTTAGATTTATTCAATGTTGAATGAAATCCTAATTAATAGAATAATTAAGACATACATTTCCCCTAAGCTAATGTCTTACAATGATTACGACAATAACAAGATTATTACTATTTAAATAAAATAAAACATGATCTCTTAATTTTAAAATAAGATGAAAAATAATCTAGAATTACACTCAGATATTAAGAACAGGTAAAAGATTTTGTGGCCATCCTAAACATTCTAGAATAAATATACTTAAACACTTTCTAATTATGAACTAGGTTCTTGCAAAATTAAAATTTATCGTATAATAATAAATATGGTTTTCCAATATGAAAATGATTTTAAAATAAATATGCACAGTCATTTGAATTAAATTACTTAAAGTGATTCAAAATGACAAATCCAATAATAATTCTTTAAGAAAATTACATCTTTCTTAGAAGTGACATTCATTTTAATGTCATATACTCTTTTAGAAAATACACTTAAAATAATTAAATATTTTATAAGCCTTTAAATTTTACTCAATATGTGAAATGATTTCTGTTTGATAAGATGTAAAGAAACCATTATGATAAATTTCTTAATTAATGATAACAAATATTTATTTGCAGAAAAACAAAAATAAATGTACAATTAATCTATAGTGGAGTCCACATAGCCAAAGTTTTCATAATGTTACTTCTTCAAAATTTAACAGAAGAATCAAAATAAAATCATTTTTATTAAAAATAAATTCCATTGGATTAAGCAAAATAATTCAGCATATTAAAATAACTTTCTATTGTTTATTTAGTCCAAGGTTCCCACTTATCAATTAATTTATACAATGGTAATAACTTTCATATAAGCAGTATCCCTTTGATGAATATTTAGCATACTCAATAATAACAAAATTAGCTTAACCAATCCAGCGATGAAGGAATTATAAGTCAGATATATATTGTCTACTTATGCCTAAAATAAACTTTAAATTTTTTAAAATTAATTATTTATCATACTTAATTCTGATAATTAGTTAATTGAATCTAGGACTTACACATTTATAATGTAGTATTCACATTTAAGTAAATTCAAGAATGCTATAAAGGTACGGTAAAGTTTCTCAATACCTTTATAGAATCAATAAAATTCCAGATAAAGCCATAGCAAAATCTTACACATGCTTTATTAAACATACTATAACTACAAACAAAATACAACTTCAAAAATAATAAAGTAAGGCAAAGTTAAAGCATAATGGCATAGCTCATAAGATGCACCCACTTTTGAGGATTAATAAAAGATTTAAGACTTTGCTATTAGTCAGGAAAAATAATGAAAATGTGCACCAGGGACAAAATACTAAACAAAAATTTAAAAGACAAAATACTAAACAAAAATTTAAAATAGAGAGCCTAAGCTACAATCGCTAAAATATATGCTATGAGCATACAAACAATAGCAAGATTACAATTAGCAATAAGCTAATGATCAATCCTAATGAATGCATTTATCACAAGTTTATACAAGGTAACTGTAAAAGTCTTAAACTTTTATAGTTGTGTATATGTATATTTATATATTTTACTACAATTTGACCTACAAGTATCACAATTCCTACACTCATATCCTTAACACCATTCACTTTCAGACAAATACATTACTGATTATCACTAATCTTTTATTAGTATAATGATTATCATATTATTCTTAGTCCTTATATATACTGTAAATTTGGCTGCCTAAAATTTAGTAATTTCTAAAATCCTGATACATTTACAAAAGCCCTTTAAATTTCCATGACTACCAGATGCTGTATTATTTTAGTACAGTTAAGATTTAAATAACATTTTTCAATTTATCTTGAATATCCAAATAAAATTTAAAAAACAAAACAAAACAATAAGCACAGCACAATTAGTACATTAGTATATATAAATAATGAAAATAAAATTATAGAAAAAATAATACAATTAAAATATTCTGTAAATTAGAAAGCCTTACTGACAAGAATATCTATTCCAAGTTATAATCATTTTATTTTTGACAAAGCAAAATATATATATATTTATATTGTGACTTGTTACATTGTAAAAAAAAAAAAATTATAAAGAAAATAATTGGAAAAATGGGGAAGGAGGAGAAGGGTTTATTCCTAAATCTTATGATATGAACTTTACAGTATTTGAATAAGTTTTAAGATTTTAGAGGAGAATTTTTTATTATTACATAAAAATTTACAAAATATATCGTATATCCAATGTATATTAAGAATTATTATTTATATATAATTTTTATTCATGTTACAAGCAGCATAAAGGGATGAAAGTAAAAATGTACTACTAAACTATTCTTAATCTGGAAAAATCTTTAATTTGGGAAGTCTCAAAAACCAAGAATACAAGATTAATGATATTACATATATATATATTAGAAGTGTGTTCTTTGAATATGCACAGCGTAATTAATTTATAAAACTGGAGTTCATTTCACATATAAAATTCTTTGTGTTTACATACAAAATTTCTCTATTTGGATGATCATTTTCTACATTTTTCAAAAGTCATCAAAAAATATGTTTATAAACATATTCCCAAATAATTATCAATTATATATACATATAAACACTAAAAAAAAATGCATTGAATGTATATATAAAATAATAAACTGTATATTTTATAAAAATCTAATCATACTATTACTTGCAGGTGAGATCAAATAACAAATGAGATCTCAATCATTTGAAGACTTTTTTGTTTTGACCTCTCAACCAGGAATCAATTCAAAAATCTTTTCATTATCAGCAAACTATTTTATCCACTGAACCAACTGTTCAGATGTTTCTTGTAAATATACAAACTAAAATTGACAATTTTATTTTTTATGAATAATACAAATCTTTTTGTAACTTTAGAAACAATCAAATTAAAATGTAATAAGTAATATTTAACAGTACAAGCCTCATAATGCATACCTTTGATTGCCTTGCTGTGCTGACATGACTGATTTGTTCCGCAAAATAAATTAAAATTTATATATTTTTAATATCACCTGGAAAAAATTTTGTTCCTAGAGAATATTTGCTTAATGGGTGGATGAGAAAAAAAAATTGGAGTGCACAGAGATAGATTTAATTGGATTTAGAAAGATCAAAAAAAATATTGATAACTTTTGGAAAATGATGCAATATGACATTTTAAATATAAAAGAAAAAAAAAATACTTTTTTGCGTGTGCTGCAAGGCTTTAAAACTAAATCAAATGTAAGATTAGTTCATTTTTAGCAGATCTGCTATTAAAGAATTTTTCCAATTTAAGAAAGAAGATAAAGTGTGAGATCTAAAGTTTAAGAAGCATGTGTTTATCAATCGCCATTTTAAAAAAAAAGTTTTTTTCCTTAGAGGTTTGAAAAGTGGTAGATAAACCATAAATTTAAATATACAATATGGAAATTGAAAAATAAGAAAATATGGATTGCATTTGTATCCCACAATGTATATATAATGGTCAGAAGGAAATTGGGTATGCTTTAGTAGAGTGATAAGGTTTTCATTTGAAATCCTTAAATAAGACTAGGAAGGATGTAACAGATGTATGGGTATGTAGATCATGTATAAATGTGATAAAAGAGGGGAAAAAATGGTTTCTAAATGTAGATAGTTTAAAGACAGGAGAAATGGAGGAAAATGTAGTTAAAGGAAGATAGAATAGAGTATGTATTTAGTGAAGTGACAGGTGATATGAATGACAAAATAAGTACTGCAATAGAAATAGTTAGCCAAAGAATAAGTAAGATAGAGAAAGAGATAAAGGATGTAGAAGTAAAATTAAAATTGTTAGAGATGAAGTGTGAGCAGATCAAGAAATTAATGAATAAAAACAATAAGAAAGAACTAGATAAAGAAGTCCAGAAGATGAAAGAGAATGTTATGGATGAAGTAGGGTAAGTAAACTATGAGACAGTACTGATAGGAGACACGCTAATTAGAGGATGTGGAGATGTAATTGCAAGGGAAAGTAGAAATAGGTATGTAAGAGTATGTTTATCTGGAGCTAGAATTAGGGATGTTACCAATAAGGTAAAGAAACAAGGGAGAAGAGATGTTTATGTCATGGTAGAAACAAATAATTTGTCAGAGCCATTGGAGAAAGTAATGGATGAGTACAAAGATGAATAAGATTAAGAGAAGGGTAGAAATAGTTGGACTACTACCAAGATTCAACAATAGGTATATGTTAGATAGAATATGTTCTATAAATGAGATATTGAAAAAAATTATGCGAGAGAAATAATGTTATGTTTGTGGATGTGTGGGATTTTTTTATTAATATGAGGTAGTTGTATAATAAAAATAGAATGCATTTAGAAAAACAAAAAAGTGAAGCATTAGGGGGTTTCATTTATAAAAAAAAAATATAGTTCGGGAAGCTTACAAAGGAAGGTAGAGTTTTAAATTACACTATTATCAAAAAGAATGTTAAGAAGGGACAAATAAAGGATAGCTGATTTTGATATAAATGTAGATGTTGATAGGGAGTGGGTCTGTAAAATTAATGATAAACAAGCTAATTACAAATGTAATAGAAAATAATCAAAAGAATTTATAAAAGGGGTAGTAAGAAAAGAAGACATTGGTAAAATTGAATATTTGAATATGCAAGATGGTAGAAGACCAAATAAGTAGTTGGAATTAAAGAAAGCAGTTACAAATGAAGAACTTGAAGTATCAACAGTAATGGAAACATATTAAGAAAAATTTATACTAGAAGACTTGATATGGCAGAGTATAAAGAGAAAAGAAAAAAGGGGTGGTGATATAGGAATTATATCAAAAAAATATTTAAATACTGTTGTGTCAAGAACATTTGTAGTTTGAGATAAGATTAGGAAGACAAGAATGGATGGTGGCTATAGTGTACATGGCTAATGGCGATAGTCAAACTATAATGGAATGAAACAATAGTAGCATATATGTAGGCCTAGTTAAAAATATACAAAGTTTCAACAAAAGATGAAGAAAATAATGGTAGAGAATATGAACAGACATATTGAAGAAATTGATGATATGGATAACAAGAATGAACAGCTTTTGAAATTTTTTTGCCAGAAAGTGAATTTGAGCATTGGAAATTTATCAAATATTTATGAGGAACAATACATAGAGTCTAGAAATAATATATTTTACACAATAGATTATGTAATAACAGAGAAAAAAGGAATGAATAAAGTACGGAAAATTCAAGTGTTTGAAAATGAAGAGAGAGTATGAAACAGTGACCATAATCTTTTTATAATAGAAATGGTTAGTGATGTAATGGAAAATATTAATAAAAATAGAAAGAATAGTGAAAGATATGGATGGAGAATGAATGATAAAAATAAGTTAGAAGAATATAAAATAAAAGTTTAAAAAATCATGGAAGAGTTTCTTGAGGATGAATTTATAAGAACTGGTGTGATGAAGTAGAAAAAATGGCAAATAAGATTTTAGGTGAGAATATTCAGAAGAATAAAAGTAATAGAAAAGTGAGAATTAGTAAAAGTGTAAAAGAGAGGAAAGAAGCATGCAGAGAATATAAATGTGCTATTAAAAACAAAGAATGTAAAAAAAAAATGTTAATATTAAATGGGAAAATATTTAAAAATAAAGAAGTTGACTAAAATAGATAATTATAGAAAGAGAATGAAATTAAATAGTGAATTATTGGAGGAAATTAATGAAAGTGGAAGAGATGGGAGTAAAAAATTTTGGAAATATATTAAAAGAAGGAATGTAGAGGAGAAATAGTATTACTAAATGATGAGGAAAAAGTGTATCTCTAGAGAAGAATTAGAGACATGTCTCTCTTAAATAAGTATGTAATGGATATAGAAAAGATGTTAGATGTGAAGGACAGCATGATAACAAACATAAAAGCATATAGATGAGAATATTAGGTTTACAGAAAATGAATGGCATGAGGCAGGGAAGAAATTGAAAAGTGGAAAGGCAAGAGGTTTAAATGGATGGGCAACAGAGATGATGATGAATTTAGGAAATAGAATAAAATTAAACTTATTATTTAGGAAATAAGATAAAATTTAACTTTATTATGTTTTAATAAGATGGCATAGAAGAGAGAAGTTCCAGATGAGCTGAAATAATACAAGACTAAGGCTACTATTTAAATAAAAAGATAAGGATCATAGAAAGTTAAACAATTATAGACCAATAGCAGTAATGTCAGTATAAAGTTTTTGCATAAATGGCGGCTGGAAGGGTGGCAAAATGAATGGAAGAAATTGGTATAGTGAGAGAAATGCAAAGAAGTTTTCAATTGAATAGACATATAGGAAATAGCTTATTTGTAGTCACACAACTTATAGATATGAGGAGGAATACATGTAGAGAAAGCATATGATAAAGTAAAAATAAGTAGATTATGGGTAAGTTTAGTAAATTTGGGAATGGAGCTTCAGTGGATCTTATTGGGATATTGTACAAAAATAATTATTATATGTATAAATGAGGAAATATAGAATCAGTTAGAGTTGAAAGTGGGGTGGAATCAATATAAGAATACCCTATGTCACCTATTTTACTTTTATTATATTTGAGAATAATGGAGAGAGCAATAGAAAGACTAAGGAAGAGGGGTACAGATACCATTAATAGATAGCAAGAGAGTGTATATATTATCAGGTGTTTTCTTTGCTGATAATATCTTCTTGTGCACAAAAAGTAGAGAAGATATGGAAGTTATGCTGAAGATGTATGCAAGGGTGGGTAGAGATGGGGATTAAATTTAGTAAATTAAAATCAAAAGTAATGATGGTAAATGCTGGGAAAATTTTTTTACTGAGGAATATAAAATTAAATGTGGTGAATAGGTATAATTATTTGGGAATCATTTTAAATAATGAGAGAAATTGCTTGGATGAATGGGAGAAAATATTGATAAACGAAGTGAAAAAAAGAAAGAGACTGATAAAGAAATTAACAGTTTTCAGATAATAAATATGATGTAGCCAGAATTGTATGAGAGTGGCAGTAGCAGGGTTAACTTATGGTAACGATGCATTATGTGAAAGCAAAGGAGTGTTAGATTACTTAGAAAAAATACAAAGAGAAATAGGAAGACATGCATCAGATGCAGATGTGTGGTCAGCAAAGAAGACAATTCAAGGTGAAATGGAATGGTCAAGTTTTTATATGGAGAAATGCAAAAAGTAAAATGGATGTGTTCAGTAGATTGCAAATTATGGACAATAAGAGAATACCCAAAATAATATTTAATTGGATTATGAGTAAAGGACAGACAACAAGATGGGTGAGAAAGGTAATATTATATGCAGAAGATTTGGATAAAGACTTTGTGTCAGTATACTTATACAAAAGGTGTGATGATTGTATTAGGAGAATTGTTGAGTGTTATATAAGTGGCAAGTAATGGGATAGAATACCTGCATTAATAAAAAATAGGAAGTTGGAGAGATGAACAACTAGTATGGAGAGTAAAAAGAGTTTAAATATATATAGAAGTAAGCAGAAAATTGAGTGCAAGTTAATTTATGACAATAGCAAGAAAAATAATTTACTGTTTAAGGCTCGAACAGGATTGTTAGTAACAAGGAAATATACATATAAATGGAAAAATGTGGGTGATTAAGTCTGCATAATTATGTAAGAAAGGCATGAAAAATATTAGGCATCTGTTAATTAAACGTAAATGCTTATAAGAAGAAAGATGCTAATAATGGTATGAGAGAAAAAATATAAACAAAGTGATTATACAGAAAATGGGTTCTTGGTTTATATGCTGGGTTTGGAAAAAGATAAGTGAGATTCAGATATAAAGGGCATAGAGTGGACAAAGATAATGTTGTGGAAATGGGATGGAACAAGATAAAGAAGAATATGGGAAAAACTTAAATGGAAAGAAAAGGTAAAGTGGCTAACAGGTCTGAAAAAGGAGAAGTCATAATGCATAGCATCGCTAAAGGAAAACCTAATCAATAAGAAATAAACTGTAGAGACCTAGAAAATAATTTTCTTTTGCCAAAAAATATTAGGTTTTATAGATAATTTTTAATTAATATATTTATTATACAGTTTATTATTGTAATGTTAATAAGGCTGAATATTTTAAATAATATAAATTTGTATTTTTATGCAAATTCATGAAATTCTAAAAAAGCAATTATTATATGGCTATTATATTAAATAAAAGCAGTACAATGAATCAAATTTTACCAAACGAAAATCAATCCATATCAAAACCAATGTCAAATAAAAGCAATCCATAACAAATGAAATGCAGTTGTACTGCACACTTGCATCAAATAAAAGCAGTAAAATGATTTACATTTTACCAAGCAAAAATGGAACCAGGCAAAAGTTGTGTTAAATGAAAATAATCCATATTAAATGAAATTCCAAAAGCAATCACCAATATATGGTAATTTATCAATACTTCAAGCATGAAAAGAATAAGAGTTTCTATCACTAGATCCATATAAAATTACTGGTGACTGATATTTGAATTAACAGAATCCATCATATTTAATTCTGCATAAAACAGCCATTTGTTAGAGTGATATTATTATGTCAGGTGTGCATAATTTAATAGTAAAGCTCTTTTATCAACATTTTGATAGAAGTAATACAAGTGAACACAACTGATAGTGACTCAATAAAAAAAAGTTAAGCTATATCATGTGACAACAAAATGAATCTAATCCACTACTATCATGAAGTTTCATCCTATAGTGCCTTTTAGTACTATGATGCATTTCATTTGTTAAGGATTAGTTAAATTATTTTCCAATATAAAATATGCTTTTATTTAATAGTCATTGCCATTATTTCAATAATAAATTTTATATTTATCTGCTAGATTATTTATTTGAATTTCATCTCATATCTACATTTCATTTGTTATGGGTTGCTTTCATTTGATGTGGCTTTTGCCATGATTAGTTTCTGTTTGATAAAACATAAACCATTTCATTGCTTCTATTTAACACAGATGCTGTATAGTAATTGCTTTTTGGAATTCTATGAACATGGTTAAAAATACAAAATTATGTTATTCAAAGTATTTGATTTTCTTAATAATAATAAACTATAAATATATTATTTTAAAATAATTGTCTTTGAAACTTTATAATTTTTTGCTGATTAAATTTTTTTCAAAGTCTATACACTTTATTTCTTATCAACTAGTTATTCTTTAGTCATTAGAATATACTATATGACTAAATGTGATAAGTAGATTGTACCTAAAACAGTACTATAAAATTTATAGTTTGCCACTATATCTTTTAAAATTTGAATTAATTTATAAAAATATATATATAAATACATTCATATATTGTTGTCCTACAAATAAGACCAGACTGGGGGTAAAGAAAATGCGATTTAATTTCAGATTGGTTTGCTTGTCAATACACTCTCAGGTGGCTGAGAAGGTGAATCAGTAAAATAAACTGAATAAATTTATTTTTGAAAGTATAGCATTCAGTTTTTTTATTTCTCTTTGTGGAAAACTAAAATCTGATTATAATAATTAATCAACAATCAATTATTTTAAAATGTAGTTTAGGATATTAAAAATAAAAAAAGCTGAATGTTGCATATTTGAAAGGGAAAGTTAAGTTAATATTTCATAGTAAATATCATCTGTTTTTAAAAGATAAAGTTAATTTTTTTTTAATATGTTGAATTATTTCCAATAGCTACCATTAAATGCTGAAGCTGTTAGTAATAACATACAAATAGACAAAACAGGTTATATTTGAAAAATTTGAATAGAGTTTAAAATTTTCTACACATTCAACATTTAATGGTAAACATGGAAATAGTACAACATATTATCACATTTAATAAACACATCAAATTTATTAAGCACAAGCAGATAACAATGTAATAATGTGAAAGCTAAAACCTTAGAAAGATGAGCCTTAAACATGCTTATGTGACAGCCAATCAGATGTAATAAATAAATAAATTAATAAATTTGATGTGTTTACATTTGTTGCTATCATTTCATTAGATTTAAAAATTGCTTCATAGTAAATTGAAAGAGTTTGCATTGTTTATTTATATATAATATTTGGTGAATTAAATGTGAAGGTATTTTAAGCTTCACACTCTTAATTCGAAATGCTTGAGTCTGACTTATTTATATATAAATTTAGGCATAGAAATAGGAGGGTTCCATCTTTTTCTTATAGTTCTGACTTGTGTTTCAGAATTGGGAGTTTCGTGTGCAGTTATTATTACATCTGATTGGCTGTCACATAAGCATGTTTAAGGCGCATCTTTCGAAGGTTTTAGCTTTCATGTTATCACATCTAATATACCATAATCACTAACCCTCAGGCCAGTAATGGTCCATGAGAATTCATAGTGGTGGGGCGGTGATCAAAAATGTAAACAAAAATAACCTGTATCTTTGAAGTAAATAGTTATGTACAAGAAGGTTAGGAACACTTGTTTTACTATGAAAGCATTGTTGTATTATTGGATTGAAGTATGTTTTGTTCATCTGATAGAGAGTGCAAATAAAAGAGTGTGTATCTAATCAAGACAAGTAGACTGTGGATACTTTTTTGCCCCTTTACTTAGATAGTGTATTCTATTTATACATTTGTGTAAGACACATATGGGAATTTAATTAACACACAAATTTAAGAACAATAATAATTAAATAAAAACATTCATTTTACAATTGTACACTTTGGGATATAATAATTTTATCATTATTAAATTTTTTTACCTCAATCTGTACAATATTATACATTTTTCAATTTTACATGGAACATAACAGCCAGAATGTTCACAACTCTAATATCACTACTAAAACTGCCTATTTAAAATCATTAAGTGAATAATATAATAATTAGTCTATTGCAAAAAAAAAGATTTTGCCATAAGTGTAAAGTACTTGCAAAGATAGTCAGTCACTACCTACCAAACAATGTTCAACAAGTGTTTTTAGTTTCTAAACTAAAAAAATTATATATCCATTTAGCAATCAATATTCAACAACTTTCTCATCAACTTATATATATATACATTAAATAAAAAAAAAAAAAAATTTAAAATCACAAAAAAAAAAAAAATCCTTTAATATTAATAACAATACAAATAAATAATAAACATCACATGATCACCATTTCTTATGCTTGCTTATAATTGCTATTAAAACAGGCAAAACTCTCCATACAGTAGAGTTTTGCCTGTTTTAATAACAGTTATAAGCAAGCATAAGAAATAGTGATCATGTGATGTTTATTGGCTTAAAACTAATTGCCTAATAGGATAGCGGTGGCTATGGTTATTAAAAACCAAAGACACTAAAATGTATAGGTACTGAACTGAGTTCAGACCTATATGACTATATAAGCTAATGAGCTTGGACTGAAAATATTAAGGTTTTCAATTTAAGACTCATACTTTGTAGTTAAATAGAGATAAAAGTTGGTTGGTGGAGGGTTGCATTAGATCCTAAGATCTAGGTGCAGTGCTATCAGATTCAAGGCTCCTCACTGAGGAAGGCCACAAGCCAGAAACTAGCCTTCTGGCATCCATTGATTACTCTGGCTTGCACCGAGTGGCAATACTGTATGGAGAGTTTTGCCTGTTTTAATAATACAAATAGATACAAAAACATTAATTAATTTTTTTATATTTTGTGGGCAAAAAAAATCTATCAAGTTGTGAACTAAGAATTCATTTCCATTGTAAATTATCCCTTTATTTACAAATAAAATAAACAAAATAGATAAGGAAAAATCCTTAATTAAAAAAAAAAGAGACTTGATTGACTGTGTTATAAAAAAATAAATGACTTGAGACCTATATCTAGCTTCAAATTTGAAACCCAATCAACTACTTTAAAAATATTAATTTTCATCATTTAAAGTATTTTCTGCTTTATATTTCCTTCTTTAAAATAACATTACAAAAATAAATTTTCAAAGATATGATTGCCAGTTTCTTATATGTCAAAAATAATTATATTAAATTGCAGATATTATATCTGATCTCAAAACATAACAAGTTCACAAAATTAATAATGGTACTGAAACGGTGACCCTTTTGATCCTTCACCATTTCATTTTCATCCTGAGTTCCAACTCTATCTGTGCTAAGTTCAAACCTAATTAAAAATAATTGAAATAAATATATGAGTATTACCATGGCTATATGTGTAGCATTATATGTACATACGGATAAATACTGTAAATACATATTACATTAAGTATTACAGCAAATAAATTTTGTTTACTATTTAAAAATGTTTATGTTATAAGTCTTAATATTTTAAGATCAATTTATTAATTTATGTTGTTATAAATTCCTATGTAGATGTATAATACAATCTATATTGTTAGACATATATAGGGTGGTGTGATTTAGTTTTGTTAAAAGCTTTTAGTCATTATTAATTAAAAACTAAATAGGTACAAACAAATTTGCATTAAACTATCATACCTGTAGTCAAATCAATCTAAAATCTTGTAATTGCTGTACTCTAATTTGTTTTCAACAAATCGGGTATTCAATAAAACCATTGGACCAACACTATTTGAATTCTCGAGGATAATTTTGATGCCTTGAAGATTCAAACAAAGTTTTAAAATCAACTTTTGCAATCTTGAAATTTTAATGTAAATTTTAAAGCTAATGGGTTTTCAGATGAAATAAATTTCTCGCGAGTAAGCACTTGAGTCTCAAAATAAATAGGCTATATTTTGAGCTGAGGAGGAGAGACACCATTTTTGTAAAGGCGTTTGCTAACATACTCCACCCCAGTCAAATTTAAATGTCTGGCTAGAGAAAGGCAAATTTTTGCTTTTTCAGGGGAAGAATGGCGGGGTTTGCTGCCATCCGATGCCCTTAGCAACTGAAGAACTGCCAGATGAATTATCCAACAACAGCTCACTGTCAGAGGAAGAAGAAGACCCTATGAACCTGCTCAAGAAATACCACCACCATGCCTTAAGTCCAAGTGCCTGCCCACCTAGCTGAATGAATAACCAGTAACCAGTAATATAAACCACTGAGCTCTGTGTCAATTGCTATTTAACTTTCAAAATTCTAAATCTAAATTTCAAAGCTAGCTAAATGTAATTAAATGTAAAATGCACTCTGAATGGTCAAATTAATGTTCTTATAAAATCTGCCTAAATTCAGTAATCTTTTAAATTATGTACCTTATCTACCCACCTATGTAAATTCTTTTATATTTAAAACTGCTTAATGTCTGATATAAATTTCTTTATCTATCGCTGCAGTTATGCCTATACTTTTCTTTATGATTATTTAAAAATCTTTAAATATGTATTATAAATGCCAATACCTCAAAACAGTGAGCACTTAAACTTTAGAGTAAATTTTAGAGAAGATAACATTTCAAAATATCTTTTGTATAATTATTTTCTTAATGTCGCCATTTACACGCGCTGTTTCAAAATCCTAGATTCATAATAATGATGAATCGCTTTGCGTTCATCATTACTATTGTTCATTATTTATTTTATATAAATGTATACTGTGGCTTGCTTTTGAAATATGATTTGCAATTTTAATTTATGTTATGAAAGTATTGGACTAGCCTTGGGGACAATTAAAAAGTATATTTATTCGTTAATCCATTTAATAAGTTCTTTCAAATATACTTTTCCCTCCTTAAATGATAATTAATATTATGTAGATTGGAATATGATGACAAGATTAATAATATAATTACTCCATTCAGTAGTGGATATATAATAACGCTAGTTAAGAATTGGCTACTATTAGCAAAATTGACCAAGCTATCATTCGAGCACATATAATTTTAAATGTGATATTCTTATCGCCTCGCGGATTAGATCTTATTAAATATAAATCATAGTTAACGTTTTGCTGCCTCCTTTCAAAGATGGGACTTTGGTAGGGCCATCCCATTTTCCTCTTTCAGGGAAGTGCATTAGGGAACCCTGAAATTTAAGACCAGGCAAAGATGTAAGTCACCCCGCCCTCGAACTCTAAATGTTCGCTTGGCGAGCAGCAGGAAGCTTGGTCCCAGGGTACCGGCATTTGTTGCAAGAACCCTTGAACAAACTAATCTATCTGCAGAGCAACTTTATTATTACCACTTGTGCCATAGCACATTGGCAATTTAGAGCAGCCAATTCTACCCCCCCCTCATAACTCAATATTCAGCATTAGCCTGAAACTCATTCTTGCTTCCTAAATTCAATCTACCTCAGCGAGCCAGTTTATAAGCTCACAGGTTATTTATGGATAGGTCTTTAATATAATTGCACTCTATGTATAATCCAACGTTAAAAGATAGGAGTTGGCATATTTCATCATAGGCATGACTTACGTGATCATTTATGTATACACACATTAATTTCATGTCAGATGAGAATCTGATAGTGCCTTTATCTACTGTTATGCCTGCGTGCATTTGCCACCCTATGAATTTATTTGCTTTACTAATCAATAAATATATGTTAACAGTACTTTGGTTTCATATGATTTCTCATTATCCAATTCCAATCCAATTCAATCTTAATTATTTATGGAATATGTTTGAGCAATCTATGCATTGATAATAAATCATGAATATTATCTCCCAAATCATGAAATTAGTTTATTATCATTTAGTTAATATATGTGTATTAAAATCTTGAGTCTCATGTTTCACCCTGCCCTATGCCAGCCACGAAAAATGGAAACTGAGTGAAACCTCAAGTATGTCATTTGTAGGGTATTGAGTCATGGAGTACTGGTAAACGAGTTAAAGCATGAACTTTTTCGGGAATTCACCATCCCACTCTGATCAGTTTTGGTCTCTTTGTCTGGATTCTGTTATACAAATGTACAAAACTTGACCATTATAGTACTTAAGAAGTACCTAAGAATGTCATATTTTTAAAATTATGTGTGTGCGTGTATATATTGTAAGCATATATTTGGCCAAGTGGAGTAAATATATGCTGTAAAGCTTTTTAAAAAAATTTTTTTATTATAATAAATAAATTTCTTTATTGATATTAAATTATAAAAGCTTAGCTAAATGTTTTAATTTATGGATTAAAACAATTTACTCAGCATATTAACTATTAGTGCTTAAGAAATATTAATTAGATTGTTTAATGTTTGTTTAAAAATCCCAAGTTAATAATTTAATACTAAATAAGAATTAATTTAAAGTCTGCTATGTTTTAGGTATATGAAATAAATAAAGTTGTCCCTATTATTATAAATCATTTATTTTATTTGTTGGGATCTTTATTTGCTGGTTTTTAAAAATAAATAGCTTTAAAATAATAATTCCTAAAATATTAGTTTATATCAGAGTTATTTAAAGTTAAAGATATTGAGCTTAAATAAATAGTAGTTGGGATAGGTTTTAATTTAAATGTTGTAATAGGTAAAAATTTAACTTCATTGCTTTTAAATTATTGGTTATATCTAATACATATGTGTGTGAGTGTATGTGCATGTATATTAAATAATTGGAAAATTTAAAAGGAATTACTGAAAGTTATAAAAAGGGTACATTAAATAACAGTATTGATGTTGTATAAAATTAAGACATTGTCTTAAATAAGTAAATAATTTTATTACAATAAAATAAAGAATTTATTTAGTAATTAACTAAAATGAATAAATTCATTATAAAGTTCATTATCAGTCTAGACATCACATTAAGAAATCTATTCTAAGATGTCTTAATTAAAAAGTTCAAGGTCAAATAACTATAAAAAACGTCCTAGATAATTAGAAAAGTTAAAATTATGCCTATTTCCTGACTCTATATGTTAATTGTATTGGTTGAACACGTGATAAAGACTACAATAGAAATCTTTAAGCATGCACAGGCGTTTTGGTATAAAAAGAAAATTAGAAATAAAATGAAATGGATTGTTGTTTTTTTTTTTTTTTTCACTATTATCTTCATATTCTTTTGAAATTTTATTTCCTCAGTTTTTGGGTAAAAAATTAAGAGCTACCCTGCAATACTATTCTAAATGTGTATTCAATTATCTAAGACAGAAATGTTTAATGATAAAGCTAAAAGAAGGTAAATGTTTCATTTATAATTTGAATCATTATTACCATTTAAGAATTTTAAAATATACTACCATTATCATTTTTCTTTTGCCAAGTACATTTTTTTTTTGAACCCTGAGATAGAGACCTTTAGAACCTGAGGTGAAATTACTTAAAATT
This sequence comes from Epiperipatus broadwayi, assembly GCA_028023455.1. Classification (NCBI taxonomy): domain Eukaryota; kingdom Metazoa; phylum Onychophora; class Udeonychophora; order Euonychophora; family Peripatidae; genus Epiperipatus; species Epiperipatus broadwayi. The sequence continues at coordinate 8,674,334 of JAQFVV010006232.1, forward strand.
CTAAGAACCTAAATTTTTAAATGTTAAATAAAGTAGAAACCTGAGATAAGATTTAAGTTGATATAAGAATCTGGTATTTTAGTAATTATAATTAGATTTTATGTTGTCTATAAAAGGACTGTGGAAAATCCATAGCTTTTATGGTACCTACCAGAGTGACCTTTGGCCTATGTTCTTTGACCATTTGTCAGGTTACAATATAATACATATAACAAAATGCTGACAACAATAAAATTATTCAAAAGTATAATTTGACTTAGCTTTAATTATAAAAATTTAAAAATGATGACTCCATCAAATGAAAAAGATATATAATTATACATTTAAAAAAACACTATGAAAATAATTTTAACTAATATTTCAGGAATTTTCCTCTTTTTAATCATTTTGATGAGAATTTTGTCAATAATAACTAGAAGTAACAAGAGTTTCAAGATTGGGATTCCTTTCATTAGTCTGATTACTTGCTATGGATTTAAATGGCTAAAGTCTATGATTAGGATTTTTTTTCTATTTTTGATTTACCTCAGAAAATTATAACGTTATTTTTAAAAAATTACTGAATTAAAATAATACTATTTTATATATATTCATTAATTGAAAATTTTTTGATAACAGTGAACCGATAAACAATAACTAAAGTAATTTCCTATGATGCCGTAACTTAAATTTGACCTATAAATAGCAACTTAAAAAATACAAATATGTAAAATGACATTAAATAATAAAAGATACAATTAATTTTAATGTAAAATAATATTTAATAATAATAAATTCCTATAAAATCCTTTTACAAATTAGTTGTTTGCTACACTTAATATTGCAAGTTCTTAACTTTACTTTCCAAATAATAAAAAATAGGAATACTAATGTTACTTCTGTATTTTATTTCTGTTTATCAATACTTTCCTTAAAACTATTTGTATTTAACTCAAAAAATGTTTAAAAATCAATTGGTTATGTATTACTGTAGTAACCACAAAAAAATTATTTTGCTCAGTAATTTTTGCACAGGATGAGAACCAAAATATTAAATGTAAAGTGCGAGTAAATATAACAATGGAAAAAGAAAAAAATTATTGCAAAACCTAAAAAAACAGTTATTACAAATCTGGGGAAATGCAGTCAATTTAAAAGAGATGAGAAATTACTTTTGAAAATAAAGTGAAAAGTGAGCAAAATAATTAAGAAAATAACAAACAATTACCAAATTAGTTATACATGTGGGGAAATTCCATTTCATTCAAATGCAATCTAAAGGTTTAGTAAAGCAAAAGAGTTAATAAAAAAGTGAGGCAAAAACAAACAAATTTCAAAAGCATATATGCTAAATCATACCAAAAAACTATTTATGAATGTATTACCTTAAGCATTTCTGCGGCTTCTTTCCTTCTTTGGGCTATTTGATCAGATTCTTCTAATAACTGATTATAATGATCGTGTTTATACAACTGGCTGACTAATTCACTTTGCAAATTATCTTTTACAAAATTCACTAAGAAGTGCATCACAGCTTTTGGTATCGAGTCTTGAATATTTTTTCGCACAATCAAAAAATAAGATTTGATTAGCCGTTCTAAAAAATATAAAATCCAATCACAATTAACTGGAAAAATTGAGACCATTAATTAATATTCTGAAAAAAAAAAAAAATTAAAGTTGGCACAATGCACTATATTGGAAAATTTCATATTCCTCCACCCACACCAATGGATTAATTCATAAAAACAAATCCAACAATAGAAGCAATGCTTCATCACCAAAAATATCATTTACATTAAATAACTTGAAATAATTTTTCTCTCAAAAAATTATATTCAAAATTCAAATGCCAACTTTAAATTTAAAATAATTATTTAAACAAAAAGAAGTAGAACATTTCATGAATTTATAAATATACAATATTATCAAAAGTTTAATTTTTAATGAAGTCATAACTGATCATTCAATTTTTATTTTAATATTAACATTTTAGTATTAAAAAAGCTTTAACTTTTAAAGATTCAGAAAGAAATAAGTTCTAAATCAAGTTAAACATAGCTTCTCTAACCATATATAGAATTCACAAATTTTCTAGTTATAATCATTCAAAATTATGATAATGTCACAAACTTATTCAATAAGTACAATTAATTTAATTTCTTTTATTTTTTCTTCAGATAAATGATAATATAATTTTGTAATATTACATTATATATGTATGCTAAATTCTCTTCCTGAAGGTAAGTAGATTAAGTAGGAAAAGAGTATTACAACTAAGTGATAACATTTAACCATCGCTAATAATGGTTTGCCATTGAAGGCTAGTATTTATAAGTGAAATAAAACAATAAAAATAACATATACACTTGTTCTACATTGTTCAAACAAGTTATTTAGCCTCGATTTGATATATATATATATAATATCTACATAAATAAAATATATTATCTACATAAATAAAATATATTATGTTTTTAGTTTCACATTTATGTAAAAAGAAAGAGATAAGTGGTAATTCTGATTTGATTTTAAAAAGTATTTGAAATTAATGTACTAAATTTGGAAATTTAAAATTTCTAAAATACCAAAATAATAGTAATTTTCAATAAAAACAAACAAACCCCAAAACCTCCATATATTTAAAATATAAACTTTATTATATTTTTCTGAAATTATAATATGAATCTAAAATAAACAAACCAAGATGCCATTAACAAATATCAGAATAATATTATTGATTTGTTTCTATATACATATTATCATACAGAGATTATAAACTAGAAATTTAAATTTTTCTACTAGTTTTCATAAATACTTTATGGCTTATCAAAATCTAATGTCAATAATAGAAACCTATTTACACAGAACTGCCAAGTTTTGAAAGCATTATTGTAATAATTCACAAGTCAGGTCCCTAAAGAATCATTTAAATTTTAAAATAACACCCATCTTTTCTTATATCAATATGAAATATTTGTCGATAGTCATTCTTTATCTGACAAATAAATTGCAATGACATAAGAAATAATGGGTATTATTTGTAAATTCATTTAAATGATTCTTAAAAGTTATGGCTTGTGAATTATTAATGTTTGTGGACTTGTTTAAAAAAATTGCAAAACTAGTAATATTTATAATATTCAGTTAAATGTGATATGAAAAAATAAATAAATATAAATAGGATATTTTCCTTATTGTAACTATTATTTCAAGTGCTAAATAAGAAATAAAACTTTTATTTTAATTTTTCAAATCTTTTATATAAGGAGGAATTATTTAAAGTAACATTATTTATATTTGGTATTTATATGTATTTTGTTTATTGCTACTGGTTTATTTTGGCTCTAAAATTGTTTAATATGAACTTTCTATAAAAATACCTTTGTAGGCAAAGTAAAAGGTAAAACCTGTAGAAATAATGAGAATTGGCTGCCAGTTTTTCAATGATAGTTTCAGTAATTAAAAGACATTTGTTAAAATACTGCACGTTTAATATTACCCTGCATAAATTGTGCTGCTAGTTTGATATTTTCTGATGGATTTTTATCAAGTTCTACTGACAATAATTATAATGTTTAAAGATATTTTATGTTATTGCATAGTAGTAGGTATCAGAAAAGTGACAGTCCTTCTACAATGCTATACAACCAGGACAGATCATCATAATCTTAGATTAGTTTTTAATTGGTCTGTTGAAATCTAATACAGATGAAATTCAATTATTAATCAGAATGAATAAATGATGTGTGTGTGTGCATGAGTGAATAAAAAAAAGTAGGATGCTACTCAATGTATATGCTTTTAATCTTTATTTAGCAGATACTTGTGTGGTGATATTAATGAAAACACATTCAACACTTCAATAAATAGCTTAATATTTTGTATTAAGTTTTTGCTAACTAATAATCATTTAATAAAATATTGTAAGAAAATAATGTAAAAACAATTGATTTTACTTATTCAATTTATAGTTTAGTGATCTTTTATGCTGTTTTTCAAGTCTTTAATCTCTTGCCCTATGTTCAACATCTAGCATTCAATTAAATCTAGTTTAATAAGTTAAATGTTAATGGAACATGGGGAGAGTGAGTGTAGTTATTTGTTTATTGTGCTTGTGAGGCATCCAGATATAAAAAGAAAAAAAATTATTGTGCATACATTATCTATTTAAATGTGAGAATAATATTAGGTACATCCAGTTATGTTTTATAAAACAAGAATCCAAAAATTTTGTGACATTAAATGCTGGATTATGCACAACACTGGTTTCTATAGTTATTTTAATTGATGACGATTATCATTTTATTTATACTCGAAAATGATATTTTTATATATATTTTAAGAAAACTTGTAAAAAAGTGATTATTGATGCATATCCACATGATCTTGGTGGAAAAGGCCAGTCAGATTATTTACATTAGTTAATTCAAGTTAGGAAAATAGTTATAGCTTTGAGTTCATACAGTATTTGGAGTTTTCGGTTACATAAAATGTGCTCTCAACAGGAATTCAATAAAATTAATCCATTTTCCCATTATATAAAGTTTAGCATATTAACACGATGCACAATAAAATAAAACAAATAATAGATAAAAAGGAGGCTTAGTAAAAATAAATTCTTGGAATAGAGAGTATGATAAAATCAACTTTGGAGTAAAGAAATCAAAAAGTCTAATAAAATTAAACACGAATAGAGACAAATAAGACTTATGATCATTGGAATTTTTTTTTTATACACAAGAAAGGAAACAAAACATTGAGAAAGGGGAAAGGTCGACGGTCAGGAACATCAGCAGTTTTGTCATTTCAACCACATTTAGACAATTATAATTAGAGAGAGGAAATTATGAGAATCTTTTAATAATAAAGATTTGGAATTATGTTTTTTTTTTAGAGTTAATGATTGTTTAAGAATGCCAAAAGCCAGAAAAGGTTGAATTACATACACGTAAACATGTTGAAAGTATAATAAAATCATGCTAGACATAACAATCAAATCTAAAAAAGCATTTTGTAGCATAATAAAAGCATATTGGAAGAGGCTATTAATCACATGAAAAAAGCATGTACAAGTAAAATCACATACAAGTAAACATGTTGAAAGTATAAAAAAATCATGCTAGATGTAACAATCAAATCTAAGAAAGCATTTGGTAGCATATTGGAAGAGGCTATTAATCACATGAAAAAAGCATGTACAAGTAATCAATGCATGCAAGAGAAAATGAAACATAGGAAGAGAAGTCCCTATTATATGACAAGTCAATTAGAGGATTTAGGAGAAATATTTCAATTTAATACAGAAAAATATCAAAGAAGCCAAAAAAAAAAAAAAAATTAAACATGTATATAAGGAAATAATTTTTAACATGCTAGAAATTAGTGCTGCATTCTCTAACAAAAAAGAATAAAGATTAATTTAGAGAATATACATTGAAATGGATATAGGAAGGTTAATAAGTTGTATAAATATATTTTTAAAAAATAATGTAAAAGGAAAAAAAAATTATTAATGATCATTTAAAAACAGATAAGGAAGGAAAAGATATGAAATTGAGAATATTCATGTAAAAATTTACAAATGGGAATTAGATTAAGTTTATAGATAACTAAACAGCCAATTTTTAAAATCAAATGACAAAGACATGGCTAAATAATGTCAGGAAAATTAAAATAGCAAACTAAAAAATTTGAAAGTTCAAGTTATCATGTTATGTGCAGGACAAAAAAAAATTAAATATTTCTGGCAGGATGAAATACATTTGATCAATAAACAATGAGGATTGCCATTCCTCTACAAGCTTTGTGATAAATGCTTAGCCAGAGCCAGCACTTAAAATATCTGTCAGGAACCTCTCCCCAAACCCCTGACCATGGTTTCATGCTTTGGCACTCCTCAGAGAGGTGGTCAGGAATTTGGGGAGAGGTTCCTGACAGAGATATTTTAAATGCTGGCTCTGGCTAAGCATTTATCACAAAGCTTGTAGAGGAATTGGCAAGCCTCACTGTTTATAACTTACAAGCTTAAGAGGGGTATGTGATCTATGACTCTTATTTTGACTATATTTGATCAATATTTTAATAACAAAAAAAAATCAAATAGTAAATTGATTTTCAAGTAAAAAGTATTGATTAATTATTTTATTTTTATCAACACAAAAATCTAATTTAAGAAAAAAAACAGAAGACAAACATTAATTAGATAAGAGTTTATTTTGTTTTTGTTTATAATTTTAAGATGCTAAATAATTAAAATATTTCCATTAGCTACATTAAAAAAAAAGAGAATTCTAAGAAATAGTTTTTAAAAAATTAAGTGTTTGTATTGCTAAAAAATTATAACCATAAGGAAAAACTGGCTTGGACTTGTCAAAATAACTCTTTATACTAGTATATGAAAGGAGGAATCAATCAAAACAAATTTAGTATATGTGTTTCTAAAAGTGTACAACCATATTTTTAATTTTCTCCTAGTATTCTTTATGTATTGATATAAAATTTACATTTAGCTGCAGTTCAATTTATATGGAATAAAGAGAATCATATTAAGTTTCTCTAAGAACATATGAAGTCTCACAAGCTAAATTCAAATGCGAGTAATTCAATTAATGTGAGAAAGAAGGCTACATCCCTACAAAATGAATGCTTAATATAGAAAATATTTAAAATGTATAAAGCCAGAAAATACATTGGCATTACCGTGTGTAAATTTTTTTTACAAATGCCACAATTTTAAATAAGTTTGAAATAAAGTGGTAAATTGAAGTGCTAACAAAAAAAAAAAACATAAATGTTGCAAAAAGTAACACAAGTTTTCCATTGCCGGATAAAATTTATAAAAGAAAGCTATTCCCATTCTTTTTTGTTTAGTACTATATTAAATACTTTACTTTGAATTTCTCATTTAATTGCTCTATCAAAAAAAAAAAAAGCACACCCAGAAAAATGCTCTTTATAAATATACTTTTTCTTTTGTGTTTATATTGATTTTTATGTTTATCTAAATGTTTATAAAAATATTTGGTCGTGGTTTGCAGACCGTACTGTAGCCGTCAGAGGGCGCGGCGACATCATCAACAACCGGCCTGAAAATGGCAAGTGATAAATTTTTTTACAAAACGCCTCAAAATCGACAAATAAAAATGCCTAAGGCAATATATGTACAGCAAATAAAGCGAAAACTACAAATTAAAAAAAAATTAAAGAAAATGCTACAAAATTCAAATAATAAAAACAAGAAATCATGAAAATTGCATTATGAGCTATACCCTCCCCAAAAAATAAAAAAAACGCCTAAAAAGCGACAAATAAAAATGCCTAAGGCAATATATGTACAGCAAATCAAAGCGAAAACTACAAATTAAAAAAAAATTAAAGAAAATGCTACAAAATTCAAATAATAAAAACAAAAAATCATGAAAATTGCATTATGAGCTATACCCCCCCCCCAAAATCAAAAAAACGCCTAAAAATCGACAAATAAAAATGCCTAAGGCAATATATGTACAGCAAATCAAAGCGAAAACTACAAATTAAAAAAAAATTAAAGAAAATGCTACAAAATTCAAATAATAAAAACAAAAAATCATGAAAATTGCATTATGAGCTATACCCCCCCCCCCAAATCAAAAAAACGCCTCAAAATCGACAAATAAAAATGCCTCAGACAATATATGTATAGCAAATACATCGAAAACAACAAATTATAAAAAAATGAAAGAAAATGCTAAAAAATTCAAATACTAAAACCAAAAAAACCATGAAGATTCTATCAAGAGATATACCTCCCTCCACAATCTGACAATTCACAAAACATGGCAGCCAAAAAAAGCGGGAAAATACAAAAAAAATCAAATCATTTACCTTCAACATAAATATGCATCTAAGTTCATATTAAAAAGCAATTCCCCCAACTGGTCAAAACGTAACACAGATTAATACGTAGTAACTAATAAAAAAAAAAAGCAGAAAATGCTATAAAATGCAAACTATAAAAAAATAGGATCAACAGTCCCCCCCCCCTACAATCTGGACATTCAGAAGGAAGCATGGCGGCCAAAAATAGCGGGGATCAAATTATTTACCTTAAACATAAATATGCATCTAAATTGATATAGAAAAGCAATTAATTGTTCTCTGGCTTTCAAATTAATGCATATGTAAATGGAGCAGTAATATTTAAATAATCAAAAAGCAATCATTACCGACCCCTCCCCACTAATCAAAACGTAATAAATGGTATCAATATTTTAAGATTGTTTAAGTAACAGACCTAATAAGAATTCATATCATAGATTAATACATAGTAAGTAATTAAATAGAATTATAGTAAGTTTAAAAGAGAAGATGGAAATATTACTTTGTTGCATTTTTTTTTGTTCAAGAAATTGTAGTTTCAAAATGACTATCCCCTTCCCCCATTTAGTGACTTTTCTAAAACTAAGAACTCATAACACAGATTAATACGTACTAAGTGATTAAATATGGCAACAACGGACTAACTTTTATAAAATGTACTAAATCTTATGAATATTTAAAAAATCAAACACTATCTGCACATGTGCTGTGCATTATTTAAGTAATAGATATAACTCCTCAACACATATTATACAGTACATAGTAAGAAAGTTTAAAAAAGAAAGTGGGAAAAATTACTTTGTTCCAAATTCGGTTCAGAGCCATTTGCAAAATGATGACTCGATCATGATGTTCTGCAAAATGTAGCTTTGCTGGTAAATTTCTTAACACTTTTAGCAATGATGATTTCAGCAGATTAAAAAAATTATTTAACAGAAGGTATCTAGAAACACTAGCAATTATTTAAATCAAGTTATGCACACATATATAATATCCCAATTCATTTTAAAAATAATAAACAATTGTCCACTATATTCATATTATTTTCAATTATGTTTTTATTTAAACAAAGCTGCAAGTTCATCTACATTTTTTTAATGAGAGAAGTGTAATTACAAACATGAAATATTCTCTCCCCCCCTCCCCTTTACTTGACAGCAAAAAATACTGTAAATACTTTTAAAAGAAAAGTATTTCAACATCAAATTATTTATCTTTAAAGCAATTAATTGTTATCTGGCTTTCAAATTATGACATATGTAAATTGATCAATAATATTTAAATAATAATCAATGTAAAAAAGGAATACAAAACATAATTACCAAAGTCTTTTGGAAAAGATTTTAACACTAAGAGCAAATATGGCAGAAATTAGCGTGAAAAAAAAGTTTTGAGTTAAAATTTGCACATATCTAATGTTGTATTCTTCTCCATCAAAAAATAATCCTAATTAAGTTTGTCAAAAAATAAACATTATCCCAACAACTTGTATTTCTAGCACTACAAAATAATTTAAACGTCATAATAGAACTAAGCAGGTATTTCAAAACTCTACTTTAGCTACATTTTAAGTAAATTAGTTAGCTTTGGAAATGATATTCTCTATTACGTCATATTTCATTTCACAGTTTGTTCTTTCAAAATTAAAGTGCATACTATAAAAGAAGGATGACCGGAAATTCATTTTGGGTATCATGACTTAATAGAGATTTGACATCAAAAACATAATTTCCAAAGCCAACAAATTTAACTAAAACATAAGTGAACTAGACTTTTGGAATACCAGCTTTGTTCTATTTTGACGTGTTAATTATTTTGTAGTGCTAGAAATACAAGTTGTTGGGATAATGTTTATTTTTTGACAAACTTAATTAGGATTATTTTTTGATGGAGAAGAATACAACATTAGATATGCGCAAATTTTAACTCAAAACTTTTTTTTCACGCTAATTTCTGCCATATTTGCTCTTAGTGTTAAAATCTTTTCCGAAAGACTTTGGTAATTATGTTTTGTATTCCTTTTTTACATTGATTATTATTTAAATATTATTGATCAATTTACATATGTCATAATTTGAAAGCCAGATAACAATTAATTGCTTTAAAGATAAATAATTTGATGTTGAAAGACTTTTCTTTTAAAAGTATTTACAGTATTTTTTGCTGGCAAGTAAAGGGGGGGGGGAGAGAATATTTCATGTTTGTAATTACACTTCTCTCATTAAAAAAATGTAGATGAACTTGCAACTTTGTTTAAATAAAAACATAATTGAAAATAATATGAATATAGTGGACAATTGTTTATTATTTTTAAAATGAATTGGGATATTATATATGTGTGCATAACTTGATTTAAATAATTGCTAGTGTTTCTAGATACCTTCTGTTAAATAATTTTTTTAATCTGCTGAAATCATCATTGCTAAAAGTGTTAAGAAATTTACCAGCAAAGCTACATTTTGCAGAACATCATGATCGAGTCATCATTGTGCAAATGGCTCTGAACCGAATTTGGAACAAGGTAATTTTTCCCACTTTCTTTTTTAAACTTTCTTACTATGTACTGTATTAATCTGTGTTGAGGAGTTATATCTATTACTTAAATAATGCACAGCACATGTGCAGATAGTGTTTGATTTTTTAAATATTCATAAGATTTAGTACATTTTATAAAAGTTAGTCCGTTGTTGCCATATTTAATCACTTAGTACTATTAATCTGTGTTATGAGTTCTTAGTTTTAGAAAAGTCACTAAATGGGGGAAGGGGATAGTCATTTTGAAACTACAATTACAATATGTGATTTAATCTATATAACGGTGAAAAACAATTTCTTGAACAAAAAAAAATGCAACAAAGTAATATTTCCATCTTCTCTTTTAAACTTACTATAATTCTATTTAATTACTTACTACGTATTAATCTATGATATGAATTCTTATTAGGTCTGTTACTTAAACAATCTTAAAATATTGATACCATTTATTACGTTTTGATTAGTGGGGAGGGGTCGGTAATGATTGCTTTTTGATTATTTAAATATTACTGCTCCATTTACATATGCATTAATTTGAAAGCCAGAGAACAATTAATTGCTTTTCTATATCAATTTAGATGCATATTTATGTTTAAGGTAAATAATTTGATCCCCGGTATTTTTGGCCGCCATGCTTCCTTCTGAATGTCCAGATTGTAGGGGGGGACTGTTGATCCTATTTTTTTATAGTTTGCATTTTATAGCATTTTCTGCTTATTTTTTTTATTAGTTACTACGCATTAATCTGTGTTACGTTTTGACCAGTTGGGGGAATTGCTTTTTAATATGAACTTAGATGCATATTTATGTTGAAGGTAAATGATTTGATTTTTTTCGTATTTTCCCGCTTTTTTTGGCCGCCATGTTTTGTGAATTGTCAGATTGTGGAGGGAGGTATATCTCTTGATAGAATCTTCATGGTTTTTTTGGTTTTAGTATTTGAATTTTTTAGCATTTTCTTTCATTTTTTTATAATTTGTTGTTTTCGATGTATTTGCTATACATATATTGTCTGAGGCAGTTTTATTTGTCGATTTTGAGGCGTTTTTTTGATTTGGGGGGGGGGGGGTATAGCTCATAATGCAATTTTCATGATTTTTTGTTTTTATTATTTGAATTTTGTAGCATTTTCTTTTAATTTTTTTTTAATTTGTAGTTTTCACCTTATTTGCTGTACATATATTGCCTTAGGCATTTTTATTTGTCGATTTTGAGGCGTTTTGTAAAAAAATTTATCACTTGCCATTTTCAGGCCGGTTGTTGATGATGTCGCCGCACCCTCTGACGGCTACAGTATGGTCTGCAAACCAGAATAATCAAACAATTATTTGTGAAAAAGATGAAAAAAGAAATTCTAATACTGTATATTAATAGGAAAATGCATATAAAATTAGAATAATGGATGTTGAATCTATTTGATTAAATATTTATATGTAGTTAAGAGTATAAATATGGTAAGATTACATAATTATATTCCACAATAAAAAAAAAAAAGAGTTGAGATTCATTCATAGTCACTAATCTTAGTAGAATTAATTCTTTAACGATTTTCCAAATAATATACTGAACCGGGAAATCCTTAACAGATGAGTGATGACGTTTATACTAATCAACAGTATATCTCTACATCCATAGTCAACACTTATTGGTATATATATACGCATTTTTTTAATATAAAAATATTTTGTCAGTCTATCTACAAACTAATAAAATGGAATTTTCTGATGATCACTTATATTCTTTAGGTAAATATTTATATAAGATATCCTGGTTATATTTTCTGATCACTGTACACCAAATCCTATCCCAGAGGACTTCAGTGAGTATTCGATTACCCACTATTATTACTGTCAGGTTTAAACCTAGTTGGTCAGGCACCACTTTCTCTTATGAAAGATCCTAGGCAAATGTCCTCTAGGATCATCATCAGAATTCCCTCACTAACAATCCCACACTCAGCTGAGAACATAATTGCTTAACCCAACAGAGAATCAAAATTGCACACATGTAAAATGAGATTACTGAGACAATGAGGTACTACCATGAAATAAGTTAAATAAAATATCAATCATTCATTTACCCTCTCAATTGATTTCATAAAAAAATGATCATATAGAATAATAAACATATATTTAAGATTACAAATTTAAAGAAAACATTAAATATTAACATACATCTATATTTTGAAGTATATTAAACAATTCACGAGTAAACATATATAATCAAACATAAAAATGATTAAGAATTAATAAAAAAATTTACAAGAAAAAAACTATCAAGGGTTAATAAATACATGTGCTATCATTATCTTATTAAAGTCTTCTATATATGTACAGGCAAATGAAGTAAATATTTCATTATTCTTAGTTTAAGTATTCTCATCACCAACAAAATATTTTTGATCAGAAATCTTATGTCTCTTGGTTTATTTGAAGAGTGACTTTTCTGGGGATTTTTTCAACTGGTCATTTGTCTGTGCATTACATATGTGAGAATAACTAGGAAGGATGATCAGAAAACAAAAGGTTGTATTTTAAACTGTCACTATTTCAGGGCTTTTTCTTGGAAAGATTCTGAAGTTAGGAAGGTTACATAGTAAGTTATAGTTGGTATATCACAGGGTACAAATCACAATCCATGCTTGTACTTTTCTCCTTAAGCAAGATGGACATTCTAGCTTATTAATTGAATGTCAGTAATAAAGTGCTACGACATCAATCTGAAGCTAGAATTATACTGCTACTAAAATAAAATTTAATGCTGGCAATATGCATTCTAAACTCTTCAAAGGCCTTGCATTTTTGTTTTCACTTTAATATTATTTTTTCCGATTATTATCAGTACAAGTTTTCCCAACACCCCTTGGCTTGTATTTTCTTATCTTTTAAGCCTTATTTTCATTTTCTTAGTTCTATTACTTATATTTAATTATGGTTACATGGAATTAAATCTTATCAGAAATAACTCAAGTGTTTCTTTTCACTTTTCTTTTTTTTAAAGGACAGCTTGTATTGTTAATTAAATTACTTATTGTTTATAAAATGTATAATTTCTACTTTATTTTTATTCTATAACTTAGCATATTAAAAATATACAAGTTTTATAAACTTTGTCAATTTTTTTTGATACATTAGTATTTCATAGTGACTAGCATGAAATGGTTTAAAAAATGTGATATATATCTCAAATAATGATTATAACTAAAAAAGTTCAGCACATATGAATAAAAGTCATGAATATAAATGTAATGTTTCATTATGTATATATCACATAACATTTTAAATGTCAACTTAAGTTAGGAAGCATTAATACCATAAATGTTGATGGCTTGCGAAATGCAAGAGTGTAATGTGCATGGAGAACTTGCAAGACTATTCAAAGTTAATGTGATACTTGTACAATAGTTAATAGTTCTTGTACATCCTGTAAACTACAATTTACTATTTGTTTGTTCTACTGTAGAATATATAAATATTAGAATTAAATAAAAGCAATATAGATGCATCAGAACAATTTGAGGGAAATTTAGGCTACGGAACTTTAATAAAATGGGAAAATACCTATACAATCTCAGAACTGTACTGGTTAAAATAAATAACTACAAAAAAATCAGAAGGAATATGAATGTCTTAGTCAAGTCTGGAAAAAAAATTAATTGTATTGAATTACTAAATGAACCTAAAGATAATGCTGTAAATATTTGTTTCATGAGAATATGAAAATGACTTAGACAGAAATCATAAGTAAGAGATAATAGCTAATGTATTTACTAATTTGTGAATAAAGCATAAATAGTTATCTCATTAATCGTTGACATATTCACTAAGTTTCTATGTTTGTGAATACAGTGTAAATTGTTATCTCATTAATCAGAAGGGATGGGATAGATCATCAAACAATTTAAAATATGATTTTCCACTAATGTTTAGAAAAATATATGGGGCAGTATATTACTAACCTATCACTAATAAAAATTTACATAAATAGTAGTCCAGCTAGGATTTGGATGACCATAAAGTGAAGTGATTGAAAAAGATTGAATTAAGATATTTATTTAAAACAGTATATATGCTGAAGGAATGATCAGGATTTTCTAAATACAAAATAAATGGTAGACCATTATCCAAGATTCAGATGTTTTCTGTGAAATACAAAAAGAATGGATTCTAAATCATGCCAAAAAAAAATATTTATCTATAAGTAGATAGAAAAATAACCATGTAACATAAAAATGTTTACAGAATGCCACTATAAATTTTGCTCACCTTCACTGGAAACACAGAAGCCAGTATTTTTAATTGAGCCAGGTATTTAAAGAAAATGGTAATGGTGTCTAAGCATCAACTTTGTAAATAAGTCTCAAAAGCGATTTTCTAATTAATGTGAAATGATGGAGTGATAACCTGTTATGGAATGAATATGTATGTTAATTAATAAGAATTTAAATTGGAGAGAAAATTAATACAATAAATTGACATGGAGGTAATGGCAAAAATAAATGACACTTTGGCACAATTTAATTTGAAGTAAGATTAGGATGTGTAGATTTTTTTTATTTAAAGCAAGAAGAAATCTAACATCCAACTGAATAAGGAATGATTTTTGGAGTGAAAAATTATATATATATATTGTACCTATATTGATATAGGCACATATAATTTTTATCTAAAATTATTATTCAAGTAATCATTCATAAAAGAAAAACATAAAATTAAACGTTGAAGAGTTTATTGCAGTTTGTTTTAGAAAAAAGATAAGAATTAAATAGTTTTCTAGCGTTAGTTTTTGAAATAAAAAAAGCTACAATTAATTAATCCTAAGGGAGGAGGGGGAGTCTTGGTTTGAGAAATGAAACTAAGGGTTGTAAAAGGAAGTAAAGAGTTTTTGTTAGTATTTGTAAAAATATAATTTGAAAAGGTTAAAACATACCAAATCTCTTTTCAATCAAGTTTAATTAAAGAAAAATAATGTTAAAACTAATATATGACCGTATATATGTGCGATTGTCAACAATAGAATAAATGTTATTATAAATAAATGAAAGTTAAAAAAGATTATTATTAAAAAACACGGCAATGGTTATTAATTAAAATATAAAACAACATCTCTGCATGGCTATTACTAATTAAGCAATCTTCCAAAACACGTTTATCAAAGGATTAATTGATAAGGAATTTGACAACAGACCTTTGCCGGAGATATCAGAAAGACAACAAGGCGCAGGTATAAATAGACTTTTTTTATCGGACAGTAATTGAGTTCCACAAATTAATTGAGTTGAGACAATCAGTTCACAAAGTTATTGAGAGAGTGCAGTTCAGAAATTAATTGTGCAGTTAACAAACAAAATGCAGTGTTGAGAAGATCTTGGGAACGCACGTTTATCTCCAGCCCAGATGTCCGATGAAAATAGCAGATCTGCCCGTGAAATAATGTCAGCTTAACATCGTAGGAAATCTCCGTCCGTATCTAATTGTCTTCGATAGTAATAATCGTGAAAATCAGGAAACTCAGCAAGGAAACGTCCCAGCCGGCTGGAAGCATTCATACTGGAACCATTCATACTGGAAGAAAACAGAGTGTTAAATCTACGTTCAAAATCCTAGGTAAAACATTTGCTTATTTTCGTTTATACTGTAATAGCCATTGCATTTCATTAATTCGTGCGAATCCTCCAAGAGTCTAATTATATGAACTCGATATCATACATAAATGAACTATTGATGTGTGATTAAATTTCAAATGCTATGTAATACTTTAATATTATTACGTGTGTGCATGAGTTAATATGTGCGTGATCCTTATATCAATATTATTAGTTAAATTAGATAAATACCAGTGTTTTGTTATGAAAGTAAACAAGAATATTTAAACTAGTTTAGAAGTGTCAATTTAAAATATGCATGTGTTTTTATTAGAATTATAAAATGTTTAAATTTAGAAAATAAATGTTATTTAATAAATTATCTTTAAAATTAAACATTATTTGTCGGTCAATTCTTTTTAACAAATTCTTTATCAAGTCTTTTAACCACTAATTAAGTATAATGTAGTAGTGATTACAAACAACTGAGCTAGTCGTGGATTTAGGCGTCGAGTTAGTGGCCATTGCTTAAAGTGCGTTATTTATTCATCCTTGAATAGAGAGCTGGCGCCCGTGTTTATACACAAACAAAAAAAGTGCTTTGAACTTGGTGTTGAACTCAACAGTCGAGAAGAAGTTATGTCCTGGAAATGAAACGTTAGTTATATACTTTATAGCTATCGTTTGGGCATACATACTCTCCGAGTATGTTCTTCTCTGCCTAAGAGGCCGGTGTTTCGAATCCACATATTCGAATACGGTTCAAATGGCTAGACCCAACTTGGGGCTGAACCTAAGAAACAATAGTAAAAAAATACTTTGTTTCTTGTTTGAAAATTTTGTTTTATACAAAAGTTAAATTACGTATGTAAAAGTGTTTTAATTTTAAAAAAGAATTGACCGAAAACTTTTTTTTTTTTCAAAATGAAAAGAGATTTTGACATTTATGCTATCAAATCAGAGTCAATTGGGTGTTATGGGCGGAGTTAAAGCATTAAAAGCGGGTAGTGAAAAGGACAAAAGGCTGGAGTTAACGTGAGTTTCCGTCTTAGTAAGAAAAATAAATAAATAAATCGTATAGTAAATTTAGTCTAACGTAAGCGCTAGTTTGAAATAAAATATTGTTTTAAAAATGGAAAAAGAGAAAGAAATGTCTGAGACGCAGATGCTGAAAATGATGATAAATATGATGGAAGAAATGCGTCAAGAATTCAGGCAAAGTCATCAAGAATTCATTGCGGGAATAAGAGAAATAAGATGTGAAATTAAAGGAATGAGGAGTGAAATAATAGAGAAAGTAGAGGAGAACCAAGAAGGCAGAGAGTTAGATTTAGTTAAAGAAAGTCAGGAAGTTGAGGTCATGAAAGATATAGAAATTGAGGTAGAACTAGATAGTGTTGAAACAGAGAAAACAAATAGAAATTAAAGCAGAACAGGATAGTGCTAAGACAGAGGAAAACATAGATTAAGAAATAGAAGAGAGACATAAGTTCAAGGTAGAAGATAGCGTTGAAAAGTTTTTACAAAAAATTAAAAAGGTTAAAGTAAAAGTTCGTGTTCGTTTTAAACGGAGATGTAAATCAAAAAGAAAGCGCAAGGAAAAATATTCACGGTTAGAAAAAATACGGAGGTCTGTGAAGCTTAAAAGTTTTCTAATTTACAAGGCAGAAAATAGAACGGAGAGAGAAAGAGATAAAGCAGCAAACTTTATAGATGTGAAGATATGGAGCATAATTTATGTTAGTGAATTAGTAGAAAGAAAGAAGGAACCACCGGACATATTTAAAAGATAGTAAACGGGCGGAGTAAAGGAAATAAACAAAAAGGACCGGAAATGGACAATGAGCAGGAATATGATTATTCTAATGTCAATAATTTAAGAAGTTTAAATCTGAAACTTCTATTTAAAACTAAAATAATAAAATTAAAAATAACTGAATAATAAATTAAATGTTTGGAAGCAATAATAATAACGGAGGCTTCGCAAAATAAAAGATTTTTTTTCTCCACGCACATATTAATTAAGGAAATATTCGTAGTAAAATAAAATAGTTCTTTGAATATACGCATGTTAAAATAAAAGTTTGTTTTGAATACCGTCAAAATAGTTGTTTTTTTTTTGAGTACACGCATGTTAATATATAAGTTAAATAAATATGTAAGATAATGTTCGTAATAGTTCAGAATAATATAAATAAATATGTTAAAGTAATGTTCATGTGTATTTAAAATAATATTGTATAAAGTCAATCTAAGTTATATTAAGAGTGTATAAGGGTTCGAATCTAAAGGGATGAGGGTAGTATTGAAATAAGTTAGATAAGGATTAAGTTTAAAGCTCTCGACTGGATAAATTCTAGTACCCGCAACGGATTGGCCGGGATCATTCCTCTTTTAAAAAAATGCACTGGCAACAACCAGAGTAAGTCGTGAGTCACTTTTCGGGAAAGAATCCCCATATCTTGTACCTCGTTTTCCCAAAGCGTAAGTCGGAAATGGACAGTTGAAAATTCCTGCCATTGCAGCTGCTTAGTCAAAGTCCGATCAAGAGAATCGGCAATCGTTTTCCAGGGCGTAAGTCGAAAATGGACAGTTGAAATTCCTGCCATTTGCAGCCACCTTTTCTTAGTCAAAGTCCGATCAAGAGAATCGGCAGCCGAAGCTTCGTTTATAAAACATCCCTGTGCCACAAATTTAGTTTGTCCTCGTGGTCATTATCCAGGACGAACATTGTAAGCAATGTTACCAGCACAGAAAGAAGAAAAGCATAATTGGAGATTGTCCTTAGTATGGAAAAGGAAAATATACCAAAAAGCAAACTTAGAAGGAATAATAAATTAATATTTAATGTTGTCAGAGATAAAATGGTCAAAAATGACGCATTTTACTCTCAAAAGGAAGGGTGGTGTAATGTACCTATATTGATATAGGGACATATAATTTTTATCTAAAATTATTATTAAAGTAATCATTCATAAAAGAAAAACATAAAATTAAACGTTGAAGAGTTTATTGCAGTTTGTTTTAGAAAAAAGATAAGAATTAAATAGTTTTCTAGCGTTAGTTTTTGAAATAAAAAAAGCTACAATTAATTAATCCTAAGGGGGAAGGGGGAGTCTTGGTTTGAGAGGTGAAACTAAGGGTTGTAAAAGGAAGTAAAGAGTTTTTGTTAGTATTCGTAAAAATATAATTTGACAAGGTTAAAACATACCAAATCTCTTTTCATTCAAGTTTAATTAAAGAAAAATAATGTTAAAACTAATATATGACCGTATATATATGTGCGAGTGTCAACAATAGAATAAATGTTATTATAAATAAATGAAAGTTAAAAAAGATTATTAAAAAACACGGCAATGGTTATTAATTAAAATATAAAACAACATCTCTGCATGGCTATTACTAATTAAGCAATCTTCCAAAACACGTTTATCAAAGGATTAATTGATAAGGAATTTGACAACAGACCTTTGCCGGAGATATCAGAAAGACAACAAGGCGCAGATATAAATAGACCTTTTTTATCGGACAGTAATTGAGTTCCAGAAATTAATTGAGTTGAGACAATCAGTTCACAAAGTTATTGAGAGAGTGCAGTTCAGAAATTAATTGTGCAGTTAACAAACAAAATGCAGTGTTGAGATCTTGGGAACGCACGTTTATCT
Organism: Epiperipatus broadwayi; assembly: GCA_028023455.1. NCBI lineage: Eukaryota > Metazoa > Onychophora > Udeonychophora > Euonychophora > Peripatidae > Epiperipatus > Epiperipatus broadwayi. The sequence continues at coordinate 8,693,957 of JAQFVV010006232.1, forward strand.
CCAGCCCAGATGTCCGATGAAAACAGCAGATCTGCCCGTGAAATAATGTCAGCTTAACATCGTAGGAAATCTCTGTCCATATCTAATTGTCTTCGATAGTAATAATCGTGAAAATCAGGAAACTCAGCAAGGAAATGTCCCAGCCGGCTGGAAGCATTCATACTGGAACCATTCATACTGGAAGAAAACAGTGTTAAATTTACGTTCAAAATCCTAGTTAAAACATTTGCTTATTTTCGTTTATACTGTAATAGCCATTGCATTTCATTAATTTGTGCGAATCCTCCAAGAGTCTTAATTATATGAACTCGATATCATACATAAATGAACTATTGATGTGTGTGATTAAATTTCAAATGCTATGTAATACTTTAATAGTATTACGTGTGTGCATGAGTTAATATGTGCGTGATCCTTATATCAATATTATTAGTTAAATTAGATAAATACCAGTATTTTGTTATGGAAGTAAACAAGAATATTTAAACTAGTTTAGAAGTGTCAATTTAAAATATGCGTGTGTTTTTATTAGAATTATAAAATGTTTAAATTTAGAAAATAAATGTTAGTTAATAAATTATCTTTAAAATTAAACTTTAATTGTCGGTCAATTCTTTTTAACAAATTCTTTATCAAGTCTTTTAACCACTAATTAAGTATAATCTATTAGTGATTACAAACAACTGAGCTAGTCGTGGATTTAGGCGTTGAGTTAGTGGCCATTGCTTAAAGTGCGTTATTTATTCATCCTTGAATAGATAGCTGGTGCCCATGTTTATACACAAACAAAAAAACTGCTTTGAACTTGGTGTTGAACTCAACAGTCGAGAAGAAGTTATGTCCTGGAAATGTAACGTTAGTTATATACTTTATAGCTATCGTTTGGGCATACATACTCTCTGAGTATGTTCTTCTCTGCCTAAGAGGCCGGTGTTTCGAATCCACAAATTGAAATACGGTTCAATATATATATAAGATTTTACCTTCTATTTTAAATATATATATAAAAATTATCTCTTTTATCCCCTATACAGTCATCTCACATCAAAACATTATTTCCCATATAAAGCTTCTCTACTGACATTTGAGAGAATGAATGATTGATAAAATTGTGAAGTTAATCGTAACAAACTTTTAAATATAGTAGAATTCTTTTGGAATAGCTGTATGAACCTTCTTGTGGCCCATCCTGCAAGTATATACAGGACACACAAGAAAGTGTCTGGATAAAACCTGAAATTTCATTGACATTATGAGAAATAGCACTGCTAGGACTACAGAAGTGAGAGTCCTAGGATCTCAAAATGAAAAATGATTACATGGTATTCGCATTTATGGAACACATCAAATATCAGTAAAGAACCATCTCTTCACCTACAAAATAATGAAATTATTTCAAATTAAGGTACCGGTTGATTAGACACCCACGCCGCTTGATGGCGTTGTTTGTGTGCTAAAGCACATAAAAATGCCATTTACGTGGCCCGAAGTTTATGGACTATAGAACAATGATGTTCATATTAGCTGTTGCAGGCCTATATTGCATTGCACACAAAAATTATGGCCCACTGATGTGCTTCGCAAATGCGCACATTTCACAGAATGCTACCGTATCATGTGAGGGTGTATGGAATCCAACTGACCATAACTCTTGTAATCTGCATTTGAACTAATGATCTTACATCACACCTGACATAGTATTACATACTAATAATTGTAAGCCTGTCGCCGCACTTCCCTACACAGCTTGGAAGGTGAAAAAAAATGTCAAAAGTGTAGGGACAAGCACAATTTCATAGAATTCATGTGAAAAGGCATGTTTGCACGAGAACAGCCACAAGATAAATTAAATGGCTGAAGTTGCAAGTTGTTTTGGAAATCAGAAACTTTGTTTGATCACAGTACTGCAACTTTTGGATGATTCTTTGGATCATCAAAAACATCAGTCCCTGCACATTCCAGCGCTATGCATTGACATTTCTAATGTAATTATTGGATTTCAGAAAAATTTAATTCTTACATTTTATAAAATAATGTTGGTTCGTAAGTTGTTTACAAATACTTTGCAGAATGTCAGCCCATAATGTTTATAATAGTGTCTTTTTGCAGGTAAAGAGTAGCTACGAGACAACTAAAATTGCACATTGTTTTGGAAAATCGTAATGTTAGTTTGATCAGAGTAGTGCATCTTTTGGATGATCCTTTGGATCATCAAAAACATGTCCCCAGCCCCGCTCATTCCCATGCTGCATGCTGACATTTATAATGTAATTTACAACTGTAAGTATTCCATTTTAGAAAATAATGTTGGTTCTTAAATTGTTTAAAAGTAGTTTTAAAAATGTCAACACGCAATAAAATGTATAATGTAATTCAAAAATGTAATTATTCCATTTTAAAAAATAATGTTGTTTTGCAACAAAAAGTTGGGCCACATAAATGGCATTTTTATGTGTTTTAGCACCTAAACAACGCCATCAAGTGGCATGCGTGTCTAATCAACCACTACCCAAATTAACCCATCGCTGGAACTGGACGCGAATTCGCAGACAAAGCGCCACCTGTGGCATTAGTACTCAACACAATATCGCATTTTGAATTTCCTTTTACAACTGTTAGCAGATTTGTCCGAATATCTTAGTTTTTTCGATTTTAGCACATGCATATATGATTCAGGTATTAGTTTGTAAAGTTTCACATAAATGGCAGTTATAATTAATGATTTATTCATTATTCCGTGGATGGTAATTTGTAACCCCATATTCACTCTTTTTATATTAGAGAAAAACGTTCATCTTTGCTATCTGCAAAATAATTTTCAATTTTTTTCAATAATTTGCATTATTCTTTCAATTGGTAAGTTATAATAATTATTTATGATTTATTTTTCCTTTTAAAAATATTTCTATGAAAATAATGTAGATTTTGAAAATATACAACGTTGTTTTGTCCACTGAAAATTTTCAACATTACGTGATGTTTGCTTATCTATAAATTTTTGAATATCTATTATATTTTTTTACAAAATATTTTAGGTTTTAGACAGTATGTGAATCAAAACTTGATATATATATTTATAATAATGTATTTTCAATAAATAAAATAAACAGCATTTCTTTTTCATATATTTTGAGTCACGTGATAGCATATATATATTCATTTTTCACCTCTCATTATATCCATCGGGTTTTTTGAACAAAAATATATATAAATATGATTTTCTTTCATATAAAATATAACCTACATTTTAGAATGTATATCATCCAAAAATTTTGATTTACATATATTTATAATTCAATAAATAAAATTAGCATTTCTTTTTCATATATTTTGAGTAACGTGATAACATATATATATTCATTTTTCACCTGTCATTATATCCATCGGGTTTTTTGGACAAAAAATAATAAATATAGTTTTCTTTCATATAAAATATAACTTACATTTTAGAATGTATATGATCCAAAAATTTTGATTTAGATATATTTATAATTCAATAAATAAAATTAGTATTTCTTTTTCATAAATTCCGAGTTACGTGATAGCATATATCTGTAATTGTAAAAATTTACAATTTGGGCCTCTTTTTTGAAAAAAAAACTATGGAAAGGTAAACATTGAATGTATATCAAAAGTAAAAATAAGATCTTCTACATATTGTTCAGCACAATGTTGATGCAATGGTAATTCAGGAAACCTATCATTCTTTTAATAATACATATCTTTTTAAATATTTACTGGATTCATATTGACCAAATGCATTATAAAAAAATTATAGCTATTTTTGTTTCAATCAATATTTAAATCATACTGCAATTACAAATTGGATATATAATTTTTATGCATGCAATATTTACATATCTTTCTGATTCTGTTTTCCAGATCTTTTTTCACCTTCTTTATTCACAGATTTCAATTCTCATAATCTTTGAAAATATAAAAATGAGGACAAAGGAAGTTAATTTTTAGAATGAATGGATCTAAACATACATTTATTTTGGGATACCAAGCAAGGAGGTATTTTCCTTTCAAACAGATGGGAAACAGACACAAATTCTGATTTATGTTTTGTTTTGACAAAAAATGATTTAGTATTAACTGAGCAATAGACAATGTAAACCAAATCTACTCATTCTTGGAGTTCACATTTCTATAGTTGGAAGTTGAGATGGAATTTAAGGAAAATCAAATGGAATGGATATACGTATTGTATTTCTTGAAAAGACTATTAATATAATTTCTTCAATTTCCTTTCTATTACATGAATTTCTTAAAGAAACAGAGACTTCAACTGAAACATACCATTACCTTCCTTCAACTTTTCAAAAAAAAAAAAAAAGAAGAGAAAATAATAAAGAAAATAAGAGTTTAGTTTTTTATAATTTTATTCTGATTTATGTTCATCTAATTTTGTGTAAAATATTTGAATGTCTAAAAAATTAACAATATATTTTATAACAAGATTTTATTTTTTGTTAATATATAAAAGCTATTACAATTAAAATGCAAGCATTTTATTTGTATGTAAGTAAAAGTATGGCAAATGGATGTGTGTACATGTAAATAAACATTTGATAAGTAACAACATTTATCAATAAGTATATAAGTTAGACAAACACTGGCATTCCTTTAAAATTTATGTTATAGCTGTTCTAAATAAATATTATTCTTGAATTAAGAACATATATGCATTTATAAAATATGTGAGAATAAGTAAGCAGATCCTTTATACAAAGACAAATTGTTTAAGTAATACTATTTACATTTAAGTTTGGGTGTTTTGGTTATAAATATAATTAATTTGAAGTGAAAAAGTTATTCAATATAAGTAAAAAAAAATTATTATAATAAATAAGCTGTTAATCCAAGTAAGACCCTACAAAAATATAAGTTGTGATAATTAAAAATTAATTTCTCAATAGTAAAATCTCTGAGATAAAAGCTTTTGGCAGAAAAATATATTAAGTTACTTTTTAATAGTATTAATCTTATTTTTCAAGGATCACTTCATTTCTTTCAAGTTATTTTCCTTGGAATAGTTTTTTTTCTTTTATTCTATTAGTTGTATTGAATTTATATCAAAATTTTGAACGTTTAAAAAAAGAAAAGATTATTCAGTATTAGAATCTTTAAAACTTTCTGAACATGTTTGCAATTGCTAAGGTCAGAATCATAGCATTCATAATCTGCAGGTTGCATTGTGAGATTTAAATAAGGTGGAAATTATGTAAATGACTAATAATATTTAAACAGCATTAAACTGTTGCACATGCGCTTTGGATTTTAACTATAAAATGAATGAATACTAACACTTCAATCACATGATAAAGTCTTTGGAAAAGATAGAATATCTTTTCGAACCCAAACGCTTTTGTATGGGCGAATCTTAAGTGTTTGAAAGTGAAATCGTGAAGATATTAAATAATCACTTTAAATTACTTTTACATGCTTGAATGAATGATGCTGGTGAAATTTATTAGAATTTACGAATGACTAATTTAAATATTCCAATTTCTGAACAATGGAATGCTATTTTGTTTTTTGATAATAGCTTGTGGATTCTTAGAAATAAACCATGCCTCTTATTTTGTATTTTTCTATAGTCAGGTTTATAACATATGTTTATCTTTAATGGGTCAAAAATATGGCCATATTCCTTCTCATGCTCGAGAAAAATTGACTTATGCTTAGATTTAGTCATTGCTCATTTATACAAGTATTTAAGTTGTCAAATCTAATAGTAATGTTTTCTCGAAACTCCCCATAATATATAGCGCTGTAAGGATTGCTACATCTAATTTTATATACTATTTGGGGGGTTTGATCCTGGGGCAGCCTATCCTTAGTATTGTTTAGAAGTCTACTTAAATTAGGAGTTCTCAAACTAATATTGTATGTGTTGGAGCATATTTTTTTTCATTTTTTGTGAGAGCCAAGACATGTAGGGCAGACTTAATCAAGGTTTCTTGTCTGCTGGTTGAGAGAGTAAGTTTTATTTTTTTATAAAATTTCTTCATGGTATAAAAGTATTGTGATTATATCCTATTTTGCATAAAGCTTTGATGTAGATATCGATATTGGCCTTTCGATTTGCCTCGTATTTGCATAGATCTAAGTTTCTATTTAAAAAAACCTTTAATATCAGTTAAATTGAGTGTAGTTGTTGAGCGAGATTAAGAGTGAATTGCCCTCAGAATTTCAAAGAGCTTAATGATGATCTTGCAATCCAAATTGTCATTGTTTCATTGAATATATAGTTCGAAAAACTTCAGAATTTTTGAGGCATCTTTGTATTCAGTAATACATTTTAAAGGTGTTTGAGCTAAATCTTGGCATATATCCGTAATGTTTCTCAGGAGCACATATTAGCATGTCATCCATGCATCGCATATAAATTAAGTTGGGTTCAATGGTTAGGTGTTTAGGAATAACTATATTTTCAAATTTGGCTAATGTAATGCTACAAATAATGCCATTTATGGGCAAACTCTGGGCCAACCGTAGTCCATTTTGTAATATTTGTTGTTAGATAAGGCAGTGTTTCAAATTTGGCTAATGTAATGCTACAAATAATGCCATTTATGGTCAAACTCACGGGCCAACTATAGTCCATCTTGACATATTTGTTGTTAGATAAGACAGTGATGTCTTTGTCTATCCATCTTAAAGCATCCACAATGAACTCATTCTTATTATGATTATATAATTTTTTGAGCATTTCCTGAATCATGTTTATTGAATGTGTATGAGAAACCAACCCATATAGTTCCATGATACCAAAAGATGCAAGTTTATAGTTTGATTTATTTTATGTGCATTGATGTGTTGAACAAATTCTAGAGAACTTAATTGTATATCTTCCAAAACCAAGATGGGCTCTGATTCACTCACCTATAGTTTTGGTTGTTTTGTAATAATATGCTACTCCAAAATCGATCATAAAACATAGAGGATAATTAACTTTGTGTAATTTATTATTTGCAAAGATTTGCTGTGAAATAGCTGCAGTAGGGATACATTTTAAAATGCAATATGTTCTTAATATTGATGTGATGAACTTATCTTTTATAATCTTTGCATTATATGTATCTACATTTTTAAACTTTAACTAGTGGATTTGACTGATGACTTTTTGAATGTAGTCATTGTTATTTAATAGGACAAGTCTATTTCCTTTATATTCTTTATGACAAGTGATATTGTTGCTATGCAAATACTTTGCAGTTTCAGCTATGTTCCTGCACCATATCTTATTTAATTTATTTGGCGTAGAATGTAACATTTGTGCAATTTGTCCTATAATTATTTTCTTTTGAAGCATATCGTTTTTTGCTTCAATATCTGCAATCCCTTCCAGATGAAGATTTTTCCAAACATCTTCAATGAACATTGGAACATTTTTAAGAATAGAAGCATATCGTTTTTTGCTTCAATATCTGCAATCCCTTCCAGATGAAGATTTTTCCAAACATCTTCAATGAACATTGGAACATTTTTAAGAATAGTCTTAGCTCTAGCAGACAGTTGGAGAGATTGACCAGACTTTCTTTCATTTCAGGTTCTACTTTTATTATTTTTCAGCGAGAAATCATAATTTTCTACTGTATTTATTAATTAATCAGAGAGAAATAATAGATTTACCAAATATATTATCTGGTACTTCGTAATGCATGGCAATTTTTTGTTGTCTCTGCATATCATGTTTCAATGATCTCTTGCAATCTTAAAATGTCTTCTTTAGTAATTGTGTTTTTAATTGGCGAATTATTTTTTCACATTGGTGAATCAAGCAATTAATGTGAATATTACAACAGTTAGGAAAGCCTTGCAATTCAAACATGCATTTAAGACTATTATTTCCTGCTTCTTTGCAATTGTTTTATGCAATTTAAATGTCATTTCATATTGTAGATAGTTATCCATATTGGACTGTAATTTGAACAGATTTTTTCTTTTCATCTGCTAGTTGTAATGTATATTCATCAAAGTTTTGAATTACACAATATAAATATCTATATAAACGAGCAATCAATAACTCTGAACATAAAACAATTTTTCTCAAACATAAGCAGAAATACAACCATATGTTTGACTCAGTCAAGGTAAATGTTTGTTGTGAACGCGATAGAAAATGCAAAAAGAGTTGGGGTTTATTTCTAATAACCTCCATGCTATTAACAAAAAAAAAATCAATTACTCAAAATGTGAAATATTTAAATTAGTCATTTACATAACGTCCACTTTATTTAAATCTCATAATGCAGCCTGCAGATTATGATTCTGGCCTTAGTAGTCAAAAGCTCAGCAAGTTTCAAAGATTCTAATACTGAATAATCTTTTCTTTTTCAAATGTTGATATATATACATTACAACTAGCAGAATAAAAGAAAAGTTAACTACAGCACAACATGGAACCATCTACAATATAAGATGATGTTTAAATTGTATATAACAATTGTAGGAAAGCAGGAAGGAATAAGAATCTTAAATGCACATGTAAATTGCAAGATTTTCCTATGTGTTGTAATATTCACAAACTCGATTTGTTTAACATGAAAAAAATAATTTACCAATTAAAAACACAATTACTAACAAAGATAATTCAAGGTTTTAGGAAGTCAGTGAAGCAGAATGTGTGAAAACAATGAAAAATTGCCATGCATTACGAAGTACCGGATAGTATATTTGACAAATGACATATTATTTTTCTCCAGTTAAATAACAAATATAACAAAAAATTACAATTTCTCATTGGAAACAGGGAATAAAAATAGAGCCAGAAATGAAAGAAAGCCTGCTCAATCTCCCCAACTGCCTGCTAGAGTTAAGACTATTTTTCAATATAGATCAAAGTTTGGAAAAATCCTCATCTGGAAGTGATTGCAGATATTGAAGCGAAATACACGGATATACCTCAAAGGGAAATAACTGTAGGACAAATTGCTCAAACATTATGTTCTACACCAAATAAATTAAATAACAAGGTATGGTCCAAGAACATAGAAAATAAGTATTTGCATAGCAACAATAACATATGTCTTAAAGAAGACCAAGGATGCTATTAAATAGCAATGACTACATTCAAAATCCACAAGTTAAGGTTTAAAAACATAGATATGTATAATATAAAAAGTATGAAAGATAAGTTCATCACGTCAATACTAAGAAGATATTGCATTAAGACACTGAGAATATTAAAAAATTTATGCTATTGCAGCTATTCCACTGCGAATCTAAACAAATATTAAATTACCCAACTCAATTACTCCATAAGCTCAATGATCGATTTTGGAAGGACATATTAACAAATCTGCTAAAACTCACTGAAAAGCTCACAGCACCCTTAAGTTTTGGAAGCTATACAACTAAGTCCTCTCTAGAATTTGTCCAACAAATTAATCCACATAAAACAAATCAAAACTATAAACTCGCACCTTTAGATACGACTTAATAATATGGGTCACTCATATGAAATAAATAAACTTTACTCAGAAAATGCTGCAAAAATCAAAATAATCCTAATAAGAGTGAGTTCATCATGGATACTTTAAGATGGATAGACAAAGACACCATTGCTTTATCTAACAACAAATATTACAAATAAGCCTATGGTTGGCTCATGGGTCTGCCTATAAGTGTCATTATTTACAGCATTACATTAGTCAAATTTGAAAAGATAGTTATCTCTAATTGTCTAAGCATTGAACCCAACTCAATTTATACATATATGTGAAAAACATGCTAATACACACTTCTGAAAAACACATTATGGATATGTGCCAAGATTTAGAATATCATCTTTAAAATGAACTATTGGACACAAAGATACCTTGAATGAACTGAAGTTTTTGCAATGACAATTTGGATTACAAGATAATCATAAAGCCCTATGAAATTTGGGGGGCAATTCACACTCAATCTCTCATACCAACTATGCATAAATTAACTGGTTTCAAAGGTTGCTTAAATAGAAAATGTAAATCAATGCAAATGAGAGGAAGATTGAAAGCCCAATATTGATGACTAAATCAAAGATCTATGCAAAATAAAATACAAACACAATATTTTTATACCATGATGAAATTTTATAAAAAAATAAAATGATTACCCTTACAATAAGCAGACAAGAAAGCTTGAATAAATTTACCCTACATATCTTTGCTCTCACTAAAAATAAAAAAATATGCTCCAACCCATACAACATCAGTTTGAGACCTCCTCCCAATTTAAACAGACTGCTAAACAATACTAAGATATGCTCCCCATGGATCAAACTTCCCAAATAATATATAAAAAAAGATGCAATCCTTGTAGTGCTGAAAAATATGGGCAGTCTTGAGCAAATATTGATATTAGATTTGTACAATGTTAATACCTATATAAACAATGAATAACCGTAAAAGTCAATTTTTCATGAGCATGAACAAGAATATGGCCACGATAAAAATACGAAATAGAGATTCATTTCTAATAACCCTCACACTATTAACAAAAAAAAAAATAGCATTCTATTGTCCACTTATGTCTCTCCCTTATTTAAATCTCACAATGCACCCTACATATTAAGAGTGCCATGATTCTGTGCTTAGGGATCGAAAGCCTGCTTAGCAAGTTTTAAAGATTCTAAAACTCAATAATCTTTTCTTTTCCAAATGTTCAAAACATTGATATATACATACATTAAAACTTATTTTATTATATTATTGTTTAGTTATACATGTGGTAACCTTCTACACATTATATAACAAAAAATAGAATCCCAACTTAATCACATGAATGAGGAGACTTGGCTTGTTATTCAGAGAAAGCAATAAATATTGATGTATATGTGTGAATGATAAAGAATGTTATTCAAGCACATGTTTTTTTGTTAAAAAAAATTCTTTTATGTTTTCCTCTATACCAATGAAAACACATACAACTATAAATTTCAAGATGGCTTAGAAAACACTAAATAAATTAGACAATTTTAACTTTTTTAATAATTAATAATCACTTAATAAAAATTTAATGACTATATGAATGAAAACACATACAACTGTAAATTTCAAGATGAATTAGTTTATTTTATTTCAATTTCTTTAATAATTTAATGATTGTAAAATAAGTCTTTTATGCAGAAAACTTAGAAGATAATGAGTATTTAATGTAGTAAAATGATGAGGTAAATCTATTTTTAAATATTTTCCTTATTATTATCATTGCTGTTATGATTTATTTGTTTATTGTGGTAAATATTATTAATTTCCTTTATTCAATTTATATTTTTGTGATCTTTTAGGATATTTCAAACCTTTAGTCTCTAACTTTGGTCTCAAGCTATAATATGCAGTACACCTAGTTATATTTTATAAAAATAAGAAGACAGAACCTTGGAGACATTAAATGCTGGATGTGCCATCTAGTTAAAAAAGATAGTTATTTTACTTGAAGAAATGACATATTGTAAATGATAACTATTGATGCATATCACATGAATATGATTAAGGCCAACCAGATTTATATGTACACACATTAAATCAAGTCAGAAAAAATTATGACTGCATTTTATTTAAAAATATGAATTAAATTGAAAGGATACGAATGATTACATGATTACTGGCATTTCCATTGCACATAAGTTGATGCTTCACCAAAGGACTTCATAAATCTTAACTGATGCATTTTTCCATCACAATATATATATATTAAAAATGAATGAAAACAATATTTTTCAAAATAAAAGTATCTGAATTTTAAATGAAGTCTATTAATTTTTTAAGATTCTATATAAATTTCACATTACATTTATATTATTTTAAATTGTTTCTGTATTTTAAAAATGATAGATAAAATTATATACATTTTATTTTTGAAAAATCATCACATGGATAATTTTTAGTATAGATAGAAGATTATATACTTTAGAGAAAAAATATATAATTTTGGAATTTGTACACTTAAAGTGTTGAGTTTTATATACTCTGGTAAAAATATATAATGTTTTTAATAACTGAATTATGGCTACTATAAAAAAAATAACACAAGAGCAGTTTCAGCAAGTATTGAAAAAAATGATTTAATACATATGAATCACGTCACACAACTGAAAATTTGTAATGTAAAGATTAAACTTGGGAAATTTTTCAATATTCAATAACCAGAGTTGTGTGTTCTTTAAATATTAATATTTTTCATAAAATATCCATTATTTATTAAAATCTTTTTACAATAAGCCAATTTTTTTTTTAAATGTATATATTATGAAAAATTAATTAAATATAATTAAAAATCTTTTTTATTAGATAGAATTATTTAATATATTTAATGTATTAATATATTTTTCAAGAATATTTTCCGGCTTATGAAAAGTGAATATAATTATGACAAGTAATATTTGATCACCATTGATAGTGATTCGTCAATATCTGTCACTACTTTAACTCCTCATTTCTTTCTAACTTCTCAAATTTTAGAGCCAGTTTACAAAATCCTTTACAAACTCAAAACAAAATATATAACTAGAACAAAAGAATAAAAAACTGAGCTGCTTTTTAAAATCATTGTAGAATTTTAGATATTATGCTTTGAATATCATAGAAATGTAATCAATACAAATATTTCAAGCAATCTTTTTTTTGTTGTTAATAAAAAGGTACCCCCCCCCATCAGTTACTTTATCATATTTGTATTGTATTATACTATTTTTCAGACATTGCAACTGTTTTGGAAGACTTCTATTACATAAAAAATATAAAACACAATTAAAAATATCTTTATATTAACAATAATATTAATTATTCTCTATTCAATATGAAAAAAGAATATAAATGTTAATTAATTAAAATATAAAATACAGCATTGTGATTAGTCCATGTTTAACTCCTGGTGTTCAAGTCCAGCACAAATAAATTGTATATTTTTTTTATCAGATCCCAAAAAAAAAGGCTTAGGATTTTTCTTTTAGACTGTCAGCTCATAACTAATTAAGTAGCCATCTATCGTTTGTCAACAGATATTAGCATTATTATTTATAAGATACAATTTGCAAATAATAAAAGGGACAGAAAACTAAAAAAAAGCTATTTATATTAATAATATTAAGCCAAATATTAAATAGAGATTTGGGTCTGCAAAAATTTTTGATATATAAAAAAACATTTAATTATATAAGAAATAGAAAGAAGCTTCTAAAAGTATAACTGTAAAATATATAGTAAGCTAAGAATCAAGAAGTTTTATACTGGCAGCAACATTTAGGCTAAACAAAAAAATGCTTACATTTTAGAAGAAACAGGTTTTTAAAAATATATAGCCAGATCTACATAGATATATATATAATTTAGCTTGTTTCCAAAATGTTGTGTTTATGTGTGTGTGTCGCTTATGTAGTTTAGGACTTTAGTTTCATACTGAAAGCAAAAACAGAAATGATGTCATGTTTGTGGATATGTGAAATTTTTTATTGGAAAGAGGAAGTTGTATAGTAAAGACGGATTGCACTTAGAAACATAAGAAAGTAAAGTTTTAAAGAGTTTGGTTTATAAAGAATATAGTTCGGGAAAACTTATAAAGGGGCATGGGGTTTTAGTGGCGGTATTATCAGAAAGAACAGGATGCAAAAAAACAATCAAAAAATAGTTGATTTAGATATAAATGTAGATGTGGAGAGAGAATGGGTATGAAAAATTAATGGTAAGCAAGTTATTTATAAATGTAATGGAGAAAAAAAGTCAAAAGAAATTATAAAACAGTTAGGAAAGAAATTGGTAAAATTGAGTATTTGAATAAAACAAAGCAATTAAAAATGAAGAGCTTGAGGCATTAGCAGTAGTGGAAACCTATCTAAGAAAAGGACCTATTCTGAAAGACTTGGTATGGTTATAGATAAAAAAGAAAAAAGGTGTGGTGGTATAAAAGTTATGTCAAAAAATATTTAATTACTGTTAAAAGTCAAGAGCAACTGTGGTTTGGAAGACAAAAAATGGATGGTGGCTATAGTGTATATAGCCACCGGAAATAGCCAAACGATAATGCAGTGGAACAGTAGCATATATAAATGCCTAACTAAGGATATATAGAGTTTCAAAGAAAAGGGGAAGAGAATAATGGTTATAAGAGATGTGAATGGGCATATTGAAGAAATTGATGATGTAGGTAATAAGAATAGATAGCTTTTGAAATTTTTTTTGGCAGAGAATGAATTTGAGCATTGGAAATTTATCAAATATTTATGAGGGATAATACACATGGTCTATTTATAATATATACCACACAATAGATTATGTATTAAAAGAGAAAGAGGGAATGAATAAAGTATGGAAAATTAAGGTATTTGATAATGAAGAGAGTATGTAATAGTAATCATAACTCTTTATAATAGAAATGGTTAATAATGTGATGGAAAATAGTAATAAATTAGAAAGGATAGTGAAAGATGTGGATGGAGAGTGAATGATAAAAATGAGTTAGAAGAGTAAAAAATAAAAGTTGAAAAAACCATGGAAGAGTTGGGTAGGGATGAGTATAATGGTGAAATTGAAAAAGTGACAACTAGGATTTTAGGTGAGAATATTCCGAATAAAAGTAATAGGAAAGTGAGTTAATAAAAGTGTAAAACAGATGAAAAAAGCATGCAAAGAATATAAGGGTGCTATTAAGAAGAAAGAAAGTGAAGATGTTAATGCTAAATGAGAAAAGTACTTAGAAAAAAAGAAGTTGGCTAAAATAGATAAATTATAGAGAGAATGAAATTGAATAGTAAATTGTTGGAGGATATTAATAAATGTGGAAGAGATGGGAGTAAAAAAATTTGAAAAAAACATTAAAGGAATGTATGGGGGAAAAGAAATAGTATTACTAGATGATTGAGGGAAAAGAATGTAGCTCTAGACAAGAATTAGAGATAATCTTAAATAAATATGTAATGGATATACAAAAGATGTTAGATGTGAAGGACAGAGTGATAGCAAACATAATGGGAATATTAGGTTTACAGAAAATAAGTGAATGAGGCAGAAAAGAAATTGAAAAATGGAAAGATAAGAGGTTTGGATGGATAGGCAGCAGAGATGGTAATGAATTTAGGGCATAGAGCAAAATTAAATCTGTTATCATGTTTTAATAAGATGGCACAGAAGATTTTCAGGGCAGCTGGAATAATACAAGAGTAAGGCTTATATTTTTAAAAAAGGTTAAGGATCATAGAAAGTTAAACAATTATAGACCGATAGCGGTAACATCAGTACTATATAAAGTTTTCTCATATATGCTGGCTGGAAGGGCTGCAAAATGGATGGAAGAAAATAATATAGTGGGAGAAGTGCAAGGAGGTTTTCCATCAGATGTGAATAGGAATAGATAGACAGTTATATATGGTTTTGATAGATATAGAGAAGGTGTATACTAGAGTAAATAGATTATGGGAAGGTTTAGTAAATTTGGGAATGGATGCAACTTTAGTGGATATTATTAAGAAATATGAAAATAATTACTCTATATATCAATTAGGGAATATAAAATCAATTGAAGTTAAAAATGGAGTGGGACCAAGGCAAGGATGCCCTATGTCACCTAAAATGTTCTTGTTGTGTTTGAAAGAAATGGAGAGAGCAATAGAAAGACTAGGAAGAGGAATAGATACCATTAGTAGCTGGCAAAGGAGTATATACATTGTAGAGTCTGTTATTTATGAATATCTTTGTGTGCAGAAAGAAGAGAAGATATAGAAGTTATGCTGAGGACACGCGCAAAGGTGAATAAAAAAATGAGGATTAAATTTAGTGAGCAAAAATCAAAAGGAATGACGATTAATACTGGGAAAGAGAAGAAAGTGTGGTGAATAAATATAACTATTTGGGAATCGTCTTAAGTAATTAGAGAAATTGCTTGGATGAATGGGAGAAAAAATTGATAAATAAAGCAAAGAAAAGAAGGGAGTGATAAAGAAATTAAGTGTTCTCATATAATAAATATGATGTGGCTAAAATTGTGCACAAGGTGGTGACAAGAGGAGGTTATGGTAATGATGCATTATGAGTCAGTAAAAGGGAATTAGATTACTTAGAAAAAATACAAAAAGTAGGAAGACATGAATTAGATACAGATGTGTGGATAGCAAAGGACGCAATCCAAGGAGAAATGGGATGGTGAAGTTTTTATATGAGAGATGCAAAAAGACAAAATGAAAATGTTCAGTAGATTGCAGTTTATGGATAATAAAAAAAAGGGCCAAAATAGTATTAAATTGGCTTATGAATAAAGGGCAGACAACAAGATCGGTGAGAAAGGTAATGCAATATGTAGCAACAAGATCGGTGAGAAAGGTAATGCGATATGTAGCAACAAGATCGGTGAGAAAGGTAATGCGATATGTAGAAAATTGGATAAAGATGTTATGTCAGCATACTTATACAAAATGTGGGATGATTGTGTTAGGAGAAGTGTTTAATGTTATAGTGTTAAGGAATGGGATAGAAGAATACAAGTTGCAGAATTAGTAGAAGAGTAGAAAGAGTTTAAATATATATAGAACTAAGTAGAATATTGGGTGTGAGTTAATTTATGATAATAGCAAGTAAAATAGTTTACTGTTGAAGGCTCGAATGGGATTTTTAGCAAGGGAATATACACATAAATGGAGAAATGTGGATGATTTAGTCTGGAAATTGTGTAAGGATGGCATAGAAAATATTAGGCATCTGTTAATTGAATGTAAATTCCTAAAAGTTGAAAGGGTATAAATAATGAAGTTGTGGAAGAATAAATATAAACAAAGTGATTATACAGAAAATAGGTTATTGGTTTTTATGCTGAGTTTGGGAAAAGCTAAAAGGGGATTTAGCCCATGGAGTTAACAAAGATTATGTTGTGGAAATGGAATGGAGCAGTATAGAGAAGAATATGGGAACCCTTAGGGTGGGAATGGAAAGGGAAGTTAATGTGGCTAAGAGGTTTCTCTGGGCATAGTTGTTGAGAGATTTCTGACTCCGTATAAGGAGAAGTCGCAGTGCATCACATAACATAATTTAAAAGTTTGAATTTGAAAGTTAAGATTTGGAGATATAAGAAGAAGGTAGATATAAAAATATGTTAAAAAATAATATTATAGGTTAAAGAAAATTATACATATTGAATGTTAATACAATGAATAATAGCAAAATATAAATAATATAAGAGTTAAATATTTAAAACATTAATAAAAGTAAAATAAAAAATAATTAAAATAAAAATAACATATATATTGTAACGTCAGAGAGTATAGTTCCTTTAACCTGACCCAGAGACATAGGTAAAGGAGGTTCAAATCTCACCTACCCCTCTAGATTCCAACTAAGCAACTCACTCCCTTAAAGGTGCGAGAAAAGAATACATTGCCATTTAGTTTAACTAAACTCTATATTCATTTTATAATTAGACTAACAAAGATGTTCACATCATATATATGCGTTTATTTAATTTGTTGATTTATATTTTTTTTTAGAAAAGTACCTTGCAATTATTATTATACTTATGTATACTATATCAAACAATTATTTTTAAATAAATACATATTAGGGCATGCAGTATATACAAGCGTCTGTTATTTAATATTTGTAGGAGAGGTAGTGTGATCTTTTTCATATAATTATCTATTCAATATTCATCAAATACATGTCATAAATTAATTAAATAACGAAAATTATTTATTAATCAGGCTAAGAATAAATGTTGGTATAATGCCTGCATATAAGTTTATTTTATGACTTTGAAACGAAAGGGGGGGATCATTATTGTATAACGGATTTTCTAGCATAGTAATATACGAGATCATATATATATTAATGTCATTAAGGCTTTAATATTTAAAGTCGTTTGACCATATTCCCTGTGTTGTGCTACTTAGTGATTATATAGTATCTTTACATTTCTTTTATTGCATTTTTTTAAAATTACTTAATCCAGTCAGCTCATGAATACTGGAGATATCAGTTACCTGGATTTGTGAATCCTGTTAAAGGTGGCAGCGAGAAGCAAATGGATATAAACTATCACAAAACACTTCGTTCTTGAACCTGGGTCACGCTTAGGCGAATGGGTTCCTTTCTCTAATAATCAATTAGAGGCGAAGTAGCTATCTAGTGATTAAATTGGTGTCATGACGAAGACTTTAATATATTTTAGAGACACGCATTTAAATATATATCAATCACTGAGTATCACACTGAAGCTCACCCTTTTATTTTATAATTATACCTGTTGATATATGATCTGTGTGTTGCTATGCAAATCTATTGTTAAAGATTCAATTTTAGTATAAATGAGACTATGTTCAATTCAGTCTCCAGTTCGTTTAGCTAATTTGAACATGTTAACTTTATCATGTTCTTGCACCATCGATCAATTTCCGCACTTCATATCTATCTAGCAAATTTATCTCCATGTTTAATATTGCATATCAAATGTTTTGTTTTATTTCAAAATCTAAGTACAATTGAATCATATATACATACATAGGTACTTTCTTGTTATTTGTAAATAATTCCATTTAATGCAACATAAATAACCTTATGCTGACAATAAACTATAATTTATAATAGTAAGCAAGTTGTGGATGTTCATTATTGTATATGTGTAAACCTGATCATCACATGCTAGGATTCAGAAGAGTTTTGTCTTTATCTGTCCATTGGGCTACATTAAAAAATTAACTATTGTGAAGTTAACCTGGTTAACTGTCTGTTTCTATTATAATCAAGTCAGCTAAAAAAACAGTAATTTTTATGTTATCGTAGTGAAATTAAGCTCATTTTAAAGCTGCAATGTGATGTATTTGGCCTCTCCTTAAACGAAGTCAAAAATAGCTCGGCAACTATGCCCAGATAAACCTGTTAGCCACTTTATTTTCCATTCCCCACTCTAAGTCTTCCCATATTCTGCCCCATCCCATTTCCACAACATGATCTTTGTCAACTCTATGGCCTTTAAATCTAAATCCCCCTTATCTTTTTGCAAACCCAGTATAAAAGCTAATAACTCACTTTCTGTATAATCACTTTGTTCATACCTATTTTCCCATAACTTCATTATCTGTACCCTTTCTGCTTTCAAGCATTTACATTCAATCAATAGATGCCTAATATCTTCTATATCTTTCTTACATAATTTGCATGCTAAATCACCCATAGTTTTCCATTTACATGTATATTCTTTTGTTGCTAAAGATCCGTTCGAGCCTTAAACAATAAATTACTTTCCTTACTATTATCATAAATTAACTCATCAATATTCCGTTTACTTCTATATATATTTAAACTCTTCTTACCCTCCATATTACTTCTCCATCTCTCCAACTCCCTATTTTTTATTAATGCTTCTATTCTTTTATCCCATTCCTTACCACTATAACACTCAACAATCCTCCTAACACAATCATCCCATCTTCTATACAAGTATACCGATATAAATTCTTTTTCCAAATCTTTTGCATACCGCATTACCTTTCTCACCCATCTTGTTACCTGCCCTTTACTCATAACCCAATTAAACACTATTTTGGCTATTCTTTTATTATCCATAAACTGCAACCTACCACACATTTTCATTTTACTTTTTGCATCTCTCATATAGAAACTTGACCATCCCATTTCTCCTTAAATTGCCTCCTTTGCTGTCCACCCCTCTGCATCTAACACATGTCTTCCTACTTCCCTTTGTACTTTCTCTGAATAATCTAAAATCCTTTTACTAACACATAATGCATTATTACCATATGTTAACCCTGCTACTGCAATTGCCTTCCATACAATTCTAGCTACATCATATTTATTATATGAAAATACTATTAGTTTCTTTACCAAACCCTTTCTTTTCTTGGCTTCATTTACCAATTTTTTCTCCCATTTATCCAAGCAATTTTCCTGATTATATAAGATGATTCCCAAATACCTATATCTATCCACCACACTTAACTTTATATCCCCCAATAAAATATCTACATTCTCTCTTTCCCCAGTATTAACTATCATTATATTTGATTTTTCTTCACTAAATTTAACCCCCATCTCTTTACCCACCCTTGCACATGTCCTCAACATAATATCCATATCTTCTCTTCTTTCTACACATAAAAGGATATCATCCACAAACTTTATATCCCCCAATAAAAAAATCTACATTCTCTCTTTCCCCAGTATTAACCATCATTATATCCATATCTTCTCTTCTTTCTGCACATAAAAGGATATCATCCGCAAAAAAAAGACCCAACAAAGTATATACTCCTTTGCCACCTATTAACGGCATCTCTACCCCTCTTCATAGTCTTTCTATTGCTTTCTCCATTTCACTCAAAAACAACAAACACAAAATCGGTGACATAGGGCATCCTTGCCTTAATCCCACCTCATTTGTAACTTTAACTGATTCTATATCCCCTAATTGGTAAGTATAATAATTATTTTCATATAATTTAATAATATTTACTAAAGCTTCATCCATTCCCAAATTGGCTAATCTTACCCATAATCTATTTCTATTTACTCTATCATATGCTTTCTCTATATCTATAAAACTCATATATAACGATCTACCTGAATTCCTACTCATCTCCATAAGTTGCGTAACTACAAACAAACTTTCTCCTATACGCCTATCTGACCTAAAGCCTCCTTGCATTTCCCCACTACATTATTCTCTTCCATCCATTTTACAACTCTTCCAGCTACCATATATGTGAAAACTTTATATAAAACTGATGTTACCGCTATCGGTCTATAATTATTTAACTTTCTATGATCTTTACCCTATCCTTTAAATAATAATCTTATTCATGTATTACTCCAACGGTGCCATCTTATTAAAACATGATAATAACTTTGCTTTTGCTTTATGCCCTAAATTCATTACCATCTCTGCTGCCCATCCATCTAAACCTCTCACCTTTCCACTTTTCAATCTCTTCCCTGCCTCATTCAATTCATTTTTTGTGAACCTAATATTCCCATTACTAACTGCTTTCATGTTTTCTATCACTAATTCCTTCACATCTAACACCTTTTCTATACCCATTACATATCTATTTAAGATTTTCTCTAGCTCACCTCTAGAGCTACATTCTATTCCCTCATCATCTATTAATACTATCTCTCTTTCCCCTACATTTCTCCTTTTAATGTAATTCCAAAATTTTTTACTCCCATCTCTTCCACTTTTATTAATATCCTCCAACAATTTACTATTTAACTTCATCCTCTCTCTATAATTATCCATTTTAGCTAGCTTCTTTTCTAAGTGCTTTCCCCATTTAGCATTAATATGATTTTCACTTTCTTTATTCTTAATAGCACACTTATATTCTCTGCATGCTTCTTTCCTCTTTTTTACACTTTTACTAACTCTCATTTTTTTATTACTTTTATTCTTCTGCATATTCTCGACTAAAATCCTATTTGCCACTTTTTCTATTTCACCACACTAGTCCTTATACTCATCCCCAACCAACTGCTCCATGGTTTCTTCAACTTTTATTTTATACTCTTCCAACTTATTCTTATCATTCACTCTCCATCCATATCTTTCACTATTATTTCTATCCTCCATCACATTACCAACCATTTCTATTACAATAAAGTTATGATCACTATTACATACTCTCTCTTCATTATCAAACACCTTAATTTTTCCGTATTTTATTCATTCCCTCTTTCTCTACCAATACATAATCTATTGTGTGAAATACATTATTCCTAGACCATGTGTATTGTCCCTCATACACATTTAATAAATTCCCAATGCTCAAATTTACTCTTTGACAAAATTCCTTCAAAAACTGACCATTTTTATTATCTACATCATCAATTTCTTCAATATGCCCATTCATATCCCCTATAACCATTATTCTCTTCCCCTTTTCTTTAAAACTCTGTATATCCTTAACTAGGCATTCATATATACTATTGTTCCACTCCACTACAGTTTGACTATCTCCAGTGGCGATATACACTACAGCCACCATCCATTCTTGTCTACCCAACCTTATTTCAAACCACAAATGCTCTTGACATTTAACAATATTTAAATATTTTTTTGATATAACGCCTATACCACCACCCCTTTTTCTTTTCAGTTTATACCCTGCCATACTACATCTTCCAAAATAGGTTCTTCTTCTCTTAAATGAGTCTCCACTACTGCTAATACCTCAAGCCCTTCAATTTTCAATTACTTTATTTAATTCCAGCCACTTTTCTGGTCTCCTACAACCTTGCATATTCAAAAACCCAATTTTAACAATTTCTTCTTTCCTAACTACTCTTTTATAAATTCTTTTGATTCCTTCTTCTCCATCATTACGTTTATAACAAACTTTCTTACCACTAATCTTACAAAACCATTCCCTCTCCACATCTACACTTATATCTAAATCAACCATCATTTGCTTATTTCTTATATCCCCTCCATTCTTCTTCTTTTTGATAATATTACCAATTTAAAAGCCCACCCCCCTTTAAAAGTTTCCCGAATTATATTCTTTAAATATCAGACTCCCTAAAACTTCACTCCTTGTTTTCCTAAGTGCAAACCTCTTTCCAATAAACCAATCCCATATATCCACAAACACATTATTTCTCTCACACAATTTTTTCACTCTCTCATTTATAGAACATGACCTATCTAACAAATGCCTCTTATCAAATCTTGGTAATAGTCCCACTACTCCTACTCTTCCTTTAATCTCTCAAATTCCTAATCAATTCTACATACTCATCCATTACTTTCTCTGATGGCTCTAACAAATTTAGTCCCTACCATTACATATACCTTACTTTATCTGTCACATACCTAATTTTTGCTCCAGGCAAACATACCCGCTTTTATTTTCTCTTGCAATTATATCCCCACATTCTCTTATTAGTGAATCTCCTACTAATACTGTCTCATAGACTACTTTCTCTACTCCATCTGTAACCTTTTCTACCTCCTTCTGGACCTCCTTATCTATTTATTCCTTATCATTTCTACTCAATAATTCCTTTATCTCCTCACACTTCGTCTCTAACAATTTTAATTTTACTTCTACATCCTTCACTTCTTCATCTATCTTATTTATTCTCTGGCTAACCATCTCCATTGCATTACTACTTCCTCCACCCATATTCCCTGACACTCCACTAAAACTATACTCTGTCCTAACTTCCTTAACTACATTTTGCTCCCTCTCCTCTGACTTTCTCTCTAGATTACCTACACTTAAAAACCACTTTCTCACCTCTTTAATCACATTTACACACTGACTATATATCCAGAAACCTGTTATATCCTTCCTATTCTTATTTAAACATCTCAAATGATACATCTCAGCACATACTGTACATTCTACTATTGCTCGTCTAACTCCTTTCTGTCGATCGTATATACATTGCGCCATACAAATGCAATCCATATTCTTATTTTTCAAGTCACCTATTCTATATTTGACTTCATAATATCTCTCTTATTTTTCAAACACCCTTATACAGAAAAATAAAAAACTTTTTTACTTTTTCCCAAACTTGATCAAACTATAGCCACGTGTAACATTGCCTTTTATCTCAAAATAAATGTCTATTTTAAAATTTAAAAAACCTTCAGTAACAAACTTAACTAAAACGAATTAAATTTACAATTTTTTTTATAAATACTTCTCCTATTCTTCAAACACCCTTATAAAGAAAAATTAAAACTTTTTTTTTTTACTTTTTCCCAAACCTGATCAAAACTATACCCACGTGTCTTCTAACGCTAGGCCTCCCAAACAAACGTTGCCTTTCTTCTCAAAACAAATATCTATTTTAAAATTCAAAACAGCTTCAGTAACAAACTTAACTAAACCAAATTAAACTTACATAAAACTTTTTTGTAAATATCCTTATGCTATCACACATTCAACAAGAACAACTTTTTTTATAAAACAAAAACAAATTCTAATCGTAAAATGGCGAACGAAAATCTTTCAAATAGTTAAACACAAAAATTTTCAATCTTTCAAATAACTCACTCTCTCAATCACAATTTATACTTTCATTCACAATAATTATTTTTTTATAGTTGCTGCTCTCAAAAGATAAATCTCACATATAAAGAAAAATAGAACTAAAAAAATTTTTAAAAATATCAAAATTCAACTTAGCTCTGTTTCCTTCTAACGCCAGATCATGCTGCCCTCTCTAGAATTATTTTACAAGTAAAAAATCAATAATATTTAAATTTGAAGTTAGAACAATGGGAGAAAGCGACTTTCCAAGATGCTGCTTGGTTGTTTCTTATTTTGAACAAAGAGGAGCGCTTGAGAACAATTTTGACAGCTCCAAGTTCTTTGTTTTGATTTTCAAAACTAAAATGAATGTTTTAGAATATTTTATTAGAATTTTTTTTACATATAAATTATTTTGATAAAATATGCTGAAAATATAATTATTTTAGAAGAATAGTTAAGATTGTGGTAAAAATTCTTTACTTTTACACAAATGTAAATTGTGAAAGAAATCAATGACATACATAGCATTTTCTAATAGGTTACAAACATTCTTTTTAGCTTCTCTGCTATAGAATATTTCTTTAATTATAAATAGAAATTTATTTTTGAAAAAAAATTTCGTTCAATTTCATAATCTGAAAAATTCTTATATTTGCTTTTTACAAACAAAACTAAAATGAATATAATATTAAAAGACAATTATATTTTTACTGCTGATTTTGTAATTGACCAACCAAAAGTGTAGAGTTTTAACTCACTTGACCAACTGGAAATTCTGACGGTGTAAAGGCTAAAAACATTTATTAAAAAAACAACTACAGAAGAAATGGAGGGATTTCTTTTGAAAGATCAAAATAACTTAAAAATTATTGAGAAACGATATCCGCTTTTCATTATAGCGGCTTGAAAAATAAAAGTTTTTAATTTATTTACAATACCTCCCAACTCCTCCCTTATATATATATTCCACCTTATCAATGAAATAATAAATACCAAAAGAAAAGAAAAAGATCTTGTTAATTTCATATGTATGCTAACGATACGCCACTATATATATATACAAAAAAGAAACAATTAATTGATCATTAGAATACATACCTATATGTTAAGAAAATGACAAAGATAAAAAGTTATCAGTATTTCAGATGCGTGTATATATATATGAATTAAGCTTTATATGGATGGGAATTAAGAGACTATTTTTAGAGGCCTCATGATGCAATTGTTATTTCTTGACGGCTGTTGCAGTCTATATTAGATGTGCTCCTAATTCCATTTAGATAGATCGTTCTTTCTGGTAGAAAATGCAGGCAGTTATCAGGCATGATTCTTCGGTCTTCTGCTGGGCTTCATCTCTAGGATTTCCTCCAAGGACAGACAAAGAGGATAGAGGAAAACTTTTCTACTCTCACACAACTTGTACAGACATTTATGAATCAGTCCAGACTTTAGAACTAGATGATTTTTTGAACAAAGAATTTTAGTATTTATACCTTTTAACTCTTTTTTTCCCATTAATCAACTGCAATCTACCAATGCTTCCATTGTTTACCAGCTTTTAAAAGCATCATATGATTTTACATTATTGTTAAACAAACAATTTTATATTACTTAATTTTTCTTAATAGATCGTAAGTTCAAATTCTTTTACTTAATCTATTTTGTACATCAGCTAATTTCTTTATTCGCTGATGCAATTTTGACTTTTCTATATTTGCTGATGAAATAATTTATTTTACTTTAAACTTTTTCTACAATTTCCAAATTATATACATTTAAATTTCCTTTATAATTTATTTTAATATCCATTCACGGTGGTTGGCTTTATGGTCTGCAATTAAATAAACAGTGAATGGTGAAGCATACATATATATGACTATATATATATATGTACAGTTTCATATTCCTAATCATTTAAAAAAATATTGGTTAAAAAAAGACTGTACTTACTTTGCTTGCATGTGAACAGAATGATCTTCTGAGGGTATCTTTGCTTAATATTAGTAGTTAGTATGCTATATACAAGGACTATACATATCCTATTTGGATTATTCTATTTTTAGTGGGTAAATTCTGTACTACCTAAATTAGACTATCCTATTTACCCCATCTCTTTTCTTATAATATTCTTTTTTGGGTGGATCTTCCTCTCTGAGGTTGATCATTAACCATTTGAGCAGCCCCTTTATTTTTTCTTTATTGGGTGTTGTAACCGCAATATGGTTTCAAATCATCACATTCAAGGTCCCACTTACTCCTTTCTTGTTCTCCAGCAGGAATGCATTTTCCCCACATATTTTTCTTATAATATAGAGCCCTTCATATAGTGGAAAAAACTTTATATTGATTTTCCAATGGTTTATTGACACATGGTGTTCTGACCCAAATCTACTCCCCAGATCTGAACATAAGGATTTTTTAGGCCTGTTCCTATACCTCTTGTTTTCCATGTGTTCTAGATGCCTCCTGGCGTGGGCCTGATCTTGTTTTACTTTGGTTTTTATAAAACCAGGGTCTTGTCTTCCGGAATAAAGTCGTGCTGAGAGAATGAGATGGACTCATTCTTATTCAGGTATTTCAATATTATTGGGGTTTGTTTTGCCCAACTTTTGTGATTGTTTCCAGAGTATGTCCTAAACAAGCGATTTAATTCCTTCATGACTCTTTTGCAGGGGTTTGATTATGAATTCCTTATTGAGGGTAAGATATGCTTTACACCATACTATCATCTCAATTCTCTCCATTGTTTGGATGTGAATACTGATCCATGATTGGACAAAATAGTTTATGGTTTTCCTACTTTGATGAATTATTTCAAATGTAGGGCATTAATTGCACACTGAGAGTCCACTTGTCATACCGGGTATAGACATATTTCAAAAATACGCCATAAGTTACAAATAAAAGCCTAAATTGATTAAATGTAGGTGAAGATCCATAATGATCTACTGCCAAAAGTTCATTTGGGCCCGATGGTAGTATGGATGTGATGGCCTCTATATAAGACGGATTAGGTGGTTTATTCCTGGCAGACACCTGACATTCTGCCAATCTAGCAAGGATGCAGGAGTACATCCCTTATCAATGAAATTGATGTCGAATTGCACTGTTTCCCTAGGGACATAATATCAATATAGGTTATGGATATGTTTGATCAAACTTCCCCTGAGCTCCCATGGGACCAGTATTTTCCAGGGGTTGGCATAGTATCACGTTTTAAACATTAGGAGATTGTTGTTAATTTTATCTCATTACTTTAGTTCTGGTACTTGGCTTTTTTCGAATGCTTCCATTATTGATCTCTATTTCTTATCACTTCTTTGTGAGCTAATTTGTTTAGATCCTGTTCCACTGATTCATTTGTTGAACTTGCAGCCACCAGCATCTCTTCCACAAGTAGGTTCTGTAGTTGGAAGTCCACTGGATGATGGTTCAAAATGGCAGCTACAATATTCTCTACTCTAGGGCAGTAAATCACTATAGTTTAACTGCTGTAGGAACAAGCTCCATCTAATGATGCGGTCATTTGTGAGGTAACCTTTGTTTAGAAAGTCAAGACACTAGTGGTCAATGATGATCACTTGCAATTCTATTAGGAATTATTTGAACCTGTGGGAGGCCCTAATATGTTGTCCTGGTCAATCTGAAATATTATACCCAAACTCCTTTTACTGCTGTCAGTTTGAATATAAAATGGGCGTGTAAAGTCTGGATGGTGCAATATAAGCCTACAAGAAATTATGCTTGATTTTTTTTGGAAATCACTATCTTGTTCTGCTGATCACTTCCAATGTCTGTCATTTTTTAAAAGTTCTAGCATCTTGTGCAAAATTTTTGTAAAATTTATGATAGAAAAATTGCAGACCCATGAAGGACCGTACTTGCTTCCGATTCGTTGGTGTTGGAAAGTTCTCAATGCTTCTACTTTTTCTGGGTGAGACAATATCCCCTTGTCCATTTTACGAAATGGCCCAGGAGAATAATTTCCTTGACTGCAAAGTAACTTTTGCTAAAATTTATTGTAATGTCATTGCTAACGCATTCTTGGAGGAATTTTTCCAGGAGGACCAAGTGTTATTCTGGGCTTGTGAATGGATGATCATATCATCCATATAGCACACCATGTGTTGTTTGATTTCCTCAGACAGAGCTTGATCTAAGCACCGTATCAAATCTGCACCACTGTTAATGAGGTCGAACGGCATACGCTTGAACACATAAGTGTGCTCTTCATGTTTGAATGCAGTATACTTTCTATCCCATGGGTCTAATAAGATTTGCAATAACTTGATGTTAGGTCTAGGTTGGTAAAGATTTTCTTGTTAGCAAATCATATGAAGACTTCTTGAATGGTGGAGGTATGTCCAGGATAGTGATGCTATTCAGCTTTCTAGCATCCAAGCACACCCTTATTGATCTAGTCTTTTTTTTGACTGGGACTACAGGGTTATTATATGGAGATAAACTCTCTCTATAATTTCACCTTCCACCATGGCTTTTAATTGATCTTCCATTTCACTTTTGTATTGGTAAAGAATGGGGTATGTCCTTGTATGGAAATACATTTCTTCTTTGACTGGTTCTGGTGGGTATACCTTTTAATTATTCCTGTGTGTTCCCTTAAAACCATGCCCAGTTTCTCCTTTTCACCTTCGGTTTCAAGTGATGATTCTTTTACCTTTTTTCAGTACCATTTGAATGCAGTTGACACTTGTCAGAGGAGTCTTCCTGTCTAGGAACCCAATTATTTCCTTATGGAATGTGAGTTTTTTCTTCATAATTTATAATGCCTTGGTGGTGACCCAGGAAATCGGATCCTAATACCACATCTCAGATAATACTAGCCATAAATAGGAATGCATAGCTTACAGTGGTGGACCATATTCTAATATTTAGCCAAAGTTGTCGTGTTTTGATTTTGGCCTTTTTACCATTGGCTAATGTAATTTGAAATGGCCCGCACTGGCATGGCAGGCAGTGGTCTCATTCCTACATTTGTAGTGTAT
Source organism: Epiperipatus broadwayi (assembly GCA_028023455.1). Classification (NCBI taxonomy): domain Eukaryota; kingdom Metazoa; phylum Onychophora; class Udeonychophora; order Euonychophora; family Peripatidae; genus Epiperipatus; species Epiperipatus broadwayi. Next base: position 8,722,937 of record JAQFVV010006232.1, read on the forward strand.
CATTCCGTTATCCAATAAAGCCAGTACTGAGAAAATTTCCACTGAAATTGTAATTGTGGAACAATATTGGTGTGGTGATCTGTGAAGTGATTCTTCCTCTTCATAGATTATAGTCAATGTTAGTTCATTTCTTTCAGATAGATCGTTCCTTACTTTCTTCTGGCGATCCTGTTGAGAGGAACAGCTAGCAGAGTCCTCAGAAGTTTTATGCCTGCATAAAGTCATAATTTGTCTTTGTCACTGTTTGGTATGGTCTTTTGACATGGGACAAACTACCATCATAATGTCCCTGGATGGCTGATGTCTGTATCTGTGGTGCATACCCCAACTTTATCTTCTCTAGGGGTTCTGTAGTTAGATTCCCAAATTCTATTGCAGTAAGTAAATCTGTGATTTCTTCAATCCCACCATTTCTGCAGCTTAACATTAATTGGCATGTTGTACCTAATTGTTTGGATGATTTGCTCATATGATAATGGGATTGTAGTTAGTGACCCGAGATGCAATACTTTCCGGAGAAAGAACTATGGGTGCATTTTCCCTTTTGCACCACAGTATTTTTCACTAGAGATTTAATGTAGTATTCCATCCTGTCTTTCCTCTCCAAAAGCTTCTAAACAGCGCCATATGGTAATCACGGAATGTTTTTGGTCTCTGGCTACACATCCACACCAGTCTCGGTAGAGTCCAAAAGATTATTCCAGCAATGCTCATCCACCAAGACTTCATGGAATAGAATTCTTTGAGGCTTTCTAGGTGACCCATTGACTTTCCCCTATATCCCCTCTAAATCCTTTGACCTGGATAAACCACGCCATCAAGGAATTATCCTTCTTATCTATACTCTTCACACTATCCAATTGATTTATTACTAATGTGGGATTGGTTAAGTTCTTTGATGAGAGTTTGGGGTTCTCTATCATGTGGCTTATTTTCTGCTTCCTTTTCCATTTGACCTATCTCTTCAATTAATCCTTGGACCTTTTGTGTTAATTGCTGCATGTCTCCTTGTGTTCTTTCTTTGCTTTTTCCAGTTCTGTCTGTATCTTTGACTCTTTTCTCTGTGTTGTCTATCATCTCATAACATCTACTGAAAATTTTCTCCATGGCTTCCATAGCTATTTTTATTTCTTGTTTTGTTGTGCCACCTCCTCAGCTTCTTTTGCCCATTTTTTTCTATAGCTTCCACTATTTCTTTCATTTCTTCTGCTCTTTCTTGCTTATCCTCCTCTCTTTTTCATTCCCTTTCCTTTGCTTCGTTTGACCATTTTCTTTACATGGCTTTAACTGTTTTCTTCTTCTCTGTTGCAAAATATGGCTCCGGGTATCCATCCCTTCACCTTTTATTATCAGGTTTTGCATTTCTAATGTTGTCTAAAAACATGACACTGCTACCTACTTCCACTTATTGTCTCTTCATCAATGTCATCCATGGCTGGGTTTTTTTCTTTAATATATGTCAATAAGTTTCCTTCAGTGGTCACTATGGAAAATAATTAAATTTTTCTTGTTTTTATATCTCAATAATTACTCCCCCCTCCCATACCATCCTCCTGAGTAGTTGTCCTTTTTGATTTCCAGCTACTGTGAGTAATATTTTTGTTTATGCCTGAACTCAAAACTATCTCCTTATTGCTACTTGTACAATTTAACAATATCTATCATTTTATTTATATATATGCCTCCCATAATAAAACTATGTACTAAGACTATATAATAAAACCATAAATAAGTAAAAAAATTTTTTCACCAAACAGCGCCTTTTTTCCCACCTGTTTAATCACTCTGTTCCTCTGCAAAGAAAGAGAAAAAAAATTAGTATATACCTGGGTCTCGTTTTAAGTGATAGATAGGTTCCTCAGAAAACATGCGCAAAAAAAATCGCACAAAAATAGACATAACTTACCTTGAAAAAGGGGGATATGGACTGTGATTTTTCAAAATCGCATAAAAGCAAAGTACCGACGTAAAATTACTTTAAAATTCGCGTAAAAAAAAAAATAAAAAAATAAAATATGACTAATAAAAAATTTCAAATTTGGAAAAAATTGATACAAGACAAACTTTTTTTAACTATAATATTTAATTTTATTCAAAACAATATATTTTTATGCATAATTTACAGTACAGTAATTTACATTTTTTTATACACATTTTAATTATTATCGTTATTTGCCGATAAACAGGTTCGTTTGCAAACTGGTAAAAAATCAGATTCTTCACAAGAGAAAATACAACTAGCGCCAACTTCTCTCATGTTGTGTTAATGGTTTTCTGGTGACAACGTAATTAGTAATTAATCTTTGAGACGATGATTTTATTGTTTATGAAGCTCACAATATCCAGACATACAACCATTTAGCTCTCGTTGGAATTTAAGAGCACATTCGTGATTAGTGTCATTAATAAGAGAATAATTTGCCAACTGATTAGAAAGTTGAAGACCTTCTCGAATCATTTTTGCAGTGAAAGAAACAGGTTCCACTTCTGTTTCATTATCTTTTTCTACACTGCTGGGAAAAATTTAATTAAAACAACTAAAAATTAAATTCTTATTTTTGTCTTTAATTTTCAATTCCGTTTAAAAATCAAATTTCGAGTTCACGTCACATTAATTTCAGGTCACATTAAGTAATTTTTAAATTGTTAATTACAATTAAAAATCAGATTTTAATTTTTAATTGTCAAATTTAATTGTGCCCACTGCTATTACTCACCTTTTAAAAATAAACTTGTGGACACTAAATGATTAATAATTGATTACATTCTTTTTTAAAAAGCAAAAACAGAATGTGATTCAAAATGCAAAATTAACACGCACTATGTTTGAACAAATTTACATTATAATCCTGTAAAATTTAATGTGTGTACATAAAATGTGGAAATCATGATTTTAATTTCATTATTGCATAAAATCTTACTATGATAAAGCACTGAAAATATTGAAATTATTAAGATGAAAGTCGAATTCCAATAATGTGCTATTACTTTAAATAAGATGTAAGTGCGCGAAATTTATTATTTAAAGTAATAGCCCATTATCAGAGTTCAACTTCCGATCTAATACAGTGTTAACGCATAAAAGAATACAGCATACAAAAATATTAAGAAGAAACACGAATCGCGTAACTTCAAAATCGCGTTAAGTAAATCCGCGTAAAACGAGACCCAGGTGTACAATATTATTTCATTTTCAACCAATCAGTTTCACCTGATTTGTTATGTGGAATATATTTACAAACTAAAATGAAAAGAGAAAGATAAAAAAAAAACCCTACATTTTCATATTTCACCCGTTTCAAAAATTTTTCTCCTGATCCTAGTAATTACTATATACATAAAATATCTGAGGGTCTACATTTATCAGTAAGACCACACTTGGAATGCCAGATTATACAGAAAAAAACAACTGTAACAGGTCAGAAAGTATAGATGCTTTATCCCAACCCAAAGACATAGGTAAAAGGGGTTCGAACCTCTCCTGCCCGTCCAGATCCTACCTAAGCAACTCACTCCCTTAACCTCACAAGAGGTAATTTTCAAATGCAGCCCGGTGGTCAGGTAAAGACAAAACTCTCAGGAATCCTAACATGTGATGATCAGGTTTACACATATACAATAATGAACATCTATAACTTGATTACTATTATAAATTGTAGTTTATTATTAGCATAAGGTTATTTATGTTGCATTTTTTGAAATTATTTACAAATAACAAGAGAGTACCCACGTATGTATAAGATTCAATTGTACTTAGATTTTGAAATAAACAAAAACAAAACATTTGATATAAGTTATTAAACATGGGAATAGATTTGCTTAGGTAGAGAGGAAGTACGGAAACTGATCTATGGCATGAGAACATTAACATGTTCAAATTAGCTAAACGAACTGGAAACTGAATTGAACATAGCCTCATTTATACTAATATATATTGTACTGTCCATGGTATAATCAGAGTTTTTACAAGTTAATTACCTCATATTCGGTGACCAAATTACGTTCGATCTAGTAAATTTTTCATCAGAAAATTTCAGTGAATTTTATCAGCGCAATTATCTTTCCCGGTCACATGACACCCCTTTCACTTAATATAACTACTAGAATAATAGGGATCAGGAAGCCAGATTTTGATTTATTTGAAAGGCACCAATATTCTGTATAAGAATCCACTGGCCAAACCCCCCTTATTTATTTAGTCATGATGAAATTACTTGGAATATCCGAAGGACCGTGTTTTCAGTACAGCATAGGCAATTTATTTAATCAAATTATAATAATGGTTAATTTTAAATGAATTTAGACAATTAATAATCGACAATTAAATACCAACGTAAGTTATATTTAAATTTATTGATACACAATGAAATATGTATAATATTAAGAGAATAAAATATAAGAGAAAATAAATAGGGATTAAAACTACTGCTAAAATTTTATTTTAATTGATACAACTCGAGACAACAGTTTATCGCACTTATTATATTACAGAAATTATCATGCATGGATTTATCTTGGGAGGGATACACTATAAAAGTTCTATGCAAAAAAAAAAACAACTATCTATTAGACATCACAACTTAAATACTAAAAACAATCATGAAAAAAGATTGCCTATATAAAAAATATAAGTAAGATAGATACATCTGATAAAAAACTAGATATAATTATAACAAAAATAAATATAAAAAAACAATATCTTATATACAAAATATAATCCTGTTTTATAAAAATAATATTTAAATACAAATATAGTATATATACTTTTAAGCTAGGTATAATTAGATGGGATTTAAACCCAGATTTTCAATTCCCTTTAGTCATCCACTCCATCTTATACATCTGATACTCATGAACACATACAAGCAAAAAAGACAAATGATTTCCAATATAAATATTTCATGCTGAACCAGAACTCATCAGTTGGTCTGGACCATCATCCCCGACATGTATATATAATCAGTGCTTGGTTTATATTAAGATAGCAAATCTTCAAGTTTAATGGATAGGCTTCAATTTTATTCACTCTCCATCCATCCATATCATAGAAAATCTGATGGTATGTTCAAAACCCTTGTTTGGCAATATTGTTGTCTTACCCATGTTGACTGTAAGTCACTCTGACATCTCACAGTGGGACCCTAAGCCCACTTAAATACACAGAGGAATGGGCAGAATACAGGTTGAATATGTAATATTTAAATACAAGTATAGTATATACACTTTTAAGCTAGATGAAATTTGAACCCAGACTTTCAAACTTCTTTTAGTCATCCACTCCATTTTATACATCAGATAAATGAAAAAGATCTCCAATAAACTTATTTTGTATTTTCAATGATATGGATGACTGAAAAGGGGACAAGATTGAAGCCTGTTCATTAAAGTTTGAAGATTTTTCTATCATAATATAAAACAGGCATGGATTATATTGTATTGGTCGGTTTTGTCTGTTCACATAACAAGATCTAGCATCTAGGCAAAAGTACCTAGAGTCCAATCATGCGCAAGATACATAAGTCAGGAACATTCATGAACTCTGCCCTATTTTCCAGATCTACCAACTTATGAGCAACAATCCCGATGATATCGATCTAATTTTAATTCTCTCCGCCGGCATCACACATTGGAGATACAAAGAGACTCTAATTTAAGTTTAATGATGGAACAACTTAGCATGAATTATAATTTGAAAGCAATTAAAGATAGTGACCTTTCACATTAATTATTTATTAATGTGAGATCATCTGGTTAGTACTCGCATAATTTATTAAATAAGATATTAATTTAACTAAAAAAACACAATGATTCTGAGATGTATAATATATATATTCAAGATTTATTAATTTGGCAAAACATAAATAAATTTGTGTCATTATTTATTAATCATTGGCCTTGTAAATCTTAGGTGACATTTGGTCATGGAGAAATAACATTACATTTTGTTTATCGAGTATGGAATTAGATTTAATAAATAACTTTGTTTATAATTGCAGCTATGCCAATAATATATCATTCTAACGATGACTACAAGATTTAGCGCTGTTTAGAAATATAAATTTGAAATACTACTCCACTCCCAGAAGGAACAAAACAAGCATTTAACCGATTTAGTGAACAATTATCATTTTTGGATGAAGCCTTAAATTCATACAAAATACATTTTATTAATATTTAGTTTATGGAGGGATAAACGTGTGTGGGATAGCTAATGAGAATGTTAATAATAATGTCATTGCAAAGACACGAATTTAAATAGTTGAAATAGATTTGTTTAGCAAAATCACTACATTACGGTTTATGGATATTCATGGGTTTATTAGAAATACAACAAACAGGCGGTGCATGCATGGCAGCGTATTTATGTGATCCAGTTACAGATCCTAGCATGTGCTTCAGACAATTCATTTTGAGAAATAGATCAATATAAGTCTGCAACATTAGCAGAATCGGTTCATGAATGAAGAGCGGTTGGCTATGCATTTATTGGGCTGGTTTTTCCAGAGTGATCCCCATATAAAGCACACACATACGACCAAGTAAGTCCCCAGGGGGTTAAAGCCTGGTTCTTGGACTTTGAAATAAACGATGGGGTTCGACTTTGCGATACCTCCAGAGAAAAAAAGCACGGATATATATCATTTAAAAACGAGTGTCCATATGCATGCAACGCTTGGAATAATAAAATATAGCTTTAAAGACTATTTAATTAATTAATGCCCATATATTATGGAACATCCTGCATAATGGTATGACCTAATTGCTAAACAAACATGGATTATTTAAATTAATGAAACTTTTTATTTCTTAAGACATAAAGATTCCCCTTTCCCCTTACTTTAATTTATCTAGAACTTCCCCACACCGTTTACTAAGTATAAATCTCGGCTAATAAAATGCTATGATTAAAATAAATGTTATACAGAAACAAATGGGATGGTAGTAATAACTGGGATAATACATTAACTTACATATATAGAAAACATTTATGCTTAGAATTAGCGCATTATGATTTAAAAAGGATAGAAGAAACATTTTTAGAAAAACAGATGTTAATCTGTTTTCCTACAATAACTTTATAACATAATGAATTTGTTTTTCCCAACTCGCGAGCACCTACATATGTCGTATAAGACTTGTTTCTAATTTAAGCTAAATTTAATCATCCCGTAAATGGTGGGAATAAAATAAAAGAAATCAATTATATGCTAGCGAGTTAGAAATGTTATTGGCATATTTAAAACACAACATATATAATAAGAGAATAAAAATTATTGCCACATGAAAAATAAAAATAACATATTAAAATAAAGGCTCAATGATAGTGGAGGTTAAGTTATATAGTTAGAATAAATTAGAAATACATAATCATAAATAATTTACGTGAGATTATAGAGTGTCAGGATTATTATTCTCATAGAAGGCTGAGGTTAAGAGAGTCATATAGCGGCTAGAGTTCTTTTATCTTTCATACATATTGGCGGTCCTTGAGACTTTGAATGTTCACCAGAGTTAATATACTAGATCTAGGTTTTGGAAACAGGCACACAGGTAGCATTTTATTTACTTAATTTATCGACATTGGAAAGTTCATAGGTACGGGATCCGGAGCTTTTATTACGGGAATGAGCATGTTGGAACAGAGGGGAAGGTGAAATTTCCCCTATTCACTGCACATTGAATTGAAATTTAAACCAGCGTGGATTAGGTTTACCATCGTTAATTTATGGTTGTCTCCCCTCCTTTTTTGGATTCAAATCCAGCAGTATTTATACCCTTTTTCTTGATGTAGTCGAGCACTTAGCTGCTGGACCCGAGGCAATTCAAGCACTTTAGCAAAGTTGAAATCTGCTGACCGGATATCTTTTGTTTAATAAGTTTTTGGAAACAATATAATCCTGTTACAAATTTCTTGGCTGATTGTTTTAAAATAAGTCTTATGATTTTAAAACAAGTTGGAGTGGATAAAATTTCCACTAATGGATTTTTACTTTACTATTACAAATTGTAACATTTTAATTCTAACTAATGGGTTTTTCCGGGAAATTGTTTTTGAGAAACTTCTTAAAAAAATTGCATCATTTTCTGACCGCTAATATTAAATATATAAATAATAAATCACATATATGAATTTTAATATACATGAATAATATAACTTTATTTATGATTTATAAGCAATCTCCCCACACTGAAAATATATATATCCATTACACACGCATACACATTAAAATAACATTAAATACCTGTTAAATTTATTTGCGTTAAGATATAAATATATCTACGTCAGTTATTTTAAATGGTTAAGCAGAGGCAAAATATATATTAGTAAATATGTATATGCATGTAAGGATGAGGTTTAAACATGGTTTGGTGGTAGGAGATTGTAAGTGGGCTGTGAAGCTCGATCTGAGCATCAGATCGACTGCTTCAATATATGTGTGGGAGATAATGATCTGGACCAACTAATGAGTGTTTGTTTAGCAGGAAATATATATATTGAAGATCATTTATCTTTTTTGCTTGTGTGTAGTCATGTGTATCAGTTGTATAAGATGGTGTGGATGACTAAAGGGAACTTGAAAGCCTGGGTTCAAATTCAGTCTAATTTTTTTTCAAATGAAATATAAATATAATAGTCCACTTTTTCAGTATCTACATCTCAAAGTCATTATAAAAACACTGGTTGTATTATTTAACATGAGTTCAGCAGCCAAAACAACTAATATTTTAAATATACTTTGACTCTCATTAAATATTTCATTCACCCTTCTATTGGGGCTTATAATTGAAGAAAATATAGTATTAACATGACTAAATATATTTAACATCTTGACATTTATAGAACTATTACCAATTGATGAAAAGATAGGGCAATCGATAAACACATTTATATATGAGAACTCTAAGTATGGATATATTTATTATGCATGTATGTGTATATCTATTACAATGATATGAAATGAGCTCAATATGGCTTTGTTTGACATTACAAAATAACCATACTAATGACTAATAAAACCAATTAAGGAAATATAAGATAACAGTATTTTAATCAATGATCTTTAGTAACAACGGTTACAATAGTTGTATATATTTGTCATATAAATCTTAATTTAGTGATAAAATGATTTGTTGTATATTTTGTTCACTCTGTTAAGTTTTTATTGTAGCAAATGTTTCTGTATTAATAATTCTAAATAATAAATATTTCTCATGAACTAATGTTATTAAATTCTTATTGGTATACTTTTAAATATAGCCATTAGAAATCAGTCAACATTTAGACAATCCCAATATAGATAACAATCAACAATTTCCATCTGTTGTCAAGGCAACTGTGCCATCTGCCATGGTTACGGTGAAATGAACTCAGCCATGGAAGATGACAAGAGATAGATACACAAAGATTTGATATCTTGGCATAATTTATTTGTTTTCAGAGACATTCCACTAGCAATAATATAATAATAAATAATGTTATTAACAAACTAATTCTTCCATTTACAAATAGGAGGTTTATATGAAATTATTAGACATGTTGAAAAATAACATTAGTCTACACACAGAGAGTTTCATACTTGTCTAAATAAAAGTCTATAAGAAACAAATATTCATTTTGAACTTCAATGGTAAACACTTTACTGAATACCAACTTCATTCAACCTCAAGTATTTTCCTTTTGAGAATACAATTTAACATTCGGCAATCGGTTTCATCTTTGCTGTTGACTGATAGCTTTTGACTGTGTACTATAGCTTACAACTTTGGTACCAAAATCAACTGAATTGCCTTTGACTGACTGCACATCAAACTCTTTATATAAACTATGGTAATTTACATAATTTATTTGACAATTTGTTTGTATGTTTTTTCTAGAGTAATTTCTGGTGGAGAAAAAAAACCCAATACTGTTTGTTGGTGCAACATATAGAATTTAATTAAAATTTTTATTTACACAATATAAATATTTGCACAGCTAAGCACAAATTGTATGCATACTCATACATATCATTGTGATGTCTTTACATGTATATACCTTAATGTCAACTTATAATGAAAATATAGCTATTTTATATTAATTAGCAGATGAGAAAAAAAAAAGGTAATACAAAATTTTATTTGGAATATAATTATATCAGAGAAATTCCTTAATTGATGTTACTTGTGAGATAAAATGAAAATATTTTAAATACACATAAAAAAGAAAAGAATGAAAAGCAGATACAAGATTTTATTTTGAAATATAATTATATCAATAATCGCTTAATATCATTATTTGGAGATAAGAAAAGAATAATGAATTTTATTTTATATATTAAAAAAAAAACCTTTATTGTTAGCAAAGATATTCATTTAAAATTAGAATGACTATAATTGTGACTAGAGGAGATACACAGTATTGTCATGAAAAAGGATAGGTAATAAGTCAAACTCTCCTCTTTTTCCTCACATTGCTCATCACAGGAGATATAGTAACAAGATAGCCTGAGAATGTAAACTCGACAGTAGCTGAAAGAACTGTATTAAAAAAATAGTAATAGATCAGCATTTGGCAATATTTATCATCTGACTATTCTTTGCATCTTAATAACCATTACATAAAGATGATGAGAATCATTATTAAAGTGGGAACAATCAGAAAGCATTGCTAAAAGCTATAGCATGCCAGTTGAATTCTAAATCATGTAGTCATTCTGCCAAAGATGAAGACCAGTTGGCTGCATATAAAGGGAAAAGATATCACGCCTATTTATTATCTGCTCATAATGAAGGGTCCAATTTGCCCATCATTAGAACCAGTGAAAGATAATGAAATATATTGTCGAAGGACTAGCCATCATTATTGATTATTTGGTGTAATAATAAAATTGATAAATGTATCAATTGAGATACTTCTATATTCAAATATCCTATATTAAATGTTATATTGTAAGTCGTATAGTACCATGGCATAAGTAGACCTGAGGTCTATTAATATTCAAAGATAAGAAAAGTTTTTATTATCAAAAACTATAAGTCTTAATTTTAATGTATTTTTATAGTTTTATTAACAGTAATAACTTATTAATATTATATCAGTAATATACTATATCTTCCATAATGATTTCAATTAATTAATTACAGTATATGGAATATAGTTTTATTTTTTTCTGTACTATGGAAGGTACATCATGCCCTTTGTGCAGTGATCTTACAATTTGAAAAGTTAAATTTAATAAATATCATGAATCATGGGTAGGACCACATAGAATATTGCTCTATAAAATGAAGTAGAAATGGAGTCTTATATGTGTGATAAATGTGATCATAATTCAAATACATCTGGCAAAATGGAGATGATTAAAAAGAATATGGAGGATACTGATTTAAAAGCTAATAATTTAAAAAAAATTGGACATTTTTGATGGACAAGAAGTGTTGGGAAAAGAAGATATAGTTGATAAAATGGAGGTAATTATATTTCGAAAGTAGTAGAAATTAATGGTATTTTTAAGAAAGATTTAATATTTGTAAAACAATTGTAATTGTCATAAAGAAAAAGAAACCTCAACAATAATGGATAATGTTTGTCTTGTCAAGAAACTAGTTTCTTTTCGCATAGAATTTTAAATATTGTAATTGAAAGAAGACAATATTATAATGACAAATATGTTATTGAACATATCTGATAATAATTTGATTGCAAGCAAATGGGAATGGTGTAGTTATAAAGCTGGTCAAATTGGAGATTTTGTTGTTGCTGATTCAGATCCCCCCCCCCCTTTGTTTAAGAACAGGAGTTCTGATTATAGAATATGTAAATCTCAAAAGCAATTAGATATGATTATTGTCAAAGATCTTAAATCTAATTTAAAGCTGAATGAACAATGAAATGAAATAATTAAAATTAATAAATCATATAGTAAAAAAAAGAATTATCTTATGATTTGAATTGTCTGTTCTACTGGATTTTAATGAATCATTGCAGATTTGTTCCCAAGATAAAATATCTAATAAGTCATGCCTTTTATTTTTAATTGTGCTGATAACAGTAATGAAGATTATAAAACTGTATTTTAAGGAAAGAATAAACAAAAAAAAAAAAGTTAATATGCAAATATTTCTTCTACTATAGGTAATTAAGTAAATCATGTATTAATAGTTGTTAAGACATGAATGAAATGAAAAAAAAAATTCTCACAAGAATGAATAATGGTATTTCAGCAAAAAAATGTGATATAATTGAAAAATACTCAAATTGAACACTAAATCTAAATAATATTATTTGTATTTATCAATATAAGAATGTGTAGCTGATAAAGTAATACTGATGATATGTGGCTTGAGAATGCTGTAATATTGCCTTTCTAAGGCAATTTGCAATATTGAAGAAATCTGAGTAGTGACGTAGCAAATATTATACAGGATATTGTATTAAATGTTAATAAGATTACTGAAGAGATTGGAGACACTATATTAATTGATAGTGTTGATGAAGATAGTATTATAGTGCAAGATAAATTTGCAAAATAAGCTATGTAATAAATAGCAATTCATGAGTTGTAATTATCAAAACATTTATGGTCTTAGAACCAAGTCAATTGACTTTAAATATGAATTGAAAAAAAGCAATTGATAATAATAGTATATTTGATGTTAGATACTGTATATATAGATCTGACAAAAACTATATTAGTGAAACAAAAGAGGATACTTTGATATTAAAAACTACTTAAAGCATGGATAAATATTCATTAATGATAATAATATTGAATCTCGCTGGATTGAAACTGGTTTAAAAGGAAAAATAAAATATTACCGGGAACAATATATCTTCAATCTACTTTGTCATTCAATAATCTGGATATATATTTGATAAAGATTGAGGCTTTGTCATTCAATAATCTGGATGTACATTTGACAAAGATTGAGGATAGATTAGTGAAATAAAAACAAGACATTATTATAGTAGGTGATTTTAATGTAGTTGATTATTCACTGCATAATTAAATCTGTTGATAATAAAACTAAACTTTATAGGTTAAAATTTTTTGCTGAGTTTGTTAAATTAGCTCAGCTTAACACTCATTAGTAATTTTAGGGGTACTATATGGATTTGTTTAATACTAAGGATGACTTGAAATGTAAATAGACTGATCAAACCCTTTTATCTCCTGATCCTTATCATTTACCTTTGAAATATGTAATAGCAGCCTCATATGAACGTACAAAGTCTATGATAAAGTGTAATAAATGATTCAAATATAGCTGCAAATAAGTTTATTATTATATTTCAAAATTGTCTGGATTAATATATTCATATTAGACAATATTTAAATAATAATAATAAATATTCTAATTTTTTTTCTAAAGAATTATGTAAGGGTCTAAATAGAAAACATAAATATCATAGGTTATAGAGAATTGTATAAGAAATTTGGTGATTTAATACTTATACTAAGACTCTTATGAAAAAAGGTAATGAAAATTTAAGTAATATAGCAGATTTTCAACATAATCCATAAATATTTGGAATTACACCAAAGATTTTAATATTAGCGGAAATAAAAATTATCGACATGTAATTCAACTTTTTATAAATGATCTAATTAATCATATGGTAATATTAAGTTTAGTATTGAAAGCTGTTGAAGTATTGATGTTAATAAAGTTAAAATTACTAGTGTTTAATACAATTTATAAACTTGAAAGTAAATCTTCAATGAAATATCATAATATTCCAGATTTTGTTATCAAGGATTATGTTTAATGTCTAATATTAGCATTTCATTATATTATTTATTTCTCAATTGAAAAATGTATTATTCCTGGTATATTTAAAATAGCTAATATTATATCTATTTATAAGGTGGATAGATCTGATCCTAGTAATTATATAGGTCTAATTCAATTCTATTACTGTTTGCTAGGATTTATAAAATGTATTTAAAGTAATATCACAGATATGATTAATGTGTTACCTAATTATCAATATTGTTTTCTACATGAAAATATCTGACCATACTGTTCACGCCTTATCTGATCAGAAGTAATTAGTTCTATATTTTGACATGACTCAGGCATTTGATTAAGTTTCACATGGTAGACTTTTGTATAAGTTTAAATGTTGAGAGTTAATCCACATTTAATTGTGTGGCTTAATGATTATTTGATGGATGGAAAATCTTGTGCATGGGCTCCTCAGAATGGAATATTGGCACTTTTAATGTTTAATATTTTTATCCTGATGATTATAAGTTATTCAAAAGAATTATTATTTATAATGATCACATTGATTTTCAAAGAAACAATTATTTTAAGAATTGCTGTAGATATAAGAATATGAAGATTAATATTAATAAAACAGTATTGTTATTATGTAATTAAAACAGTATTGTTTCCTACACTAATAAAACTGATAAATCTATTTATCAATATAAAATGGAGAATGGTATTATTACATATAAAAAGATAGTATGTGTCTTAGAAATTATATTTTGTAATAATTTTCAATGCACATATTAAGAATATTATTAATAAAGCATACAGAAAGATGGGATGTATTTTGAGATACGAAAGGAATCTATTTCCTTCATAAAATGTTGTTTCTCTTGTTGTAAAATTATTAGAATATGGCTCTTCTATATGGAATTTAAATTTAATTAACACTGAATTTAGAATTCGTAATGTGAAACAAAGATTCACAAACTTAATTAATAAAGGAAAAACATCTAAATCTTGAAACAATATTAAAAGAAAAAAGTTTGTAGAAAGATATGATATTGTTGAAAAAGTTAATTGATAGAAAAATTGATGTGACTGTATATCAAAAATAGAATTAAAAATACCTAGTCATTTGTTAATAGAAATGTACACTTTCAATATGAATAAATCTAAAAATGGTTTTCTATGCAAATCAGTCATTAATAATGTAATGGAATTTATCATCTATTATCATGCAATGCTTAGGAGCACCATTTGAAACATAATTTACCCCAATCACCAAGCGGTAACCTCATATCACTTAACTTAATCTTTCAAAATAATAATACAATCAATAAGAAAAATACCTGTCACATGAATAGCATCAGCTACTGTACTATTATTACATGCAAATGTTAATATTTACATGTAACCTCAGGGTTTATCCAGCATTTATTATATGCTAATAAATTTTAATCACTAACAATAAAACAGGATATATGTGGCTAGCATAACATTATGAGTATCAAAGTAATATTTACCTACATATTATCTAATACTCTTCAGATAATAAAAGACTTAAATATCAATATAATATAGTTTCACAAGTTATGACTGAATATAGATGGCAATTTTGACATTGCATCCAGCATATATTTTAGCATATAAAATGAGCTGTAACAATGGTGTGAATGAGCTACAAAACAATTCTAATGTAAATAATATTCACTTAAAAAAAGTGACTAGAATATAATTTTTTTTTTTACTAAAATTATACTATTACAACTAGAATAATATGACCATGTGCATACATTTGACATGAGAGTGATGATGATGACTAAAACGCAATTTATTAAACAAAATATTGCATAAAAATATAATAAAGTTATAAATAATTAGATTAATATTTCTATAATGCTCTTATATCATAAAGACCTTTATAAAAAGTGCTCTTAAATAAAAGATTGCAGGTATATGCTCTGATGTATAATGGACAATGTTGTTTACACAAATCAATAAAGAAGATGGTAAGATTACTCCACATTTTATAAAACACCAATATTTCTCATACTCATAATAAATTATTATAATGGTATCATATTATTAATCCTTATTTAATAGACATTTATCTTTCACTAAATAAGGGCAGTATCCACATGGCCCATTTATACAATATTAAAGTCTCAAATAAAACATTATCCGACATGTAACCTTGGAATAGTTATCTATTAAACATAGTATTATTAGATATTTGCGTACTAAACAACCAACAAAGAGAAGATAGAACTTTTCACATTCATGTCAATACACTTGTAACTTTTGAATGTTATTTTGACAACCATTTACAAAGTTATCAAGCATTACAAAGTTACCAATGCATTGATACGAATGTTAAAAGCCCTCCTATCTTTTCTTTATTGCAGAAATAGTACAAAAGAGGCCTCCTATCTTCTCTTCATTGGCTGTTTAGTACACAAGTACCTCAAAACAATATTATTAGTTTCATAAATCCATTCATGTCATGGTGTTTTTGTTAAAATACTGACGACGTTGTTTACAATAAATTTTCTTAAAATAATCCATTAAGAGGATAATTTTAAATTGGCGATTCCTTAGGTGATCATACTTCCTTTTGAATTTAAATTAAATGTGCAAGAGATATTGCATCATTTTATACTACCCAGTTTTCTGGTTTCTTTACCAAAAATCAACAAACACAGTTATTATACATATATCATCAATTTCGCAGGTAAAGAAAATTGATAAATACAATAAAATCCAGTCCAATTAAACATAGCAAGTTAATTTCATTCTGTAGTTTGAAAAAATTAAAATCCTTGATTAAAAAATTAAAATAATTCCATAGTTAAAAAAAAAATTAATTGGTCAAATTTATTCTTTCAAATTTTTATCAGTTCCAGATATTAAATAGCAACTTAAATTACCATTGGCAAATCATTTCAATGTTGATGATCAATAGGTCTGTATCTGCCTTTGAAAGTGAACATTCAACAATGTCCTCTCAGCCAGCTATTATGGCTTTAACGGTGAATTAAAAATTAAAATGACAAACTTAAGTTTTTTTCTTTCAAGTGAAAGAACAAGACAAAAGAAGCAAAAGACCACTGCACGTCGTCGACACTTGTTTGTATAATGCTGAGCACATGATGGAAAAGTGATGTGAATTCAAACTCCTTTTTCACTTAATTGTATTTAATACGTAAAAATTTTATTAGATCGGCTTGGCACATCTTTCTTCCAGATGAAACCGTCCTCCTAGTTGTCTTATGCGAAGTAAATCAGCCATATTTATTATACAATTTATGTAAAAGAATTATTTCAAATAAAATTATTATCAGAACAAGTATGCACTTATTTTTATACCAAATGAGAAATCATTACTAATTTTACTAAAATCAACAAGATTAAAATTTCTAAATTAACTAACTGTTCTCATATTTTTATGTGTTTATTTGTTATTTCTATGGCTTTTCTTAAATATATTTTTACTTTCTGGAAAAGTTTTATATCACAGTTATGCACACAAATATATACATGCACATTTAAATGTTTTGTGGAGGTAAAAGTTTGACTACATGTATTTTGAGCCAATTACAATTCACTGAAATCATCACTATATTATGATCAATTTATTTTATTATGAGGTGTTAAACCATAAATTATATCTCTGTGCAATGTGGGATTGATAATCTAAATTATTTAATGAATGTTTTTAATTGATTTTAAATTTGGCGCAAATTTTATAATTGCTATTTTGGTAATCCTTGGCAATGCTATATTTATGGTTATACTCAAATTGTCCTTAATAAAAAAAAAAAAAAAAGTTTTAAAGTTGATTATAATAATATTACTGAACTAATGGAGTTACTACCTCAATAGATTATAAAGAATATACAATCTGAAATTTAATAATATTAAAGAAGAACAGGGGAAGAAAGAATAGTAGTACAATAATAATAGTAGTAGTAATAAAAGTAATAATAATTCAATATTTATAAAGTGCATTTCAATACTTCAGCTTAAACAGAAAACTAGTTAAAATCAAAATAAATTTCAATTACATTTCCATTCTTTTTTAATGTTAAAAATAAACAATAATTACAAAAAAATATTTATATTAATACATTTTTGATTATATATTTTTTGCAATATATTATTAATAGATAATTTGTTCACTATTTTTTTTAATATTAAAAGTATATATTTCTCTTAACGAATAGGTACTTTTAATCCTATTTTAGATATACATCCATTAATATCAATTTTTCCATCAACCTATTTTTAACATTACCATATCTTTAAGTATTCTTCAGACATTAAATATTGATTCAACATGTGAATTTTCTCATTTTATTAATCTAATAAATCTTTTCTCCATATTAACAACTATAGATTTAATATAAACTAAGTCCAGATTCCATATATCTAAGTGGCAAGATCTCTCCTATATCTCAAGATACATCCCATTTGTTTATAAATTTTAGTTATGTTTTATATATGTACTAAATGTAAATTGCTTACAAACAGGATCCCTAAATCAGAAATAACATTTTTATATGTAATACAATTTTCTTCAATCTTATAATATACAGACCTGTTAGTTTTATTAGTGTAATTAATAATACTTGTTTTGCTTACATTTATCATCTAGTCATTAAAATGTTCAATATCACTGGAGTCCATTTTGATCCTCATAGTTATCAATTCTTTTAAATAATTTACAATCATCAGTATTATATTTTCTTTAATGTTTTGACCAATATCAATATTATCAGTAGTCATCTTCATCAGCAGTATTACTATTATGCTGTTGTTTGCATTTATTTTGGGTTTAATCCTGATTTAATTTTGTGCATATTATATATTAAATAAATATATATTTATATGTTTAACTAAATAAATTATATTTTATTTATCATTAAAGACTATCTATATGATTCAATCTCATTCCAAACAAGCATTTCTACATTATTATCTCCCTAAAGAAACATGCTTTACAATTAGGAAAATATGGGTGTAAACAAAGTAACAAAAAGGATAGGGGTGTAGGTAAAATATTCTTCAATTGCCTGATATTCTTTCTTAACGGAATGAGATACATAGGAATAAATTAATTCATTATCTTCATGCTATTCATAGAAATATAGCAGTTTAGGTTCACTGTACAGGTGTATTAATCATTATGTTACCAGTTGTTGGACTAATTTAAATGAAGTAGTCACATATGATATAGTGTATAAGAATTGTATTACCTAAAATTTAATATATAAAATGTAGAGTAAAAAAATAATAA
Source organism: Epiperipatus broadwayi (assembly GCA_028023455.1). Taxonomy (NCBI): domain Eukaryota; kingdom Metazoa; phylum Onychophora; class Udeonychophora; order Euonychophora; family Peripatidae; genus Epiperipatus; species Epiperipatus broadwayi. Next base: position 8,741,934 of record JAQFVV010006232.1, read on the forward strand.
TAATGAAAACCATGTGGCACTATTCAAATGGGTAATCAACATATCACTGATGTATTCTCAGTAACTCCAATTTTTGCATTATGCATCATTAACAATATCTATATACAGTATATGCAAATAATTCCCATAAAATAGTCAAAGCCTCCACAAAATTTAAAAAATATGAAAGAATAATACATAAGTGTGTTATCAGACTGTTGCAGTGTTTAAAAATATGACAAGTCAAATAGTGGATTTCAACTAATGCTAATTCAAATGTTTGTTATCCTTGCTCACTTGCATCAGAAGACTTAAAAGTTCTTTTTATGATGTTATCAAAAACAAGAATAGCAAAAGAAAGTGATTCATATTCATAAGGTTCATAATAGTATTTAAATAAATTTCAGCTCCTACAGAAATTAGGTGGAATAGATCTAGTATTCTTTTTAATGAACGAATCTATCTTACTATTTTATATATTGTACCATTTATTTATATATGGTACAAATATATATTTGGCATGGTGTAATATTAAAAAAAAAAAAAAATTTCAAAGAGAGTAAAATGCAAAGATCGTTTAAAAGATGATATTTAATTTTGTTTTTAAGGAGTATAATTTTTTTTTTTAAAAAAGTAAAAAAAACTTACAATGAAAGTTAATTTTTTTATTTTATGTAATTTAATCAAAATAATGTTTATATTGAAAAGTGCATACAGATTAATAAATTCAGATAGCGAAAAGACATTCCACATACAGATTACAATCAAAGTTTCCAAAGCTAATTAAAGATGGTGACAATAATCCATAAAAAGAAAAAAAACTGTAACTGGAAAAAAAAAAGAAATAATGTGGAAGATTATAGAATAATAAAACAAAGGATAAAGAAAATATGCGCAGGACTTCTCAAAAATGATCTGGACTATAAAAGGAGTGGACAAGTTTGAAGGGGGCTTTTTCACCTGTGTGTTTTGGTCAAGTTCTCGTATGCATTTTTTTTTTTTAAAATTAAAAATAAAATGTTGCCACTTAGATCTAAAGTGAGCCTATTCCACATGTGCGAGTAGAACCAGATCATTCGCTGACACCTTCTCTCAGAAAAAAGTCACCTAAACCTTCGTCTAACCTTGCCTCAATCAGGATCAGAGATATGGAAGAAATGAACCCATAAAAAAAGTACTGTCCTATCCATCGAAAGAATCAGATTACTAAGGAAATCAATCACCTACATGAACCCTTGAAACTTACCGGTAAGTTAATGACCACAATTTCTATCTAAATAAATGATTTGCGAACTGAATTCTTAGTAATAAATTGTTACCGTGGACAAAGAGAAGACATTAATTACCTATTACTTCAAAGTGCAATATTTGAATTCAAATGGTTAAAATAATTATCTGAGTATGCGTGTTTCTTTCCAATATTATAATTTTATTATTATAGGTGTTTATATGCTTAATGTGTTGAAATAAATCTTTACTACTAATATAAAAAAAAAAAACTTTCATTGTATGTGCCTAATTTTTTAGTTAGTTACATTGTTAATTTTGAGTGTTAGATTTTTATTGTTTAGTTTTAAAGTAGTGTATAATTACATTGCCAATATTCTTATTTCTTAATTAAGTCCAAGAAGAATATTTTTTTCTTAAAATAACTAAGTTACGGGAAAGCAAAAACCCGATCTTTAAAATTATTACTTTATAAGTTACGATGTGCTTGACGCAGAATCAGTGAGTCTAAAGACTTTGCCGCCCTCTTTTATAAATTAAACACTGATTTTGCCAGAAATAAAAATCGTAATAATTCTTAGGTCGAGTTAATCAGGAAATATAGCTATGTTTTTTTAAAAATATGAGTGAAATACTTTTGTCCTTCATAGCTTGATTAACTCATGCATCCTAGTGCATGATTGAAGGCCTATCAAAACGTGAAAACGGTACAATATATATATATACCTTTGATCATACTTGTTTTTATTACTTTACTTCTGAAGTCTAATATGTTATACCTAGTTTTTAATTTATAACTAATCTTACACATTGTTTATATTGATTCTTTTTTTCTTCCTGCAGAAACTTTTATAGTAATAAATTAATTTATACATGTGCTTATTATTATTACATTTAGTGTATTTTATAAATATGTGATTTTTACTCAAAGAATATTAGGAATATTGGATATTTGTATCAATTTATTATTGAAGCATGCAATGACATTACTCTTGACATCTTTAACTGTTTGTTGTCTGGATAAATAACTAACTTTCTAAAGTGATGATAACAGTTAATACATTGAGGAAATTCTGTAAATAAAAGCTTTGGTTTTGCCCCCACTGCCCAATATTAGAAACATGGACACATGTTTGAGTGTGAGTTAAAATGAAAACTTTCATCAATAAAAGACATGATATGAATACACTTTCCAGATGTGCTGAATATTTGGCTGACTGAATTATATCAATGTTTCATTTGGATCTTACTATTGTGCTTATTAAATACATTAATGATAAAAAATATAATATATATATTTTTGGACACACACACAAACATCCATATACTTATAGCAGCAATTTCTAAACATTCACTAAAAATAAATTGATTTATAATATAAACTGAATATATGCAGAGCAAAGACAGAAACCAATTTCAATTTTTTTACTGAAGCAAAAATTAAAATCAGTAATTCATATACATCTTACCTACTATTAAAAAGAGAATATGTGAATTTCTATCCACAGTGTTTGGAATTTCTTGCTGCAGTGTGGATGAAATATGGTATCTTAAATTACTCCATGCTTATTAATATATTTAATGTAATTTTTTTAAAATCGAAAATAGCAATATAAAAATTGATTTAATGAATACAAATAATAAATTAGAAAAAAATACAAAAAAAAAAATACAATGAAGGTTTAAATAATTGTAAAATTTTAATTTTCCAGCATACTTTCCCAATCATAAAAACAATTTTTAGGAACAAAATGTTTTGAAAGAACTCAAAAAACTTTGTGAACATTGTTTATAATTTATTATAAAATAAAAGATATTCCCTTTGTAAAAAAAAATGTGGATCAAATAATAATAAAAATTAAATATATTATCCATCATATAAGACTTTTTTGTCAAAATAAAATTTTTTTGCATATACAATCTCATTTTCTAACTGTTCTACAAATTTTAGAACGTTTATGTATTATAGATTTTAAGACTATTAAGTTTTACATATATATTATAAGGGTCAAGGAATTTAGAACACTTTCACTATCTGCCATACAGGGCACCACAAGGCCATTCGAACCTAGAAAATTTATAATGTAGGCAAATACTTCTTGTTAAGATCTAAATTTTGACTGTTAGCCCTTGCCACTAGCTCAAGGAGAAGCAGAGATTTAAGATCTAAATTTCTAAATGTATTTCAATATTCAAAAAAACTAAATTACGCCACTACCAGTAATAACACACAAAAACATTTATTGTCGCACATATATAAATTTAAATTTGAAAAATTAATTAATCTTACTTTAATTTGTTATTATTATTTTATACTTTAATTAAAATCCACACAGATGGACAGTTTATATAATTTTGTTTTAGAATGTTGAGCATAGATAACGTATGCAATTAAAACTTTTCAAAACATTTAACCTCAGGCTAAAAGTTCATGGCTAAACCAACGTTCGCATCCTGATATACAGTCGCAACCAATGCAATATGAAGATATTAGCATAAAACCATGCTGCCAGGAATGTGCGTCTGCAGCATGATATTATTTAAAAGAAATGATCCTCATCTAGTACGGGAATGTGTGTCTGGTGAAGGAATCATATATATAAAACATTAAAAGAAATGCTACGTATGGAGGGAGAGCGGTCCTTGGTGTCTTATAGTCGCTATCCTTAGAGCTAAAGAAGATCAATGTCATGGGAAGTACTCCACGTCCATTGCAACACAATGGCTACACCTTGGGGCTATGCATTCAGTTGTTCAGGGTGCCCTGTATGCTAACACACTTCCCTCCACCCGCTTCAACTAAACTATGAAACAAATAGTCCGAAATCAACACCCCCTTAAACTAACATATACTTAAATGAATCTAAGCAGCCATCTACACCCAACTTAAATTTAGGTCAATTTAATAATTTAGTTTATTCTTAAAAAAAATATTTAGTTTAAGGTATTTAACTTATTTTAAAATCACATAATGTATTTAACTTATTTTAAAAACAAATAATATATTTGACCTATTTTAAAATCCAATAATGCACAAATAATGATATGTGTTCGATTTTATTTTTAAATTTGTGTTTGCAATCACAAACTCCTGCCCTATTCCCAACAGGCCTTACACTAAGCATAAAAAAATATAATACATATTTTAAAAAGACTTTTAACATTGTAAAGTTTATAAAAATAAAGTTCAGATTTGATCATGAGAGAAAGTCTATAATTCATATTTAAAGAAAAATAAAGTGTATTCATATCATGTCTTTCCTTCCTTTCTCCGGGCTCGTTCCTTCGTGATGAAGATGACGATTTATGAAGACAGTTCTGGTGGTTCGATCCTGTAATAAAGTTACCTTCAGCCAGCCGGACCGAGGGAAGCGCGATTAAACGGATTACATTGTGGCAAAGACAACAACAAATTTTCTACTTTGATCTACTTTTAGGTTTTTTTTTTGAACAATGACAAACAAATTAAAATTCTAATCCTATTTCTTTTTATAGTTCTGAAGCATCTTATCTAGGAATCCTTGGATCCATCTGACATATTTCATATGTATTTCATTGGTTCTGTGGTAAGTAGATTTTTCCTCTGTGATCTGTGTGCATATATATCTTGGGCAGGAAAAGTGAATCTTTTGTTTCTATCTCTTGACTCTTATCTATTTTGTAATCTTTTTAATGATCATTTTGCCCTAAGGACCTGTTTTTAATTTTATTTTTGTTAAGAAAGAACTCTTCGTTAATTTTTAAGATTAAACGGTTTTTATTATTATTTTATTTTAAGATTAGTCTTTGCTTCAATTCGATAAATTCTTTAAGCTTATTTTATTTTCAATATTTAAATAAAATTTATCAATAAATTCATAACTCATTATTTTATTATTATTTTATTTTAAGATTAGTCTTTGCTTCGATTCGATAAATTCTTTAAGCTTATTTTATTTTCAATATTTAAATAAAATTTATTAATAAATTAATCTCATTATTTGTGCATTTTGAAGGTCTGTGCATTTAACTCATCATTAGATATCTTAAAAAAAAAAATTTAAATGTAACGTATATATATATATCCCGTTACAATATATATATATATATTGATTATTCTCCCACTGCCAATATTAAATATAAAGAATTACAATAAAATATTAAAAATGAATATTCATATGCCTTTATTGTATAAATTTAGACATCAATTGTATGCAGATTTATACTTTCAATTTATGTTTTTATATTTTGATATATAAATTTTTACTTTAAATTACTGTTTCTCTATCTTTTTTTGCAGCACAAAAATATCAATAAAAACTTATTGAGAGTTTTAGTTTATTAAAATGTTTTGATCATACTTAAATATATCTGCATGTTATTTTCATATGTCACTCGGATTGTTTATATATATTTATAATTAGAAGATTCCCATGGATTAAGATTATTAATACAGATGGAAACACAATGAATAAAATTAAACAGAGAATTAAACAGGAATAAAGCATTTTGATACAAATAACAATATTTAAAAGAAATATGCTTATGTATTTGAAAAGCACAAGTTTTTAGTGTGTTTCACCAGTTCTTATTTCTACATTTGAGACTTGGAATATTTAATAAAACAGCAATCAAGGTGAGAACAATAAAAAGAGATCAAAAACAATATGTGGGTGAGAGAAAAATGATATATTACTGACATTACTGAACGAATTAAAGACTGACCTGAAATTGATCTGAATATATTGCTAGAAGAATGATAACAGATGACAAATTGAAGACTTTAATTGGATTCCAAAAGATTGTAAAAGACCAACAAAGAGATCACACATGTGAGATGGATGGATAAAATAAATAAGTTTGCTATTTTAATTGAAGAAAAAAAAATACTATGGATCAGGGAAACAGGATCAAACGTGGAGAAAATATCTTGCAGTGGAGTGATAATGGTTAAAAATGATGATAGCGATAATGACATTTCAATAAAATACCTTAAAAAAAAAAAAGAGTTAATAGTTCTAAACTATAAAAAAATTACAGCAAATCTTGTTAAAATACTATTCAAAAATTTCTACATAATCAGTGGTAAAATTTTATATATATAATAGTGAAAAAATACTGTACAGCATTATACAAACGAATCTTATAAATTCTGAAAAACACATTTACCAAATTATTAATAACATTTTTTAAAAATAAATTTCTTTTAAATACAATATTTTGTTCACTTCATTATATTTCTTAATGTATACAAAATCACACTAATAATTCATTATAAAATGGTGTGATATATTAATTATAATTATAAAAAATCACAGATTTATTATTTTCAGCAAATAGAAATTAATTATAAAATTAACATTTTCAAACATAGAGATAAAATTTACAATAACCAGAATCAACAGATAAAAATTAGCCATTTTAAATAAATTCTTATAATATTATAAAAAAATAGTAATCAACCCCCGTGGCACGATTATAATAAACCACGAATACCTTGATTAAATTTTTATTTTAAATGAAATATTGTATCTAATCACATAAAGCCGTACAATCTAAATCTTATAAAAGCACTGTCAAAAAGGAATAGCACATATATTAAACACGAGAAAGAAAATATATGAATAATTTAAAATTGCAATTTTTTTAAAAAAAGAAAAGTCAAAAGGTTGCAATTAGTATAGTTTTTTTAAAAATATATTATGCTTTAAAGTGTATAGGTGCACACAGCTACATAAGTTTATGATTGTAAATGTGGCACCTCATGATGAGTGTCTTTTGGGAATCTACCTCAGTATAACCCTATTTAAGCATTTCAATTAATCATAAATAAGTTGGTGGTATATATAATTGTTCTGCAAATATACATGTATAAACTCATTATTTATTAAAATGTATTTACTTCAATGCAACCTCCTTAAATAAATAATTTGCTTGTCATGCCATTTGTTAAAATTAAATGTAGAGAAAAGGTAATTCTTGGGGAGGGAGGGAGGCGTAAGCATAGATGGCTCATAGGAAAATGATAGTCAACATTTTTTTTTGTGTGTGTATGTAATCTCTTTTTGTAAAATTATTAACCAAATGTTTTTGTAAATTGATGTCGTTAATCGTATATCTTAATTACTAACCCTAAGTAAAACTTTTTTTTTTTGTTTATTTTTTTAAGCAAATTTACTGATATGTAATGGGTACACATGCTATTACATTATTATAATAAGTAAAATTAGAAATTCAAAATAAAAAGTTTGCAAATAAAAACTTTTTTAAGAATTAAGAATTGAAAATTAAAAGTCATCTAAACTCGTATATATATAAAATCGCACAGATGGAAAAATTATTAAAATAAAACTTTATTAAAAAAAGAAAAAGTTTTAAAACTAAATTTTAAGAAAAAAAAACTTAAAGATATGAAGATAAAAAAAAAAATATCTTTAAGAATGTACAATAATTTAATTAATGCTATTGTGTAAAATGGAAAGATTATTTTCAATTAGTCAAAGTAAACTAGCCTTCGAGCATCTCAAAATTTATAATTAAAGGTCAGATAATGGAGAAAAACAATAAGAACAGAATAGCCAATAAAAAAATCCCTCAGGAAATGAACCACAGCGAAAGGATCATCATCATTATGATATCAAGTCCAGTCAATCTGAAATTTTAATATAAAAAGGAAAAGATTGGAAATAAATTAATAAGGTGTGTTATATCTGTTAGCTCCGGGAGAGTTGAAGGAGAAGGGATTGAAAAGACGCACTTTCAATCCCTTCAGTTTTTCTAAAAGTATAAATGAAATATCATTTTCCTATATCGTGGACCCCAGAACATCAGGGTCCTGCAATAAAAGATCCCATAATGCTATACCAAGTAGAGCAAAGGACCTCCGGATAAATACAAACAAAACGGCAACAGCATAACCATCTCAGAACTTCGTGGGAATTAACGCTGGATCCAAATTACAAGCACTGTAAGAACTTTATGAACTCTAATGAACTTTAACTATAAAACTATTCCAGTATTTAAATATGAATGCCTATCTGACCAAATTAAATCATTAATAATTATTTTTATCATATAGTTTTAAAATCATTTCCATTAATTTAATTTTTCTTCCTTTTAAGTGTTTATTATGTTGTTGTTTTTTCACATTAAGCTAAAACTTTAATTAAATCATGTCAAATTTAAGTCAGGTGCGAATGGCTGCATAGATAAAGTTATGTTAGTTTAAGGGAGGGTAAATCTTAGGTTATTTGTTTTGCAGTTAAATTGGGTCAATGGATTGGATGTATTGGTGTAATTAGTAAATGTAGCATGAAGATCCGCTATGTGCTGGATCATATTATACACTGCACTTGGGCAAAATAAGTCCCATTTCTTACTGACCATAGGAAGCAGACGATATTCCCTGCTCCTTGGATCATCCCTTTAGCCTATGGAATGGGATGGTAAGATGGCAAAAAGGACCGCAATCCCTTCCTATGGAGTTTTCTTTTTTATTGTTCTTCTCGCCAGACAGACAAAGTATTCCTGTACTGGACGAGAGACATTTCTTCTCGATAATCGTGCTGTTCAGATGTATATTTCTGACAATCCGGTATTGAGCTGTTGTATTCATGCTGCATTGAATACATCGATATATCAGATAGATTGGTGCTAGTTTGACTGCGAACTTTTGGCCTAGGGTTAAATAAGGGATATAGAATATTTTCTTTTCAAGTGTAATCTATGTAGTCTATCCCATACTTGACACTCTAATAAAATATTAATAAATTCATCTGTGCGAACTTATAAAATCAAAAGTTAAAATGTAAATCAAATTATAAAGTAAACATTATACTAAAATAATTCTAAATTTTATATAAGTGCAAAATAAATGTTTCTGTGTACTGTTAATCTGGCAGTAGCTTATTCTTATTTTTTATTATCTTTATTTCTTTAAAATTAAAATATACATTATCTCTGCTGCTCCGCGAGCTAGTGATTGGGGCTAACGGTCTATGATAAAATAAAATTGGATCTTAACTTAAGAATCTGCCTACTATATAAATTTTCCAAGTTCGAATGGCCTGGTGGCGCCCTGTACGGCAGATATGTAAGACTTCAACTAACAAATACATCCTGACCGTTATAACATTAAAAAAATCACCATAACTAAATGATATATATATATTATTAATCTGAATTTCCAAGGTTTTTTTTGTATTTTAATTGGCAACCAAAACACTTTTGAAAATTTAAAAAGATATTGGATTTATTATCTATAATTTAATATATATATATATAAATGTAATATAACACTTTAAAATACAAAATATGCTTATATTTATATCAGACAAAATAATAAATTACTTTGTAATTTTGTCAAGATAATAAAGTTTTTGAATTAGTGAGGATAATGATAATCTATCTATTATATATATATATAATTAATTTTAATAAGTATAAACTGAAATTTTGCATGCATAGAAAATTCACATATATTTCTATTTTTGTAAATACATTGAATGAAAACTAAATATTTTTGAGAGATAGAATTAAACTCAACCAAATAATAAAAAAATCCAGTTATATAAAGTTTTTCCCTGTAATTCATTTATATTTATTAAATGATTGATCATCATTTAGAGTCACATCATTCTCATGTGAAAACTTTCATTTTGATCTACGAAAGTTTATTTTTTTATAAGAAAATCTTGTTAATGGAGAAAAGTAGAAATAATGTGATACTTAATTTTTTTAAAAATTAAATGCAATTTATTCATTTATTTAAATTTTATAAACATAAAATATAATCTTTCAGTTAAAAGAACATTTCTTCACAAATGTCATTAAATCTACCACTTCCTTTATTTGGCTGCCATATTTTATATAAATATAATCTGTACATTTAACTTCACACATTTTTTAGCAATAATTTTTTATACCATTTATTTCAAACATTATTTTGCAAGAAATTTTTTATTGTATATCTACAGTCACAATCTGACATTTCAGCTGTCCTACTATATATTTATTTTATTTTGTCATAGCTCTGAGAAAGACTGCAGGACATTCAAAACATTAGATCGTAAGTGTGTATATATACATTAAAATTTTTTTGCTAAAAAGTGTTTGAAGTGTACAGATTGTATTTATGTAAACATTTATCAGCTTTCAAAACTTTTTTTTTTGTTTAAAAAAAAAAAAAAATGCTCCTGAAATTAATTCCAAAACAAAACAAAAAAAATTTAAATACATTATTCAAATCAAATTTAAATAAATGAATAAAAGTACCTTTAAATTTTTTTTTTTAAAAAGGTTATATTTTAGCACTACAGAAAAAATTATCATTGATAAATCAATGACCAGTATTCCATTGAACTTGTCTCAATTATACAATTTTGCAGAAAATACAATAATAAAAAAGCATTTCATCTTCATAATTTAGATTACTAACAATAATTAGACAAATATATACACAGTTTCTAGTTTATAAATTTTATATACACCTGGGTCTCGTTTTATGCAGATTATTTTAATGCGATTTTGAAGTTATGCGTTCATGTTTCTTCTTAATATCTTTCATATTTCACTATATTTATTAGATATCAAAAAATTTAAATTATTAATAACTTATTTTGACTTGAAATACTTTTTTTTTTTTTTCAAAAATATAACGTTATATTAGCAGCTAACGTGAATATGGCCTGAAGCTGTATTTAGAATCTTAGCTTTTATGTAAATAACCTACTTATACTAATGAGTAAATAATAGATTTATACGTATGTATAAAAATATTGCAATAAATATTCAAACATTTTAAACTTTTAAAACATATTTTGTTAGATATTAACAGAAATAAATATTTTTTTAGATTTTTAAAATAAATAATAATGAAGATTTTATTGATTTTATAAACTGAAAATAATCTTTCTAATGATAATGTGCAATCTTTTTGTTTTGATTGCGATCTCATTTTTTAAATATAGAAACAGAAAACCATTAACACAGCACAAGACTGAAAGTGGCACTAGTTATACATCACATCACAAATTTGATTTTTTATCAGTTCACAAATGAATGCATATTATCAAATAGCGGTAATGATTAAAATATGTATGAAAAAATGTAAAATTAAATACTGTAGTTAATAAAAAAAGTAAAAAAATTTTGTCTTGTATGAATTTTTTTCAAATATTTGAAATTTTTTATTAGACATACTTTATTTCCTTATTTTTTTTAATGCGAATTTCAAAGCAATTTTAACTTGTTGTTTTGCTTTTATGCCAATTTCTGAAAATTACAGAACCTATCCCCCATTTTTCAAAGTAAGTTAAGTTTATTTTTGTGCGATTTCTTTTGTGCGTGTTCTACCGCATAAAACGAGACCCAGGTGTATATACATTTTAAAAATATATACATTTTGGTAATCTTTATTCTAGGCAATATAAAGATAATTACATTATTTTATTATAAAAAGTAATTACAAAAATAAGATTTTATATTAAACACATTTTATTTTACTCTGAATTCAATTATTTACAATAATTGTCACAAAAAACTTAAAAATATTTTTTTAAAATTAAAAGAAAGTATAGACAATCAGAATAATTTTTTATATTTAATATAGTCCTTGCAAACTAAGAGATAATTAGTAATTCTAGTCAGAGTTATCTCAGAAATGATTACACTTAATAAATTTGCTTAGAAGCACACACAATTATCTCGGTGTCAAAAACTAAATATTTATTCACACAAATAAAAAAAAAAGCAATAAAGAAAGAAATATTTCAATATTTTTTCTTGACTGAAAACGATATGCAATATTTATTTATTTATAAGTAATTTCTTTATTTACATATATAAATGAAATGTTTCTATATATCACAACAACTTTCAAATTCTACTTCCGAAATCTCTTACTAACATGATGATCAACTTATTTTTTAGTATAAGTTTTGACTATTTCAAAATTGTACATGTTATAATAATAAACATAATATTTGTTAATTTTAGATATTTATTTTTACAAGGTTCCTTGTGAAAAAATGAGTATTAAGTGACACTACCTGGTATATTAATGAGCTGCTGAAAATAAATTATTAATATAAAGTCCAAACACAATTTATGGAGAGATTGGTCAATTTTGCATCATATAACAAGTAATAAAATTAGAATAGAAAATGTATAAATAATGCATTGAAAATTTAATATCGTTTCAAATTATTTCATTTTATAAATAAATAAAAATACTTTCCCAAATATTCAATTATAAGATAATACACAAAATTTTTACTTTATTTTTCAATAAAAATTAAACTTAAATGATCAATATATGTTATATATAAAATTAAATGCTTAAATCGGTTTTGGTTCAAAGAATAGTTTACCCAAACACAACTTTAACAATCAATGTGTTATAATTATTTTAACAAAATAAATTATGAGAAAGTATGTCAAAAATGATTACTTTGTGTATTATTTTAGAAGATGAAAATACTTCCAAAATAAATAAAAAATGTTTTTTAAAAATATTTAAATATCAAGATTTACATTTGGTGTGGGGTGGATTCATCACTAATCCATATATTTTGACTTCATATCCACCTTCTCCGTTTGCCAAGTAATCTTTCTAATATATTCTTAAACAGTTACTGTATTTGCATGCCAATTAAATTCAGAAAATTAATAACAGTATATAGAGAAAGATGTCAAATGATATGTATCTAATAAAAGTACTTTGATGCAATGTTTTTCTCATGTAAAATATTTTCACAATACTTGTTATTTTAATAATAGTTATACACTAAACAATATTTGTTAATAAAATATTGAAATGTGATGATATTCATCCTCATAATCATTGGAAATATATGTTAGTGTGTAGATATAAAGGGCATTAAAATTAAGATAACTATATGCATAGATTAGTAATCAATTCCCTAATTACCCTCATTATATTGCACTATATTGTTATTTTAATTAAGTACAAAGCACAGACAAAATCAAAAGGCTTAGAATGGTTATCCCTTTAGGTACTGGTCTACTAGCCACCGTATGACGCTTGATGGCGATGTTTCTCTGCAAAAATGTATTAATATAATGACAGGCTGAAAATTATCACTAAGTAACACTACATCAGTTGGGATGAAAGACAATGAGTTGGGAAGCAGATTTGAAGAGATCTGGGAAATTGAAGTCCAGCCAACCTCACATGAAATGGTAGTGAACTGTCATTACTGATCATATGCATAAAGTGTCGCCACACAAAGCTGGATGTACTATTTCTGTATGTATGCATAGAGAACAACGCCATCACGCGAACCATAAACGGCTATTACAATCGTAGTGTTGTATTAGCAGTAAGTTCGGCCGTGTAAACGGCATAATTCTGTGTTTTTGCAGAGAAATAGCGCCATCAAATGATGCACGGTGGCTAATAGATCAGTACCTGTCTTTATTTAAAACTTATTGTAAATTAAACAGTTTAATTTAATTGTTTGTATTTATTTCGTGAATGAAAAATTAAATACAGGTAAAATGTATTATTTCAAAGTTATGTCACTTTGAATTTGTTATATGTTTGGTTTGTATGAATTCAAACAAATATGTTTCTAAATCTCTTTGTACAAAAAATTAAAATAAATCTTTAATAATAAAAATATAGTATGATTATAATTTTATTACCATAATTTGTAAAATAATAACTCTTAATGTTAATTAAACTAAGTTATATAGAATTTGTACTATCAGCTGATAATTAATAATTTATAAAGAGCACATTGTTTAAATATGAGTTGTATGGTTGAATAGCATGTGAGATAAAAAAAAAAAGATATTGGTTAAAAAATTAAAAAGGAAAAAATATTATTTTTAATTATGGAATACATAATTAATATCAGTGTGTTAAATATAAAACATATCGTTATTAAATTTATCTTATAATATGGAATAGTGATATTAGCGATTAAGTCAATGCACATGCGCTTTAAAGATAAATTATAAATGAATATTCTCGATTTTTCCAGACACAAGATATAGTATTTCAGAAAGAATGGAATGAATCCCCCCATTCTTTTGACCCAAACATTTATGTATGGGCAAATCTTAAGCATGTGGAAATGAGAGCGTGAAGGTGTTAAACATAAATGTTTGGGTCGAAAGAATGGGTGGATTCATTCCATTCATTCTGAAATACTATATCTTGTGTCTGGAAAAATCGAGAGTATTCATTTATAATTTATCTTTAAAGCGCATGTGCATTGGCTTAATCGCTAATATCACTATTACATAAAAAACATAGCGCTATATATCTTATAATATGGAATAAATTTTTAAGAATTGTCCAAACACTCATCTCACTGCGTCTCTGAAAAAAGAAAATGTAATTAAATGATTTGTGCCAACATGAAGTACATTCTATTTACTTTCCAATTTTATTAGTAAAAATCAGTCATATTTCACATGACCTATATAGCTTGTATTACCAATATGTAATATATAAAGAGCCTGCTAATCCAATTTTATGCTATTGCCAAGGAATTAACATTTCTTATTATCTAGAATTACAAAGTGAAGTGTGTACAAAATATCTCTGCAACTTTTATAAAGAATATATATTAACAGATCTGTCTACAGTAATAATATATATATTTTTATCTATGGATATAATATGAAAAATATTTCAAAAAGTGCTATCCATTAAATTGTTTTTACTATTCAATTATTTTATGTTATGATTTACGGTAGTTATCAAAATTTAATAAAAGTATTGATTTGAAGACAAATGCACTTAAAACTTTAAGAGTAAAATGCTATATCACACATATTCCATAAAAAGATAAAGACTATATATCGCATAACTAAAGAAAAAATGATGGGTTAAACAAAACTAAGTTAAGGCTATTATTGGTTTATAGAGGTTCATGTAAACTTACATTTTTATCATAAAATTTATAAAATTTGAATACAATTATAATGTATATACTTAAGCTTTAGATGTAATTAGAGGGGATTTCAACACAGACTTTCGAGCTCCCTTCAGTCATCCCCTCCATCTTATATAACCAACACTCACAACCATATACATGTGAAAAAAATAAATGATCTCCAATATATGTATTTCGTGCTGAACCAGCACCTCATCAGTTGGTCCAGATCATCATCTCACATATACATATATAATCAGTGCTCAGTTTATATTAAGAAAGCAAATCTTCAAACTTTAATGGACAGCCAACTCTTCAGCTATCCACATTATTGAAAATCTGATGATAGAATGTTACATGAGGAGTCAGATTGACCTAAAAAGTCAACATGGGGACCACAGTATTGAGAATTCTATCATCAGATTTTTTTTTTATATGGATGGCTTTGAAGAGTTGGAGATGTAAAGAACAGAAACCTGTCCATTAGTCTGAAGATTTGAAATCTTAATATTTATGCATATCTTGGTTGTTATGGTATGTGATTTTATTTTATTTTCTTTTAGTAGCAGTAACAATCATTAATTACTATTATGTATTTTTACTAGATGTATATTTATAATTATGTTACATTACATAAAAAAATAAAAATACTACTACTTCATTTAGTGATTAATTTATTATTGAGTATATTAAATTTCTTTTTATGATTTCTTATTGCGAAGTTTATTATTAAAATAATAAAAATATATAATAGCTTGTTACTCCTGTTATTCATCTGATTTTACTAATTAGATTATTAACCCATAAATTATTTTTCTTATTCACTTCACTATTCCATCATTTGATTGCATACGAGTCCATTCTCTGAACTAAGCTATTACTTGGAAACTGGACAATAAAATAAAAATGATTATAAAATTAAAATCAATCCTTATTTGTTTGTGTGTTAAGGGAAGATGATGCTCTGGAACTCTGATCAATGCCATGAGTTTCAAAAATAAAACCACTGGGGTACAGTGATTTTAAGGCTTTTAATCATAAAAGTAGTTATGTTCAGGAAATATAGTCTGTATTTCGAGTACTTATAGAATTAAATATAGGTTTGATCAGCATCATTAATCTCAAAAGGTGTTGAGTGAGAGGTTAATAATTATACATTCTCAATCTCTTCAACTCTTGGAGGCTCTCTCCTTTACAATATATTTAAATCTGTGTATATGGTAATAAAAAATCTAAACCAAGAGTTCCCAAACTTTTTTCGGCCGCAGGCTCCCTTGCCAAATACATTTAAAATTGTTGACCCCTAGACATTTACTTTACTTACTCAAATTAATAAATTTGTGCAATACTCGATATTAATTATTTCACTAGATATTAAACTTTTCATTTTAATCATTTGTACATAATGATTAAAAAATATAAAAGGATTATGAAATATGGCATTATCTTGTGCAACATTTAATATTGAAACCTGCACTAAAACGAAAATTAAAGCAAAAAAATATATGCAGAGTTTTTTCATAATTTTTGACATTTATAAAATAAATATGTAAATTCAAAATAAGGACAAATATTGAAACCACTTTATTAAACATAAAAATGAAGTGGAAAAATCAACATATTCAGACAGAATTAAATATCAACAAAATTACAACAACGAAAGATTTTGACCAGAATTATAAAAATAAGAATACCAAATAAATTAGCTTGGAAAACTCAATTTAATGAGATGGGAGCACCTGGTGATCTGTCAACTATTTATCTATGTCCGGTTTTAAATTAGTGAGCTGCATTCTCAAATCTCCATATTCTGTGATATGCAATCAATATCTGTTCTGAAGCAAGTTTAAAACTATAATGAAGCCTTTCTCTACCAGGTACAACAATGGAAATGTCAGCAAATACTTTTGCACAACAGTCCATAGAGCCAGGTACAAAAGCGGAATATCTTGTTGCAGCCAAAACTTTTGATAACCCTGTTTGAATTGTGCAAATCCTCATTCGTGCCGATGGTTATCAACTCATCTTGCAAAATTATATTTAGTTCTGCACTAGTAGTGTATAGATTTATTATCCTGAAATTTCCAATGATAGAATATCTTTGAATCTAGTTTTGAAATCTAAGTGAAGAGCCTCCAAGTGGTTGATGTATAGCAAGATATTTTCTTCTTGGATTGTGCCTATCTTAAATAAATTGGGAAAACTCAGATCTTGCAATATTTCGCTTAAAAAATATTAATCTGGCAACAAAAGATGATATGACCGATTTGCTTTGATGAGAATCAAATCATTAAATTTTCCAAATAAGTCAATTAAATAAGCGATATCTGTTTTACTCTTGAATAAATTTTCTTTCAAACTGAAATCTTCATCTTCCAAAAATTCTGAAACAGAAAAGTACAAAAAATCTCACTAACAATAAATCTTTTGAAAGCCAGTGGACTTCAGTATAAAAACCAATGTATAGAAATCTTTGTTGCTTTCTTCGCATAATCAAGTGAACAATCTAGTGTTCAAAGTGTTACTTCGAATTTTGTTCACAGCTGTTATAACAAACTGAAGCAATTTTTCGTTAAGGTTCTTGGCTAATAAATGTTGCCTATGGATTATGCAGTGAACTGCAAGCACTTCAGGTATGTGTTGTTTCAGGTAATTTATGAAACCGCGATAACAACCAATCAGTGTTGGTGCTCCACCTGTCGCAACAGATATTATATTTGTCAATGGAATTGATTTTTCCCTGAAAAATAGCTCCATTAAATTAAATATCGATTTGCCCCTAGAGTCAGTTTCTAAAGTTCTAGCAAAAAGCAGCTCTTCATGCACTTCCTGATCTCGAATAAAGCGAATGTATGCTAGCAACAAAGCTTCATTACCGGGTAATGTTGACTCATCCAATCAGAGGGGAAAAACTTTTTTTTTGCAAATGATTACAAAAACAGTTTTCCACGTTATGACTCATTTCGTCGATATGTCTTTGAACTGTATTATTGCTCAAAGGAATCCTTTTTGTAACATCTTGTGTAAGTTTGTGTAATATAGTGTTCAATACTTCCACAACGATCAATAGAATCAGTTTGTGCCCTATGGTGTGCAGCTTGCCAGACTTCGCAATGAGTAGAGATGTGTTGTATGATGCCCTTAATCTATCATCATTTTGCCTTGATGA